>OX421496.1:34424684-35624684 GCA_949126835.1 Anisus vortex
TACGTAATGTTTATAAATCTTGATATTTAACTATGATACTAGTCCGTAGCAGTCCGTCCACGAAGTAAACAAGATTGGAGGCTTTACAGATTTTCAATAGCTCTTTGGAAACATTGCACAGCTTTCCTTTCCTTATGTTTTTTACTTTTAGGTAGTAAGTTAAGATAGGTTAACTTTCGACAATCGACATCTTCAATAAATATTATGCACTTACGGAACCTATTCTATTGATTTTCAATGGCTTAAATTTTAGCTTTGATTGGCAATTTTCATCGCATGACATTGTTTTATATATATTTTAGGTCATATTGTTAAAAAAATTATATTTAAAAATAAGACCTTCTTAAGATAATAGTAATACGGCTGCCATTGTTCACCACTACACAAAGTAAACAAACAACACTTGCTTTTTTGTCACGTGATTGCAAATGCTCTATTGAAAGATAAATGAATACGAGTCAATAAGAACAAACGTATATTCTATTATAGATGTTTAAGAGATTATATAGATATCAATTACTTAATGCTGTTGGGTGGGGCTGTAGTAGGCAAATGTCAAGTATTGAATTCATAGCAGAGGGGGAGGGGGGTTAAAGTTGTGTGCTGAACCAGAAGAAATATTGACAGCCAAGTCAGAGAGTCCATTATAAGAAGATCTACACAAGTACAGATACAATTAAAGCAACATGTAAGATAATAAAGGCAAACGCGTTACATTATAAGCAAACAAAAATAAGGCTTGACCACCCTCGCGTCAGTCTAACCAGAGGTGACATGAAATCGAAATGTCTTTTGACAAGGATGTCACCACTAACCACGAAATGCAATGACGAGAGTCCCACGCGCGCGCGCGCTCCAGGGGTTCAAGGCCATCAAAATATGAGTGACGCGGGTTTGACGTAGATTGTTGCGGACAGTGATGTAGAGATATATAGAGCGCTTATCATCCGAAAAGTTGTCATTAGGCTTCAAAGTCAGAGTTAAGCAGAACAAAAATATCATTGGACAGAACCAGCAGGCATTGTTTGAAAAAAATGAATGTTTTAGGCCAGTGTTATAGAGTTAGATATAAAACGCTTCACCAGGCATAATCACCACCCACAATTATGCATTTTTACTCCCTTTCTCTTAGCTCATACTGTCTGTCTGTCTGTCTGCTTGTAATATGCTTGTAAAATTTTGCATCGATTTGTCGACCACTTTCCAATCGAGCTGAAACTTAGGCAGCAGACTTTTGGAGACTAACAATATATTCTATTGAATTTTCAGTTAAAAAAACGTAATAATACTATAAATTTATTTTTTTGAAAATTAACGGTTTGTTTTGGTTTCACGTTGAAAATGCCGGTCCAACTTTTTATGGTTTTTTGTCACAAAGCTAGAAAAAAAAGATAATTATTTTTAAGACGTCATCAAACTTTTCGCTCTAGCTTTGTGAATAAAAAGAAACAAATTAATTCATGTTTACATTCGTGTCATATTATAAAACTTGCGGCAATGTTTTATATGGAGTAAGGAGATATTTTTGAGATTTGTGACACAGATATTTTTCTGTACATGTTTTATTTCCAGTAGTCAATCAATTATTTATATACATGATGGTAAACTGAGTTTACAAGGAAAGGGAGTATAATAAAAACCCTTTAAAAGTTAGGCAATCCATAACTGAGTACTGACACCTATTTATTTTACAAAAAAAAGCACTGTATTTATACATATATATATATATATATATATATATGTATATTTTAGCTTTGAATGTCAATTTTCATCGCATAACATTGTTGTATATATATTCTAGGTCATATTGTTAAAAAAAATGATATTCAATATTATACTTATTTAAAATGATATAGGCCCTGTAACTGCAGAATTAAACGCGTTCAATTAAATTTTAAAAGCAAATGAAAATCATATCATTCCTTCCAAATATTTAAATAAATAGACTCGTAGACTTATTAATTTTATTTAAAATCAGTTTTCAACAAACTATTCATTTTCTTATATCGATGTTGAAAAATTATAAATTTTTTAGATAGTTGAACTAAGCATATTTTTTTAGGTTGAAAATCAATGGCTGTTAAGAAAACGGTGAGCATTTGAATAACAAGAATAACTCTTTTGTTTAGAAGGAGCTTTGTAACATCAACATACATAAATAAAGATAACAAATGGAAGAAACATGTTTATTTAGTTTTTGTTTGTTGACAACTTAGAATAAAAAAAAAAGAAATCAAAAAGCTTAAACGATTATTAAAAAACAAATAGTGTCTCAAAAACTTTCTTCTAAACATTTGTATGGAATTGCGGACATTGGCATTGTTCTTTTGATGACATCTTGGAAACACTTTTGTCTATTTTATTTGTTTATATTATACATTATTAGATAAAAAATAAAGAAGATAGTCATAATAAATCTGTTTTACCTTTCTCTCTCTCTCTCTCTCTCTCTCTGCCTGTGGGTGAGTGTGTGTGTGTGTTTGTATGTACACTCGAAAATTACCAGCATTCCATGACTGCATATGTCTAAGTACCTTGTTCAACATAAACATTTCCAAGACTAAACGGATGTTGTAGTTTTCTATAATTTTTCTCGACTGTTTCGACTGTCGCCTTAACCTAAGGGTCTTTGTTGTTGCTCTTGTTCGCCAAATTTATTACCAAAGAAACGGTGAGGTAACGGGGACGTTATTGATGTAGTATACAAGTCAAACTAGATTTTGCTGTACTTATAAGTCCTATTAATCAACAGACATTCCTTCTGGATAGAAGATTACTACGCTTCTGGCCTAAAATTAATTCAGTGCGTCAGGAATAGGACGGCGGCTAGAGGTTATCAAGTTGACAGCCCGGAAAGCAAACCACAGGACTAGCCGGCCTCTTGTAATAATTATATCATTTTATTGATATACAACACAAGTCTTGCGCTTTTTAAATCTCTATTAATTTTATAATATAATAGTTTGTAGTTTTAAAAAACAAAATAGTAAATTAACCGGCGTTGGCCGGGTACAAAAATTGATAAAAATGTTATGAACTACATGGAAGAGAATGAATGCTATAATAAATTGCAATAAAGTAGGCCTAAATATTAACTTGGACAAATTTAAGTAATAATATACATAATATAAACTTTGGTATTCTCAATATGTATTGAACTATTATGATTATGATGAGCTAATTGTTAATTTAGATATTATTTTTTTCGGTATACTGGTAGGCCTTTTCATAAGGTATTTATGCTTTGTTATTCGAAACTTAAAATTAAGCTATAATTGGCCTCTACTAAATTCTTACCAAAATTCTTACCATCTTAGGTCAAAATATAATTAATATTTTTTTATTCAATGAAAATGTTTAGGAACGCTAAACGCTATGGAAACGGCAGATAAAATAGGCTTAGGCCAATGTCTTTTTATGTAAAAAAAAAGTTACATTTATACCCGGCTGAGAAATCTAATCTCCTGAGTGAATAAAAAAAAATATTATACTAGTTTTTACTTATTGAAAACCTTCAGGAAAGTTAAAAATAACAAATATCTTTATAATCTAGAAAAATGTTATAACAGAAAAAAGGCAAGGACGCTAACCACTCTGCTAGGGAGGACACATATAAGGATGTGAGAACGTAAAAGTAAATTATAACACAATCTGGTCACGTGTCTTTAAATTAACCAATATATATCGGATTTAACACATCCTAACTTTTTTTTAAATTCATAATTCAGAGTTAATGATTTGTATAAAAATGGATATTGATGTCAAACTTACTTTTTCAGAGAAATTCTTGTATCTATTATAGTTACAATTGATTCAATATTCATAAATGTATTAGTTATTACAGATAATATAATATATTGTTTCTGTAATGATATAAATCTTTTAATTACCAATTTATCAATCTATTAATCCACTACTCTAACAGCCTGACAATCTGCCAATCTTCCAATATAACATAAAACTCTAATAATCTACTTTTTTTTAAATATAATAATGCACATCTCTAAATCTACCGGCGATGCCTACTGCTCCTGTAATTAGTACAAAAGACAGACAATTAAACGTCCAGGTTCATTGCCCTTCCGCCAACCGATCCCTAACGCCCTGCACGCCCGGCACGCCCTGCATAAGTTTTGGGCCTAGAACGTAAAATTCTTGTATCTAGAAGGAACGTCCGTAAACTTATGTTATAAGTAAAGCTACACATCTACTATTCAAACAAATTGATTTTTTATTAAACCTACCAATATTACAACATATTACTTCACCAAACAAAAGGCTAAAATTGCACAAAGTCTTGCACAGAAATCATTATCATATTAAGCTAAACTCGGTGTTTTACATATTTATAAAAATTGGACAGTATCTCGTGTTATTCTTGTATGTAAAGCGCGAGCTCATGCAAAGCTTACAGGTTTAGTTGACAATCCGAGAGTTTAAATTATATAGTACTTAAGTTTAACGTCAAAGTATTGAGAAATGATTGTACCAAGACAACAAATGTCAAACAAAAAACAAAGCCTTCAGAATAGAACGTGACACCCTGGTTTGTTTCAAATTTGAATAATTTTTAGTGTCCAGAACTGAAATATGCAAATTTGTGTTTGTTCAAATAACGACTTTTTCTTGTCTTATGGTTTATTTCTTAGTCTGTCAAACGATACCTACTAGTGTTTTAGGAAATCTAAAATCTGAATGTGTTTTTTTTTTTTGTAGATGTAATGTATACAGACAATTTATAAAATGATAAAAATCTTGCTGTTTTGTTATGTGGACATTGGCTCACATGAACATACTAAATCTATTTCTATAGTAAAAAATAACGCCCTTTTAGATCATTGTAAATACATTACCAGTCAAAAGGCTTAGAGTTTGACATGTTTAGTGTTAGAGACATGAGCCAGTCTCCCTTCTTAATGCAGTAGCTAATACCAAGCTTTCTCAAAATGCATTACAGTGTAATCTACAGTGGAGATTGGAGATCAAAGTTAAATAGCAAAAATGTGAAGATATTTTATTGGCGAAATCCGGTTTGGTTGTTTGTGTGCATATTGTTTGTTAAAGTAAAGTATCTCTTTGAGACTATGTTTGTCCTTAGTGAGTCTTATCTTATCTTATATATTACAGACGCTCCTTCTATATAGAAGATCATTGCGACCCACGCTCATCCATAGTCCGAGTTTAGTCTTGCATTTTTATTGATGTTTTAAATAATGTTAAGTTAATGGTTTTCCAGGTTTGTCTGCAGTCACAAGTTCTGTTACCCGCTTAATGTCCAGCCCCATAACCACTTCCTCCAAACAGAGTTATGTAGACTCAAGAACATGTTCCTTATTATGAGTCCCTTAAAACCGGAAAAGCATTTCTCCAAAGTAAGGCTGTTCTTTAATCAACTCTACCAAATTGTGGAAGTCTATCTCCTGCCCGAGCTTTGCTAGCGTGCCTAAAGGAAGGAAAATTGATCTGTTGCGGAAGAAAAAGAAGTTTATAGCATTGAAGCATTGATTCGAAACGCAGACATTTAGAAATGGCGGTTAAAACATTCTACCACTTTAACGTTATATTGCTTGCAATGCAGGAAAGTGATCCTGTACATTGCTAGTAATTTTAATAAACTAAATCTTCTTTTACCTTTAATAAAGCAAATGCAACCACCTTCAAATAAGTATAACTTGAGATAAGTATGATAACATTTTTAGTTACATTTTGTTTATGCAAAACAAGAAGTTTAAAAACATAATTATCTGAATTCTGGCATTTGGTTATAAAGGTAACAGACCCGCCCCCCTTTCTTTCCCAAACACTGCTCTGAGAGTTGGTTACAGTTCAGGCGCTTTCGGAATATCGGCAGCTATGCCACTTACTTGTCAAGAGCATCACTAGCAATAAGGATATTTAAATTATGAACCACTTAATGTCAAATATAGAGTGATATTTAAATCTAGATCAGCGTAATCAGAAGATTTCTGTTTAGTGATCCGGTTATATGTATACTTCTACTTCATCACTCACAAGCCTTTTTTGCTTTCACAAGCCTATTTACCTATACAACTGATATATGCTTCAACATAATCTTCGAGTGTATTGTAATTTATTACTACATGGATGTAGCTAACATCGGGTACAAATATCACACAATTTTAGATTGTAGCAAAAGATATTGTTATATGTTCATTGGTTATATTGTATGAAAGTCTAATCAAGGTTCCGAGCCTTTCTTCTTTTGAGTAAAAGTAAAGTAATGTATCCCGTCGGACGAAATTGTTCCATAATGCCGGTGAAACAGTGAAGTTCACTGTGGCCACGGCGTACTTGAAGATGTTGT
The DNA here is from genome assembly GCA_949126835.1 of Anisus vortex. Lineage (NCBI taxonomy): Eukaryota > Metazoa > Mollusca > Gastropoda > Planorbidae > Anisus > Anisus vortex. Next base: position 34,431,010 of record OX421496.1, read on the forward strand.
GGCCAGCGCAATGACCAGCAGCTTTTACTTTATCCTAACTATGGCCAGGTATCCACCAGAGTTGGTTAGACTCAGGGGCAACTGCCAGACCCGGGAGGAAAATCCTGGACATCACCAGGATTCGTACCCAGGACCTTCAAGAACTTCTTTCTGCGACCCGGTAATTTTACCGGTACTGGGTACTGCTTCAGACTTGCCACATTGTGAGAACATGTTTGGCGTTATTAATAACGACGGACAGCGGAAAATGGGTAAATGGCTTTCCGACTTTTGAAAAGTAGTTAGAATTAGTGGAATTAATATTGGGTTTAATTAAAGCATGTCTCAGGACAGAGGACTCTGGGTATTTGTGGTTGGCTGCCCATACCCAAGCTGTGGTGACGGACAATGCCATCACAAGTGGAGGGGAAGAGGGGGCATATGCCCGGGGCGACACTTCTAGGGGGTGGCAAATATAGCCTAAATGACTATAACAATGTCAGTATCTTTTCAAAACTTAACAGGGGTAATAAAAATAACTTCTTAATATTCATATATCTACACTCGGGTAAATTATGTTCTATAACTTAACATCTATCAAGAAACTCGAAAAACATAATGAATATATATATATATATACATTGCAGCAAAGACTTTAATCAGATGGACCGCTTACTCTTTTTTTACTCCCTTTCTATTAACTTTTATTTTCTGTCTGACTGTCTGTCTGTTTGCTTGTCTGTCTGCTTGCTTGATAGCAAAACTTTGCATCGATTTTTCGACCACTTCCCGTCGTCCAATCGAGCTGAAACTTGGACAGCAGACTTGTCCAGACTAACGATACATTCTATTAAATTTTCAGCATCATAGCGTTTGGAATAGTCACGAATTCATTCGACCAATTTGCGAATCGAGGAATATATTCCACGTCCAACATGGCTGCCTCTCTCGGAAGAGACGGAAGTAAGCAAACTTTTCGGATATGTTCGTTTTTACGAAATAAAAAGAATGAAAACGACACAATAATATAGCCGAAACAAAGCGAGTTATCATTTAATGGATTTTGCGGGCCAATTCTGGAAAAAAAAAAGGATGCGCAAAAGCGAAGCGACAATCGTGGCTTCATGCATTAAAAAAAAATTGCGCAATCGTTATAATAATTAGATATGTATTTGCCGACATTAGAGATTCGAAATTTTAATTTTGTAGTGAAGTGGAAATGGTAAACTTAGTTTACAAAGAAAGGGAGTATAATAAAAACTGTGTTTTTATGGTTTTCTTGTTACTCCTTTTCTTTTAATTGTACTGTCTGTCTGTCTATCTGTCTGTTTGGTTGGTTGCTTGCTTGTTAGCAAAACTTTGCATATTTTACGTAAAACATGGCTGCCTCTACCGGAAGAGACGGAAGTTAAGAAACTTTTCGGATATGTTCGTTTTTACGAAATAAATAGAATGAAAACGACATAATATAGTATATAGCCGAAACAAAGCGAGTTATATTTTTATGGCCTGACTACTCAGGCCGATGAGATTAGTCTACTCCTAACACCAAGTTTTAATGACACGTGTGGTTTACCTGCACCTATTTAGTTAAAGCTGTTTTTCCAAAGTTTTTTTAACCTATGCCACTAGTCGATGACATTAGTTAGACTGGGTTGTCTGAAGCTATAATAGACTAAGCCACTGGCAGGTCTTTTGAAAGATTTGGTTGTTCGACCCTTGTAAGAGATTAAGCCGCCGTTCATAGTTTAAAGCCGCCATTTTGTAAGATTTATTTGTTCGTGGTCTATACAAGACTCATATGACGCTGCTCTCATATCCCACACACAGTCAGGTCTTCAGAATTTGGTTAGCTCTCTGGCTCGTGCTTGTGAAGAGTTTGGACTTACCATTAGCCTCAACAAGACAGAAGTAATGGGTCAAGATGTAACGGATGTCCCCACCATCAACATTGGAAGCCACACCCTGCAAGTGGTAAAAGAGTTCACCTACCTTGGATCCACTATATCCAGCACCATGTCCCTTGAAAATATGTTAAATACAAGGATAGGGAAAGCTTCTGCTGCCATGTACAAGCTATCAAAGAGAGTGTGGGGAAAATGGCAAGTTTACACTGGCTACTAAACTGTCCGTATACAGAGTTTGTATTTTAAGCACCTTACTATACGGCAGTGAGAGCTGGACAACATATATGTCACAGGAACACCGCGTAAACATGTTCCACCTACGCTACCTGCGTCGAATTCTAGGCACCACCTGGGAAAAACGCAAATCAAACCAGGAAATCCTAAGCCAGGCTAATGTACCAAGCATGTATGCTTTGCTATCACAGCGTAGACTGCGTTGGCTTGGCCACACCAGGCGCATGAATGATGGCCGAATACCAAAGGATATCCTGTATGGAGAAATGGCCGCAGGATCTCGAGCCACAGGTCGGCCTCTTCTTCGATACAAAGATGTGTGCAGGTGGGACCTCAAAGAAAAATGGACATAGTAGAGGACTCATGGGAGAGGTTGCAGCTGACCGCGGAGCCTGGCAACAGGCCGTCTACAATGGGATGGCCTCTCCCAGGAAGCAAAAAAGCCCCATGGATGACATTGACAGAAGGCAGAAAAGGAAGGCAAAAGCATCCTCCATACAGCCGCCCTCAATGTATAAATGCAAGGGATGCTTAAGGGACTTCCACTCGAGGATAGGGCTGTTCAGTCACAGCAAGCGCTGCCCCTCATTGAAATCACAAAACACCAAGGGCTCATTCATTGTCTTGCGAGACAGATAGGAGCCTTCCATACAAGACTCATGACATTTTAAGTGATTTTTTTTACTATTGGAGCTTAGCGCAGAAGACACCCGCCGAGACTTCAAACTACAACTACACAAGTAGCTTGACCAATAGTTTACACCCACACTCTGGCAAATGAAAAACATTCACACACATAAACACAATTAACACACCCCCTCCCCCCATCCCACACGCTTATGTTTGTTGACCTATACGTTTTAAACTATCGACTATAACATCACTGCTCTCACTGACCAAGTGCGGTAATGTTTTGAGAAACACATTGCTACATATAAATATTATAGTTAACAATTATTGGTAGACAAATAGAAAAGTTTCACATTTAGAAACAAATAACAATTTTTCAAAACGTTTTCAGAGGCCTACAAGTATATTTATTATTCGAATATATTTATTTTTTATGCCTCGCTGTCAAGGGTTAGCAGTTTACCCAAATGACTTCCTATTACTTTTGACCAAGTAACTTAGAAACGACAGCAGCAGGAATAATTAAAATAACTTTTCAATCCAACATAACACATAACGTTGAAGCTCAACACAAATCAATAATAACGGGATTTAAAGAAAAACACAAGTATTAAAAACACAGCCTAACAGTCTCTAAATACTATACTCTATTAAAAAACAACACAACACATGGTCCGAAATATCCCCCGTACTCGCTTATGCCGAACGGACAAGGGTCACACAGGGTCACCAAAAGATTGTGACCACCGGTTGCAAAGGAAGGTAATCACAACTAAAATAAACAAGGGAGTTAATTAATTCTGATCGCATCCTCATACATCACATATTATATCAATAATAAACACATTTGTTGGACTATTCCATTAGCTTCAATTTGTTTCACTACGCCAGTCTGGGTGATTTTCTATACTACTATATATTATGCAGCTAAATTTTCCGGCCTTGCCCGATGGAGCAAAAACAGGCCTGTATAAGCTACAGATAAGAAATTAATAAACCACAATAAACAGATAGCTATAGATCTAATAATAATAAAAATAAAGTAATTTTACTGAAGACATTTAGGAAAGTAATCTATAATAAATATATATAAAAGGATCGTGTTTGTGTCCCCGCGGATCCCCATTGGTTAATTTGAAAACACATGAGTTTTTGTCACTGAGCTATTTAGTCCTACTTAGACATATACTGTCTAATAATTTTTCACATTGTCATGTGTCTTCGCTAGCTCAGTGGTTAACGTAGCGGACTGCTGTGCGGGCGACCCGGGCTCGATTCTCCAGTTAGACTATACCTTTTTATCTACCTTTTTTTTTCAAACTTTTAAAAACAAAAGACATTGTAAATCTACGGGTAATTTAGATTTCTGTTAAATACAAATAATTGCCTATTTTTTTTTTTACCGATTACAAAATTTATTTTAAATTACTTTCCTAAAAGTCTTCAGTAAAAAAACAATAATTTAAAAAATAGAATTATAGCTTTCTTTTAATTGTAGTTTATAAAATTTGTATCTGCACTTTATACAGTCCTGTTTTTTTTTCACCCGGGCAACGCCGGGTAAAGTAGCTTGTTTAAAATAATTTTTGTAATTGAAAATAGGCAAGTATTTTTTTAAAACAAAAAGCTAAATTGTTGCCCGTGAATTTACAATCCATTTGTTTTTAAAAAGAAATATTAATTTAAATGGCGGTCTGATATGTTATCCACTCAGCTAGCGAGGACACATATGCTAAGTCAAATTGCAGAGGTAAAATTTGAGACAATAAATCCACGTGTCTTTAATTAAAACAATTTGATTGGTTAAACACACTCACAGCTTTTCGTATATTAATACGTGTTCTAGTATTTGTGCATGTAATGCTTGTAAGGAAAACAGTTCTATAAATTCCAGGGTCACATTTATTTCCTTTTTTAAATGAGTGTACATTCGCTAGTTTTCATTCTTTGTGCACTTAGAGAGGCCCCACAATTTTTTTAAAAGAGTGTAGCTAGTCCAGTATTAAGTTCTTTAAGAAGTCTTGTTGGTATTTCATCTGGATCAGAGACTTTGTTTTTTTAGTTTGTCAGGAATTTGTTTAATCCTCTATCTTCAACATTTTTATTAGTCAGTATATTATTTTATTTTGCTTCTACAGTAATCATTTTTAGTGGACAGTATATTATGTTGCGTCTACAGTAATCATTTTAGTGGTTAACATATTATGTTGCGACTACAGTCATTATTTTAGTTGTCAGTATATTATGTTGCGTCTACAGTAATCATTTTTAATGGGCAGTACATTATGTTGCGTCTACAGTAATCATTTTAGTGGTCAGTATATTATGTTGCGTCTACAGTAATCATTTTAGTGGTTAACATATTATGTTGCGACTACAGTAATTATTTTAGTGGTCAGTATATAATGTTGCGTCTACAGTAATCATTTTTAGTGGGCAGTATATTAAGTTTAGTCTACAGAAATCATTTTAGTGGTCAGAATATTATGTTGCGTCTACAGTAATCATTTTTAGTGGTCAGTATGTTAAGTTTAGTCTACAGAAATCATTTTAGTTGCGTCTACAGTAATCACTCTTAGTGGTCAGTATATTATGTTGCGTCTACAGTATTAATCTTTTGTGATCTGTGTATTAAGCCGAGGCTACAGTATCCATTTTTCGTGGCTCGGAATTTTATGCAGTGCAGTGGCGCAGCAATTTTTGCAAGGGTCTATTTGACAGAACTTTGACAGTGGTCCCTTCTAGTCTAAAAATTAAAAAAAAAAAGAAATTCACCCTATTTGCTGTCCGAAACCGATAAGACCGCCAGGCTCTTGTGCACTGCATGAGCTACACATAATTTATCACTACGCCACTGGAGCTTTGTCATCTATATTATTATAAATGTTTGGTTTGTTAGCCCCCTTTTTTTTGTTTTCCTACTTCCGCTTAGCTTTATGTTTAGAACCAGGAATATGACTTTAAAAAGTTCTACGCACCAACACGTTGTCAACAATGCAAAGTAATAAACGTCATTTGATGTTAGTGTAATATAATATAACAGAGCTGTAGATCTTTAAAAGTGGCAGCGCTATGAAAACATTTGCCACTGGAAGGCTTGACACCAATCCTCCCTCCACCCCCGTGCCGCCGTGACGTCAGAGACCAGGGAAGCATCGCCCACACACCACGTGACGGGACAATTCTTCACGTCTGCGCGCGTTGGAAGAGCGCTCCTTATAAAACTGGGAATTTGGAAAAAAATTGAAAGCTAAAACAGGAACATTTTGAGAGGTAGATATAAATCCATTTCACTGGCCCTCCCCCGAAATTTTCAACTTTTTTTTTTTCATTTCTAGTTTTACGTAACATCTCCAGTAATAACAACAGTAATAAACAACAACAACAAATAACTATTTTCTTGTCTTCATCACGCGCCCGTAGACTATGTTCAGCTTCAAAGTTCTAAAGTGAAATTGTTCCAACCAAGAGAAAAAAAGGCTGACCAATAGGCTCTCGAGTTAACCATCCAAAAGGTAAGACTGTTCATACAGTTCAGTGATTCTCAAACAAATGTGTCTTTCTGCGTGTGTTTGTCTTCATTCTATCTCCTTTATACTGTGTTAGATTTCAATGGTCCCTTTATCAAAGTGTTGAAATTATTGTGCAATCTATGTGTAATATAAATTGTATTATATTTTACATTATTTTGCATTAACATTTTTACTTGAAATATTTTACTTGTCAGTCTTCTTCGCCTATAAAGTGTCCACTAGATTGTATAGATCTATAGATCATTGATAGCATAAATGCATATTTGTATAGGCTGGTTTTAAGTATGACACGAATGTGCCACCATTTTCTCGGTCACTTAGACAAATAGTGGTGCAATCCCTAAACGCTTACAAAATTAATTGAATGAAAATTAGACATATTAATCCATTAGTTTTTGCTCCGTAGACATAGTTAATATAAACAATATATAAAGATATGTAAAATTGATGATACTGTATTTATGGGCTTATGTGTATTAAAGGGTTTACGTGTATTAATGGGTTGTACGATTCTCATCCGTAAAGAACATATTTATGTCTGATACATCTGTTCAAGACCGAATCATTTCAAAATTTAACATAAAAGCACACAAAAAAAAAACAGAAACTTCTATAGTTATACAATGAACCGTACGAACTAATTACGTTTGAGTGTGCATTTTATCATCATCTCATGTTCGTATGATGGACTCAACAATATTTGTTTTAAATTCGTAGAACAGTGATATTATTATCTGTGTCTGGTGATTGCAGTTGTTCTACTCCTGGATCTTCCTGCTGGAAAAATGAATGTTGTTGGGTTTCCTGTTTTTTAGACAACCCATTCCAATGGAAAAAATTTAATACTGTTTTTAAAAAAAAAGTTGTTTTTTTTTAAATATTTTTCTGAGAAATTTACCATTTCAGTATATTTACTTAGTAGAATAATAATTTAAGACTTGTATGCTTTGTTCATTACTTTTCCTCTTATCGTGACTTTATGTTACTGACTCTCTTTCTATACAAAATATTATAGTGTCCTACGTTTATCCGTGTTTAAGTCTTGTCTTACATTTCGATTAGGCTTTTAAATGATGTAGGTTACTGGTTTTCATGAAACCCATTCTACTATTGGATGCCACTGTTCTTTCCTTGTGGTTTGCGACTAACCTTGCTTTCTGAGATGGACTTAAACGGATAATAAGTTGTTGGTTTACCAGATTACTTCATTGAACCCTTTTTTTTATCTTACCTTATACGTTACGGACGTTATTTGTAGATATAAGATTTATATGTTCTATGCCAAAAAAATCATACAGGGTGGCAGGGGTAGGACGGAGGCAGAACTAGAACTCAGATCGTTGTATTGACAGTCCGGTGTACTGGCCGCAGTACAAGCCGGTCATTCTTTTGGTCCATACCGGCCAAAAAAAAGAAGAATGAAACGTTCTATAATTTCCTTCCTGCACAAGGATTTGATTTTTTTATAGAGTATTTGGAGATTTTTAAAAAATATTGCAAGTTAATATTAATAAGCTTGCGCTTTATGTAGTTGTACTTACTTTAAATTTTAAACAATTTTATCTCTCTCTTTCTTGTAGTCTAGGCATATTTCATTTATTTGATCGTCTTTATATTGTTCCTAATTTCAGAACATGGTTCTATCCCATACAAATTTATATAAATGCAACTTACTGGTCCAAAGTCTATTGAAACATTTCAAGAAATATAATAAACACAATTTAACCTTTGAATTAATTTTTAATAGAAACAAAACAACGTAGGGTTAGTTCAGGAGTAAAACATTTTATGAATTAATGATGGTCGTTTTTATAGTGCGACTTTCCATGATATCACATATTTCAGCATGCTCAGTGCCCTCTTGTCCACAATTTTAGATTTGATCCGAAAGTTAAATGGAATTCAAGCACCATTTTCCATAGTGTCGCTAAGCTCAGCGCCATCTTGTTTCCGGATTAGAACTCGTTTTGGGCTGAGCACATGGAATATCAATTCATGCCTTGAAAGCTTGGTTACAAACTCTAGTGCCAGTTGTTTTGAAGATTATCAATGCTTGTCACATTGCGTAAAATTTATAGTTTTGCCAATCACGGTAACATAGATCACCATATATGTATTATTAATTGCATTAATGTCACACACACAGACAAAATATCTATCAATTACATCTATGAATATAAAGTAGGCTGTGTGTGTCGAATGCGATTCCCATTACCTCTATTATTTTAGCTTTCTTTTCATTGTTGTCTGTTAAAATTTCATTTGTCGTTATATGTGTAATTATTTTCCTAAACAACGCCGGGTAATTTCGCTAGTATCTAGTTACCAACAGTCTATTTATTATGCCAGTTTTATACCAGCCTTTATGCCGTATTCACATCACCACGACCTTCTGCCTTTTAGAAATCCTACTAGCAAGTATTCTGCCCATTCTTTCTACATAACCCGACACGTTAGCTCTTTAATTTATTATGTCTGGAAAGTGACCGAGCATTTTCTAATGTTACAACATTTCGTTTAGAAGTTGTAGTTGTTTTTTGTTGTTGTTTTTTAAATGTGATCTGTCCTTTCTCATCGCGTGGACAAAGTCTTTAACTGAAAATGAAAGAAACAAAGAAGATAAAATAAATAATTTTAATTTTAAACGAAAAACGAGAATTTGTCTGTGTTCTTAGTTCGTTTATAACTATTAACTGACATTCTAATGACCGCTTACATAACACACACACACACATACTATCCCGCTTACATAACACATACACAAACACACTCAAACTCTCTCTTGTCAACTTACGAGATACACTTATTAATTTTGTGTAAAAACAGAAGACAGTTAAATCACACAGACACACATGTATACAAATAATACCAAGCATATACTTTTTATTTCTAGACTTTAAAGCCTACATATTTAAATTACATTTTGATTTTAATTAACTTCGTTAACATTTACTGTATAAATACAAATATTTTCAATAACGCTCTATTTTTTCGTTTCTTGAAAATGAATATTTAATTATACTATTTTAAATCGTTTATTTCCTTATGAGTCTGTATTTAAAAAATAAATAGATTAGTAAAAATATTAATCTTATACTTTATATTTAAAACCGACTAGTTCTAATTAATGTCAACATAACAACGTAAATCTAAAGTACATAGACATGTATCAATGTGATAAACTGAGTCTGAATTAAAACTATATTAAACCAGCAATTAATAAAGTACACGATTTAATTTAGATAACAGTCACCATTAAAAAGTATATAGTAATTATCAGTATATTTCTATACAGAAGGTTTTATAGAAATGAGGGCGTGGGGGGGGGGGGGGGAGGGGGTGAACACAGTTTTCTTTATTTTGATTTTTTGAATTGTTAAAACTTAGCAGGATGACTGCCTATATAACAGGGGTCGGCAGCCTACGATTCGCAAAACGGACAAGGCACGCAGAGCTTTTTTTTTGTCAACAGCACGCGCGAACCCTCCAAAGGGCAAGTCAAGTCTTATCAACAAGAAATTGAGTGTTAGAGCAGGATACATTTTAGGCTCTTGGCACGCTGAATAAATTAGAAATCTTTCTTTGGCACACTTGAATCAAAATGTTGAATATATATATATATACAAGTTGAAGTCTTACTGCATATTTTATTAGAGTTTTATACAATAGGTATTTCAAGTAGTTTATTTTGTGATTTCTTCCCTAAATAGTTAATCAATGCAGTGACTTTTAAAACATGCAAGGTTGTCAATATTGACAATTTCTTACATTTAATAACAAAACTCGTATTACGTAGCTATTTTTTTTTATTGTTTTGTTGTTACATTTGGAATTATTTTAGAAATAAAAACTTAACGTACTATTTGATTTTTTCAATATTATTTACCAACAAATTGAGTCCATTGTTATTCTTCATGTTATAATTACCCCTTAACAATTTTTTAGTTTGCATTAAAATATGTTCCAGCCGGGGTAAAATTTAGCGTCAATTTCGTGTGTTCTCGCGTGATGCCGATAACCTTAACAGGGATTTTCACTTGATGCAAAGAAATTATCCTTACACAAACATATTATGGCTCATATTATGGCTCATATTATGGCTCATATTATGGCTCATATTATGGCTCATATTATGGCTCATATTATGGCTCATATTATGGCTCATATTATGGCTCATATTATGGCTCATATTATGGCTCATATTATGGCTCATATTATGGCTCATATTATGGCTCATATTATGGCTCATATTATGGCTCATATTATGGCTCTTTTTTTTGTATTTTCTTTGCTGAACAGCGTTTTTCCGCACCATTGATTGTTAACTTAAATAGTAACCAATCATGTATACGAGTGCTTTCCAAGAGTCAAATGTGGTTTAAGTCTACTCTGGCATTTTGATAAGAATTTTCAGATAAAATTATTTACCGTTCACTTCAAGCAGCCAACTTCATTTTCAGTATTTTATAGCGTATCGCGGTGTATGATTATTTTTCCCAATTTTATATTTATATATTTGATTGTGTATGTATGATTTCATGTGTAGTCCATGCATTTATTTTCTAATTTGTTACAGAAGTTTCCTCTATACGGAAGAATATTGCGTCCTACGCTTATCCGTAGGGAACTGTGGCCGAGCGGCAGCGCGTTCAGCTGGCGTACCGGAGGTCCTTGGTTCGAATCCTGTTAAAGGCTAGGATTTTTTCCGAGACTCAAGGGTACCCAGCCCTGATTTGGGGTAAAGTAGAGGCGGCTGGGCATTGTGCTGGCAACATATTCTCCCCTTGTATGCCGTGGCCACAGAAACTGGTTAATGATGCTGCACCGGCCCTTTGAATCCATTTGGTCCGATCGGTATTTTACTCTTTACGCTTATCCGTTGTTTAAATCTAGTCTTACATTTAGATAATGGTGTTACGTCAGTATTTGCCCTGACTAGATCCAACCTTGGTCAAAAACTTGTTCATCACAGTGATAAAGTATTTAAAAGTAAAACTGTCCATTTTATTTCACTTACGTCAATTGGCTTAAATATTGTGTGCAGCACTAAAGAAAGGATTAGTGACTTAGCAACAAAATTGACCTTTCGGGTACATGGTTTCCTAACCCTCACCGGGAGATCGACCGGGTTTATCCGAAACCGAAAAAAAGTTTATTTTAAATTTACATTGATGATGCTTGTCCACCGGTTTCGACGAGGACCACCCTTTGCAGAGTCTTAGCTGTTTGTGGGTCCGGAGATAGCTGATTAGGCCTATTCTTGCCCGAAGGTTTCGGTCGCAATGGGAGCGCGGGTGCCTGGCTTGATAGCCAATGGTAGCAGAGCTGACTTTGCTGGATCTTCTGAGGGGTCGCTTTTCAATTGCATCTTTCGTCTTTTATCTTCGTGAGCTGCTGCTCCAGTGAAGGTCATGTTGCACCAAGAGGATCGGTCCTCGGCCAGGCTTTCCCAGTTGTTACAATCGATTTCTAAGTTTTTAGGGAGGCCTTTAGGGTGTCTTTAAACCTCTTCTTTTGCCCTTCTCGCGAGCTTTCCTGCGACCAGTTCACCATAGAAAATCTTCTTGGGTAGTCGTCCTTCTGGCATGCGCACAACATGGCCTGCTCATCTGAATTGGGCTTTTCCAAGTAGGGTGTAGATTTACATTATGATGCCTTTGAATAATATTTTTCTATTAGATTTTCTGTTTATCATTTGTAGTTTAAATCTAATGCAAATTTTTTCCTCTCATCTGGATGGTTTCCTTAAGTATACCAAGGGTAGAAAGACATTAGTTGGGTGTCAAGTGATACATTAGTGAACTGTAGCCATGGTAACTTGTAAACGTTATTTTTCTTTTATTTAAAAACATTATCTACTTAGCTATTAATGTCTAACCAATCTATCTAACTATTTAGCTGTCTATCGTTAGATATCTATTTACCTAACTATTTATTAGCTTAATCTACCAGTCTATATGTCTGAATATTTCTGTTCGACTTTATGTTTATCATTTGTAGTTTAAATCTATGGCCTATTTATCCTGTTTTAAGACTTGACCAATTTGTGTTTCCATAAAAATGTCTCTTTGAGTTGACTACAGTGCTTGTAATTTTCATAAGCGTACGCCAATTAATGACAAATTATGCTGGATGGTGTTCTTGTTCTATGGATGATATTTGAAAACAAGCAAATATTTCCATTCATCTAATTTTACTTTGAATCATTGATAGTTAAACAATATATTGGATTAAGAATAGCTGAGAATGAATGTGAGCATGTGATCATAATTGTACTTTAGATCCTGCAATTCAATCGTCCCCCCCCCCCCTCCCCGAACCAACACAACCTTGCAATCATTGCCAAAATACATTTAGGGCCATATAGTTTGAAAAGGATCCTTAACACTTAAAGCTGTTTGGTGTTTGCTCGTTATAAATGTATTAAAAAATATACATAGTGAAAGCATATAATACAATTTTATTTATTGCAATAAATAAAATCGTTCTGAACGATGGAAACGATTATTTTATATTTTATAGCTTTCTTTTTTTCTTTTTAAAGTTTATTTACTGCTTGATTAAATTGCTAATTTGTGTGTGATGTAGTGTGAGTTCTCTATTTAGGATTCGATTTAGTTGCAATATTTACACTGTTGTACCAATTTATCCGTGGATAAATACCTGCTGTGAAAATTGCTTCCCCCTCACTTACATTACTTTACTTAAATTAAATTAAATTAAATTAAATTACTTCTCCCCCACTACCACTTACATGATACCCTAAGCACTTGCTTATATTGCTTCATGGTTAATCCATCCCAGCATAGCCACTGAATATAAATGCACTAAAACTGATATTTTCTCACCCACGCTGTACAAGTTATGTCTACTAAAATAGATTTATTATGTCAAGCATATGACTATACCCAAAGCAGCACTGAATTTTAACATTACAAAGTTGAACTGTGCGATTAAACTTGATATGGAAAACGCTGGTAAGCAAATCTTTTGACATTTAATGTTATTTAAAGTTATTTAATGTTATATTTTTCTAAAATGCTGCCAGCCAGTTGAACTTTCTTTGTCTAAAACATTGTCAGTAAGTTCAAGGAAATAGAAATAGAATATAATAACAAAAAAAATTTAATATAAGAACAGAGAAACAGATATCTAGCAATTAAATGAAACATTTTCTTTTTATAATAGCAAGATACAAGTAGACATTTAGACAATGTTAGAAAATAAATACGGTTATAAAAATATACACATACAATAATCGCATAATTTATGTTTTATTTATAACTAGAACGTTGAAGCTCAACCTTAATTTGTTTGTTCTACTGCTTTTAGAGATTATTTTCTTTTATTAAAACGTTGATTATTATTTAATCAAAATTAGGATAGACCTGTTATTGCAATTGTGTAGCTTCCGAGCCCAATTACAACAGCAATGTATATATATATTTATACTATTATTTTTATTATTATTATTATATATTGAATTGAATATACATATATATATATATGTATATATATATATATGTATATATATATATATATGTATATATATATATATATATATATATATATATATATATATATATATATATATATATATATATAACCGTTTAGTTCATTTTGGCTGCTTATTGCAGAGTCTGCTGTAGATGAGCAAGCCAATTCGTGTGTACCAGTCTCTGGAATGGCCAGTACATCTATTTAGTGAATCTGAGCTATTGTTTTTGTTATCTTTTCTCCTCTACGTCCTCTCAAGTGACATTTCACATCCCTTAGCCTCAGAGGCAGTGTACTCAGCCTTGTACAGCCTGCCTCCCCTGCTATGCGTCTGCTCCCAACTTTGTAGCTCACTATAGGTGGTCCCGAGGTCGCGCTTGAGGACGTCCCTGTAATTTAAGTTAGACCGCCCCAGTGCCATAGTTACCTTTTCAAGCTCTCCATAAATATAAATAAATAATTTCATTCTAACTTAGAAATACCTAATATTCTATTACAAAACTCAGACGCACTTAGAAAAACAAAAACATGTATTAGGTCATATCCAAAATACAAACGCATGTGGAATCCTGACATGAAATGGGTTGTCTGTACATGGGAGGAAAAAAAAAACACAACTCAGTGTCATTTAAAACACTAATCAAAATGCAAGATTAGCCTAAGGTTGGCAAAAACCTATTCAAACAGAACCTGAAACCTCCGCATCGTTCCCAGCCCGGATATATTGCCCTTGAGAAAATTGGATATGTTGTAAAAACATGCCTTGAAGTTTATTTGTAGTGTATATTGGGCAATTAGCTGAAATACCTGACTGTCCACCGCAAAACTATTCACTTGGAAACCCCAGGACTACCTTCAAACCACAGATAAGCGCAGGATGCATTACGGATATTATGTATAAATGATAGTCTATAGATTATATATAAATATTAATACTATTAGTACTAGCAGCCAAGGACAACAATCAATCGTACAATGAGAAATAAATGGCCCGTACTTTCTATTTGAAATAAATAGATAACATATGCAGGTTGTCATCCTTAATTTTAGATTACATAACTGTATTTCTGTATACTGATTACTAATTTAGATAACATACAATTTTTTTAAAGTTCGTAATCATGAAAATATAAGTAAGGGATTTTTATAAAGACATTATTTTGAGTTATCAGCGCAATCCGTGCGCCTGTTGGGGACTATAATCTCTACGGTAGATAATTTAAGATATAAAAGTCATATGTCTTTAATTGAACCGATGGGGAATATATTTTCTCCACATATATACACACACACATAAATATTCCTATATAAACGGGGAAAATGTACATGTGTCTGCATAAGCTACATATAAAAACAATTATAAACTGTAATGAACATTAAGCTATTGTATTTTTTTAAAATATATTTATTATTTACTGAAAACATTCAGGAAAGAAATTTAAAATAAAAATTGTAATCGGGTTAAAAAGGGGCATAACTTTATATTTAAGAAGAAAAATTGGACTATCCCTGGCTGAGCAGCGGACAGCCACCTCCAACAAGCGTCTAAAATATAATTATTAGATTTTCCTTACTGAAAGCATTTTAGGAAAGCTTGAAGTCCTGAAATTCTTTATAATTAAAAAAAAAAAAGTAATATGAATGATTAATGGATCTTGTTTGTAAAGTAGGAAAAGAAAAAAAAAATTATTAGTGAGGAGTCGAACCCAGGTCGCACGTATGGCAGTCGGATGGGAGGACACATACCGGAAGCCAAATCGCAAAGGTAAAATATAGACTGATACGGTCACGTGTCTTTAAATTAACCAAAGGGGATCAGAACCCACACACACAGTTTACTTTATACATGTATATATATATATATATATATATATATATATATATATATATATATATATATATATTGTTTTTGACCTTTCGAGGAACATATTCTTCAGGAAAACACAATATTGAACTAAATATGCATATTAAATTGTGATGTATGAATATGTATTTCCCTTGTGTAATTAACTCCCTTGTACTATGTGAATACTATTTACCCTGTGCGCCTTTTTGTGTTTGGTCTTTGACCTATTGAGATTTGTAGTTATCCCTTGGTATATTTTCGGAATAATGTTTATTAATGGAGTATTAGATAATAAGAACGACAAAAACAAGGATATGCACACTGGACATATAATTATTTTTCGTAAACCTCAGGCCATACTATCTACAATAAGTATTCACACATATATACGTAACTAGATATATATAGTGTCAGGACTTCAGTCAGCCAGAATACAATTGCCGACAACTAATTAACATTTTCTTGTATGATAAATTGTGTGATTGTTTGGTGTGCATGTCTATTTTTATAAGTATATTTCTGTGCTGGAGAACACATATTTTTTAAAATATGCTGAAAGACAAAAAATATGTAATTCAAAACATCTGTAATCAAAACATTTGTAATCAAAACATCTGTAATCAAAACAAATTTCCATTTGTTTGGATCAATAAAAAAATATTATCTTATCTTAAAAAAAAAAGATTGTTCTTGTTCTTTTTGATTGTTAAGTTTCCTTTTTGTAAATATAGATATAAACCGACTTAAACCTTAAGACGGTCAGCAGATATAAGCGAAACTTATTGTTACTAATATTGTATATTTTTTTGTAACATAGGCCTAAGTTTGTGATTGAATTGTGTGTTATCAAACAATGCCTTTTATTAAAGAATATAAATATTGTTCACTTATTCTTCATAGTAATTGAGTGTTTACTTTTTGATTAATTCTATTTTATTGTGTACGAACATTTATCTTCTTGAATTTCGTAATAATAATAATAAGAAGAAAGATATTTGTATGGCGCTGCCAACAAATATAATGTAAGCTCAGAGCTCGTATATCATTGTGCAACTGCTTATTTAATTTCATTGGTAGCTGTTCTCAAGTTTCTAGCATTATGTAATGTTTTGACAGTTTTGTTCCCATTCATTATTTTCGTTCACTCGATCGTTGTATACGAAATAATGAATCAACAATCTTGTATTAACTTACTTCGATTTAATTCACAATTAGAAACATATAAAAGAATCTTGTAGATGATAACATACTATTCATAATATCAAAATATTTTGTACACACATGAAATATAAAATGACTAGACTACATTAGTCAAGTCTCACGTCTGCTTCTGCTTATATTGGGCGGAAGTTGTTCATTTCTTTTACAATAAAAAGTCAATGACATATTATGTAAAATAAGTAAATGGAAATTCGCAAAGTAAAATAAAACTAATAATAATAAAATAATATGGGGCATATTATGCTTCAGCGCGTTCGACGGGAGATCCAAGGGTCCTGGGTTCGAATCCTGGTGCAGGCTAGGACTTTTTCCCCAGGATTTGAGGGTGACGCCGGCTGGCCTGGCGGTTAGCTAACCAGACTGTCAACCAAAAAACCACTTGACACGTCGCGGGTTCGTGCCCTGCCACCGGCAGATCCCTGTCGCCCTACAGGAGTTTTGGGACTAGATGACGTTAATATTGAGTTGTTATCACATGCGCTTAACCGGCAGCAGTGAAACCTCTCACAGATTAATAGTCTCCTAGAGCGCACTGAGCATGCTAAAATAGCATGGATAGAAGCGCTATATAAATTACCATTACCATTACCATTCCCTGAGTCTACCCAGCTCTGATGGGTACCTGACCTTAGTTGGGGTAAAGTAAAGGCGGCTGTGCATAGTGCTGGCACCACAACCACGTAGTATGCCGTGGCCACAGAAACTGGTGAACGCTGCTTCACCGGACTGATGGATCAATTTGATCCGACGGTATACTTTACTTTTTTTTTTTTACACACATGTGTAAAACTACTGAATACTTTTTAAAAATAATTAGTCGTCTACAAATGAAAAAAAAAATATCTATAGCAACAAACATGCAAGAACACGGATGTAGATTAATTCTCAAGGCTGTAAAGGATATAAAGCTAATTAAAAAATCTAAAAAAACTTTACAAACATAGGACAAAGCAAATAAATGATTGATTCAATTGTATTTGTTAGTAGGTCTAAGAATATTTTTTTTTTTACGATTTCTCGAAACGAGCCGTTTCACAATATTTAAAAATGAAGGTTAAATAGAGGTCGTAATAAAAGATTCTATATAAATCTGAAGAGATACTATCACATTAAGCCTGTTATGGTTTCATGTCGGCGGGAGGGAAGGGCAGGTTCAGCGTCATCGAAAACTATAACAGTCGATCCTTTTATGAAATGTAATCGTTCTGTTGAAGCAATCAGTAATACCTGTCAGTACTCGAATACAGCTACATTATCCTTTGGTTCGTCAGAGCGGTATCGTCTTACGAAATACATTTCCGACTTCTTTTTTCAAATTCCGCAGTAGGTCGTTTGTCTTTTTTTTAAGAGTAGGAAAAAAGATTGTCTTGGATATTGTAGTTTTGTTATGTCTTTTAACAGATCTATATTGTCTATATTTATAAATATATTATTTATTAAAGCTTGATTATTGTGAAACATTATGCTAAAGTATTACTTTTATTACATTCAAAGGTCTTAGGCCTAATCAATCATTTTTATTCTATTAACAAGCGTTTATTTTTTTATGTAAATTTTGTTTTTGACAAATAGATATATGAAAAAGTACTTTAGTTAAATCAAGCTTTTCACAGTTTTAGTGGAGATGTGTATACATGTATTGGATTTATATGAATAACATAATAAAAGGGTTTTGTAAATAATTAGCTTTTTAAACTGATCTATATTGTCTATATTTATTAAAATACTAGTGGTTATTCCCGTAAAAATGACGGATAAACGAATGACTACACTGTGTTTTGTTAAGAGAGAAAGAAAAAAGACTATTACAATACAAACTGGAGTGAGAACGTTTCTTTTCGGTATTATATTTTTGTTCTTTTTCATTGCTCTGGTTGCCCTGATCCTGGCATATGTATACGAATTGTTGCTGTCAAACTTCTGGTACTGCTGTACCCATGGGCAGGGCCGGATTTTCCTATAGGCTATCAAGGCTTCAGCTTAGGGCCTCAAGATCAAGAGGGGCCTTAAGATCAAGAGGGGCCTACATTCAAAATTAAAATTACACTTTTCTAAAAACAAAGAACACTAAAACACTGCACCGAAAATAAGGAGAAATAAAGTTTAAGAAAGTTCTGAAAGTTCTGAAATCCTATTTGAAACCTCATTTTAAAGTGCCTAAATATTTATCAGACAATAGGTGGGAGGCACACTCAAAAGCTACAGAAGCTATTTTAGAAAATTACAAATGATATCACCCATGTACTCAATTATTTACATTCAGATAATAATACAAAGGGTTATACTAGATTGAGGGCCAACAATCTTTTAGATAAGATGCAAGAATTTGAATTCGTGTTTATGCTCCATTTCTGGAATCGAATACTGAGACATTTTTTAAGAGTAAATAAAATTCTTCAAAGCCCTAATATTTTACTTCGTAGTTGTGCAGATTGATGCAGGCCACTTTTGGATATTTTACGTGACATTAGTGAAGATTTTGATGCACTTGAGCAGCAACCAAAAACAGTTGCCAAGAACTGAATATTAAACTGCCAGAAGGATAATAAGATGTAAAAGGCAAGGGAATTACTAAAAATCATCTGACCTTGGTGGTGCCTTACGAACTCTCTTCAAGGGATATATTTAGGATTAAATCATTTATTCCTATATTATTAGTTACACACGAATCAAACTTAGAAAGAAGAGCTTCTGTTTATGATGATGTAGTGAAAATATTTTCCTTTCTTGCCGATCTTACATTATCAAAGGTAAAACTTCAAAGAGGTGTTGAGCTGTTAATGTAAGAATACCCAGAAGATGTCAACAAAATCTTAAGAAGAACTATTTCATTTCAACACATATGTGAGACAAACGCATAAGTCTTCAAAAAAAATTCCACATTGTCGCATACAGACTTGTATCAAATAATATTCAAAGAAAATATTCAAGTGGCCTTCCCCAATGTGGAATCAATCTTACGCCTGTTTCTCAGTTTAATAGTCACTAATTGTACATGAGAAAGGTCATTTTCAAGACTTAAAAATATCAAAAATCAATTAAGAAGCAAAATAACCCAGTCGAGGTTGTCTGCATTGAGTAGGCTATTTTGTGCATCGTAAATGAGACCTTCAGAAAAATAGATTTGGATGAACTTATAGAAAAGTGGTTCCCAACCTTCTCAGAGCCGCGACCCCGTAATACAGCTCCTCGTGTTATGGCGACCCACAACCATAAAATTTATTTCTTCGCTACCTTATAATTGTAATTTGTATGTAGGATGTATTTTCATTGTAAAAATTGAACAAAAACCAAAAGAAATGTAATTATATATACAAATAGGACATATTTCTTTCTTTCTAATTACACCAAGAACGCTAGTGGTTGAAATCCCTTCTTTCTCATTGGATCAGAAATTCTAGTGGCATTCTTTGCAAAAGCACAATATTCATTCTTGAAATGTAACAATTGATGATGGAGGTTTTAAACAAAACAAAACAGTCTCGCAGAACGATCATAATCGACCTACATGCCCGCCACTTTGTGTGGAAGGTCAATTCACGTGCAACCTGTGACACCTCTATTACAATGTGTAACAATGGGGTAAACAAAGTTTCAATATATTCCTGAAGTGTCGTTTTACCACCAACACTGCTGCTTTGAGCGCGTTCGACTGGTGATCCGAAGGTTCAGGGTTCAAGTCCTGGTGGAGGCTAGGATTTTTTCCCTGGACTTGAGGGTGTCACTGAGTCTACACAGCTCTAATGGGTACCTGACATCAGTTGGGGTAAAGTAAAGGCTGCTGGGCATTGTGCTGGCCATACATCCCCTAATATGCCGTGGCCACATAAACTGGTGATCGCTGCTTCACCAGCTCTATGATCAGTTTGGTCCAAAGGGTACTTTACGATGCCATTGGTTCTAGATCTAGCCTTGTTAGTTTTATGGGGAATACATATAAAGTATTTATACAAAAAAAACTTTATGTAAGGGTTTGTTTAAGTATAGGGTTATCTGGCATTGTCTTTATTTACGTAAAATAAAACGTACGATGTCAGTGAAGCAGCGGTCACAAGCTTCCTATGGAATAGTGTGGCCAGCACAATCCCAGTCGCCTTTACTTTGCCCAATCAAATGTCATGGACCCATCAGAGCTAGGTAGACGAGCGTGAAATTGATTTAGTTTTTTTTTTTAATCTTACGTTTTTTCAAAATCTTTTTTTCTCACATTATTGTGTGTTATTATAACTTAAAATCTGAATTTGTATTTGTCTGTCAATGTTTTGTTACATAAGATGTTGTTTTTACTTTTTTTCTTTCTAGTTTGCTATAAAAACCACAACAATAAAATTGTATAATCGCTTCAGTTGAATAAAGAATCTTCGCTTTTAAAGCAATTTTTTTTTAACGAAAATGATTGTTTGAATGGAAATTCGTAGCCTATTCTTTGTATTGATACGTTCAGGTTGTCCGACATTCTAACTAAAGGCTCAATTACACGAGCAAGTTTACTAGCTGATAGTAGGCTAGTTTACTATCTTGCTAGTAAACTAGCACCGTGTAATCTAATCACTAGCAGCTAGTCAGCTAGTGGCCCTGATAGTAAAAGAAGCTGGAGGAAAAGTGAAAGCCGGTCAACATTACTTGCCATTCTCCGGCTTTGATCGAGAAATTAGCAGTGTGTCCTCTAGCAGCTAGTAAACTCGCCCGTGTAATTGAGCGTGTGGGAAGCTTTTAAAGTAATCGTCAACTAGCGCACTCGCCGGCGACTTAACTAACCGACTAGCTGCTAGTAATGTAGCTCGTGTAATTGAGCCTTAATTCAAAGACAACATTTGTATTCCATTTCACTGAGGTCACCCATGGTGAAATTTCCTTTTGAAATGTTTGTGTTTTCAAATTATGACTTACTATTTATTTATTTATTATTTCACATTTTAACCTCCATATTATTGTGTGTTGATAGTTGTGTAAGATAAAAAAAGGGACAAAAAAAATGTAACACAAAAAAAGCAAACAACACCAGATCTAAATTATAGAGAGCTTACACACTGTTTCTAAATTTGAAGTCTTTTAGAGATTGTCAACCTGTCGATTAGGAGACTCTAAAAAATGTGAGGAAAATCTTTAAAGCGAATGTCAGGAAGACAGTGTTGGATGTTTGACTTAATGACTTAAGAAGATTAGCGCATTATCAAGTGTCGAACTCCTAAGTCCGCTCAATCAGAGCTAGTGTTGACAACTTATTCAGTTTTAAATTGTCATTGGCAACAAAATTGCTATACTTTTACGTGCCATACGCATAGACCCACGAAATCATGATTAGTTATAAGGTTATCGATTTTAAATTGCATTCGGCAAGAAGCCTCTCCCGTCCCCTCTACGATATTTGCCATATAGCCTAAATCGTTTACCAATGAAATGTGAAATTGTGTTTATTTTGATCTGATCACTAGTTGAATGAATTGCCCAATGCCGAACGGTGTAGTATCCAATATGAGGCCTATTTAAGTAGGCTTAGGTTGCAGGCTCCATCGTAATCCAGGGTGTCGAGTCTGCAAGACTGCCTAAGAGACGGTCTAGCACGGGGCTATTTGACTTCGATGAATATAGTCTACGCTAGGGGTCGGCAACCTACGGCACGCATGACAGACTTGGCACGCAGAGCAATTTTCAATGGCTCAAATAAGAGCTCCCCTCCCGAAAAAAAAAAGCAATTCAAGTCTCTTTTACAAGAAATTGAATACCATAGCACTATGATGTTAAGGCTGTTGGCACGCTGAACGAATAAAAAATACTAATTTGGCACACTGTAATAAAATTGTTACCGACCCCTGGTCTAATCAGTTATGTAATAATTTAGTGTCATTTTATAAAAGTTTATTTAGAAAATATAGGGTCTTTCCACGGGAAAAACTGCCTTTGGAGCAAGGAAGAACTGATATAAGACTTGAGTAGTATATATGACTGAACTGTGCAATTGCGGAATCAATTTCTTACTCTTAAACCCTTATCAATACTAGAAAAACTAGTTAATTTCAGTGGTTATACTAACCATTTGACTTTCTGAACCGATACTCAGAACATACCGCCCCCCCCCCCTCTGGGCGTTAGACCGAAAAACATAACATGGTGGGAGCTGAAGAAGATATTGAATACTATTTAATAAGCGTGTCGGTTTCACTCCCCGTGCCCAGCCTATTATTAGCGTACATTACTATCGCTCATACTGTTGGGGGGGGGGGGGGGTAAATCTTGAAATAAAGTCGCAATCAGTGGGTAGGATATTTAATGCTAAATAATTATATTATTGCCGTCAGCCGGAAAAATATGAACGCTACATAACGGCTACTTAATTACACTATCGGTTTTCGGCTATTGCATGCATATGAGATGTTGTAGTGCTATGCACATGTCGATATAGGCTGTTGGGATTTCATCCTGGATGGGCGAAGGGTATAATATAATATATTCAGTCAAATCGTTTGTATTTCGATCGCTTTGCTGTTACTTTTACTACTTAGAGTACAAATTATAACCTAACATGTTATAGAAGCGCTCAATTTTGATGTTATTCCGTTTCCTATAGATAATTTTTTAATTACTCACGCCGACGTTTGTGACTGTGTGGCTGAAAAAAAAAAGAAAATGTTTGTAGACAATAGCGATGTGAAACGTTTGCTTTAACAAAACGCTATTTTACACAGCAGCTATATACTATATATAGCCTATAGAGCTATATATACTATATATAAATATATATATAACTATAGGTAGATAGATATAGAGGTAGATTTGCATGTTATGTTACAGACCCTCCGTCTTTACAGAAGACTATTGGTTTGTACACTTATCCGCGGATTTGAGTCTACTCTTACTTTTTTATTAGTGTTTTGATTAACGTTTAGATACTGGTTTTCTTAGTTTGATCAGGCAACCCATTTCATACCTGAATTCCGTTTTTTAAGGAAAAGTACTTATATCCGTTTTCTCTTGCATATGGCATAAGAAAATGGTTTTTATCCTTATGTTTATCTTAGCATTGTAATAGATTACTGATCATTCGTACTTATAAGATACAATTTAATGTTCTATGTATTATTACTACTTTACTCTTTGTGTATTTAGGTCTAGTGATTTAACTATTGGTGTTAGTTACAATTGCTAATTGTGTATTTAGGTCTAGTGATTTAACTATTGGTGTTAGTTACAATTGCTAATTGTGTATTTAGGTCTAGTGATTTAACTATTGGTGTTAGTTACAATTGCTAATTGTGTATTTAGGTCTAGTGATTTAACTATTGGTGTTAGTTACAATTGCTAATTGTGTATTTAGGTCTAGTGATTTAACTATTGGTGTTAGTTACAATTGCTAATTGTGTATTTAGGTCTAGTGATTTAACTATTGGTGTTAGTTACAATTGCTAATTGTGTATTTAGGTCTAGTGATTTAACTATTGGTGTTAGTTACAATTGCTAATTGTGTATTTAGGTCTAGTGATTTAACTATTGGTGTTAGTTACAATTGCTAATTGTGTATTTAGGTCTAGTGATTTAACTATTGGTGTTAGTTACAATTGCTAATTGTGTATTTAGGTCTAGTGATTTAACTATTGGTGTTAGTTACAATTGCTAATTGTGTATTTAGGTCTAGTGATTTAACTATTGGTGTTAGTTACAATTGCTAATTGTGTATTTAGGTCTAGTGATTTAACTATTGGTGTTAGTTACAATTGCTAATTGTGTATTTAGGTCTAGTGATTTAACTATTGGTGTTAGTTACAATTGCTAATTGTGTATTTAGGTCTAGTGATTTAACTATTGGTGTTAGTTACAATTGCTAATTGTGTATTTAGGTCTAGTGATTTAACTATTGGTGTTAGTTACAATTGCTAATTGTGTATTTAGGTCTAGTGATTTAACTATTGGTGTTAGTTACAATTGCTAATTGTGTATTTAGGTCTAGTGATTTAACTATTGGTGTTAGTTACAATTGCTAATTGTGTATTTAGGTCTAGTGATTTAACTATTGGTGTTAGTTACAATTGCTAATTGTGTATTTAGGTCTAGTGATTTAACTATTGGTGTTAGTTACAATTGCTAATTGTGTATTTAGGTCTAGTGATTTAACTATTGGTGTTAGTTACAATTGCTAATTGTGTATTTAGGTCTAGTGATTTAACTATTGGTGTTAGTTACAATTGCTAATTGTGTATTTAGGTCTAGTGATTTAACTATTGGTGTTAGTTACAATTGCTAATTGTGTATTTAGGTCTAGTGATTTAACTATTGGTGTTAGTTACAATTGCTAATTGTGTATTTAGGTCTAGTGATTTAACTATTGGTGTTAGTTACAATTGCTAATTGTGTATTTAGGTCTAGTGATTTAACTATTGGTGTTAGTTACAATTGCTAATTGTGTATTTAGGTCTAGTGATTTAACTATTGGTGTTAGTTACAATTGCTAATTGTGTATTTAGGTCTAGTGATTTAACTATTGGTGTTAGTTACAATTGCTAATTGTGTATTTAGGTCTAGTGATTTAACTATTGGTGTTAGTTACAATTGCTAATTGTGTATTTAGGTCTAGTGATTTAACTATTGGTGTTAGTTACAATTGCTAATTGTGTATTTAGGTCTAGTGATTTAACTATTGGTGTTAGTTACAATTGCTAATTGTGTATTTAGGTCTAGTGATTTAACTATTGGTGTTAGTTACAATTGCTAATTGTGTATTTAGGTCTAGTGATTTAACTATTGGTGTTAGTTACAATTGCTAATTGTGTATTTAGGTCTAGTGATTTAACTATTGGTGTTAGTTACAATTGCTAATTGTGTATTTAGGTCTAGTGATTTAACTATTGGTGTTAGTTACAATTGCTAATTGTGTATTTAGGTCTAGTGATTTAACTATTGGTGTTAGTTACAATTGCTAATTGTGTATTTAGGTCTAGTGATTTAACTTTTGGTGTTAGTTACAATTGCTAATTGTGTATTTAGGTCTAGTGATTTAACTATTGGTGTTAGTTACAATTGCTAATTGTGTATTTAGGTCTAGTGATTTAACTATTGGTGTTAGTTACAATTGCTAATTGTGTATTTAGGTCTAGTGATTTAACTATTGGTGTTAGTTACAATTGCTAATTGTGTATTTAGGTCTAGTGATTTAACTATTGGTGTTAGTTACAATTGCTAATTGTGTATTTAGGTCTAGTGATTTAACTATTGGTGTTAGTTACAATTGCTAATTGTGTATTTAGGTCTAGTGATTTAACTATTGGTGTTAGTTACAATTGCTAATTGTGTATTTAGGTCTAGTGATTTAACTATTGGTGTTAGTTACAATTGCTAATTGTGTATTTAGGTCTAGTGATTTAACTATTGGTGTTAGTTACAATTGCTAATTGTGTATTTAGGTCTAGTGATTTAACTATTGGTGTTAGTTACAATTGCTAATTGTGTATTTAGGTCTAGTGATTTAACTATTGGTGTTAGTTACAATTGCTAATTGTGTATTTAGGTCTAGTGATTTAACTATTGGTGTTAGTTACAATTGCTAATTGTGTATTTAGGTCTAGTGATTTAACTATTGGTGTTAGTTACAATTGCTAATTGTGTATTTAGGTCTAGTGATTTAACTATTGGTGTTAGTTACAATTGCTAATTGTGTATTTAGGTCTAGTGATTTAACTATTGGTGTTAGTTACAATTGCTAATTGTGTATTTAGGTCTAGTGATTTAACTATTGGTGTTAGTTACAATTGCTAATTGTGTATTTAGGTCTAGTGATTTAACTATTGGTGTTAGTTACAATTGCTAATTGTGTATTTAGGTCTAGTGATTTAACTATTGGTGTTAGTTACAATTGCTAATTGTGTATTTAGGTCTAGTGATTTAACTATTGGTGTTAGTTACAATTGCTAATTGTGTATTTAGGTCTAGTGATTTAACTATTGGTGTTAGTTACAATTGCTAATTGTGTATTTAGGTCTAGTGATTTAACTATTGGTGTTAGTTACAATTGCTAATTGTGTATTTAGGTCTAGTGATTTAACTTTTGGTGTTAGTTACAATTGCTAATTGTGTATTTAGGTCTAGTGATTTAACTATTGGTGTTAGTTACAATTGCTAATTGTGTATTTAGGTCTAGTGATTTAACTATTGGTGTTAGTTACAATTGCTAATTGTGTATTTAGGTCTAGTGATTTAACTATTGGTGTTAGTTACAATTGCTAATTGTGTATTTAGGTCTAGTGATTTAACTATTGGTGTTAGTTACAATTGCTAATTGTGTATTTTCACTAGTATTCAGCATTGCAGCTCTTTTCTGAATTAGTTCTAGAATTTTAATGATTGATTATTTTTAGTTAATGGGTTCGATTACAGAAGATGCATATTCGAGAATAGGTTTAACTAATGTTAAGTGGCCATATATAGTTCTATACTGGTATTTCTTTTGTAATGATTTTAATTGATTATTATCCCTAAGTACTTTGTATTTTTAGTTTTGGTTGAATGTTTCTCATAAATAAATAGTTTGTATAGATTTGTTACATTTTTCTTTGATACACCCAAGAGTTAGCACTTTAATGTGTAGAAAAACAAACTATAATTAGATTCTTCTTTTAGAAAATTCCCTTGGTTTTTTTCTAAGCTTTCAGTATCCTCTTCCGTCTTTATATCTACCTAGACGATAAACGTCTGCATTAACATATCGTAGTCACAGATCTACATAGCTCTTGTTTTTTGTTTGCTTTTTGTAGTTTGGCATGTCTTTCAGGTTTCTTTCATTTTGTTGACTCATGGCAAGAGACTTTGCAAAGCCATTAGTGAGTCTAAGTATTCAAATTAGTGTGAACACAGATAAAATGGCTATTTTTTTTAGGGTATGCTCTATTTGTAAAAGCTACATTTTGATACATTGCACTAAGTTTTATAAACATATTAAGAGTAAGATTTCATGTTTTTAAGAAATTCAAAATAGTGATTATTTCACTTTTGTTGATCGCAATGAATGCATGTGCAAATGAAAATGCTAATTATAAATGCTTTTCAAAAGATGTTGTTTTTTTTACAATTTTTTGGGGTCCTCTTTATGTCATAAAACTTTTAAAACCATTACAACCCTGTAACAAATTTATAGGTCAAACTTCCAACAAAGCTTAATAGGTATATTAAACACTTGCGAAAAGCTACTAAGCGTATTTTTATTTCTTATAATTGTATTTGAAAAATGAAAGCAATATTAGAGAAAAGTGTAATTAGTTGTCTAAAGGCCAAATAAAAAAATAACAACAAAATTTCAAGAAATCTTCTTCTTGTTCATTGTAATCTGTATACCCCGTTAGACCCAAGGGGAAAAGTCCACAACTTAGGGGTGATTTGATTGCGAATGCTCTTGGATCAAACGTGTGCATTAACTACTTATAATATTTTATAGCATACAAGCAAGAATTATAAACTGACGACAGACTTTCTTTGTCTTGTATCTTTCATTGCATTAAGTCCAACCCTTCAGTGATGATTTGAAAGTCGGCACAGAAGGGGCAGTGATATCTTATAAGTTTACACGCGTTCCTTCTAGGTAGAAGATTATTACATCCACTAGGCCCAAATCTCCTGCAGAGCGACAGGGATCCGTCGGTGGCATGGTTAGAACCAGTGACGTGTCAGTTCGTTTTTGGTTGACAGTCCGGTGAACTAACCGCTGGACCAGCCGGCTTGGTCCAGTAAGTTCCACAGTCTAACGGCTGACGTAAAAAATCTACCTACCTTGAGAAATCTACAAAATCAACTTAGTTTATAGAAACAACTGTTAAACAAAGGTGTATTGTTTGTTTTTTTAATCGCCAAATCAGTTTTGGTTTTAGAAAACTTAAAGATGTTAAAAAGTGTTTATTTTCAAAATGGCCACCATCACTATGGTAACAAATTCTTATATCAAAACTAAAGGTGCGTCTTTTTTTATTTATTTTTTTCTAGTTTGGATGAAATTCAATATCATTTAATTTATAACCACACGATATTGATCTATGAAAGTAAATGTAAGTATTATTAAAGTAATTTAAGAAAACAAGATCTTACAAAACATAACAACTTGATAAGCTACATAGAGCAACATAGAATGTCAATTTCTGTTTTAAATATATTCCTCATCTTTTGAAATAATAAAAACAACATCTAGAATTAAGTGATTTCATTTAAAATACATCAGAGCTTCGTATAAAAAGAAAAGAATCGAACACGTCTTTTAAATAGTACACTGTATAATATATCTCAGACAACTACTAAAGCGATATTGATATTTCATGATAGACAAACTAGAGTATCGAATATAACGATTTACGTCAGAATCACAAGAATTAAAAAAAACGATACGCTAGTTATGAACGAAACAGGAAACCAAGCCGTCACGTGACACCGTTCAACGAATCGTGCCCCAGACGTGTGAGCAGAGGATATTGTTCATGGGGGGAGTTGGGTCAAGTCTGGCCTCTAATCCGATATAGGTTTCCAGCAGAACAGTATTGAATTGATGTTCACAAACTGCTTTTTGTTAGCTTTCTGAAATGATTGATTACGTCTTCGTTTATATAATGATTTATATGATTTGAAAGACACAAATAAATAGCAGTGGGCGGATAGATAAACATAAATTTATAATAAATATATGAATAGATGAACTTGATATACACAGATACATAATGATAGATAAATAGATAGATAGGTAGGTAGATATCATAAATATATCGGTAGGTAGATAGATATGCATGAAGGTAGTAGACAGATAGATAGGTAAATAGCTATTTAGCTAGATAGATATATAGATAGGTAGATAGCTAGCTAGCTAGATAGTTAGAGAGATAGATGGATAGACATATATAGATGGGTATGTAGGTAGATAAGTAGATATATAGCTAGATAGATAGATAGATAGATACATATATATATAGATTGGTAGATAGATAGGTTAAATATATAGTTAGATAGATAGATAGATAGATACATATATATATAGATTGGTAGATAGATAGGTTAAATATATAGTTAGATAGATAGATATATACATACATATATAGATGAGTAGATAGATAGGTTAAATATATAGATAGATAGTATACACAAACTTGAGGTATCCTACTTTCCATGAACTCCCCTCAAACATATCAATCAATACTTAACACTCAGTCCTAATACACGACGAAATGTAGATACATCGAACATATTTTCTAAAAGCCACCTCTAGTTCATCTTACCCACGTTTCTAAGTGTGGAGGGGAAAAAAAGAGAAGTGGCTCCCATTGGGCATTTTCCCTAACTTCTCTACCAAACAACGTCAAAAGCCTCTAATCCTAAAGTCTCTTTCAGAGTTCATGTCCCGAGTCACTCGTTTATCTCCCCTCGCCATCACACAAGAACGACAAGTCTGATTGTATTCTGTTGGTTTTTTTTTAAACGACAGGGGCAAATAACTTTTGTTGCGTTTTTTTTCGTTCTTCATCTGTCCATAAGTATAGACAATTAAACGAATAGGAAATTAAGCCAACATATTCGCATAGATAAACACAAGAGACACATATATATTATATTTACAGACATATTGAGACACAAAGTCGCTGACATAGGTTAACTAAATGTCAAATTGGTAGACACTGATAAATACACGCACCCAAAACGCTTAAGAACATAAGTGAGAACAAATGCATAGAAGTACTGTTATCTTCCAGAGTGGCATACGGGAATGGAATGGGTTGCCTGAACAAACTAGGAAAACCAGTAACGTAACATCATTCAAAACATTAATAAAGATGCAAGACTAGACTCGAAATAAAATAAAAAATAAATACAATTCATTATCTTGTGTTGTGCTGTAAATTGTGCTTTACTATGCCAATAGATTAAATGAAATGAAGGAATATAATATGTTGTAATTGGTCACATTTAATCGCAACATACAAGGCTTATTGAAAAAAAGTCTAAAAGCTTTTTAAGGTTATTTTACTGAGTTGACTTATGACATTTTTAAGTTGAATTCTTATCGGCAATTAATCCTTTCGTTATTTCAAAGTTCTAGTGGGAAAAGCATTGTAATGTCTATTAAATTAGACTTGCTTGCCCCTGACTTGGTCTTTATGAAGTAGTTATTTCTCTCTTTATCTATTTCTCCCTATTTTCTCCATATAGCGTTTGCTGCTTTTCTATTTATGTTTATTTTTCTCCATCTTTCTTTCTTTCGCTATTTTTTCTCACTATCCTGTCAGTATTTCGTTCGCTCACTCTTCTTTTTGTTTTCTCTATGTGTTCATCTCTTTATTTCTCTCCTTCTTTCTCTTGCTTTAAATCTCTTTTTTCTCTCCCTTTTTTTTCTCCTACTCTCTTCTCTCTCTCTCTCTCATCATTTCTTCCTTCTATCACCTTCTCTCTCTCTCACATCGCTTTTTTCCCTCTCTCTAAATCACTTCCTTTCTCTTTTTCAGTTTCTCGCCTTCAACTCTCTCTTTCTCATTTTCTCTCTCTCTCTCTCTTACCTAAATGTTCAGCCACTGTTAATTAACGCTACATTATGCTCCGTGTGTTGATGCTGTCCAATTGAGGGTAACCGGCCAGCTAATGACGTTACAAGGTTTGTCAAAAAAAATATGTCCTCCTTAACCCGAGCTTGAAAAATAAAAAGCACCCGATGACTACATTAAGAAATATTCACCCCCCCCCCTCTCCTTCCCTACCCCCCCCCCGAAAAACCCATTTCAAAAAGCCCCGCCTCCCTTTTGTAGCTTCCGATTAGGATGTTGACATGCGCATTGAGCTAGATTGATAAGGACGCGGCCGGAAGTCCACCACAAAGATATGGCAGAGCTTGATATGGCGTCCCACCGGCTGAATATATTTTTTTCCTTCGACCTTCTTAATGTCCTTCTGTCCTGTCCCCTTGTGCAAAATTCTTCCATTAAATGCTATTTCGTCATTTAAAAACAAAAAAAACTACAAAAATTTTAAAGAAGGGAAAAATGAAAACTGCACACAAACATACACACACTCAAACATACTCACAGTACCTTGTTAAAATCAAACCCTCTATAATTCTATATTTTAAAAAAAATATAAGAAAAACGCGTATTTTAATTACTCGACTGTTTCTCGACGGAAGAAAACTATTTGCCAAGCTTGTGACGTCACATCCGGGTTGTCTTAGATCATTATAATCTCCCAATTAAATGCCCGCCCCTGATTCTTCAGTCACATTCATAAAAGAGAATGCTAATTTGTTTTTTTTTTTAACATATACCGCACTTAGCATTGAACACTGACGGCCCATTTATCATGTTATAATGACTTGTGTGTGTTTAATTAGATCATGACCTTTTTTCAAAATGCTTGCTTATGATTTCTTAATGAGTTTCATTAGTCATGGACCGCTAGTTAAATTTCCAAACTATAAAACTAATGGTTAATTAAAAATTGGAATAATAATGTTTTTTTTTTATCACACTGCTAGTTCTTAAAATAACTGTTATAGCCTGTGTTGTTAGTAGGAGTGATTCAATTTTAATTATCGCCAACAATTTTTTTATTATGGCTTAGTACATTTTAGCGGCGGCGTGTTTGCGTTGCTATTCCCGCGTTGCTATTTCCCGCATTGCTATTCCAGCATTGTTATTTCCCGCATTGCTATTCCAGCATTGTTATTTCCCGCATTGCTATTCCCGCATTGCTATTTCCCGCATTGCTATTTCCCGCATTGCTATTCCAGCATTGTTATTTCCCGCATTGCTATTCCAGCATTGCTTTTTCCCGCATTGCTATCTAAATAGTCTCGAATATCGAATCTTGGTGCAACGCCAGGATTTCCTATCCACCTCTGGAGGGTATCACCGAGTCTAACCAGCTAATCAGATAGTCGAAGAGGAGGTGGGTGGTCGTTGCATTGGCCACACGATATACTAGATGCCGAGGTCATGAGAACTGGTGAACGCTGTTTCACTAGCCCTAAGGGCCAACAAAGTTGGAAATAAGAATACACTTTCTCTTTTACTTCCTGTTATATGAAGTATATTGTTTGTTCTAGATTCTAGATAAACTCTTTTAAATAAATTTAACTAGAAAGAGTAGTGCTTTTAATTGTTTACTTTTTTTATATGTTTCTCCGGAATAGGGAGGTTGAAAGAACGAGTATAAAGTAAACTCTATTGCATTCGTTTGATCCGGTGAAGTAAGCAATCACGAGTTTCCTGGCCACTTCAATACTTTTATTAAACAATTTAACAAACAAAGCAGCGTTCATCATTTACATATTGGCCCATATACAACCATATACAAAAAACAATCCTCCAGGGCACGGTAGAAGATGGACGTCGGAGAGGCCGACAGCGGAGATGCTGGTTCGACAACATAAAGTATAGGACAAGGCTGCAGTTGACTCAACTACTGGCAACAGATCAAGATAGGCAAAAGTGGAAAAGAAAGACTGCTGAGGTGTCCATTCGCTCTCCACAACGACCACAACGGTCAAGGGATTGATGAAGATGATGGTGATATACTACGAGACGATTGTGTGTCCAGCAGTAGGTCCGGTTCATAAATGACCGTCAGAAGTAGTTAGTCATGTTGACATCTTCAATACACAAAAGAAAAGGGAGGGGAATGTGTCGGCAAGTATTGAAAAACACATTACATCATCTTAGCCAGGGATTCGAACCAGTGACCTTTTGCAGTGTTAATCAGCCCTACCGCCGCGAGACTTCCATCACATAAATATAACTTACAATATAATAATAAATGTATATCAACACTTGTTATATTTCGTTCTTATTTTCTATTACGAACCTTTATTGTGACAGGGAGATAACTGGACCAGTTTCACATTCTCTTGTCGGAGAGTTTCTTCCCTTTAAGGCTATTTACCGAAACGCGCAATGAAACCTGAATTAATCTATTTTTCAATGAATTTTTCTGCGAGTTTGTCTGTGTGTATGTCTGTGTGTTAGTTTGTTTGTATACTCTTGCGTTTCATTGAATGCGTCAGAAAATAAGAATGCCCAACGAATTACTGTTGCCTCAACGACCAGGCCACATTTGCTGCGAGATGTTATCAACGCGGATCGTATTTATTTTATATCGCTAATTGGACTTCTTCAATGGATCATTTAGACATGTTTTGCTGGCTGTAGACTTGGGAAAAGTGGAAGGTTGACGGGAGGAAAAGGGGTGGTGGGCTTTTAGCCTGTTTGCTTTAAACTTCACAAATAACGCCTGTCTTATGTACCGGGTGTGTCACCGCCCTTCCATTAAAGCCTTTTGTTTTATTTTCACTTTCTGACAGCGTCTGACAGCGGAGGTATATTTGTCAGGACAAATGGACACTGACATATGTCATAACAATGGCAATCGTTCTCCGTGTTTTATGTAACGCGTTTGATCCAGCAGTGAATTCTTTTTTTCAACAAACTTCAAACATTTTAGCAAAAGAAAAAAAAACAAAAAAAAAACAAGTTTCAAATTAAATTTGGTCTGAAAATTTAAACATTGCAAATTTCTGGCTATTCTGAAACAGGAAGACTTATCCGTAATAATTTAATATATTTCATGTAGATCTATGTGTTCAGTTGATCAATGACAAAAAATAACAAAATCTGACACAGTAACACTAATAGTGATTCTGACAAGTCTCAGATCTGAGTGTGTTACGGGTAGAACTCCAGAGCCACAGACAACTACCCAGAACTGGCAAAACAATAACAACATCATCTTAGCGGCACCCTACAATATAAGCGTCTTTGAAGACCATGGGTCCAATGACAAGTCGGCCATTAATAAATAAAACCAAAAAGCTTTCAAACAAGTAAACACCATGACTTTCAGTGGTGTATTTGGTATAAAGAGGATTATATGTCCCCCACAATGCTCAAACTCTGACGCTTTTACGCAGTCGTGTCATGTTTCGACCACATGCACTTTTCCAAAACCAAAATAATTCTCCCCCCCCTACCACTATTTTTATTCCAACCCAGCGTTTAATCTGGATCCGAACGCGATTTCCTTTTGGACTATAACTCCGGCTTTACCATAGCGTCCTAGTTTCCAGTTTGGCTGCGCGTTATAATTAAAAGACAAAAGTCATTAATACAAATGAAGTCTCCAACTCATTTACTTGCTCAGACTTTTCCCATGGATAAATTGATGACTTCTGTTGTTTTTTTTGTTAGGCCATTATAATCTGTGTAATTCATTTTCATTTCGCTTTTTCTATTAAGTTCGTTTGTTTCATTTTCGTCTTCACATTGTTAAATGATTTCAATGTTTTGTTTCTCTCTGTAAATGCTTTTTCAAAGCAGCGGAGGTTAAAAACTCTGAATTGTATCAATGGCGTTTAACTTTTTTTTTTTCATTTGTCTGTTTATATTGGTTTTCGTTTCGGTTGATGATGATGTTTTGCAACTGCCCAATCCGTCATTTTGGGCTTCTGGCTTAGGAGAAATGAAAATGAAAATAGATAGATTTCAATTTTTTTTTTCAATAAAAGCTAAGTAAAAATTGAAAATAAAGTTTTCCGCAAAAACAACAACAAAACAACAACAACAAAACGCAACATTCCAAATGCCTAACTATATCACACAAAATGACGACATGAAGGGAAATGGCGAAAAAATTGTCATAGATTTAAGTGTTGTCTTTTTCCACACATGGGAACAAAAGGAAACGCTTTGAATAAAAACTAACACAAGAATACAAAGGAACGTAAAATCCTCAATCGGCTGATAATAGATGAGGGGATTAAGGAAGACACTCGGCCAGCAGGCTCGGAAAAGGGGAGACAAATGGCGCATGCAGGGCCGATAATAGGCAGAGATCAGTGGAGGCGGCTGCGTGAAAAGAGTCCTGCACTTCCGTCGTGATCCTGCGTTTGGCATTCACGTCAGGTAAACAGCGATTTGAAAACAGATTATCTCACGAATTTGATGCAGTTGTTGTTTTATTTCAGTATTAAAAACATTAATTCTTTTTTTTTAAATTTGAACTAGGATATATACGGATTTAGTCATGGGTGTAATGCTATTTTTTTTTTTTTTAAATAATATTTAGTACATACATTTTTTTTACATCTGTTTGGTTAAAATAGAAGTATATATTTTTCATTGAATTAAAGGGAAATTATTAAAATTGAGGCTCAATTTACCGAGACACGCTGCAGAGAATACGAATAGTTATAATGTTGAGAATACGAATAGTTATAATGTTGAGAATACGTAGGCTATATTTAGAATGTTAAAAATACGTGTAGTCATAAAAGGTGACAAAGATTCACCGGAAACAGAGGTATTCAGTCATCATTATATTATGTGAATGTGACTTGCACACCACACTAAATTACAATTAAATTGTTAGTAAAAACAAATCGCGACCAAGTTCACTTTATTATCTTGGGACGTTACAATTTGGTGACGTTTTAAAAATTTCAAAAAGCTAAGATAGTTTTCGTGTTGATGGTATTTTTTATTTATTTAAGTGATGTCAAATGACGGGAAAGGCTCAAGAGAATATGAAATCAAAACATCACAACAAGGCACTGGCATCTCATCAACACTTTATTCACTTGCAAGTTGCCACCATCACATCTCCATAATACATTCATACTGCATTTTTCACTAGTCACTAGCTGGAACTTGCTCTATCAACACCAGATCATCAAGTGAACTTACTTTTCTTCCTTTGCTTGGCAGGAAAACGTAAAATACTATCTACTTCTTTCATACGACTTAGTGCTACTACCATGTTCTCCAATTTATCTTGCGCACCTAGTACAAACAATGTATTACTATTCATTCACTCCTCTATTACAAGTGGATATCAACATG
This sequence comes from Anisus vortex, assembly GCA_949126835.1. Classification (NCBI taxonomy): domain Eukaryota; kingdom Metazoa; phylum Mollusca; class Gastropoda; family Planorbidae; genus Anisus; species Anisus vortex. The sequence goes on from OX421496.1 coordinate 34,467,689, forward strand.
TCGAGATTATTGGTAGATTTTAATCAATTTACGTCATATAGTACACTCCCTTTTTTATTATTTTATGTAAATGCCAATTTTTTTGGAATTACATTTTCTAAAATATAGCATGATCGTTTCCCATAATTTCTGCTACTAAAGGCGCACTGCGTACATCTGCCAATCAAAACAAACAAACTTTAAAAAAAAAACATATCGAAATAATGCCTCATAATCTTTCCGACCATTGGCCAGATTTTTGTTTTCATATCTGAGTGCTTCATGTCCAAGAGTCATTTTTGATTTAGCTTGATGCCTGATAGCGTTTTCTAGGCCAGTGATGTTATCCAATGTTTTTTCAATATAGATTGCGGGCTCCAGGAAAGCAGGAGAATTCAAATGGGTTAAATTTCCCTGATTTAAAAAAAAATAAATGCTGCCATTGGCTTATAATTTAGAAAACAAAACATAGAATAACAAAATATTTAAAAAACTACAACTAGACATTAGTTTTGATCAAAGATTAGGCACAACCAATTTATTTTAAGAAATCAGGTTAAACAATGTTCGACTTGATTGCAGCCCCAAGTTTAGTTTCGGTCGATACAATACTTTGGAGGGCTTAACTAAAATAGGCCTATTATTCTTGAATTTTAATTATTTTTAATTTTGTTTACTTTCAATAAAATAGAGTTTTTATTAACTGTTTTAGCTTAAGTATGTTCTAGCTCTTAACAGTATTAGCTTTAATTATGGTAGAGAAATTAATTCTTTTAAATTAAAGTATGCTAGAGAAATTAACTAAAGTATATTAAAGTATGGTAATGCTGCTGATTCTAATAGCTAAAGTTTTGAATACTATTAGCTTACATTTTTGGGGGGTTTTGTTTGGGATTATTAACTTTATTTATTTATAGAATTTTGTTGTTTTGTTTATTTTGTTGTTGTTTTGTTGCAAAAAAAAAAAAATATACAAGATATTCCCAGATTATTATTTTTTGGGGTTTTATTCTTAAAAAACAACATTATGGGTGTTTTTTTCAAAAAGTGAATAACATGAAAGTATGTTTATACAAGTTTATGAAACCTTGAAGCAGATCAAGTTTAAAATAATCAACTTCCTTCTCAGAAAGAACAATCTGATTCTATCTGATTAGTATTTTGATAAGGACATTAAAAAATATTTTAAGGAAAATACAGATTATTAAAAAAAATATGTGTTTGTTAGACTTAATCTGATGGGTGTTTTTGGTGGGAGTAAGTTTACTATCACGTTGCTAGATTAAAAAATATATATGTTTGTTAGACTTAATCTGATGGGTGTTTTTGGTGGGAGTAAGTTTACTATCACGTTGCTAGATTTAAAAATATATATGTTTGTTAGACTTAATCTGATGGGTGTTTTTGGTGGGAGTAAGTTTACTATCACGTTGCTAGATTTAAAAATATATATGTTTGTTAGACTTAATCTGATGGGTGTTTTTGGTGGGAGTAAGTTTACTATCACGTTGCTAGATTTAAAAATATATATGTTTGTTAGACTTAATCTGATGGGTGTTTTTGGTGGGAGTAAGTTTACTATCACGTTGCTAGATTAAAAAATATATATGTTTGTTAGACTTAATCTGATGGGTGTTTTTGGTGGGAGTAAGTTTACTATCACGTTGCTAGATTTAAAAATATATATGTTTGTTAGACTTAATCTGATGGGTGTTTTTGGTGGGAGTAAGTTTACTATCACGTTGCTAGATTAAAAAATATATATGTTTGTTAGACTTAATCTGATGGGTGTTTTTGGTGGGAGTAAGTTTACTATCACGTTGCTAGATTAAAAAATATATATGTTTGTTAGACTTAATCTGATGGGTGTTTTTGGTGGGAGTAAGTTTACTATCACGTTGCTAGATTAAAAAATATATATGTTTGTTAGACTTAATCTGATGGGTGTTTTTGGTGGGAGTAAGATTACTATCACGTTGCTAGATTTATAAAAAAAGAAATATGTTAGGATATTTTCAAAACTGAATAATATATCTTTAGGTATTTCGTTATATCGAGTTTAAAGCAGCAAAGACAAATACAATTAAAGCAGTAGATTTATGATGGTGCGTTGTGGCAATGGGCTATGATTGTGTAAACTAGTAAGGGGCCATGAGTGTCTAAAATAGTCATGGGCTATGATTGTTGAAAATAGTCATGGGCTATGATTGTCTAAAATAGTCATGGGCTACGATTGTCTAAAATAGTAATGGGCTATAAAGTCTAAAATACCGATGATAACATAAATCTTTTATCAAGAAATAAATTCATCGAATGATAAGTGAAATATCCGTATATTAGATAGCAGTAATTAATACAAACACATTAATTAAATGACCATTATTTCTCTGGTATAAACTGAACTTCTACTAAATAACTACTGGACTGAACTTCTCTGTCTTATTACGGAACGTTTAAACAAAGAGTTTTGTAAAAAAAATATTTAAAAAATAATTTTTGACTTCATCAGTTCGCATGTGCCCAGTTCTCATCCCTTGTTCTACAATCAAGACACTAATTTATGTCAAATACACCAAAAAAAAAGATAGTAAAAGTAGATTCGACACATTCAGAAGCCGACTGAAGACTCACCTATTTCATTAGCAATATTTTCGTATACATATTTTCATTTTCGTCTGTTGTTTTCGTTTCAGCGCATAGAACTGTTATCAACGGGATATGCGCCATGTAAGCAACATTATTATCATTATTATTATTGAAATAATCCTATTGTATACCAGGGCCACGGAAACTTGTGAGCAGTGTTTCAGTTGCATCATTAACCAAAATAGTCTGAAAAAGAAATTATGTTCTGTACAAAGAATTTGAAGAACCATGTTTATTAGAGAATTTTTTTTTAAAAAAATTCCACAAACTGTATGTTCTCTATCTATATTCTCATTACAATGCGCCATTATTCCAGTATCTAATAATCTAATGCCAATAGAAACTCTGACGTCCAAGCGTCTGCTCTGTGTCCTATTTTCCAAAATCTGAAATCTTGATTTGTTTACCAGACATAATTTGCATAATTTGTTTTTGGTTGTCCGCCTTTGTTGAATCTAAACACAAGAACGTAAGCACGACGGTCTATCAAGAATGCTTTTACGCTTGTATACTAAAAGTAATTGTGGTACAATTATCTTATCCTACACATTATCTTTTAACACAAAGTATCAAATAAAGCTAGCTATTGTTACTTTTACACTATGGTAAAGTATCTACGTCAGAGCGATTTGATCAATAGGGCTGGGTAGATTCGTTACATTTCGATTAAATGTTTGAAAGTTAATAATTAATTGGCTGACAACTACTTCTGGCTACCCATTCCATGTCCAAATGTCAATCTGGAAGAAACTTAGAGACTACATGAATATCTAGCATTGGATTTTTTTTTTAATATTTGAAATAGCTTTCGGTTAAAAAATCCTATATAATAACTTTGGTTTTGAATGTATGTATCATATAATATTATACGTACATATGCGGCCGGACTTTCTGTTGGTAATAATCAAATTTTACGTCATTCTATCTAGCTGAAACTCTGCACAAAGACGCTGGACGATGACAACACATTATATTAAATTTTCACCCCATGATATAATTCTGTTAACTTATTAAAATACTGGTAAATCCTTATTGAACGAAACTAATGCAACATAACATCTAATCTTTGATTTTCATTGTGCGTTTCTTTCTTTACATAATATAGTTAATACTTTTGATTTGATTATGATTATTGATATCATACTACCAATATAGCAAAATGTTTTCAGCTATACTTTCTTGTATCTGCCTAATAATGTGATTTGACACATGTAAGTATTTAAGGACATTATCTTGCGAAAGATCATGCCTACAGATTAACCAATACTAAGCATTGATAGGAAAAACATTGTTTTATGGGTCGTTCAATTCTTACGTTATTTTGAGAGTATTTCCTCTTCATATAATTTGCGACATTACTTGTTGAACTTGTTCAATCCGCAAGAACACTTTTGTTTCCCGCCATCTGCAGGCAACTTAAGGACACATGCTAGTGTGTGGTGGAGGGAGGCGTCCTTTTATAGGCGTAGGCCTATTCATGCGTGCGTGCGTGGATGTCTATGTGTGTGTGCGTGAGTGTGTTTGTGTGTTTGTTGCACCAGTGTTCAAGGCACTGTGTGCTTGTTGTGCCTCAGCGTGTCACGTGGTGATGCAACACACTGAGACCCTGCGCTGCCCTGGAACTTGATATCTTCGTCAGGAGAAACCCCTCCGTGCACAATTTATACATCTGTATGATTTGTTGGTTTGTTTGTTTGTTTATAAGTGGGGAGTAGATTTGCAAAGCGGCGCCGTGGTTACGATGGGGTGGACGATGAAAGGGGAGTTTCATTTGGTTGGGAATGGACAGTGGAGCGGAATGTGATTAGAATATTAATCCGGTTATGATGAGTTCAGTGCTAAAGAGGATTGAACGGTTATGAGAGGGGGAGGAAGGTGGATAAAGGAGGGGTAGTGGAACGTTGGGGTAAAATCTTCAGGATTATCTAACGTACAGCTATTAATGTCAGAATTATTCTTATCCGGCAGCATCATTCTGCCAGAAATATCAAATGTGGGTGGAGCTGTGGGGATGGGGAGGAGTGGAATGAGGGTTACATGTAAGATAAACCATTCATTTGGATAGGTGGGTGGGTAGATATGCTTGGTGGGTGGAGCCTTCTGTAGTGGAGTGTGGGGAAATGTATGAATAAATAACAACAATTACACGTTAATAAGCGCAACCATTAAAAATCTTCAAATGGAATAATAGTATAAAGTAATGGAATAAAACAAGATAGATCTAATCTAAGAAGGATGATGAGACTATCGTGGACTGAATAGAAATATAATAGATGATGAGAATATCGTGGACTGAATAGAAATATAATAGATGATGAGAATATCGTGGACTGAATAGAAATATAATAGATGATGAGACTATCGTGGACTGAATAGAAATATAATAGATGATGAAACTATCATGGACTGAATAGAAATATAATAGATGATGAGTCTATCGTGGACTGAATAGAAATATAATAGATGATGAGTCTATCATGGACTGAATAGAAATACAATAGATGATGAGAATATCGTGGACTGAATAGAAATATAATAGATGATGAGACTATCGTGGACTGAATAGAAATATAATAGATGATGAGATTATCGTGGACTGAATAGAAATCTAATAGATGATGAGACTATCGTGGACTGAATAGAAATATAATAGATGATGAGACTATCGTGGACTGAATAGAAATCTAATAGATGATGAGTCTATCGTGGACTGAATAGAAATATAATAGATGATGAGTCTATCGTGGACTGAATAGAAATATAATAGATGATGAGTCTATCGTGGACTGAATAGAAATATAATAGATAATGAGACTATCGTGGACTGAATAGAAATATAATAGATGATGAGACTATTGTGGACTAAATAGAAATATAATAGATGATGAGTCTATCGTGGACTGAATAGAAATATAATAGATGATGAGACTATCGTGGACTGAATAGAAACATAATAGATGATGAGAATATCGTGGACTGAATAGAAATATAATAGATGATGAGAATATCGTGGACTGAATAGAAATATAATAGATGATGAGAATATCGTGGACTGAATAGAAATATAATAGATGATGAGAATATCGTGGACTGAATAGAAATATAATAGATGATGAGACTATCGTGGACTGAATATAAATATAATAGATGATGAGACTATCGTGGACTGAATAGAAATATAATAGATGATGAGAATATCGTGGACTGAATAGAAATATAATGCAGAAGTGTTGAAAACAGCATGTACCGTAAGAGAACTCATTAACACCATAAAGAACAGGACACATCTATAGGAAAAATGGTATTGAAAGACTGGCTTTGTGTGGCAAAATATCTGGTAAGAGAGACAAAGGAAGACAAAGGCTGATATTTGTAGAAAGCCTGAACAAACGGGCCACGAACAACAACATAAGCAATAATAACTTCCTCCAAAATAGCTAACAACAGGAAAGAATGGAGAGTCATGACCGCCGATGTCTTCTCCAGACCTGGCACCTAAAGAAGAAGAAAAAGAAGAAGATCGAATGTAAAGTTCTCACAGATACAACAGAGAAAGAGAGAGAGAGAGAGAGAGAGAGAGAGAGAGAGAGAGAGAGAGAGAGAGAGAGAGAGAGAGAGAGAGAGAGAGAGAGAGAGAAGGGAAGAGAAAGAGAAAGTAAGAAAACAAAAGAGATTGAGAGAAAAAAGACAAAGAAATAGAGAGATAAAACGAGAAAAAGAAAGTTTGATAAAAAGGAAAGAAAGACAAAAATGAAATCGAGAAAGAAATATTGACAGAGAGAAAAAGAGAAAGATAGATGTAGAAAGAAAGACAGAAAGAGAGTGAGTTAGAGCTAAAGAGAAAAAAAAAGGTAGAAAGAAGAAATTACCCCGATTTCATAAAACAAACAAAAAAATGTATTCGCGACACTGGGTTTAAAAGTGAGGAGTGGGCAGGGGCAGATAAGCGATCACGAGTCACCCAAGTATTCATAAACACGACATTCTGATATGGTATCTCTCTAATGACCGAGGCGCAGTCGAGCCATCTCTGGTTTTCTCTCCACTGAGTGTGTGTGTGGGGGGGGGGGGGGGGATCCAGTTCTCTGGAAATCTTTCACGTCAAATATACTGGACTGCATTCTCAATGTGAAATAGAAGAAGTAGGGGGAGAGGGGGAGGGGGCAGGAGGTCCGTTTAGGTTTGAGGATCAAATTGTTGTGATTAATTTGGCTCATTGAAGTGGGGGGGGGGGGGGTATAAAGTGGGTGGGGAAGAGGATGAGAGTAGGGGGGGGTTGGTGCTAAAGTTTCTTACACAGAATAATTGGCTTTAAAATAAAAGGAAAAATTTAGTTAAAATTTAGGTCATCTATTTTCATAGAAGGTGGTGATATATAATAATTATCGAATTGTGGTGAAGGCTAGAATTTTTCTATGGACTCGAGGATGTCTCGAGTCTACCCAGCTCTGATGAGCACCTGACATTAGCTTGGGTAAATTAAAGGCGGCTGGGCATTGTGCTGGCCATTCATTTTCTAGTATGCCGTTTCCACGGAAACCGGTGAACGCCTCTTCACCGGTCTTGTGATCAATTCGGTTTGTCGGGTAATTTACAATAGGCCTACATACATTTCTACTTAATTATCGTTTTGTCCACTATTCATATTTAAACCTTTTATTTATATCTATATCTTTCTATATATTTTTGAATGTATGTGTTCCTGTTTATACCTATGAACTTGTGTATGGAAAGTATGGGTCAAGAGACCCAAGTCAAGTAGTAGTACAAGTCCAGATGTTTTATTGACGCATTTGTTAAAACATGGGGAGGTACCTTCTGGGATTTGCTCCAACTATAAAATTCACACATTGACAGGCGTTTCATATAGCCTCTGACAACCAAGTCTAACAAACGGCTTCCTCTACTGGCTTAATCTCTAAGCTTGGCCTAACAGCTTGAGCTTGGAAGTTGGAGTGGCGAAGGCGGAACCTGGCGTCTTTAAACATAGGGTGCTAAGGACAGATGACGCTCATCCGTCTGAAACGAGGAACCCTTCATTCTAATAGTTAGCGTCTGCTTGTTTTGCGGTGGTTTTCATGAATAGTCCAGGCGGATCCTTAAGGCATGTGGATTTCCGTTTTTACCAAGTCTTTAAGTTCCTTCATTAGCAGTTAGGAGGTATCGTAAAAAGATCAGTCCCTTCTCCCTCACCCCCGGTTTATGCCATGGTAATTTGAGCTTAGAATCATGCAAGTAGCTCGAAGCAGCAACAGTGTGTTCAGGGAGCAGCGAGTTCTCATGGCCATATCTAAAGGACACCAGTCTGAATCCTAGAAAATCTTCATAAATGACTCTGATAGATTCCTGACGTTACTTGGGGGTAAAGTCAAGGCAGCCGGGATTTATGCTGGCCACACAATCGCATTGTATGTCGTGGCCATGACAATTTGTAAACGGTGTTCCCTTTGCCCCATGGGCTGACATAATATAAAACTAGTACTAGTACTATTTTATTTTTTTTGTTTTAAAAAGAAATTTCTTATACTGATCTATATTCTATGAGAAATGTGCCATTATGCGATTTTCTGTCTATGTAAACTCTGGCGTCTTAACTTCTTCCGTTTCAAACACCTGGAATCCGTCATTTTTGATGAATAAAACTAATAATTATACATTGACAAAAACTAAACATATTTCTTCCTCTTTGTCCCTTTCGTTCTCTCACTATTCTTTCTCTCTCTCTCTCTCTCTCTCTCTCTCTCTCTCTCTATCATTTGTTTTTCATTTCGACTGTTATAACATCTTGATTAATAATTGATGGACAGAAGATATAACATCTTTCACTATATCTTTCTCTCTCTGTCATTTTTGTCTCCGTAAGTTTGATTGGTATAACAGTCCGTATATTTACACAATTCATTCGTGGTCAAAATTATTTCTTTTGAAATCAAATGCCTTATTGTGTAAAGTGTTAACTGTGAATCTGTGATAACATCCCACTTCCAAATCTTGATAATAACACAGAACGATAATTATTGTCGAGGCTACCTTCCTAATTAGCAATTTAGTGAGTGGACGTCACATAGACCCTCCTACGATGCACGTTTGGCCCACCATCGGTTTTCTCATCCTACGTTCTAACATTGTTTTACATTTTTTTTTGTTTTCTAGCTTTCAACGAAGGCGTCACTCTGTCTATTTTTAGCTCCGTGACTTTGTGGCCCCCTAGCGACCCCGGGTCACTGGTGATTAAGCCAGAGGTCAAATCGGTCACGTGATCCTCTCCCCTTGGCTGTCATGAACTCTAGATGTCACAAACCAAAACAAAATAATCTTACTGAGAGTATTTGTGTGTTTGTGTGTTTGTGTGTTTGTGTGTTTGTGTGTTTGTGTGTTGTGTGTTTGCGTTTACTTTGAGTTAAACTTTTAAACATTCAACCAATAAACAGAGTCCGAATTGATTAACAGTAAAATCAAGATTTCATTTTTAATTTGAGAGAATAAAAAACGTACTGTCAGGATTCTTTATTGATGTTCGCAATTCATGATTGTTTAAAATATATACTGCATTGATAGTATGTTTTGATAAATGGAGTAGAGATAGTTTAATAGTTAATTAGAGTTGTCTTTACTGGATGGGTCAGAACAGTGTCATTGTATATACCATAGACTATAATAAGATGAACCGCTTGCTCTATTTTTAGAGCTTATATCAACTTTTTTTCCCGTGCGCAACCAATAAGGCTGTCTTAAATTACTTCTACGCTCCTCGTTGTTTCTTAAAGGTTTCCGCTTTATACAACTTTCTATTTTAATTTTAATTTTTCATTGAGAAAATCGAAGCGATTCAATAAAACGGAAGTGCAAAGGAAATAACGAATCGAAAATTCCGAAAATCAGTGTTTCGAGTCATCATATAGCAGAAATACTAAAGCAAGCGGTCCATGTATATTATAGTCTATGGTATATACAGTTTTAACGTTGTTGCGGGAAAGGCAATATATGCTAAAATGTACACCAGATAATTGTGTTTGCTATATGTGTAATACTCATAAATGGCACCCATTTCCTATGCTTACTATCAGCGTATCCCAAATCCAAAGAGACAGGGATAAAGAGCACTTCTCTTATTCCAAATCCAAGAACAGACTCTTATTATATTATAGGTTCTCCTTCTTCCCGAGTTGCATCCAGGCATGAAATTAGTTGCTTGCACACACACACAAAAACCGGAAGACCAACATATTAATCGAACATGAAAATAATAATCAAAATGCAATACTAGTATCAAACCACGGATAAGCGAAGGACGCATTAATCTTCCGTTTAAAAAGAGCGACTTTAACCTACAAGATAACATAAGCGCTGCATGAAATCTCAATGGTTCTGCAAGACTAAAGAGCTCTGATGAATCTGCTAGAACCGACAGAAATTGATGACAAAAGATAGATAGCTGATGGTTGATCAAGAATTGAGAGTTTCTATTAAAGCATCACCAGAAAACTTTGTTGCTACAAGTATAGCCATACTAGAGGATGTGTGGCCAGCACTACACCCAGCCGTCTTTGCTTTATCCCAACTAATGTCAGGTAGGCCTACGCATCATAGCTGGGTAGACTCAGGGACACCCTCATGTCCAGAGAACAAATCCTAGCCTTCCCCAGGATTAGAGCCCAGGACCTTCGGATCGCCAGTCGAACGCCATGCCGTGCGGCTACCATATTATACGTTTACATTAGTTATTAATGTTCTTTAATTTCATAGATATTTTTTTTACTTGTTTTATGCATCAAAATGATGGATTTCAGGTGTTTAAAACAGGGAAGAAGTTATGGCTTGGCCATAAAGGATTCCGTGTACCAAAAATAATATTTGGGAAACCATGGTTTAGATGGATTGATCATTTATCGTTACTGGTATGATATCTACATTATTCACAAGAGCAAAGCTAGATTATGATACATGGATATTTCCACCAAACCATTGATGACAATGGCCCAATGTTTGTTGTTGGTGTGTTTGTAATGACGCTATTATCTGCTACACACACAAAAAAAATTAACTCCTCTTGAGCTGATGTAAATCCGAAATTCTAATATTCCGTGTTGAACAAGAAAAAAAAAACCTTTATTGACTTAATTCAGGAGACGACAATCACGACATTGCAATATTGTTAAAGCATGTAATTTTATCTTGTTTTCCCACTCCTTTACTTCTTTTAAATATCTCATTCTGCCACTCTATTTCACTCTCTCTCTGTCTCTCTCCCTCTCTATCTTTATCTCTTTCTCTCTTTCTTTATTTGACTCACTCTTTCGTGATAGCATTGTATGTTTATTTCACATGCACGTGTTCAGCTTAACAAAACACATTCAAATACTCGTTACAATTTTTTGTTGTTTGCTTCCCCTCTGTCTTCTTTGGTTTTAAGATATATTTTTTTTAGCCAATAATATCCTAACATGTCTCTGCAATATCCTAACATGTCTCTGCAATATCCTAACATGTCTCTGCAATATCCTAACATGTCTCTGCAATATCCTAACATGTCTCTGCAATATCCTAACATGTCTCTGCATATTTACTTATTTATTTTTAGGGTTTGACTTTCGTGCAAACTGGCTAGTGATTTTCTTCGAATTATGAAATTATCTTTTTTTTTTGTTTTAAATCTAGTTTAGCTTGGTGTCATTTTCTGGAAAAGTTTGTAGTTAAGTTTGGGAAGGGGGGAGGGAATATATAACAATATATGTCTTTAATATAGTTTATTATAATTGTGTTGAGGCTCGATGGCCGGTGGTCTTGTGGCAGCGGGTTCGGGTGGCGTACCGAAGGTCCGGGGTTCGAATCCTGGTGCAGGCTAGGAATTTTCCCTGGTTCGGTAGGGTGTCCCTGGGTCTACCCAGCTCTGATGGGTACCTGACCTTAGTTGGGATAAAGTAAAGGCGGCTGTGCATAGTGCTGGCCACACAATCACCTAGTATACCGTGGCCAAAGAAACTGGTGAACGCTGCTTCATCAGATATATGGTTCAATTTGGTCCGACGGGTACTTAACTTTTTATTTTTATTATAATTGTGTGCGTGAGTGCCTGCCTTTAGATTTTATCGCTCACATGTGTATTTAAAATAAAATTATTGTTATCTTCAGAGATAGTTTTTTTTTTAATCCTTCTGTTGATTTCTCCATTTGATGATCTTCTTGGTTCTTTGTTGTTGTTTTTTCGTATGTTAACATAATCCAATGTGTAAGTGACAGATATAACGAACGAGGCTGAGCACGTGAGGTAAGTTTCCGCTCTTTTGCCGACTGGACTTCCGCCACCCTCCGTCGGTTACTAGGCAACGCCTTCGTATCCAACCAAGCACACGGGTCTAGACAGATAACGTCCTTAAAGCATTCAGGGGTTAGTGTGGCAGAGGTGAGAAGGATGGGGAAGAGGGGGTATGGTTGAATGGGTAGGTGGTTCTGAGGCATCGCCTCTGCGAGCAACTCATTAGCAGATGTCGTGTTCTGTTCTAGATAATCAGCTCATGGGCTAAACAAGAGCCGGATTATGACCCCCATGAGGCCCTAAGAACTAAAATTTGGTGCCCCCCCCCCATCTCTTTATATAAGTATCAAATTAGAAAAAAAAAATTAACTATAAAATTTAATTTATGATATAGCAATTAAAGGAAACTTACAGTAAAGTGTTTTTTTATTATTTCGGCATTATATATTAGAAAGCTTTTTGCCTTCATTGAAAAATTGAAAAAATTGCTAATGGGCCGTATTGCTGCTGAGAGTTAACACCCTTGCCCCTTTTAAAATTGGTTTTTTTTCTTTTTGTATTGTAATGTGAAGACGTTTATGGGAATCCTAATTCAGCTACTCCATTGGCAGAAATATTTGCACCATATGGTCCGTGGATACTGGTCGATACCATTGAAAACATTCAAGGTTCCTCCCCCCCCCCCCCCCCACCTCCATTGATGACATATGACCTCGCTTACTTTGCAGTACTGTTAAGAACAAATCCCCCCCCACCCCATAACAATCACACATACAAGTAATGTAAAGTAATATAGTATAAGAAAAAAAGACTAATCCTTTAAAAAAATTAATTAATACAGAAATTGTATGTAAGCGTAAGAGCAATCCGTCCACTGTGTCCATTCCCTTTGTATAGTGAGGAAAACAAAATCAAGTCAAATTTAGAACAACAGGCCAATGGGTTCTATGCTCTGCCACTGCAGATCATACGGACTAAATAAATCGTGAGGCTTAGGCTGATTACCATGTTTGCCGAAGGAGTGAAATAACTGGGGAAAAATGGCGCCTCGTGGCACCTGGAGCTGGGGTCAAAATCGGCGCCTATTTTTTTTTTTTTAGTACGCTTACGTACGTAGAGGTAAATTTGGCACCTACTCCACCTTTAGCGCTTGCTGAATTATTCTTCTGATTCCCCCCCCCCCCCCTAGTTTGTTTGTTTCTCAAAGTTAAAAGCGCACTGAGTTAACATTATGTCTGTTGCCAGCGCTATGCTATACAAATAGAATTATCATTAGTTAGTTACACCACTGCGGCGCACAATGAAAATAATGCTTGCTGAACACGTTTTATATTTCAATGTCTTGCTAAGTAGGTTTTTTCTTCCTTTACAAAACAATCATCAATTTTGTTTCTTTGTTTTAACACACAAAAAAGAAGAAAAGATTGGTTTTCTTCGCTTAAGGCATTAACATTTCAAAATGCATTGGATCGAGTTACAAATCAAATAAGAAATCGAAACCAAATATTATAAACGAGGGACAGAGAGAGAGAGAGAGAGAGAGGCAGAGTGAGAGAGAGAGAGAAAGAGAGAGAGAGAGAAAGAGAGATGGGGATTAAGAAAAATTACATTAATTTATTAGCATTAAGAGAAAGTAAGAGAAATTATTGTCTAGTAGCGTCATTGCTCATTACAATTCATCACTTATAATATGAGTACATTTTGAAAACCATTTTTAAAGACCTATTTGTAGAAAACCATTCGAGTAACCGGCAGGTACTCATTAAGGTCACGTGGGACTTAAATACTGCATTGTGATGTCACATCGCCAGGCTTTGTAACGCTTGACCAATACTTTGAAACAAAGCATCGTTTCTAACGTGTCATTTTATAGACTATAGCTAATACATTATCGGAAAAAAATCAACAACACATACAGACCGATTGATCATTCCAAGAATAAAGCTTTGTAAGGACGAGAACACATTGTATACCTTAGATCCATCAATCAGATAACATAATAACTCAATAAAATTACCGCTAGTCCAGAATCCTTGTTGCAACTAAATTTTTAGTAATAAGGTATATACTATTATAAAGGTATTTAAAACCAGGGCCCCTTACAGTATCAAGACAAACACAGTTTTTGTCTTTACTTTATACAAATTTTTTACCCCTAGTTTGATTTAGGAATTTCTACACTTGTGACGTCAAAACACAATGACTATAAAACCAAAATCGAAACTGAATTTTTATGTATCTATTCATAGCAATGCACGTTTAATTTCTTTTGCGATCCCGTCATTCAAGCTTTATTTTTTTTTTCTTTAAGTACTTTTAATGACAAGTAGAAAATGAAACTAAATCCCAGAAAGTGCTAACCTTTACAATAATGTAGCATTTCAAACAGCAAGGTCATGGCCGTTGTTGTTTATGGTAACAAGAGAGTGGGCGCAAATGGTTTATTGCAATTTTTATAAAAATAAATTATCTTACTTTTAGGCTTTCAAACGCCTCCAACGCCGCTACTTGGTACAACAAATGTCATCGTGAAAATGAAAATAATCTTTAAAATATTGTTGTACATGTCATGATAAATAATTCTATGACATTTGAGAACCGAGTTAGCTCCCATCGAGCGATGCACTTAAAGCAGTAACTGTATTTGTATATTTATTGGATGCCATAAGTTACTAAGGCTGAAACTAATGTTTTACGTTTTCAATTACTTTACTAAGGATAAGTCTATGATAAGTAGGAGTCTGTTATGGAAGTTTAAATTTTGAAATAAAACTTGCGGAAAGAGAATTTTAAAATTGTATTCCCAGATATCTTGGAATCCACATAATATTATAAAGTAAAAAAAAAATCAAACAAAACATTAGGCTTTGTAAAAAGTCAGGAAAAAAAACAGGAAATACGATAGCTAACTCCTAAATGATAATATTTTTCTTGTATGATAAATGGTATGATAGTGTGCGTGAATGTCTACTGTGCTTGAGTACAGATGTTAATTTTTAATATTGTTTTAAGTACCGGTATAACGAAAGACGGAATTTGTGTAATCAAGTCAAATTTCCATTTATTTGGACCAATAAAGCAATCTTATCTTATCGTTTATAAACGTAATAAGAACATAAAATTAAAATGCTATCTCACCTGTACTAGAATATGCATCTTTTGTATGGGACTAATGACTAAAGAAAACATTAAAAAATTAGAACAAATTCAGAAAAGAGCTGCAAGATTCATTACTAGCGAACACAACTGACATTAGTAACTTAAATCACAAAACCTAGAAACACTAGTGGACAGAAGGGCAAATAGTAAAGTAGTAAGAATATACAAGGCATTATATTATAACTTAGAAATACAACACAATAACAATATGTTACAATGCTTAGATAAACATACATATAAAAACACTTTCCTTATCCCTTACGCGAAAACAAATGCAAAGACTTGTAAAAAACTGATTTATTCATCAAATATCTTACTATTAGTTGTTACATTGTTATCTGAAGAATTTCTTTCTTATGGCTAGTAGGGCTACATTTTAACATACCTAAGAGGGGTGTTCTGACAAGAGACCCGCGTTAAAGTCAGGGGATGGGATGTAATTGCCCTCTGCCTGTCTTCTGGAATTCTAAGTTCACACATATTTGTATCCACTTCTATACACATGGGCCTAGAAGCTGGCGATGTGTTTAAACCAACAGATACGCTTCCAATACTAAAAGTATTCAGCTAAGACGAACGCATAAGGGACGTCCCCCGTTAAACATTCGAGGATCAATTCACGAGGGAGAGCCCAACGAAACTCAGTTGGGGAGGAATGGAAAGGAGCAACAGTACCCGCCTCGCCAGGTCCGGTGTTTGGATGACCATGCCTATGGTCAGGTGTTTGTACTACTGGGCTAAAGTGCAGGTGTAAGTACAGGTAATGTCGCCTCGTTAATGTTCTGGTGAATTTATGTAAAGGAAAAAAGGTGTAGTGAACGTGCCTACGGCTTCCCTATCATTCGGCGTGCCCTTTCATAAAACCTCATGGCGGCCTAGCTGAAACAGAGTATGGATATGGAACCAATATGATTTGACCCACCCCTTATATGGTACGACCAGGGCTAAAGAGCACTAAAGCACATCCGGTTTAAAGCTTCATTTAAATTCTCTTTAACCGGCAATGAAACGAACCAAACTATTTCCCAGCATGCTACAGCCATATATATTTGTATATGATCTAATCCAATTCGTTCAATAATTATGAATTCTCAATAATACAAAAGCAGAATGCAAGCTCCGAACACCAGCGGATTGTGTACGCTTAACAAAGAGCACTTCATCTTAATTAGCACGTGCAATATTTCGCTGTTTGAAATAAAAGAATTGTATTACAGCTTATGTAAATTATGTATCAAAAGATCACATCCCCCGCAAAAAGTTAAAATTAAATATATAACGTATGTGTGTTTCATGTTAGCAATATAACAAATGAAAACAGTTCGGTCTGTTGTATAAATAAGTTATTTGCTTCAAACAAGGTTAATGGGTCATTGGCTCATTCGCTGATTATAAAATATGTAATGCTATGTCACGTGCGAGAACACTGATCTTGTTCCAGAAATGACCTTTGTTCTTCATCTCCTGCTCTGAAGTATTTCACCAGGCTGAATTTAGCTAACACCTCGTTTTATCCATCTAGAATCTAGAGTCCAATGGAGAGTAGTTTTACTTATATTTCCTTCTTATTTTCTCAGTACATGACCAATTCATGACCAACGACTTTTCGTTATGATCGTTTTAATGTTTTCATACATGTAAGTGGCTATCCAGGATTCATTTGATATCTTATTGGGTCAATGGATTAAAAAAAAATATACTGAGGAATTTGGTGTAGACTGTAGAATGTGGAAAACTTTGACAGCTCTTGCTGTGTAATACGCCAGAATTTTCCACCACAGAGAAGTAGTACTGTAGCCTAAGGATACAGCTCTTATAGTTGTATGACAGTTTGGACGATATATTGAGGTATCTTCCAGATGTTATTCATGCTGGTGAATCACCCCTTGCCTTATTACGTCTGTTCTAGATGCCTTCTCCACTTCCACCGCTTGGAGTGATAATGATGCATAAGTAGATCACGTTTACCGTCATTGGAAGCTCCTGGTTGTTGACGTTCACTAATACACTAGATGTAGTATTCAGAGTCATGATTTCTGACTTCTTCTGCTAAATTTTGATGCCCACCAAGAGAGCTGAAATGGTTTAATCTTTCAGTCTTCTCGTGAATTTGTCGAAGTTTGTGAATGATAGACATGCCAGATTGTCAGCATTATTATTTTTGGTTTCGCGATTATTTGTGAGCTCTATTTTTCAAGATACCTTAACGTCATTTTCCTCCGTGTATCTAGAATGTTCAGCAATTTCATCAGATCTGCCATGCATTTCAAACCCATTTGCGGTATCGAGGTTTCTAGAATTCTCAGTTTGACATTTTGTAAAGCTTAGACTTTTTAACCATATCAAATATATAGACCTTCTTGTATTTATATATTTCGTAGTTTTTGTTATTTGTATTAAACAAATGAATGCAGTAGTTGTCAAGTTTGTTTTGTGTTATTGATCTTGTAATTAGCAAACACCGTCCAGTTGTGCATGCATAAGTAGATTAATGTATCCCGTCGGACTAAATTGATCCATGGGGCCAGTGAAGCAGCATTTACTAGTTTCTGTGGCCATGGCATACTAAGGGATAATGTGGCCAGCACAACGCCCAGCCACCTTTACTTTACCCAAACTAAAGTCAGTTTCCATCAGAGCTGGGTAGACTCATCGACACTCTACAGACTCGGGAACAGATTCTTGCCTTCACAAGAATTCGAACCCAGGACCTTCAGAACGCCACTCGAACGCGCTGCCGCTCGGCTACCGTACCATTCAAAATTGGTCAGGCTATCTCTCGCTACGACAAATATCATAGCAGAACTAACAATGGCAAAACAAATCTAAAACGTTTTTGTAACTGTACTTTCTAAAGCCTAGCCATAAGGATCATATTTCTCTTGTCTCAATCCGTAGGTTCGGAAACATAATACGTTGCTTGGAGGAACATATGAAATGAATGTTAGTCTACCTGTTTGAAATTCCTGTGCTGTTACACACCAGGGATTGGATGAATAAATGTATTTATAACCGTCACCGAACATCTTGTTTAATATTAACGTAGTAAAGTACCCGTCGGACTAA
Organism: Anisus vortex; assembly: GCA_949126835.1. Classification (NCBI taxonomy): domain Eukaryota; kingdom Metazoa; phylum Mollusca; class Gastropoda; family Planorbidae; genus Anisus; species Anisus vortex. The sequence goes on from OX421496.1 coordinate 34,485,795, forward strand.
ATTGGTCAAAGGTCTGGTGAATAAACGTTCACCAGTTTATGTGCCCTCGACATACCATGGGATTGTGTGGCCAGCACAATGCACAACCGCCTTTACTTTGACCCTAACTACTGTCAGGTACCCTTCAGGGCTAAGTAGACTCAGGGACACCCTTCAGTCCCGGGAACAAATCCTAGCCTTCACCAGGATTCGCTAGACGAACGCTTGGACACTTGGCCACCCTTCCCCATAATATTGAAATAGGCACAGATATTGTGGGATTAAAAATCCAGTTCAATAAACAATTTAAAAAATTATTGCCCGCTATTTTCTGTCTGTATTCTTTGATCTTCGTTAAATGCATTTGCTAGTCCTACAATTGCGTTACCAAGGAAACAATAGTTAAAACACTTAAAACATCATTTCCCTCCAGTATTGCCCTTTCCCCAACCCTCTGCTGACGCCGCGTGAACACCGAGTGCCACTTAAGCGAGGATTTGTCCGGCAAGTCTTTCGGTCTGGTGGATGCCGATCCTCTGGAGGCTGAAGGTGGACAGAGGGGAGGAGGGCGCAGGGCTGGGGGGGGGCGAGTGGAGATAGAAAAAAAGCCAAACGAAGTGACATCGGGAGAGGGAGGAACCGGACCGCTGGCTGGATTTCATGTGAGGGGGATATGGGTGTGTAGGGGCGTGGAGGGGGGTGATGTTTCTTATGGCTCCCCAGATTCCAGTAAAATCAGCTTAGGCGGCGACACTTTATGTTTAATCTAGCTTAGCTCCACTGCTCTCTTGATTTAGCATCAGCGAATATTTCTAATTTTGTGTTTTTATTCCGTGCTGGTTTATATTAGATCCTGTTTGTTGTTTTAGCTTCTAGACACGCTAGAAAAAAATGAAGTTCAACGTCTATACGCTAAAACATGAAGTAAATTGCAATTAGGATCCAATTTTGTTCTTTTAAGTTTAGTTTACTTTATATGTTATGAATGTATAATTGTCTTTTGTGTGTCCTGGACTCATACAAACTAAACTGTTCGTCTAGCTGTTCCTGATTCATACAAACTAAACTGTTCGTCTGGATGTTCCTGATTCATACAAACTAAACTGTTCGTCTGGATGTTCCTGATTCATACAAACTAAACTGTTCGTGTGGATGTTCCTGATTCATACAAACTAAACTGTTCGTGTGGATGATCCTGATTCATACAAACTAAACTGTTCGTCTGGATGTTCCTGATTCATACAAACTAACTGTTCGTATGGATTTTCCTGATTCAGACAAACTAAACTGTCCGTCTATTTGTGGCTGTTCCTGGTTCATACAAACTAAACTGTACGTCTATTTGTGAATGTTCCTGATTCATACAAACTAAACTGTACGTCTATTTGTGGATGTTCCTGATTCAGACAAACTAAACTGTCCGTCTATTTGTGGATGTTCCTGGTTCATACAAACTAAACTGTACGTCTATTTGTGGATGTTCCTGACTCATAAAAACTAAACTGTTCGTCTCTTTGTGGATGTTCCTGATTCATACAAACTAAACTGCACAAAATTTATATTATTAAAAAAAAAACAGTATAAGATATCAGTGAGTCAGTAATAATACCATCAAAACGTCTGAAAGGTTCTTGAGGTGAATAAAGATTTACTTGAAAAACGCTAACATGAATAATGAGAATTATGACAGTAGTAAAAAAACAGGAAATATAAAAATGACGTGACTAATGGGGAAAACACAATGAAATAAACAATGGTGAGATATCTAAATGACATCAAATTCTATGTTGCAATAAAAGTTTGACATTAGAATTTATGACAAGTTGATTTTTTGTTAAATGTTTCCTTTGACGTGCGCCCTGGTTATGAAAAGGCCAAAAGTCTTAACGATGGTAAATAATTAATTGGATAATGATCCACAACGTGATTGTTTTGAAAGGACTAAAAGCCATTATAATGTTGTTGCTTTTTTTTTTTTGTAAATTAAAGAAATCAATGGCTATAATAATTCGTCATAATAGTTGTCTATTATGCATACGCTAAATGACATACAACTTGGACATAATATGATAGCTAAATGGCAAAGACCTATTTCGGGTACATTTAAAATAAGTTGAGCGACTTAAGATTGATGTATTTTGAAAGTATAAAGTTATATAACACCCCGACTATACAATATAAATAGGCTAAGATGTATATTATGAAAAGATACTAAGCGTCATACAATTATTAGCAAATGTTAAATAGATACATTTAACGTTTGCATAAAAATGGAAAAGCTAAAAATAATTTAAGTATAAGAGTACTGTGAAAATTGTTAATATTGTGTTGTTGTTTGGAGGCTGAATGCCAAAGTTTATATTATATATTTATATTTTATATTGTTCCCGAATCCACGGGTCCTCTGTTGTCTCCTAGGTTCTTGTTACACTTTACTAATAACTCAAGCTACTTGATGAATCTTGAAAGAAGAATGTAATGCTTGAACTTAGGTACAATTTCACAACTTCACTGGTCGCTAAGCAGAAATCAAACAACAATACAAACCGCACTAATACGCTTTTATAGATTATGGTGCAGAAAGTGTATAGAAATGTATGTACGTAATGTATGTTAGAAAATGCGTACTAGAAAGTCAATGAAAGCGGAAGAAATTATAATTGTATTACGTCATAATCAATAAATCTATTCTTACTCTCTACACCGAAATTAAATGTAAATCAACAACTCTACGTGAACTAGCGAGACAATCTCTAATACAATTAGAGTTTCATATGATGTGAATAAGGCTATAGGTTTTCCATCTTTATTCAGACAACCCACCTCATGCAAATGTATGATAATATGGTGAGATTACACAACAAGGAACGTGAATGGGTTAAATTTAAATATAAAACATGTTTGGACAAAAGCTGATTTATATCGTTAGAGATTCGGCAAAAGAAAACAAAATAACATTACAAGATAAAAAAATCAACAACATGCATAACTCATTTTGTATTATAATTAATATTTCATTTTTTAAATATATTTATGACAGCGCCATATCGATTATGTGTTACTCTTTGTTCGCTTCATAGCCTATTTAAAAAATGTTAAACACGCGCTCAACACAACGCGCATTGCAGGCTCTCACAGCACACATAGTCTACATACACTCGCATTGAAAGTGTGTATTTGTGGTGTGCGTTTATGTGTAAGGGATAGAGCAAGAGAGAGAGAGAGAGAGAGAGAGACAAAGAGAGAGAGAGAGAGAGAGACAGACTGCTAGACAATGAGAGAGCTTATTGTTCGATAAATTATTGTTCAACTGTTCTGACATTCCTACAATGGAGTAAGAATTCGGCGGATTTTCCCGATAATTCAACGCGCATCAATTATATGTTTTTATTATGTATCAATGTCTTAGTTGGCATCGCTTTAAATAAAGAGCTCCAATTTATTTTCGCTACATTTCTATAATGGGAAAGCTATTTCTACTGCTATAACATCCTGCGTTTCTTTCTCCATTATTTTAAAATAGCCGGTATAATAAACTTTTAGTAAGAATAAAACAGGGGTGGCCTTGACCTATATAGCTTTTTACGAACGAACTCCTAAAGTTGTTATTTGAGTGATATAGATGTAGAGAAATGTACATAATAATATGATCTTTGTAGATTGTATAATATCGTGGATTGGAAATTTATTCTGATGAAATTGCTAGTTGAAAATCACCGTTGAGTCTTCATGCACTCGAGAGTCATCTGTTGCAGTTACAAATTATCAATCAATCAATTATCAAGAAAGATTAATGACAGATAGATACATAGATGCTAGATAATTAGATTGATATATAGATAAATAGACAGGAAGATAATTATTGTGATAGATATATAAATAGACAGACAGACAGATGGATAGATAGATAGATAGACAAATAGATAGACAGACAGCCATATATATCGATAGATAGATAGGTAGATAGATAGATAGATAGATAGATAGATAGATAGATAGATATATAGATAGATAGATAGATAGATAGATAGATAGATAGATAGATAGACGGATAGATAAACAATCAGATATACCGATAGATGGATAGATAGATAATACATATAGATAAATAGACAAGTAGAAAGAAAGATAGATAGAAATATAGAAAGTGTGATAGATATATAGACAGACAGAAAGACAGGCAGACAGACAGACAGATAGATAGATAGATAGATAGTCAGATAGATAGATAGATAGATAGACAGATAGATAGATAGACAGATAGATAGATAGATAGATAGGCAGATAGATAGATAGATAGATAGATAGATAGATAGATAGATAGACATATAGACAGATAGATAGATAGATAGATAGATAGATAGATAGATAGATATATAGACATATAGATAGATAGATAGATAGATAGATAGATAGACATATAGACAGATAGATAGATAGATAGACATATAGACAGATAGATAGATAGATAGATAGCTAGATAGATAGATAGATAGATAGATAGATAGATAGATAGATAGATAGATAGATAGATAGATAGATAGATAGATAGATAGATAGATAGATAGACAGATAGATAGATAGATAGACAGATAGAACTGAAACACACAGTCCTTTTTTTTATAAGGTTTACCATTAAAGCCAAGAATTGCGTGGGATGTCCCATTCTTCTCCATAGAAAGTAAGACAGTAACTTTAATGTGAAGATATAAATGTCCAGCCTACACTGCCCACTACAGATCGAGTAAAGTCATAAACACGAAAATGTTCAAATTACCAACGCGTCGAAATTGACACGTTTGCTGTTACGGATTCCAAAATTAAAGCCTTTAAACATTGGGCTGTATAGCTTTGGCTTTAAGAAAGAAAAAATCACTGGTTGCCAAGGTTACTAGAGGACACTATGTTCATATAACAAAAAAACAACAACAGCAAACAGACAAGTAAACAAACAAATCGAAAATAAATGTACGAGATATAGGAGGTACGCAAATTGCTGACGTGGAGAACTCGACCAACTCGTCCAAACACTAGCACAATAAAAAAAAAGAACAATAACGAAATATTGAAAGATACGTTCTCACTAGTTTTTATTGTAATATTGTTCGTTATTTTTTGCTCTTTTAACAAAATACATTGTAATCATTCGTTTCTCCGTCATTTTGACGGGCATAACGACTAGTTGAAACATAAATTGTTATCTTAATTGGTTTCAGTTTTGCGGTTAAAAAAAAAAAGATCTATTTGTAAAATCACAATATCGTTACTGTGACGCTGAGTAGATAGATTTAGTGAGAGAAAGATAGAGGGATAGGGGGGGGGAGGGGAAGAGATAGAGAGAAAAAAGAGACCGATAGACAGAAAGAGAGATTAGCACAAAGCAAAAAAAAAGTACAAATAAATTTGGGTTTCTGCAAAGCCTTCAGGAAGATGTGGTATCTCTATGTCAAAACAGCTTAGCATGAACAACGATAAGTTGTGATTTTAACAAAAAAACAAACTAACTGGTTTATAAATAACGATTGTCAATGCTGTACATTACAGACTGAGTGATGTAGTTTATACATCTCATGTTTTGTCAAGAACATAATTCTTATATGATATTTATGACCCCCCCCCCCCAAAAAAAAAAGCTAAAACAATAATACAGCGATAGCTCTAATTACATAGTAGGTCTATCATATAGCCTACGTTACAGCAATATATTATACTTGGTTTGAATTAACTTTCGCAATATTTCATACGCGTTTTAGTTATTTGCAGCAAGCTTTTTTTTTAATATTACAAAATATTTGCTTTGGTCGTTTTAAAGCGTTCTTGATGAAAAAATAAGATGACAATGCAAGTTAACTAACTATACGATTTAATATTTTTTTTCCTAAAAGAACAAACTGCTTACTGGCGCTTCTAGCATTTTGGTATCAAATTTAAAAGAAAATCTTAAAAAGCCGTGTTTTTATTCATGTTTGCAGAACGACTTCAGATTTCCAGGTCTTTTAACTTAGAACGAAGTTTTCTTTTTTTTTTTTTCGATTTTTTTTTCCGAATGCCAATATAAAATAAATTGGTTAGAAATTTAAAAAACAAACTTTCCAAGGCAACTATAAAAAGAAAAGACACCAAAAAAGTAACTAAAGGATCTTGACGTGGAGAGAAATGAAAACAAAGAGGGATTTTATTGATCTGTGAAGATCATACAACTGTAATCTTTTCATACCAAAAAGTTCACTTTTTTTTCGGTGACTTAAAATCGAGTGAAAGGTTGTAAACGGAATGGGGGCGGGAATATCAGAGTGGTCAGCTCCCCCCCTTCTCTCTCTCTTTCTCGAGAGACAGGGAGAGTAGGAATGACCGGAAACGACGACATCTTTGGACTAAAGAAATCTGGACAGTTGTATCTATAACGGAAGATTGGGGGAGTGGGTGATGTAAGGTGGAGTTGACTGGTCATCGGCTGGAGGACAACAGGAAGAAGACGTGCTACCCGTCATTCCAAAACTAAACTAAAGAATTGGACATTTAAAAAGTAGGTCAAGAGATATAAGTGAAATGGACTACTGTAAATCACCTTTGCTATATTTTGTCCAAAATGGTATTTGAAACACGATTTCACTTTTGCCTTATTGCAATAATCTAAGCCGATAGACTAGTAAGTACCTTTGGAAAATACTCCTAATCCTTATACGTTTTACGGACGTTCCTTCTAGATAGAAGATTATTACGTCTACTATGCCCAAAGGGCGGCAGGGATCAGTCGGCTGCGACGTATCGGCTTACATTGTGGTGAACAAAGCACAAGACCAGTCGGCCTCTCTAAACTATTCTAAACCAATAGACTAGTAACTACCTTTCAGTAAAAACAAAATTGAAGTACCCTGCCAACTTATTGATCATAGGGCCGGTGGAGCAGAGGTCACCAGTTTCTGTGGCCACGGCATGCTAGAGATGGTGTGGCTAGCACAATGCACAGCCGCCATACTTTGACCCCAACTAAGGTCAGGTACCCATCAGAGCTAGGTAGACTCAGAGACTACCTCAAGACATAGGAAAAAAATTCTAGTCTTCACCAGGATTCGAACCCAGGACCTTTGGTACGCCGGTCGAACGCCACCATGCGCCATAACTACCTTTTAGACATTATTCTAAACCAATAAACTAGTAAGTACCTTTTAGACATTATTCTAAACAAATAGACAAGCAAGCATATTCAAGACAGTATTCTAAACAAATAGACAAGCAAGCATCTTCAAGACAGTATTCTAAACAAATAGAGAAGCAAGCATCTTCAAGACAGTATTCTAAACAAATAGACAAGCAAGCATCTTCAAGATAATATTGTAAACAAATAGACAAGCAAGCATCTTCAAGACAGTATTCTAAAAAAATAGACAAACAAGCATCTTCAAGATAATATTGTAAACAAATAGACAAGCAAGCATCTTCAAGACAGTATTCTAAAAAAATAGACAAGCAAGCATCTTCAAGACAGTATTCTAAAAAAATAGACAAGCAAGCATCTTCAAGACAATGGTCTAAGACGATAGACAAGTAAATATCATTAATACATTGATCTAAAACAATACAAAAGTAAATTCCTTAAGACAATTTTACTTCAAAAGGTTAGTAAAACAGCTTTAAACCATATCCGTGGCCATTGCAATATAGAACCACATCCTTTTAGTTTTCGCAAATAATCTCTAGTACCCAGTAGAGAAGTGTAGATTCGAACCCGGTACTTTCAGAATGGTAACCCTGCCGCTAACCCACATTATTTACATAAAATAGCTAATTCGATAGTCTATTAAATAGTAGAAGCCTAGTCCTATGAAGTCAAGGGCTAGAGAATACAGAAGGCGCGAACTCGTTCAAACGCTTTATTCCAGTACTTTACATAATATATAAAACAAAATAGTGTCTCTTTATGTTCTAATTTTTTTTTAAACATTTAAGTGTCTAATTTTTTTTAACAAAAGGCTTTTTAAAATACTTCACTATCTTGTATTTGTTCGACATACATCAAAGCAAGTGGACAGCACTGACATATATTGATTCGTCATATTCTGCGCTCTTCATTTCCGGTCAAGGAATAGCTTGTTTATTAAAATCATGGTCTTTATCAGCAGACACTCCGTCGATACGGAGGAATATATTAGTCTGTCATTCTCTCAGTCAGTCTGTTTGTCTATCTATCTATTTCATGATATATTCGTCTATCTGTCCAGCTGTAATAAATCGAGAAATGTAAAGACGCAGTGTATAATTGTACTCAGACTTTATTCTGTAATGAAGACTAGTACATTCAAAATGGTAGAACAAGGACGTCGCTAACATACCAGGGGATTATGGGTAAACAACAAAAGGGGCAGCACTCTCACAGCTCACACAATGGACAACAACACAACAAATAAACATAATGGTTGCAACATTCCTCCTCCTTTAATTTCTAGGTGGCCCAAGATCCAAATCGCTCTGGAACACGCCTAGTACGACCTGATGTTCTAGTTACTGGGGATACAGGTAACAACTGATTTTCTAGTGATGGTATTGGTATGTCCAAAACCCGAGGCACCAGGGCTGCCTGAGAGGCCGACTGATTTACTGGCGGAGCTTCCGTTGCTGGAATGCTCACTATTTCCTCCGGTTGTGCTGTCTGAAACTCAGGCTCTACATTGCCTCTTGAAGATGAGCTGGTTGTGGATTTATTATGAACCTCTTCTGTAAGATCAAGATCCGGAATGTCCGCATACCTATTACGAATATGGTCTACATGTCTCTTAACCGTTCTTCCATCTGTCAGTTTGACGATATAAGAGAGCGGACCGGTCACTGACTCTACTGTCCCCGGCAACCACTCGACTCTAGAACCACCACTATGAGTATAAACTTTATCACCTAGTACGAAATTGCGTGTCTTGCAACCTTTATCGTGGGACTGGGCCTGCAGCGCTTGTTTTGTCTCTACGCGACTTCTCAAGTCAGCCTGGAGCATTGAAATTGGTGTACGCAGGCACCGGTTCATCAGCAACTGTGATGGAGTCTCTTGGGTTGTGCTTTGGGGCGTCGTTCTGTACTTGAACAAGAATTTGTTTAGCCGTATTTCCCACGGAATAATATTTTCCATTTTCCTGATGCTAGACTTGAAGATTTGAACTGCCCTTTCTGCAAGTCCATTGGTGGATGGATGTCTTGGAGCCGAGCGGATGTGTTTAATTCCATGCCTTGTGCAGAATCTTTGGAAATCATCACTAGTGAATGCCGTACCATTGTCCGATACTAGAGTGACAGGAAGACCATGAGTTGCAAATATTCCACTGAGTGCAATGATAGTTGCCTGGGTTGATGTATTAGGAACATTAATCACTTCTAGCCATTTCGAATGGGCATCAATTACAATCAGAAAGAGTTTACCCATGAAAGGACCGGCATGATCAATATGAACCCTAGACCAGGGAGAACTTGGCCATTCCCAAGGGTGGAGCTCTGCCACCGCTGGTATATTTTGATTTTTGTCACATGACGAACACTCTCTGACTGCTGATTCAATATCGTGGTCCATTCCTGGCCACCAGACGTAACTTCTGCCTGTAGCCTTCATCCTTGATATACCTATGTGAGTATCATGAAGTAGGCACAAAACTGCCTCGCGACATTTGCTAGGAACAATAATCCTGTTTCCCCATAGGAGACAGCCATCCATGATTGATAGTTCCTCCTTCCTAATGTAAAATGCATTATAACACTTATCAACTTTGCCTGGCCAACCCCACCGGACCCATTGAAACACTTTTGACAGAACACGGTCCCGTTGCGTCTCGGTCCGAATCTCCTGAGAACTCACTAACGGAGCAGCTGAGTCGACCATGTTGACAACCAAAACCATCTCCTGAGGCATTGTTACAGATTGAGGTAGGTCCGGGAGTGGGAGTCGACTCAAAGCATCCGCATTAGCATTATCAACTCCTCGCTTGTATTCAATGCTGTAATTATAGGCAGAAAGTGTTAATGCCCATATTTGTATCCGTGCCGACGCCATAGGTGGAATTGTGCAGTCATGACCAAACAAGTAGGTCAAGGGCTTGTGGTCTGTCACGAGGATGAATCTATCATTTCCTGTTCGGCCATAAAGATATTGATGGAATTTAGTGACCCCAAATACCAAAGCCAGGGCCTCCCTGTCAATTTGTGAATAGTTCATTTCAGCTGGATTCAAGCTACGGGATGCGAATGCTATGGGTCGGTCTGTACCATCGGCATACCTATGACTTAGCACCGCACCGATTCCTTTCGGCGAGGCGTCACATTGTACCAGAAGTGGTAAAAGCGGGTTGTAATGAACCAATAAATCAGAAGTACTGATCATGTCCTTTGCATAGTGAAAAACTGTTTCCTCTCGTTTCCCCCATTTCCAAGAAACGTCCTTTTTCGTAAGCTCGTACAATGGTGCAAGCTCAGCAGAAAGATTCCTGAGGAACCTAGAGTAGTAGTTTATGAGGCCAAGAAAACTTCGAAGTTCAGTCTTATTTGTAGGTGTTGGTGCTTCCTTTACAGCCTTCACCTTCGCTGGGATAGGATGAAGACCCTCCGCGTCTATGCGGTGACCCAGATACTCAACTGAAGGTTGCATGAACATACATTTGTTTTTATTTGCCTGCAGCCCTGCTTGCATGAGGCGCTCAAGCACAAGTTCAACATTTTTTAAATGCTCGCAATTATCTCTCCCTGTCACCAGAATGTCATCTAGATAAACGCAGACACCTTTTAGTCCTTTCAATACATTACAGATAATTCTTTGAAAACAGCCCACTGCTGCGTTAACACCGAATGGGAGACGTTTCACTTTAAACAGGCCCATGTGAGTATTTACAGTCAGATATTTGTGGTACTCCTCATCCACGGGTATCTGTGAATAGGCTTGATGCAAATCAATTTTTGTAAATGTTTGTCCACCTCTTAATTCTGCAAACATGTCCTCAATTCTAGGCAGGGGATAAGGGTCAACATTACAGGCTTGATTTATCGTTACCTTGTAATCACCACAAAGCCGTATTGTGCCATCGGTTTTCAAAACAGGCACCACGGGGGCTGCCCAATCGCTGTAATCAACCGCCTCCCATATGCCAAGTTCTACATTCTTATCAATTGCCTCTTGTACTTTGTTCTTGATGGCATAAGGTACTGGTCTGGCCTTAAAAAACCGAGGTTGTGCTTCTGGATCAATGAAAAATTTGACTGGTGGACCATTGTATTTGCAGAGGCTTCCTTCAAAAATAGCTGAATATTTCAATAGCAAGTCATCAATATTCACGGTTTGGATATTATTGATGCTGTTCCAGTCTAGGCGAATAACTGTTAACCAATTTCGGCCAAGAAGTGAAGGCCCACCACCGGCAACCACGACTAGGGGTAGGACCGCATGTTGTCCTTTATATGTCACGTTAACGTTTGCATACCCATGCACAACGATGGGTTCTCCTGTATAGGTAGTAATAGCGCTGTGAAACGTCGACAGCTTAACGTCCCGGAAGAACTCTCTGTATGTATGTTGTGAAATAATTGTAAGAGAGGCCCCTGTATCCACCTGCATTCTTATGTCCCTAGACTCTACCTGTAACACCACATCTATTGAAGGAATTTTCTTCTGTAGTAAAGCAACACTGAATAATGAGAAACACTCATCAGAAGAGTGCTCTTCCTGATGTACAATGTTAGTCGGATTTGATCGTGACATGTTGGGGAACCTTTTGAACTTAGGTACTTCAGCCAGTGGTGGTTTGACATTAGTAATTCTACAGGCTCTTTGGATATGACCCTTCCTATTGCAGCCATGGCAGATGGCATCTTTGAACCGGCAATCTTGCCTGAGATGAGACCCTCCACAGCCGAAACATGTTATAGGAACCTTGGGTTTTCGGCCTCCTTGAACTTGCACTTTGTTGACTTCCTGTAGGCCTACATTAGTCGAGGTAGCCCAGGCCGTGGCCGCCTCAAGTATGTCCTTTGCATTATACTCGGCAGCTTCCAATGCCAAAGCTGTCTCCAGTGCCGTGTCAAATGTTATTGTGTCCGGCAGAGACAATAATTTCTTTTGCATGGCCTCGTTGTTTATACCAACAATAAAAATGTCCCTAAGTTGCTCGCTTAGTTCAGAAAACCTACAATCTGTTGCAGCCTGCCTTAATCGTATAACAAAACTTGCAATGGTTTCCCCCTCCTTCCTCTTAATTGTATAATATTTGAACCTTGAAACAATGCGGCTTGGTGCCGGATTAACGTGGTGCTTTACCAGTGACACAAGCTCAGCAAAGGTTTTAGTAGCTGGCTTCTCAGGGGCAGTAAGTGTGGATATTAAATGGTATGCATCTGGCCCAACAGTAGCTAAAAATACCTGCCGCCGTTTTTCATCATTTTCTATGCCATTCGCACCGAAAAAGTTTTCGAGTATATCTGTATACTCGTCCCAATTTGAACCAAGTTTAAACTCATTAATATGGCCGATTAAATCATTCAACAACAGATCATCTCATTAGATTAGAAACATTTATTAGAGAAGCTTTTGTTAGGAAAGAACATGTGATAGCTGTTTTTTTCGATTTAGAAAAGGCGTTTGACACTACATGGAAATATGGAATTTTAAAAGATCTATATTCCTTAGGTTTAAGAGGAAATTTACCCAAATTTATATCAAACTTTCTAAGCAACCGAACATTCCAAGTAAATATTGGAAATTATTTATCAGATACATTTATTCAAGAAGAAGGTGTCCCTCAAGGAAGCGTATTGTCGCCTACACTGTTTAATATAAAAATAAACAATATCACTGAATGCTTATTACAGAATACAAAATGTTCTCTATACGTCGATGACTTTGTGATCTATTATAGAGCTAATTGTATGATAGAAATACAGAATCATCTACAACTTCAAATCAATAAAATTCAAGAATGGACCGAAAAGAATGGATTTAAATTTTCTGCTCAAAAAACAAAAGTAGTGCATTTCTGTCAGATGCACAAAAAACACCCCGATCCTGAACTATACCTTTATAAAAAACAGATTCCTGTAACTACTAACGTCAAATTTCTCGGAGTAACATTTGATAGTAAATTAAATTTCCTGCTACATATAAAGGAACTAAAATCCAAGTGTCAAAAATCCACAAATCTACTGAAAACTTTAGCAAATACAGATTGGGGAGGAGAGAAAAAAAGTCTACTGAAGATATATAGATCACACATTCGATCAAAATTAGATTATGGATGTTTAGTATACGGATCAGCAAGAACATCATATCTAAAAATGCTTGATCCTGTACAAAATCAATGTCTACGTCTATGTCTAGGAGCATTTAGAACTACTCCATGTACCAGTTTGCAAATAGAAGCAAATGAATCACCACTACAAAATAGAAGACTCAAGCTATCATTACAATATGCACTAAAACTAAAATCCTTACCGAATAATCCAGCGTATTTATGTGTTTTTCACCCACAAGAAAAAAACAGCTTTACTGAAAACTCAAAATATATACCAACTTTTGGACTTAGAATTGAAAAAGAAATGATCGAAACTAAAATTGAATTTAGATTTATAAAAAGATATTATATACCAAAAACTCCACCATGGCTTTTTGAAATCCCGCCTATAAACTTAGAATTAAACCATAGAAATAAAAAGGATCCTTGCATGGATATGTTCCAAGAAGTGCTACAAAAATACCCAAATTATGTACAAATATACACAGACGGATCGAAAAATGATACAGCGACATCTTCGGTTGCTCTTACCTCAAATACAAGTAAAAAAAGAAAATATAATTCCAGTATCTCAATAAATACTGCAGAGGCTTTAGCAATATGCCTGGCATTAGACATTGCAGAGGAATCAGAAAACCAAAATTTTGTTATTTTATCCGATTCGTTATCTTGTCTTACTGCTATGGGAAACTGTAATACCAGGAATATATCTGCCTTGGACATTTTGACAAAATACCAATCAATATATGAAAGAGGCAAACGTGTCGTTTTCTGTTGGGTTCCTGGTCATGCAGGGATAGATGGAAATGAAAAAGCTGACAGAGAGGCTAAAGCCGCCCTGTTGTTATCAGAGAGTATTATCCCAATACCATATCGAGACTTGAAACCTTTAATAATTAAACATGAAAGACAAACATGGACTAACTTCTTGAAAACCGAATGCAATAAACTGCAGTATTTGGAAAATTCAAAAACCTGGCATGATACAGGCCAACTTGTTCGAAAGGACGCAGTTATTCTCTGCAGACTACATACAGGACATACGAAACTAACACATTCGTTTATCTTAAAACGAGAAATGGCCCCAATGTGTGCTTTCTGCAATGCCAACTTAACAGTGTCTCACATTTTGTTGGAATGTACTACATTTTATGACATTCGACGTAAATTCTATTACTGTAGAACTCTTCATGAACTTTTCAGCAAAATTAAACCAAAACATATAATAAACTATATTAAATACATACAACTGTACAACAAAATCTAAAGATATAAGAACAATAAAATGGATACAAGAGAAAAATGACAACAACGTTATCAAAAAGGCCCTATATAACCTTCGATGTTGATGAGCCGGAAATTCAACAATTCAATTCAATTCAATTTAAAGGCATTTGAAATATGAATTACTAATAATATACGTAAATATAAGTAAATATACAAGTTTATCCTCGTCGCCAATGTAATAAATCGAGAAATGTAAAGACGCAGTGTATAATTGTACTCAGACTTTATTCTGTAATGAAGACTAGTACATTCAAAATGGTAGAACAAGGACGTCGCTAACATACCAGGGGATTATGGGTAAACAACAAAAGGGGCAGCACTCTCACAGCTCACACAATGGACAACAACACAACAAATAAACATAATGGTTGCAACACCAGCCATCTATCTATTTATCCCTCTATAAGACTCTGTATCTGTCTGTCGGTCCGTATTTGTATCTATGTGTGGGTTTGTCTTTCTGTAACCATCTATTTGTCTTTATGTCTGAATGCCCGTCTGCCTTATATCTCTCTACCTGTTTGTAGGTCTCGATCTAAGAATTGGTCTATGTATAACGGCAATATCGCTCTATCTGAATATCCATTTAGGGTTTTCTATTGTTAACTATTGTGATAGAAACATACATATTGTTTGAATACAGTTAAGTGATAAGGTGATACATGTTATTATTTAAGTAAAATCGCGCTGTCTATATTTTAATTGTGTTGGTATCATACAAGCGTCATAGATATCATACAAGATATCATACATAGAGATAAGTATTGTTTCATTAAAAGATAAAAAGGAATACGGTATTATATCTAAACCCTTAAGTTGTCCTATCTTATATATTACAGACGCTCCTCCTATGAAGAAGACTATTGCGACCTACGCTCACCCGTGGTGAGTTTAAGTCTAGTCTTGTAGTTTGATTAGTGTTTTTCAAATGGTTGTTAAGTTACTGGTTTTCCTGGTTTGTATTCAAACATTCTCAAAAAGTAATATTTGTTTGGCCTAAAATAGTTTAAAGCGTTTACACCTCTTTGAACTTAAAAAAAGGACTAAAATACGTTGGATAGCTTGCTTTAATATTTCTGCTATTTGATGACTCGAATGACTTCTTTTCGGAATTCCCCACTACCTTTTGTACTGTACACTTCCGTTTTATCTAATTTCTATGATTTTGTCAATGAAAATGTAAAATTATAATCGAAGTTGCTTACATCGGAAACATTTAGGCAAACGTAGGAGCGTAGAATTTATTTCAGACAGTGTTATTAGATGCCCTCTAAAAATAAGCGGTCCATCTTATTATAGTCTTTGATTTGAATAATGTTTTGAAATGTTAACCACTAGCAATGCAAGGTGAAAAATGGAAAGCAATAGGTCTGTTAAATTAATATGCAGTATTTAAAATGTGGCTCCATAATAAGTTTAGGTTGTATCGTTAATAACCAATTATTTAAAAAAATATCATGTCATAATTTTGGTGCCACGCGTGTCAGGTTATCTTATACCACTTAATCCCAAAAGTAAGGATGACATACACCCACCAGATCTAGATGCCAGGCATCACATGTCAAGATGACAATTGTTACCCTCACTCTTTCTATCACCCTCATTGTCTTAAAGTAAACATTGCCATTGTGATCTGGGTGGACACCACGCTCAATGGACCTTGACACACATTTATATAAACAAAGGCGTAACCACAGTTAAGGGGGGGGGGGGGGCAAGGGGTGGTACGTGCTTTCCCTCCCCACCTCCTACAGATACTCCTTTTCTTGTTTCCGAAACTGATACTTTAAAAAAAATATATATTTATAAATGTTGTTTGTGAAATTATGATAATCTTTTAAAAAAACATATATTATTAGCACATGTTTATATCTTTAATAAAAACAAATATCTAATTTTTTAAGCATTAATAATGTGTCGGGCTCCTCCCACAGTGGATAACTCATTCTTCTTTCATTAATTTCTTTGATTATTTTCCCGCCCCTCCACTCCTACCGCAAAATCCTGGCTACGCCGCTGCCACTAAAACATCCATCACATTTCCGCCAATGTATTCATACTGGACCGGAAGGATAAATATTTATGATTGTATTGCAGAAAGGCATCGTTTCATTTTCTATTTTTAGACGTGTGCCCCGCGTCACAAAGGGCGTCACCGGAGGGCGGGAAAAGCGTTTCCGTTCTGTTTTAGTTTTAAAGATTATAAATTTGTGTATATAATTGTATTCATGCCAATTAATTCGGCAACGTATATCATCAATAGTTTATCTCTTTTTCAGGATTGGTAATATAACATAAGACCTCACAATGGCTAATCGAAGTTTCAATAGCATTTCATGTCTTTGTGGCCCTTGATGTATTTCACGACTGCACAAAAGGGAAAGTCAGTAAATACGAGGCTCTAATGATTTGTTTTTAAGGTCGTCCATGGTCTCGGATTGACCGAGGAAATGTCTACTAATCAAACAAAGGACTAGAACAACAAAAGAATGAGAACTATAAAAGATTACCGTCTGCTTAACGAAAAATGTATGACCACCATGACAACTACACATACACAACTCGAATACTTCTACAAACAGCTCATTTAAACAGCTTATTTAGATAGGTGCGAGACAGAATGCCGCTTTCTTACGTACGACAACCCATCTGAATATTCTATTACGCTTTTCAAATGGTTTCGCATTCAACATAACCATTGTGGATCTTTCTATAATGTGACGTCACTTATTACAAAGAAACGTTAATTGTTTGCCAGCCAAGTTTATTGTGGAATTTTCCACCCCTGAAACATCAAATATCTAGGGGATATAACTAGATCTAATTTTTTTTCTTAACCCTTCCCGTACCGACCTACTTCCATCTATGCTGCCTTCAGTTCCGCTATATACGCGCCCGGGACTGTAAGAGTTAAATGACTGTTTTAATCTCGTGTGACCCATACATTGCCATCTCGTTCTAAGAACATTGTTTTGTCAAGTCATCTAAGAAAAAAAAAGGAAATTACAATTAAAGTGGTATACATAAAATAAAACAATCATTAATAAATAGAAACAAGTAACAGTTATTCCCCTTGAATACTAGACCATTCATAGTTCAGACGACAATAAAGTCTTAAGCAATGGTACCGACTCGATTATAAGCCAAGAGATTATTGACCAACATTTATAGAGTAGTACTTAGTAGCCTCGTCGTAAAATGGAGCAGAACATATTCCGACGTTGTATATTTTTTAATTGGTTTTGTGTTTTTACTCCCTTTCTTTTAACTCGTACTGTCTGTCTTTCTGTCTCCTTGGTTGGTTGGTTGCTTGGTTGGTCGCTTGCTTGCTTGGTTGCTTGCTTGTTAGCAACACTTTGCATCGATTATTTCGACCACTTCCCGTCGTCCAATGGAGCTGAAACTTGTGCAGCAGAATTGTACCCACTAACAATACATTCTATCAAATTTTCAGCATCATATCCTTTGGAATAGTCTCTAATACATTCGACCAATTTGCGAAACGAAGAAAAAAAATCATGGCTGCCTCTATTGAAAGAGACGGAAGTAAATAAACTTTTCGGATATGTTCGTTTTTACGAAATAAATAGAATGAAAACCCCACAATAGAGTTGAAACAAAAGCGAGTTATCTTTTTATGGATTTTGCGGTCCAAAGCTAAAAAAAAAAAATGCGCAAAATTTTAGTGTGGAAATTCATAAGGTATGATATCACTTAAATTTATGTTAATCTATCAAAATATAAATTAAATATAAGTTTAGTTTACAAAGAAAGGAAGTATAATAAAAACTTTACTTGTATGGGTTAGTTTATTTTAGTCACTCCTCCTACTTTAACACGTAGTGGGGAGTTTTGAAAGTACGTTCAAACTTGTTTTATAATGCTTGTATACAATTCTAGCAATTGGTTTGTATGGAATGTGACAAAGGAGGCGGTTGTAGGATGGGTGACTTTGGATAGATAGCCTGTGGATGAAGGACTGGGGATGAAGGGCTGTAATAGATGGACTGATGGTAGATAAAAGAAAAAGTTCCTGACCTACTGAATGAATGGTGAAGTGACGTATTAGTGCAAGAATTAATGGAAAAGTGGAAGAATGAATGAGTGGATACATTGTTGATGAATCGATGGATAGATTTCTTGCACGACGAGTAGAAAGAATTGTGGAAAATGTGTTGTTGGCTGAATTAATGGATAGTGGATGAATGGTATGGATGGGAAATGGATGGAATTGTGTAAGAATGGGCTGGTATAAAATGGTAGCTGGTAGAGTGAATGGTTTTTTGGCGTTTGAGTGCTTGATTTGGATAGAATCATGGACTATTGGACGGCTGCAGCAATGGATGGATTTACAGATAGCTCATTATGTGGATGAATGGATGGAAGAGTTGAAGACAACACCATTATAATTCAATAATGCGTGTAAGTATTTGGGAGAGTATATATATATATACACACATAGTCATACCCAAAAACCATTAGAATGGTCGAAAGATCAAACATAAAATGCATTTGTACAAATTTAAAGTGAAAAAAAAGCTTAAAATTATATTGTGAGTTGCAAGTTAGATATCTTTTACACTACATGATGTTATAGGGTATGAGCGACTTTGTTATACAACAGTCCTGTTAGTGGTACTTTTAAAGTTGGCATTTCACGATCCATTAAACTACGGCAGTAAAGCAGTAATTGGTGAAATGTGTTTGGTTAGGAATTACAGTGGTAAGTGTAGGGCAGGCATTTGTTGATGTTGTACAAAGACCGATCAATAGATCGAGACTAATAGACAGATAGATAGACTGAGTGAGATAGAGAGAAGGGAGAGAGAGATAGAGAGAAACAGACTAGCTGACCGACATATAGCAGAAAGACAAAACAGTAAAGCAGACTTTCATTTATACAGATAGTTACTAAAAGACAGACAAACAGACACAGATATACACTTTCGACTGACAGACAGACAGGTATATAATTTAATCGATGGATGGATAGATATAAAAATGAAAAGAGGGATAGATACTTAAATACATGGATAGACGGACAGTCTGATCGAGAAAAAGACGGAATGATACACAGATAGATAGACATCAGACAGACACTAATATGTAGAGACAGATTAATGGATAAACAGAATCATAAGCAGACGGATACATATAAAGACTCATAGATACACATATCTATTTATAGACTGATAATTATAAAGATTGATAAATAGATATATTTATAATTAAATAGACTGATTGATTGTTAAATAAATAGATAAATAGTAGACCGATTCAAATAAGCTTATAGCTAGAAAGATATATACATAAATATATGGATAATTAGAAAGATAGATTGATAGATAAATAGATAGACAAATATATGGATATAGATATATCGATAAATAAATAGATATATATGTTACGGCCAAGTGGCTAATATCCCCTCACATTTGACCGGCCAATGCCAGATCGTTCCTTGATTTCGGACCTTGGCCGGCTAGTTCGCGAAATGGCCAAGGGCGATCGGCCAAAGTCAGATTAAAAAGGTCGTGAGCAGATTTTGAAAGTTTGTATACCGTAATTATCACATTAGGCCTATATTGATTATTAATTATACTAAATTACAACATCATTCAAATTAGTTTATTATAGTAAATTATCAATCTTTAAATAAAATGAATTAAAATATCAGTGAAATAAATAGAAAAATAGATAAATAATTAAATAGATAAAAAATAAAGATATAAATAGATATATAAAATAAAAAGATAAATAGATAAATAGAAAGATAATTAGTTAGACTTCTCATCAACTAAACTGGTCCAAAAAGTACACTTGTAAGTTAGAGTGCAGCGGTGGTGAGCTGGAGTTAAACATACTCTTAATTTATTTTTTTTCTAAACATTTTACTTATTTACTACCGAGACTGGTAATTGAGCATACCATAATCTCTTTTCTCTCCCCCCCCCCCCCTTTCTCTCTTTCTCTTTCTCGAGGTGGATTGATATTGATATGCACATTTACACGCACTTCCTAAATCTGTTTCATATTAAGTAATGTAAACTATTGTAAACCTATGCAATAAAGAACTCTATCTCTCTAGCTACAGTTGGCACCATAATATACCATTGACTGGAATACTCGAAGACGTCCCAACCTCACACTCCGCTCACTCAAACATACAAAAACAGATACAAACACACACCGATAAAATTTCTCTCTCTCTCTCTCTCTCTCTTTCTCTTCTTCCATCGTCATCATTAACTACCTCATCGGCCACCGTTTTGAACCCCCCCCCCCCCCTTCAGCCACCGAAACAGCCCGGGAAGGTCTTATAATTTTAGCCCTAAGGTGTGTTCCATCAAAGTTGACACTGATGGCCCCACGAGCTCGAGGAAACGCCCACGTTTTTTGTGCAGACGGGTAATGGCCACCTGTCAGTGGGCTTCACTTCTGATGGGCGCGTACTACATCTTGTTGGTTCCCTTACTCTGGCTTCCACGGCTCTTCCATGTTCTGTCCCCCAACCCCTAACAAGGCTCTTCCATGTCATGTACCCACTCAGCAGAAACCAAGTTTCCTTATGTTTCAAGAACTCAGAAAATAGATAAATTTATAACATTTGTGGTGGTTGACTTTCTGTTTGTTTGTTTTTTTACAGGAGGGATTGCTACTTTTACTGCAAAGTTAAAATCTGTGAAGTAATAACTTACATGCGGAAGACTGTTTTCCGCACCGGTAGGTCCCGTTAAATCAAAGTTTGGGCGATGCCAACTTAATGATTCTCTCCTGCTACTACCAACCTCTAAAATTAAACATACCAAAAAATACAGTATGGCGAAAACAAATTCAGTTAAACTACACACAAATATATATAGATAGATAGATAGAAAGATAGATAGATAGATAAATAGATAGATGGATAGATAGATAGATAGATAAATAGATAGATAGATAGATAGATAGATAGATAGATAGATAGATAGATAGATAGATAGATAGATAGATAGATAGATAGATAGATAGTAAACACGTCGTACTTGATCATGGGGCCGGCGGGATATGTGACCAGCACATATATATATATATTTGAATGTTAATATGAAGCTATTAGTATTAGCCTACTATATGTGGGGTATCGTACGTCAGCCTTAACATTTAGATTTTGGGTAAAAGAAAAATATTTTTCTCACCCATTCGTTTTATTGGAATTCTCATAAAACGTTCTTTGTATAAACAAGCACGCACTCCTCACTCCATAAAACAAAGTTGTAAAAAACTAAACTTAAGTCTCTATAAACTATTCCCTCGACATATGTAATCTCTTGTTTGCTTTATGTAGTTTTAGAAATATCTAAAAAAACTCATTAATCCCAATACGTCCAAACAAAACAAAAAAAAATAGCAAAATTCATTTTGCTTGGAAACCAAGTTCAAATAAAATCATATTATTTCTTTGTATATAGATCTAGTAATAAATATAAATTAGATGTTCACAACCCAAAATAAGCAAAATGTTACAATTGTGTAAACGAAAACACCCAGCTCTGATGGGGTACCTGGCCTTAGTTTGTTTAAAGTAAAGGCGGCTGTGCATATTGACTACAATCACCTAGTATGCCGTGACAACAGAAACTGGTGAACGCTGCTTCACCGGCCCTATGTATCAATTTGGTCCGACGGGATACTTTTTAACTTTTATAACGGTGCACTTTAACAGAAACTAGTGTTCACTATAGTACAGTGCTTTCCAAACGGGATTCCTGAAGAGATCGCAGAGTTTCGAGGAGATTAAAGCTTTGACTCGTGGTAGATACTTTTTGTTTGTGAAGTTTTAGCCCGACGGATATTTTACAGTTTAAATGTATGGTCTATTTTTAAGTTTAAAAAGGAAGCGTGCCATGGTCGACCATAAAAATAAGAGTTACATTGGTGTTGATTAATTTACTAATCTAAAGTATATGCTGAGATTATTATGACTCTGTCTCAGATTTTTTTTTATAAGATCTTTATTTCTAATTTTTATATATATTTTTAATTGTTTTAAGTGCTGCAAAAAATAAATTACGGAACCAGTGCACTACTAGCCACCTGGACCAAAATAGTCCAAAAAGATACCACGTTTTTTTTTAAAAACAGTATTTAACGCTAAACCAGAAAAGTTTTTTTTTTTTTTTAATCTATCGACTATAAGATTTCTGGTTGATTGCTGTTTGATTGTGTCCCCAGACAGTTCGCCCACTAAAGCATCCTGCTTCGTGGGTCAGACTAAGGTAAATATGGGTGATACTGGTCTATTTCGGGCGTGTCAAGGTCATGCTATGTAGAACTCTGCCACACTCCGTAAATCCAAAATTGATTCTTCTATATACAAAGTCTTAAGGTTATCGCCCAGAAATTATGATTGGCGTGACCTCATTTCCTTTAGCGACGAGTTTAACATAGGAACATGGGGAGGGGGGGGCGAATTGTTTTGGGGTGCATTTTGTTGACGGAAGGGTGGTTTATATTTAGCTGATATAACCTTGTTTGTGATCATATTCTGCCAGTGGAAGAAAGAACAAAAATATATTCCTCTGTTTCCCCAACTCATCCATACTGATCAAATAATTCTTAAAACCTCCATCAGTTTTTTCCTTTACCCCATAGACACTAGTAGGCAGTGTACATTGAGGTCACTTCGTTTACTTAAAATGGATGAGGAGTTGTTAATTGACACAATAGAAAATGGTTGCCTTCTATTTATTTGCTATAAATGATCGTATTGTACTTTCAAGTATCTTAGTTACGAAAAATAAATATATTTTAAGCCTTGAAAAAATAGGTTGGTTTACCATAGTTCAATTAACCTTTACGCTAACCAGGCTGATGCATTGGACCTTCAAGTCCTTTGAGGCCTCTAGTCGAGGAACATATGTTTATTTTACATAAAGTATATTTGCTGGTGAAATAGATGGACTGGTCGGGAGTGAGGAAGACCTAGCCACTCTATTAAAGCGATTAGACAAAACTTCCTCATCATATGGCATGCAAGTCAGTGCCAAAAATGAGCTGTTCCCTGTTTCTACTATCAACCTAGCAGGCAAGCGTGAGCTGTTCCCTGTTTCTACTATCAGCCTAGCAGGCAAGCGAGAGCTATTCCCTGTTTCTGATATCAGCCTAGTATGCTACTTTGAAACATTTTTGTAGTTAAATGTAATCATGCAATCGTTTAACGCTTTGAGTCACAACGTAGTGTATTTTTAAAAGATCGTTTTTTTTTAAGGAGGCGCGGGGGGTAACTCTTTCGATCCCCCTGCCCCTCCTGTGACCTGATTCGTTCGACCTGTATTTGTTTTTTTACCATAGTCGCAACATCACTGAACACTTACTGATTTGACGCACCGGACGGAAGAGTGGATCTTCAGGTCGTGGAAATACCTAGTGTCGGCATCTACACAATCACTCTCATGATCAAGCATGTGAGCCGGGTGCAGATGAGCCGTAGTGCAGCCGACCATAGAGAAGGGGAATATAAAGCAAGATGCTCTTGTCGCAGGTTTCGAACGCACAGCCATATGGAGTTTACGTCCAGACCGTTCTCTTTATCCAAAATGGCAGTATTTTAGTCAATTTGACTACCTTTTGATCTTACCAAATAAATAGGTACAGAATCGTCAACCTACTTGAACTTAAATAATTTATTTTATAAATAACAAAAACGATTAACTACTTAATTTATCTAAAAAGCTTAAAGTACACATTTAAAAAAAAAACGGAATCATTATACAACATTTTAGTGCCAATGCAACCAGTACAATGAAAAAAAACGCAGCTCGACTCTTTGAGTGCTGTGGAATTGCGTCCCTTGGCACTTGGTTCCAAATGCTACCAAGTTCAAAATAACCTAAAAGCCATTAGGTTTTCAGAATTCTGTATATTGGTTTGTTCCATCGTGGACATCTAATGACCAGTGGACAAAGGAATGAGTACAAACGGTGTGGCTTTCTGTTAATATTGGTTCATCCAATTTATAATGGTATCTCTCTCTCTTACTACCTCTCTCTCTCTCTTTCTCTTTCTCTCTCTTTCTCTTTCTCTCACTCGCTTTGTCTCTCTTTCATAATCAATTCCATATGTCTTTTTATATATTTTGTCGTTCTGTCTTTCTTTCTCTCTGTCTCTCTTTCCGTTCTCTCTCTCACTCTCCCCCCTTCTCTCTATCTCACTCTTTCTCTCTTTATCTTTTGCTCTTTTACTGATTCTTTATCTTTCTCTATCTCTTGCCCTATCATCAGAACATAGACCCTTTAATCGAAGAATCAGACGATATATTTCATTGGTTTCGTATTTTTCTCGGACATCACAATGACTACTAGCTCTAACAATCTGACTTACTTGGTATTTGAAATCCCTCAATCAGTAAGTCTGTGTCAGTATTGATTTGTTCCTTTTCATTTCAGTATAACCGTACGTAACAACAAATAGTAACATCCTACCATTCACCAACATACGCTCAATTTGTTGATATCAAGTTTAGTTTTATGGTAGTAACGTCGTGAAAAGGTGATCATGTAGTTAGTGATGCTGGTTAAGTTAGTTTAAATGTTTTTGATACATTTATTACCGAGTTACTTTAGCTACTTCAGTTTCTTCACCTATCCCGTAAACCAGTGGGTGGGTCGTGGTTCGCGCCATTGCTGACTGTTGTGCTATCGCTCCCCAGTTGTCAATGTTCTCTGCTTCCCTTTCGGAGTTGATGAAGGACAGGCTGGTCAACTCTTTTACATCGTCCTCCCATCTTCTCTCCCATGTCTTCCTCCTTCTCTTCTTCCTTGCACCTTGCCCGTCGGGATAGTCTTTGCAAGGCCTTCAGTTAGCGTAGGTACTTTATTTAGTTTAGCGTGTTAAGTTCCTTTAGTTACTTTAGCGTGTTAAGTGCCTTGAGTTACTTGAGCTGGTTTAGTTCGATAAGTTAGATAGACGACCCGTTGATGTGACCAACTATAAAATGTAACCACTACCAAAGTGCAATGAAATAAACGATAGCTTTGACTATATGGGCCCCGGTTAAAATTCATTGATTCCAATTTTTTTCGATAGTTCTATTCCCAAATCAACTGACCCGCCTACTCCCTGACACTCACTTCAGCCCTCATTGAGCCCCTACCCCATCCCATCCACTGCACCCCCGAACACACCCAAGGAAAAAAAATATATATCTGAATTCGAACAAAACTAACTTAAAAAACACACTTCAAACTTGAGACATTTCCTTAAAGTATCTGAGGACAGGAAGTTTACTTTGGCTTGAACTTTAACCTCTTTAACTCTGGGAAAAAAAGATCGGAAGCTAGTCTCAATGGAATTGAATAGAAAGAAGTCAAAGTAATACGAGTCTTATTATCCAACAGAATGACTTAAAAGTGTAAAAATGACTGTGTATACATTGTTGGTTCACCAAATGGATTATTTAGGCTCAAGGTTGTTATCGTCTCATACACATTTTTTTTTAGAGTTGTTCTCCCTTGCTTGTTTCCTTGTTGTAGTCTCTTGTCGATGTTGTTTTGTTTTGGTGATGGCATTTTACTCGAACATTACTATCTATAACAAGTCTGCAGTAGTGCCGCTGTCAGGTATTCGTTTTTTTTTTAGTAACCCTGATGGTGTATTTGGCGTTTGGTAGCGAAAATGTAACCACTGTTGAGAAAAGGCAGGCGCTACAAGAAAAACATTTAAAAGCAAAAGAATGATAAAAATATATAATTATATATATCGGATAACGGATCTCTCTCTCTCTCTCTCTCAATATATATGTATATATATCTCAATATATATGTATATATACATAATATATATATATTGTTATGGACCTCTATATGATTGATTATTATTACGACTCGTTAAATCGGATTCAATGAATATAGTTGTATCTTTATTAGAAGTCTCTAGATTCTGCTAATCTGTAGCCCAAGCCAGGGGTTCTTTGACTGACAGGTCTATGCAGCAATGTAGTTATATTCGTGATAATTATCTTCAACACATTTCTCAACAATGATAGATCAAACAACTCCAGTTGTTGAATAAACAATTTTATTTAAATTGTAGACTCAATATAAACGATCAATAAACTTTATCAACTGATGGCAACATAAGTATCAATAACATGGCATTATATGTACAAGTATGAATATAGCGACTTCACTCTACAAACGTTTAAACTGAACTAACTTTAAGGAGGTCGGGACTTTACAAAGAAAACGATCATCGAAGATTCTACAGGGTCTTAATACGCATTTTAACCTCTTTCTCTATAATTACTACGATCCAGAATTATCCCCCAATTTCCACGGGATTTGAACGAATTATTTTATTTAAACTGCCCTCAGGGCATAAAGGTCAAACCTTGGTCGCTTTGGACTCTGATACGCACTTGTTAAGAGGTCAATGCCTTACTACGTCATTCATTTATGACCGAGATTCGTAACATCCCCCCCCTTCTAAAGTTTTATAATTATTTCTTTTACATTTGAAAAAATGTTTATTTTAAGGAATAATTATAAAAGAAAATATTCCGGGGAAAACAATACAGTTCAATTGGCGATCCCAATAATTCAATCGAACTGATAACAATAACATAATAATATATGCAATATAAATTCATCTTATCAAATGGCTTAACTATAGTCATTCAATCATTCCATTTTTAATTCAAAACAATGGACAATTAAATTGTTTATCTAAATCTTGTATACAAGAAAAATACATAATCATTCTTAATAGATATAATATAATACAAGTTAATAATTTCTATTACATTGAACATTCCACTGTAATAAAAACTCTCTCGTCCATTTAATTATAAACTAATATCTTTTACATTTGTAATCAAACAACAAAAGAAAAAATCACTCAATGTCTATGCAGACACGACTTATTTTTTCATAAGGAGAAAAAAACCCAACGCTCTTGATGAAAAAAATACTACTAGACCTGACCTAATTACACGTTACAAAAATTATTGCTCGTGTAGACAGTATTTTTTTTTTTCATGCTGGTAGGCCGACTAACACATTAGACAACTGTCTGTGACGCGACCCAAAAATTGAGGTCAATTCCGCACTCTCTCTCTCTATTCCTCTTTTTTTTCTCTCTCATTCCCAATTGCTTCTAACAATATTGACATCGCTATGCAAATTTCTACCTCATCACAGCCGAGGTCAAATAAAATTGCTACGCGATTAAATAGTTATCGTATTAAATGAGCATTCTTTAACATCTATCATCTCAAAATCAAATTCATTTATATTATTTTGAGAACATTAAACATAGTCTGTTCACGAATTAAAATAGTTTATAGCAAAAATCATTAAAAATATTTCAATCTTTCATTTTACCATGACCTTTCGACGTCATTATTTTCTTTTTTAAAAGAGTTCACATCGTAGCAGGTTAAATTGAAACATTCAGACAATCATGGATTTACTTGAAACAAATTTGGTTAATTTACTTAATTAACTATCAATCAAAGCAGATTATATTATCTTCATACAATCTTAGTACTAAATAGTAAGTACTTATTTTCTTTTAATTACATTAAAGACATTTCAATTACAATATTACTGAAGTAGAAAAGAGTTAAGCATAGGCTACTATTAATTATTTTTTTTTTTTTCAGACAGAAATCAATGTAACAATTTATGTACAAAACAAACTGCTGGTTTGACTGGCGTGGTAAAACATTTCATTTCCAATCTTTTCAGTGGTGTACATTGCTCTTTTCCATTTTCCATAAAGGTTTTATTCCTTATTCATAGATTCTCCTGTTACTTTCACAGTGTTCAGGTCTACCCAATCTTTTGCTTGTCAATACAATTCATTCAATCTATTTTAACTAATACAGAAAAAATATAGATTAGTTTTACAATCTTGACATGAAATCCTTAATTAATCATACATTAGTTGAACATTGGTGTGTCAACATTATAAATTCTTAACCATGAAATTCTCAATCATTCTGGTTTACAGTGTCAAGTCAGTGGCACATATCCTAAATTTATACAAAACAAGGATAAGTTTTATTTGTTTCTACTTCTGGTCTGCTTTTCATGTAACAGTATCCTAAAAGTGAAAAATCATATATAATACATTTCTTGGAATTCTTGTTAGTCATAGTTCTGTCTTGCTGCAACTATTTTTACCCTACATTATCATACATTCAATGATAATATAATAAATGAATAAATTCACATAGAAGAAATTTGCATCTTGACTCAGTGCAATAATTTCAACAACAGTACATGATAAAATATTTTCCATAGTACAATCATAAAACATTTCTCAATACTTTAGTGATAGACAAATTCTCTTTTCTTAAAACCATTTACATCTTTTTCAATCAAATTATCCTCTCTGCCAAATGTTTCAATTATCATTTCCAGAGATTCTCAAACACATCTTATAATCAGTCCACATTTATAATGTCCTCTGATTTAGAAACCAATTCTGCGGATAAAACTGATCTTTTTCTCTTATAGCAATTATTTTAAATGCTCAACATAACAAGTTTGTTTAGAAATATCACACTATAATGATATTTACTCTAACAATACTTTTACTCATTCCTTTTTCACCACAAGTAAGGGATTTAGTTTTAAAATAGTAAGTTTGGTAACTAACTATCAGTGAATTTGACATTCAATTCATCCTGTACTCCAGGCATGAATTTTACAAATAAGAGTAACAATGTTAACAACATCAAGCTTATTCCAATTGTTTTCAGAAGGTAAGGCTTTATCATTTTCAAATGATATAATATTTTTGCCTTGCTTTCATCACACAACAATGGCATCTGCATGTGAGCAGTGTACAATTTTTTTCTAACAAACACAGTTATGTCAGACAAAAAATATATGTACTTATCTAGGTACTTGATCAGCCCAAGGAGGTCCAATTCGGTCTGCCATTCCTCTGGAAGTAGTTTGAGTGGTCCTCGGACAGTGGGTCCAAAGATTGGTCCATAGGCTCCTCGACTTTCCGGATGGGATTCTGCTGACATCTCCTGCTCCAGGCATAAGTTCTTTAGGACTGGATTGAAGAGTTCCGGGGCGAAGTTGGTCCCTCGATCTGTCGGTATGGATTGTGGTAACCCATAGCTTTTGGTAGTTTCGGTCCAGCTCTCCGCACTCGTTTCTTCAGTGATGCTCCTCCAATCTTCATCTGTACCGGCAACTGCAGGTTTGCATTGTTGTTTGTTTATGCTGTGGTCTATCTGTTCATAGACATCAGTAGTAGGATTTTCTTTCTCGTCGACAGCTTTCTCATGCAGCTGTAGCAACTCTGGGTCTACTTTCTGCTCAGCAATCAATTCATTTTGTGATGACTTCTTTGATTGTTCATTTCCTTTCGGACAATCTTCAATCATGGAGAAAATAGTAGTATCAAGTTCCACTCCTTCTTCCACTTTCTTCTCTCGTGGGAGAATTTCTTCTTTATTTTTCTTTTCTTGTGAGATAGTTTCTTCTTTCTTTTTCTGTGGTGTCATACCCTTTATGACATCACCTACAGGATAAAGTTCTTTTTCTTTTCCTGTCTCCACAATAGGACTAGGGTCTGGATTTTCCTTCACAATCAGTTCAGGTCTCACCCTCCCTTTCGCCAAATCATTTGCTAGGATAACGGATATGCCCTCAACAGGAAGTTTTGATATTACTCCAACTGTCACATATCCTGTCACCAAGTCAGATGTGAGGTATATCCTATGTAGAGGTATTTCTTCTTTCCATTCAAAACCTCTCAATAGGACAGTCTGTCCTGTCAATGTATTCACATTCAATGGTAATACATCTTTAAGCAGCAGTGTTAATGATGCTCCTGTGTCTCGTAATATTTTTACGGACTTCAGTGGTCCTTCCTTTTGTAAGGCCACACAACCTTCACTAATGAACGGTTGAAAACTGCACAGGGTCTCTGTGTCAATTTTATTCTTCCCTTGACCATGACTTTCGGGTGTTGTTTCATCTTTCGATGACTTCAGACTCTTTTCCGAGTCAAAAATACTTTGGTCTACTTTTTCGTCTCTGTGGACTTGGACAATTAATCCAATAGTAGCCATTCTGTATTTATAATCAGGATATTTATCCTCATTATCTTCAGTTGTAGATTTCTCTACCTTCTGACTTTTGCTCTCAGGCAAATCCACCCTCAGTGTTTCTGGTTTAGAATAATCTTTCTTCGAATTCAGTTCGTTTGTATTTTCGCTTTCTTGTACATTCTGTATTGGTTTATGGCTAGTGCACATTACCACTTTGTTAGGTCTTTTGTCGCTTCGTATACTCCAACAGTCTTCGATGCTATGTCCTGTTCTTTTACAAAAAGTACATTGGACCTTTTTGTTTACAGGTCTTTTATTAACATCATTTTGTTTCACAAAATGCTCTTTTTCACGATGTTGTTTTTGTGTGTTTTCTCCTTGCCGTTGTGATCTATTAAAATTCTTTCCATCAGCTGTCCTATGACACAGTGCATACTGTTCAGCTAAATCAGCAGCCTTATGTGGGTCAGTGATATCACGCTCGGATAAATACATTCTTATATCCGGCCTCACTTTGTTAATAAAATCCTCTAACAGAATGATATCTTTCATTTCTTTTAATGTGGAGATATTTCTGGATTTTATCCACTGATCCATTAACTTTTCTTCTGCTCTAAGGAAGTCTAAGTGTGTTTGGTAAGGGGACATTGTGTACTGACGGAACCTTTTCCGATAACTTTCCGGTATTTGGTTATAGGCTTTAAGTACAGTGTCTTTAATGATTTCATAATCATTTAAATGCTCCTCTTTTAACAATAGAATACAATCTCTTGCCCTTCCCTGAGTAAAAGCTGTTCTCACTAATATTCCCCATTTATCTTCTGGGAACTTAAAATCTCTGCAAGAAATTTCAAAGGTCTGGAAGAAATTAGCTATTTCACTTTCTTTATCAATGTAGGTAGGGACTAGCTTTTTCCATCTGGCCATCTCTACATCATTATGAGATTCTTTTTTAGTAGCGCCTATCTTCGCCAGTTCTATTCTTTCCTGACTTTCTCTTTGACTTTTCTTATCTTCCATCTCTCGATCAAGACGTTTTTCTTCCATCTCAAAACGTTTTTGTTCCATCTCCATTTCCATCCGTTTGATTTCTAACTGAAATCTAAACTGTTCTGACATAGATTTCGACGTCTGACCTTCAACTTGATATCCCTCCGCGCTTGATTCTACTTTCAACTTGCCACTCGCAATCAGCACATCTTTTATCTGCTGTGTCAACACAGTCCTCGATGGTGTAGTTTCAGTAACTTCTATCTTTAAGATCTCAGCGATCTCTTTTAACTTCTTTATTGATAAAGTTTTCAGAACTTCTTCTTCTGGATTTTCAATAAATTCCATTCTTTAGTTAAGAGATTTTAAAAATGTAAATTTTTCCAACTTACGTTTTTCCAATCGGAAGAATAATTTCAGCGTTCTTAGGGTTGCTCAGTAGGTCACTGCTCCAACACACAACACAACACAACTTGAATATATGCTTCACTATACAACTATATCGGACGAAGACCCCAAACTGTTATGGACCTCTATATGATTGATTATTATTACGACTCGTTAAATCGGATTCAATGAATATAGTTGTATCTTTATTAGAAGTCTCTAGATTCTGCTAATCTGTAGCCCAAGCCAGGGGTTCTTTGACTGACAGGTCTATGCAGCAATGTAGTTATATTCGTGATAATTATCTTCAACACATTTCTCAACAATGATAGATCAAACAACTCCAGTTGTTGAATAAACAATTTTATTTAAATTGTAGACTCAATATAAACGATCAATAAACTTTATCAACTGATGGCAACATAAGTATCAATAACATGGCATTATATGTACAAGTATGAATATAGCGACTTCACTCTACAAACGTTTAAACTGAACTAACTTTAAGGAGGTCGGGACTTTACAAAGAAAACGATCATCGAAGATTCTACAGGGTCTTAATACGCATTTTAACCTCTTTCTCTATAATTACTACGATCCAGAATTATCCCCCAATTTCCACGGGATTTGAACGAATTATTTTATTTAAACTGCCCTCAGGGCATAAAGGTCAAACCTTGGTCGCTTTGGACTCTGATACGCACTTGTTAAGAGGTCAATGCCTTACTACGTCATTCATTTATGACCGAGATTCGTAACAATATATATATATATATATATATATATATATATATATATATATATATATATATATATATATATATATATATACATATATATTGAGAGAGAGAGAGAGAGAGAGAGATCCGTTATGCTACATTATTTCCTTTTAACTTTATTATTACCTTTTGACTGTGGCATTTCAGTTTAACTAAATCGAATACATAGTTAAATCAAGAGATCGATAAATAGATAGATAGATAGATAGATAGATAGATAGATAAACAGATAGATAGATATATATATAGAGAGAGAGACATTGATATAGATTAAATATAAATAGATAGTTTGATAGTTAAATGTATGAATTCATGAATAAATAAAGATAAGGATCGGTAGAACAATTAAAAAAGAAAGATTGATAATTTGATAAAATATAAATTAAAATAAACACAATAAAACATTATCAAATAATAACACATTTCTTTAATATTGAGATCGTCTTACTGGGTCATATTTTTTACTTTCAATAATGGATCGTCAAAAATATGCCATGTAAATAGAAAAACAATAACACGTTTTAAACAATAAAATTCAAAATAAGTGTTCTAAAATTGTGTTGGCATATCCCCCCCTTCACACACACACACACACACACACATACACACACACACATACAGACACACGTCCACACAACATGATAATGGGATCCCAGTAGACGCCAATGACGGATTAAAGTATCAGGCAATTTTGTCGATTTGAAAAGCAAATGACGTTTATTATTGTGTATGATTGTAATGAATACATAAGCATAAATTGTACCCAGTCTAGGCCTCCTCTTTTAAATATGACAGTATTGATAAACACAATGACATAGGTCTGGGTTGTTGTTTTGTTAGATACAAAACACAACAACATTAAGTTGACTGATCTAAATAAACATATTATACTGCAATCATATTCAGATACTACTCTACATAAATTAATAATCTATCTTGTTAGATACAAAACAGCAACATAAAGAAAACACTTCTACTAAACTATAATGTACGCGTTTACCAGGGGGGATAATACTTGTTGCGAAACTTTAAAAAAGTTACCATGACACTTATTGTCTCCCCTATTTCTTTCCTTTTTTCCCAACAAGCCCGTGTTAAGTCTGTCATGCGTGTGAGATGCTTGAACAAGGGAGATAAAATGAACATTTCAGAGAAACTGTTTTTATCTTATCATTCTTGGTTCCATGTTTGTTTTTTGTGTTTTTTTTTTTGTTTTTTTTTTTATATTTTCTGTTTGTTTCCTTGTTGTTGTATTTTTTTTTGTTTGGGCAATTTTAGTGTAACTTCCAGAAGTTTATTATTATTTTATTTGTGTTTTGGTTTGTGGCTAAATTTTGTTGTTTTTTTGTTGTTTTTGGAGTTTTCAACAATTAAGTCTACAATTATAAAAATACATTTGCCAATGATTTAGAATTTCCCTCTTCCGTTTTGAATATAACATTATTTTTAAAAATTGCGAAATGTTGTAGAATATTTATCATTTGCTATTATTTTTCAAGTTTGCTATCTTTTTTTAAAACTATTTATGGTTTTTTGGTGGTAAGGGTATGTGTAAATTGCAGAACAAAAATTTATAATTTCATTAGTAAAAAGTTAAATATTAAATCATTAGAGAATTTGGGCTTTAATACCAATGATATTAAGAAATCAAATCATGACTAGATGATATAATATTTTCTTTCTTACTTTCTCTCTCTCTCTCTCTCTCTCTCTCTCTCTCTCTCTCTCCCTCCCTCTCATTTGCTAAAGGCGTAATTCTTCAATTTACACAATTTATGTATGTGTGTGTTAAGAAAGCATTTCTTATTGTGTGTGGTTAAAGAAATCTACCGAGGATTTAGGATTTATAAGTAAACATTTTATATAATATTGTACAATAACGTTCACGGTAGAAAGGAGAGTCAGCAAACTAGAAAAAAAGATAAAATATATCTTCTTCGTCTTCTATTAGCCAGTCTG
The DNA here is from genome assembly GCA_949126835.1 of Anisus vortex. Classification (NCBI taxonomy): domain Eukaryota; kingdom Metazoa; phylum Mollusca; class Gastropoda; family Planorbidae; genus Anisus; species Anisus vortex. Next base: position 34,520,486 of record OX421496.1, read on the forward strand.
TAGAGCAGTTTGTACTCTTGCAGTCAATGTCAGACACACTGGCATTGTAATTCTTGGTTTTCCTTTGTGGCTTTTTTCAATATATCTTAAGATTTCAATTATTTCTGCCTCATATTGTACCTCCATTTGTCGCTTTATATGAATTCTCGCGTATTTCCTGGTTCATTTTTACATTACACTTTAACTCCCAATCTTATAATCAATAATCTCTGTCTGTCTTTAATCTCGGATTATCCTTAAAAGTTCCCAGAAGTCAAGAAAACCTATTTCAAAATATCGAAGTATTCTTGATATTAATGTCGGTATGGATGTATATTCTGTTACTATTGTTGTTTGTTGTTGTTTGTTTCTTCTTCTTCGCACTCAAGACACGTTGTCCTCTCCAGGCCTCGGAGAAGATTTAATTTTGTAAATGCAAGAGGGAAGCGTGTGTCAATGTGACCTGGTTACATCTAGGTGCAAGACGACCTGGCCAATTACCATTCTATATGACCAGGTATAAAATATTAAATTTTATGACAAAAAAATTCAGATGAAAAAAAACAAAAAAAAAATATGATGAACGTTTCCTTGTCGTTTGAAGTGACGCGGAATTCCCGTTTTCTCAGTAATTTCCCGTTTGAAACATATTTTACATTCACATTTTTTCTTTGTGCCTAACTCTCGATTCAACTCTCCCCAATCTCTCTCTCTATCTCATTTTTCTACTTCGTCTCTTTCACTTTTTCTCGACCTTCCACTCTTCCATAGTTAGTTTTTTATCTCACTATCTTCATTACTTCATTTCGCTATCTCTCTCTCTCATTTTTTGTTTATCTATTCCCTTCTCTCTATTCGTCACTCTCACAGATCTTCTAGCATTTATTACTATATTAATCACTCACTTGTCACCTCATTCTCTCTTCGCAACTTCCCAACTTCAGTTTTTAATCTCTCTCTTTTTTCTCTTTTTTTCTCTCTCTTTTTATCTTTCCATCGTTCTCTCTTTCTCGTTCACTCTCGATTACTCTTTCTCTCTTCCTCTCCTACTGAATCTATTTCATTAATTAATAACTGTACTCACTGTAAAAATCTATTGTGATATCGACCGGAAGTCACGTGCCCATTTAAAGCCTCGATTTGAATAAAAAGATAAGTTAATAGCACGTAAACCTATTTGTAACGTACATAAATAATTCTGCAATATGACAGCCGCTGCACAGCTTAAGCTCCATGGTCTTGTAGAATGAGATCAAGAAACAAGGGTTTAGAGAACGGTCAATTTAAAACGACTGTGTTAGTCCCTACGTATTGTTTAGAGAATGGTCAATTTTAAACGACTGTGTTAGTTCCTACGTAGTGTGCTTCCGTTGAGTCCTTTAATCACCTTCTAACTTTGCAGAAAGACCAGCAAGAACTTCAAAACGTATATTAAATTACCTAATTTCAAATACCTTTTCTTAGTCAATAGTTGTTTTTTTTAATGCTGAGTTAAATAATAATAATGCTTATATAGCGCATATGCCGTTGAGATTCAAATCCGAGTACACACAACGAAAAAAATACGAAAATGTGTATTATTTTATATGTACTGTAGGCTACTGGAATAGGTGAGCCTTAGCCGGCTCCTGAAGGTGTAGAAGCTATGGGCGCTGGCGAAGCTGGAGTGGGAGGGGATTACAGGCGGACGGACCCGCGTAGGAGAATGCACGTTGGCCAGCGGACACTAGCTTCGCGAGAGGGATTCTAAGAGTCAGTGCGTCAGAAGACGAGTGAAGTGGACAGGATTGGGTGTAGAGCTGGAGACAGGAACGAGGGTACTCCGGGGCAGAGTCACTCAGACACTTGTAGCAGAGAGAAGCCAGCCTGTAGGAAATTTATTTTCCCTATCTGATGTTTTATTCACATTAAGAGCCGGTTATACTCAGAGACAGCCCTTAAGAATTAGAATAAGAACAGTTTCAACCCTTCCGAATTGCAAACCAAAACGCTGCCTCAAGTCAAACGGAGCCAATCAAAATGTAAAAAAAAACATCAACCAATCAAATCACTTTAATTTGAATTAGCCTCATTAAATATTGTTTAATTAGAACAACGCGTTGCCGGTGTTTGTTTTCTGTAAATGAGGCTTGAAGATTTATGAGATCCTGTTGGAATAGCTTAAGGCTGTGTATAACTTAATCCTACAGTTTTATTTGTTTTTCACATGGAAATAATCTAATTCTTTTCGAAATTATAACAAAAAAAGTGAAATTTTGGAAACGCTTTTTTTAAAATGCTTTAATTATTATTATTTTTTATTTACCCAAAGCATTTTAAAATTTACATAGTCCCTAATATATTTTCATTGAACGTTGTGACATATTTATACAATATATCAACTTATGTATTATCTTGTCACATTCATTATAGCTACGGTATGTATGTATGTAGTAAAATACAGTCAGTCTGTATTCCCATCTATCTACTGTCTATCTAAATAATGTATCTATCTATTTCTCTAACTATTCCTCTAATCCTCATTCCCCTCTCTCTCTCTGACACTGTCTTCTCTCTCTAACTCTCTCTCTCTTTATGTATATGTATATCCAATATTTTAGTCTCTATTTCTATTCTAATTTTAGAAGCTAACTAACTGTTTACTTTGTTTACTCTATCTATGCACATTCAAATCAAACATATGTTTCTCCATACGAAAAGTATAGCAATTTATTCGTGTCTCTAATACCGGTAAATAGGTCATGCTCATTGCCTGTAAGGTCTTTTTTTTTCTGACAGAGGCGTAGGTAGAATATTAAGTGACAATGAACAATATGAACAATATGAACAATATGAACAATATGAACAATATGAACAATATGAACAATATGAACAATATGAACAATATGAACAATATGAACAATATGAACAATATGAACAATATGAACAATATAAACAATATGAACAATATGAACGATATGAACAATATGAACAATATGAACAATATGAACAATATGAACAATATGAACAATATGAACAATATGAACAATATGAACAATATTTTATTTGCCACATAGTACATAGGTACAATAGGACGAACTATTAAATTTGCGCCCTCCCCCCTCCACCAAACGTTTAATCACATTTTCCTAATTATAACGTTGTTAAACCTTATATTGGCGCCCTGTTACCATGGCGCCCGTAAACATACGTATCCCCCGCCCACCTCCCTGCTAAGAAATATAGCAACGTTACAATTCATCGTTTATACCACTATTAGAATTTCAACGAGTCTGCTCAGCTCTGGTATTATTAGGGGGAAAGATAGGTCGAGTGGGCGATGTGCTGGCCACACAATTTCCTTGTGTGCCGTGCCCAAGTTGCTTCACTAACCAAATAGACAAAGATGGCGATGAAATAAGTACTATGACTGATCTACATAAACACATTATACTGCTCTCATATCCAAAAACAAGCCTAGATAAAAAAAACAAAAATCTATCTTACTACAGCTATTTTTCATCAATTTTTTTTCCGAGTTCTTTTATTGAACTTCTTATTCCTCCCCTATTTTGCCTCCACCCAATCCCCCTCTCCACATAATTGTACACTGTTGACTTTTCCAAACTTGTTCTTCTATTTTTCATGCACCCACTTCCTTTGACTTCATCTCCCCTTCTCCCCAAACCAACAAACCCACGCAAGCCCCTTGTTGTTTTAATTCAAATGTTTCCTTAAAGCAATTCACTCACCCACCCACCGAACCCTCCAACCACCCGCCAAACAGACAGTAATGAGCACACGCACACACGTGCCCCGCACGCGAATGCAACGACCACTACAAGCCAGACATGCACGTCATAAGATCGCGCCCACGTCACCAGATCTTCGTTACGACCGATTAAGGGAAACAACCGCAGTTTGGAAATAAGACAAAAATATGAAATGTGGAAGAAAAAAAAAACGATATATAAAAAAAAAAGGGAATTAGAAAGAAAGGGCTGGGGAGGGAGAGAAATAAAGATGGGGAGACGAAAGAGAAAGAAGAATAGATGGAGAGAGGGAGAAAGAGGAATTGAAAGAGAGTGAGAGAGGAGGTCACTGCGCTGATAAAAGCCACAGCTCATCAAAGCCTTACATTAATGTAAAACAGCCCCTACTCTCTCTATTTCTTGTTAATGTTAGAGAAATTGTGTAAATAAATGTTGTGTGAAATGGCTGTGTGGGGTGAATGTGTGTTTGTGTGTGTGAGGGGGTGTATCTGTGTAAAAAACTGTGTGTAGGAAGATGAGAATTGTAGAGAAAAAAAATCGTGTTTGCGAAATGAGGCATGCGTTTATTTTTTTTTATTCAAGTCTGAAATGTGAAGAGGACAATCATAGATAGAAGAGTAGCTTCCATTTTGAATTGACTTACCTCCTTCCATTTTTAATTGACTTACCTCGTTCCATTTTGAATTGACTTACCTCGTTCCATTTTGAATTGACTTACCTCCTTCCATTTTGAATTGACTTACCTCGTTCCATTTTGAATTGACTTACCTTGTTCCATTTTTAATTGACTTACCTCCTTCCATTTTGAATTGACTTACCTCGTTCCATTTTGAATTGACTTACCTCCTTCCATTTTTAATTGACTTACCTCGTTCCATTTTGAATTGACTTACCTCGTTCCATTTTTAATTGACTTTCCTCCTTACATTTTGAATGCACTTTCCGCATTCCATTTTGAATTGACTTTCCTCCTTCCATTTTGAATTGACTTACCTCCTTACATTTTAAATGTACTTTCCTCCTTCCATTTTGAATGGACTTTCCTCCTTCCATTTTTCCTTTGACTTTCCTCCTTCCATTTTGAATTGACTTTCCTCCTTAAATTTTTAATTGACTTTCCTCCTTCCATTTTGAATTGACTTTCCTCCTTCCATTTTGAATGTACTTTCCTCCTTCCATTTTGAATTGACTTTCCAACTTCCATTTTGAATTGACTTTCCAACTTCCATTTTGAATTGACTTTCCAACTTCCATTTTGAATTGACTTTCCTCCTTACATTTTGAATTGACTTTCCTCCTTCCATTTTGAATTGACTTTCCTCCTTCCATTTTGATTTGACTTTCCTCCTTCCATTTTGATTTGACTTTCCTTCTTCCATTTGGAATTGACTTTCCTCCTTCTATTTTGATTTGACTTTCCTCCTTCCATTTTGAATTGACTTTCCTCCTTAAATTTTTAATTGACTTTCCTCCTTCCATTTTGAATTGACTTTCCTCCTTCCATTTTGAATGTACTTTCCTCCTTCCATTTTGAATTGACTTTCCTCCTTCCATTTTGAATTGACTTTCCTCCTTCCATTTTGAATTGACTTTCCTCCTTCCATTTTGAATTGACTTTCCAACTTCCATTTTGAATTGACTTTCCTCCTTCCATTTTGAATTGACTTTCCAACTTCCATTTTGAATTGACTTTCCAACTTCCATTTTGAATGGACTTTCCAACTTCCATTTTGAATTGACTTTCCTCCTTACATTTTGAATTGACTTTCCTCCTTCCATTTTGAATTGACTTTCCTCCTTCCATTTTGATTTGACTTTCCTCCTTCCATTTTGATTTGACTTTCCTCCTTCCATTTGGAATTGACTTTCCTCCTTCCATTTTGATTTGACTTTCCTCCTTAAATTTTGATTTGACTTTCCTCCTTCCATTTTTCCTTTGACTTTGATCTCTGTCAACGTTTCACCTTTTGTTTTTGTTTTTTAATATTTTCATTTGTCGGCAGAAATCATTTTTTTCATGCCTTAAAACGTGATGTTTTAGTTTTTTTAATTGTTAATCATATAATATGTATTTTTCGCTTGACCAAGTTCAGCCAAATGTAGGCCTATTAATAAGATTACTTTTTTTACGATATGATAAGTATATCATTTTTAAATATAAAAAAAACAAATATAACTTCCAATTCAAATTTTTAAAAATTTACTTGTTTTATAAGTTAAAATAAAAAAATTTCAAACAACCGCTCCTCCGTCTCCTAAACCAATCTCTGTCTCTCTCTCTCTCTCTCACACGCACACACACACACACACAGACTCTCCCTATTAATCACTCAGTTACTAAGGGTCAAAAGACTGGAACAACAGCATGTGTAAAACAATTGATATCTCATCAACAACAACAACAATATTATTCTCTATCGCTTTGTTCAAAATAATCCTAGTCACGAATAGGGCAAAACAATATTCAATTTCTTTCATTCTTTTCTGTAGTTTGATGGCAGCCAAAAGCTGATAGCAGTGGTCAAGAACTTTCTATTGTCTCCACCTCCCCTCCACCATCTCCCCCCCAACTCCCCTCCACCTCCCCTCCACCTCCCCTCCACCCCAGCCTAGCCTCATCTCTCCACTCCCCCCCCCCATCTTCATATCATGAGTACGAGGCACGCGATCGTCCACAGTTCAATTCTATCGTCATATTTGGCTTGGGCGCGCATGACTTCCTGGTCGAGAAAGTTAACAATGTAAACATAAAAAATAAATAAACATAGAGAAAAGAAAAAAAAACAACTCAACAAAACAAGCAAAGAACGTCAACAATAGAACAATCTAGGAGTTGAGGAAATATGATTTGATTCTTTTCTTGCTGTTTCTTTTAATCTCTAAAGTTACAGACGTTGTACGAAAGTTTACTGCAAGCAACGATGAATATATTAGTAGTGTGTTTAGATTTTTTGCTGTTTCTTTTAATCTTCAAAGTTACAGATTTTCTTGCTGTAAGAAAATTTACCACTTTACTATTGATGTATAAGTAGTAGGCCTATGTTTAGAATTATATTAATACAAAGCCTCGCGTTATTCCTAAGTCATAAAGTACTTCTTGAAATAAGCCTGTGAATGTTTTTAAAGTTGAATGGGTATTGTTGTTTATTGTTTGGTGTTTTTTTTTTTTTTTTTTTTTAATTTCCATTATGATCTTGGATGTTGTGAGTAGTATGATGAGCTCAAAGTACAACAGTGACCGTCTTAACGGTCTTTCGTGAAATGAAGTGGTGGAAGTGGGGGAATAAGATTCGCCCGTGGTGCCGCTATGTCTACTGCACTTCGAGTATGCATTGAGGGAAATAACGATTGTCTGCTAATAGCCCATAAAGTAATAGTAATACTGACAGAGAAGAATGTATTCCTAAAGGGGATTTCCAAACCACAAGGCAATTTTCACACAAAGAAGATTTAGTTTAAATAATTTGCTATAAGAACTAGAAAAAATGAAGTTTCCCTTTGATGGCAAGTCGAACAATTTGACCAGAGAAGTAGCCTTCATTATGTTTCTCTGCCACGGCATGCAATGGGATTGAGTTAGCAGCATTTTACTTCTCCTTCCTCTTCCTCCCCGCCCCCTACTAATAACATAAACTCTGTGACATCCACCAAAACCAGAAAAAAGAAAACCATTGATTTAACTCGGATTTGAATCCAAGACCTTCATGAAAGGTCATGTGACCGCGTTGCTGCTAGACCACGGAAGGACAAGTGGCTATACTTGAAGATCAAACGACGAGTTTAGGTTTAGGGAAAATTTTCTCTTTCGACCATTAGCAACGATATCTACAAGTAACCTAGCTTTGACACATCTCGATTTCTGGAATAGGAGGGATACATAGCATTGTGCTTGCCACACCATCCCCATGTACATTGTCACTAAAAGCAACTGGTGAGTCAATTCGGCTTGTCAGTCTTAGTTAGACTGGACGAGACTTTTGGGTAACCAGCTTTTCATTGATGTCTCCCAAATACCTCCTAATTAATATAAACAAGGCATATCGCGTTGCGTGCCAAGTTCGGTACGCGTGTCGTAGGTTGCCAACCTCTGCCGTAGAACACTAGTCTAATGAGTCTGTTACTGCTAACCCAATATATACAAAAACGTCGAGGTTTGCAATATTTCCAATCTTTTCATTTCACCAGTTTTTAATATTCTTAAAAAAGAAAATAAAATAAATGAACAATGTGTGTGAAAAACAAAAACATAACATTTAGAATAACAGATATAGTATCTGTCGTCCTCTTGTTTATATACTCATATCATATTTCAAGAATAAGAATTGAAGAAAGTATTAAAACACATAATTCAGCTTTATCATGTCTTATTTATCGATTTTAGGTTTCGTTACTAGAAATATCAGTTAACCTGTCCAAGCCAGATGAAACGAACATACTTTTGTTTAATGACGTTTTTTTCTTTTTTTTTTCTTTACTTTTAATAAGGTCGGTTATTTTAAATCTTTTTTTTTAAGCTTGATAATACGTACTTTTTATTAACATTATTCCAGTCTGTACTTTAGTGTGTCTGATATAAAATAATTCTAAAATATGAGTTGTAATACTATCTTCATTTTTCTCTCACATTCCAGAACTAAATGTCTTTTAGTCTTTTTTGGAACCGCAAGGATCTAATGGAACAAAATTCTGCAGTTGAACACGTGATTTCTTAAGGCTTAATACATCACGTGGAAATTACAGCGATTTCACGTGGGAGGCTTTTTTTTGTTCTAAAGCACATTCTTACAATATCCCGACAATCACTGGTATTGGGGGCATCTACCTCGTTAGGCTCCACGGAAGACTAAATGTAAGGTTTAAATTTTCAGCAATTTTATAAACATAAGACAGTGCGTTGTGTTCTTCAGACTTAGTGGTTTATGTTTTCAAGTTAAGACTTTCTTACCTTTGAATAAGTTCTGGTGTAAGTAAATCAGTCAAGGGGAAAATTGAAGTATATATAGATTACTTAACTCTTTCCTAATCGTACAAGTCTTAATGGTATCTGAAATGTAGCAAGAGGAATATGTTTGTAATACATGTAGATAACACAGATAGAGATACACAAACAGCCCGACATAGGAATAGTTATCTGGATAGATAGATGAATAGATACATTGGTAGCTATATAGTTAGATAGATAGATAGATAGATAGATAGATAGATAGATATGTAGAAGGAAAGTTATAGTGATACATATTATGATAGATAGATAAATTGGTAGATATATGGATAGATAGATAGCTAGACAGGTGGATAGATAGATAGATAGATTGGTTGATAGTTGCATAATTGATAGATAGATAGATGGACACATAGACAGATACTAAGGTGGGCACACAGACGGATAAATCGATAACAACATGGAAAGATATACATAAGATAAGATAGATACAAATAAACATTGATAACTTGTAGATTAATAGACATACACTCAAACATTTACGCAACTAGTTAGAAAAAATTGATACGCACAGAAAGAGAGAGTGAGAGAGAGAGAGAGAGAGAGAAAATAATAGAGGCTTTGATGGGTAATATATGATTGTGTTTCATTCATTGAAATAATTGATTGAAAATTTACTATAGTTTTAAAAACACTTACATCGACTTATCTATCAACACCCACCTCTTCCCTACCCAACAAACCCAACTATTCAATAGTCCAGCTTAGTCATTATCTTGTTCTTTTCTGTCTATTCAAAAGCGTCTTATTCGTGTACCTAGATAAGGTAACACGACTAAACATCCGACCAAAGCGAACGTGACAATAGACTACCTAAGCCTCTTTGAATGAAATCCTTCGTTACGATTCTCTAACTTCCTTGTTATCCCCCCTTATTTACTTCCCCATTTCCACTATTCCAGTTTTAGTTAGAACTCTTTTACCCTAACTACATAATATAACTTTTTTTTATATCTATTGATTTTTGTTATTTAAAGCTTAGTAGGCGTCAATGTTGAACAAACTAAAATAAAACATAACGAATGAAAAATTGTAAAAGTTTTTATTTTATTTTATTTTTTTTATCAATAACAGATTGGGAGGTGGAGGGAGAAGTAATTTCATAGTTAAATGAGGCGAAGCTCAGAGTTCTCTGGCCCGCTCAGAAGATTTAAAATGTTTTCATTTGCATTCTGCTACAGCGTTCGTGTGTTTTATTTTACTATACAAGTGAACAAGAACAAATGCAATTTACTTCTTTTTGTATAGATTAGAATAACAGACTTGTTTTGTTTTGTTAGTTAATTTTATTGATTACTTTCGTGTATATTAATTCTTTACAAATTATTGTGACGTGTATACAAGGATGAAAGTTTAATTTTTCCCAAAAAATTGATGTGAAAAAATAAAGATGAGTCATTGATAACTTTGATTTCGAGATTTTAATCTTTAGGCTATTAATGTCCATACAATACTTAATAGTATTAGCCACGTAATAGTGGGTTGTATTGAGGTTGTTGTGTTTGGACAGAGGGAAGACTATATACATTGTTATTTCAGATCTCCCAGATGGGAACTAGGAGAGACAGTTGACTTGAGGTCCTAACCAGACTATTCAGCTACACTGTTTAAATGTTGGCGGTTGTAGTTGCATGCTGGTCATGGTACTTATAGTATGGCTAAAGTACTTGATGTATGGCTGAAGTACTTGAAGTACGGCTAAAGTGCTTGATTTATGGCTAAAGTACTTGATGTATGTCTAAAGTACTTGATGTATGGCTAAAGTACTTGTTGTATGGCTAAAAAGCTTAATGTATGGCTAAAGTACTTGATGTATGGCTATAGCACTTGATGTATGGCTAAAGTACTTGTTGTATGGCTAAAAAGCTTAATGTATGGCTAAAGTACTTGATGTATGGCTATAGCACTTGATGTATGGCTAAAGTACTTGTTGTATGGCTAAAAAGCTTAATGTATGGCTAAAGTACTTGATGTATGGCTAAAGTACTTGATGTATGGCTACAGTACTTGATGTATGGCTAAAGTACTTGAAGTACGGCTAAAGTGCTTGATGTATGGCTGCAGTACTTGATGTATGGCTAAAGTACTTGATGTATGGCTAAAGTACTTGTTGTATGGCTAAAAAGCTTAATGTATGGCTAAAGTACTTGATGTATGGCTAAAGTACTTGATGTATGGCTACAGTACTTGATGTATGGCTACAGTACTTGATGTATGGCTAAAGTACTATGTATGGCTAAAGAGCTTTATGTATGCCAAGTGCCTAATGTACCGAATGTATGGCTAAAGAGCTTTATGTATGCCAAATGCCTAATGTACCGAATGTATGGCTAAAGAGCTTTATGTATGCCGAATGGCTAATGTACCGAATGTATGGCTAAAGAGCTTTATGTATGCCAAATGCCTAATGTACCGAATGTATGGCTAAAGAGCTTTATGTATGCCAAATGCCTAATGTACCGAATGTATGGCTAAAGTACTTGAAGTATGGCTGCAGTACTTGATGTATGGCTGCAGTACTTGATGTATGGCTAAAGTACTTGATGTATGGATAAAGAGCTTTATGTATGCCAAATGCCTAATGTACCGAATGTATGGCTAAAGTACTTGATGTATGGCTGCAGTACTTGATGTATGGCTGCAGTACTTGATGTATGGCTAAAGTACTTGATGTATGGCTACAGTACTTGATGTATGGCTAAAGTACTTGATGTATGGCTAAAGTACTTGATGTATGGCTACAGTACTTGATGTATGGCTACAGTACTTGATGTATGGCTAAAGTACTTGATGTATGGCTAAAGTTCTTGATGTATGGCTACAGTACTCGATGTATGGCTACAGTACTCGATGTATGGCTAAAGTACTTGATGTATGGCTAAAGTACTTGATGTATGGCTAAAGTACTTGATGTATGGCTACAGTACTTGATGTATGGCTACAGTACTTGATGTATGGCTACAGTACTTAATGTATGGCTAAAGTACTTGATGTATGGCTACAGTACTTGATGTATGGCTAAAGTACTTGATGTATAGCTAAAGAACAATGTTTTGATATGTTCCCTTTTGACACACCACTTTACACGTTACGCCCTGGACTTTAGCCATAGACTCGTCCGGTTTAATTTAATGTGGCATAATAGATCTTATTGTATACAGAACTTTCTAACTTTTGGCGTCTATTTTTATATAGAAAAGTTTTTTTAACTCCTTAACAATTTAGCTTATATCAGCTTGTCATTGGGTTGTCAAAAGAAATTTGGAAACATTTATAGTCCTGTTCTAGTTCTACTTACAACCCATTGACCCCCACAAAGTTTTTTGTGGACATCCATTCTCCACGCAAACATAGACATACATATGTTTTCTTCATCGGTGAACGTGAAAAAAAAGAAGAATGACTTTGGAAAGCATCTTAAGTCTGTTAACGCCTGGGAAGATAGTTACTCATTTAAATTCTTCTTCTCCTTCGTTGTACTGTGGATACCCCGTTAGACCCGAGTAAAAATCCCACAATTTAAAAGTTATTTGATTGTGAATGCTTTGTGATAAAAAATGTGCAAAAGAATTCCTTGCATTATCTCACAATGAATAAATATAGTTATGTTTTTCTAAAACTTTAATGTCGGAAATAAAATACATATCCGGAAATTAGTTAGATATACACTTAATTCTCTTCTTTAAAAAAAAAATGGAATTTGGGTGTGTTAATGTTCGTGTTTTGTTACACATTATTCTACTGATTATGTTCGTTTCGGCGTTAATTTCAATTATTTGATTAGTTGATTAACAAATCAATGGTCGTTGGTGTTCTGGCGTCTTCTAATCTATATTTCTTTACTTTCTTTTCTTTTATTTTCTTACTATTTGCATTAATGCGAATATGTGATCGCAAACAAGATATGTAATAAAGTAATTTAACAGGAAAAAAAAATTGTATTGTAGACAACCATCTACTGTTCAAATATCAAATAGTTTATTTTTAGTGGGGTCTTTTTGTGTGTCTATTATAAGCAGTGGCGTAGCTAGGGGAGGGGGTGTCCAAATTCGAAAGGGGACCCCAAAGGAGTGTCCGAATTGTTTTTTTTTCTCATGTCATAATGTCGAATGTAAAAATGCAGGAGCCCCTAAAGAGGCCAACCCCCGCGGGCCCCCAAATTCCTAGCAACGGCACTGATTTTAAGCCTATTGCTTAATGTTATAACATACTGTTATGTTTGTTATATACACTATAAAAACCTTACTCTTGCATAGCCACACTGGAAAATGACATTTTCTAGATGTGAGCTTTATCTGTGCAGATATTGACAAGCTGAAACTTATCCCAGATATCGCCACTGTATAAGAGAAGAGTAGACTGAAGATTATATTCGCAGCAGCCGGCTTAAAAGTATCGTGCATGATGAGTTGGTTAAATTCCATCTTCCATTGATCACTTTGAGGACTTATCCGCTACATCAGAGTTTAAAATAACCAATACAGTCATACCAATAGACAGTACTATCTTTAAACTCGAGTAGCAATGCTACATTTGCCAAATGTGTTTTGTCTTTGCAAAGAAGTAGTGACTAAAATTATAACTATTCTTGACACATAGACTAGATATCAGCAGCTTGTAAAGGGGTGGGAAGGGGCTTATACATTGATTAGACATAGACTAACAGACAAAAGTGTGTACTATTGGCTACCAGAGACAAAAAACTGTTCTTATTGGACGTTTGTAAGCACTGCTATCTGTCAATTCAGTATGTATAATATATGCATTATCAATATAATACGTACAATATATGTACTTTCAACATAATACGTGCATTATATCATAGACTATAATACACATGGACCGCTTGCTTTAGTATTTCTGCTGTATGATGACTCGAAAGACTGCTTTTTGGAATTTCCGATTCGTTGTTTCCTTTGCATTTCCGTTTTATTGAATCGCTTCAATTTTCTCAATGAAAAATTAAAATTAAAATCGAAAGTTCTATGCAGCGGAAACATTTAAGAAACAACGAGGCGCGTAGAAGTAATTTAAGACAGCCTTATTGGTTGCGCACGGAAAAAAAAGTACATATAAGCATTAAAAATAGAGCAAGCGGTCCATCCTATTATAGTCTATGATTATATGTACCATCAATATAATTAGTGTATAATATGCACCGTATAATATATCTTAATTATGTCAAATTTAATTGAAATTTATTTTTAAAAAATCCAAAAATGAATGTTTGACTGTAGATTACAAAATGAGCTACTTAGTCACATTATATTCGAATGAGTCCTCATTCATAACCTCCGGAATCAAGTCATGCGGCATTATAAAATATATATTTATATACAAAACACTCACGTTACGCGTTAACATAAAACGTCATTCAAAGATAACACGATTCTGACAATCAGATATTAAATCTTATAATCAATAGCTAGACTGTTTACAACAAAACTTGAAAACAGACAAAAATAAAAAAAATAATGTAACTTATTTAATATGTTGAGGTTTTTATTTTCTTTAAAAAATATATCTATAAAAAAATACATTTTGGCTTAAAAAGCGAAATTTTAAAAGGAATTTCTTTTTTTGACATATCTGGCCCATCTATAATTTTAATGAGCTTCTCCTCTAAGGCTGTAGACTTCATGGCTAATCGGCGTACGAAGATTACTTTCCGTTTTTTTATTTGCCTTTCCTGGCAGCATCAGCAAAATGTCAGTCGTTAGGGAAGCCATGGCCAGATACATTAGCAATTGAAAGGTTTCTCTTGAATTTCCATCTAATTTGAAATCACACTTTTGGGGCCAATCCAGTTTCGCCGTGCATGCTTTTCATTGAGATAAACAACAACACAAGTAAATACAATGAAGTATAGAAGAAATACAAGACACTGTGTTTTTATCCACCCATTTCTTGGTGTCTCATTCATAAATTTTAAAATGTGTAGGAAAAAACAGTTATTTGTATTCATTTGTAGCCTATACATTTTTATTTATCGGTAAAAAAATTTACATTTACTCCCAAACTATTTATTTGCTTTTATAAGAATTTGACATACAATACATAGAAGCGATGATACTGTAATGCATCGGTTCTCAACATTTTTCGGCTCACCGCCCCCTTTTAGAATTTTTTTTCGCTCACCGCCCCCCCAACTTAATTTTAATTAAACATAAATATAATTAATTCTGAAACAAATTTATTTGTATTAATAATTTAGAAATATAAGAGATTTTAATAGCACTATATCATGTAATTTCTGTAATTATTAATGTTTAACATGTAAACACCTTAAATGGACAAAACAATTAATGCAGGAAATGTTTATTTACAACTTTTTAACGTAAATTATTTTAATCCTCTAATAATTAAATCTTGTTATGAATGCATATAATGTTGAATGCATATAAAGAAATAATAATAATCATTAACATTTGTTATATTACAAAACAGAACTTGTTCGGCATCACCATTGAATCAAATGTGGAAACATTTGTTAAAGGGAGATAGTTTACCCGTTACATTTGAGATAAGATTTCTGTATTTTTTTTTCTTTTATGAAAAAAAAAAGGCTTACTACATTTATAACTTTGAAATGATCAAACTGTAAAAAGTATTTAAAATTAAATAAATATTTTGACCTAAGAATCTATATGTATATTTTTAAGCATTACAATAACTACCTAGCTTGTATGATTACTATGTATCTATATGCTATCATAATGTTAGTGTAAGCTACATTTTAAATTGATTCAAACAGATTAAAAGACATCTCAGAAATTTTCACAACACACTTCTTATCCCCCCCTTCCCTAAGCTCGGTTAGAAACATTATTATCTCACGTAAGATCTATACGGATGCAAACATCCCTCTTTCTACAGCCCATCCTACAAAATTGAACACTATCTATCAATTCACATGTGTAAAAATGTTCGTAAAGTGTTTTAACAACTATGATGACCAAGTAGCAGCTTATCTTGTACAATATCAAATGTCTATGAATCTCTATAGGCAGGGGCGAAGCCACAGGGGGGGGGGGGGGCTGAGGGGGGCTAAGCCCCCCCTGGAATTTAAAAAAAAATAATTTTTCAATAGATTTTTTTAAAAATAAGTACTAAATTGGCTACAAATTTGGTAAATGTTTATTACGCGAAAGTTCAGCCCCCCCGGTATTTGGTAAATATTTGTCACGCGAAAGTTCAGCCCCCCCTGGAAAAAATGTCTGGCTTCGCCCCTGTCTATAGGGCGTTTGCAATTACGTGACAAAAAGCACGTGATTTTTGTTTACTTTGAGTAATGGTGTACAAGTAACAATGGCCGCTGTATTAATAAAGTTTCATATAGGCTCAAGCATTTGTTTAAATGATGTGTTGTTTTTTAAGTGTTGTTAAGACATAGATCATAGACGATGTGAGCCTATTAGTGACTTGACTAGATAGCCTATTCACCAACACTATCACTTGGCATCCCTACTTAATACTTAGCCATTAGCCTAGCCTACGAAACATTAAAAGTGTAGGCCTATAAAGTGAAATTGAAAGTGTAAATAGGTCTAGCCGGCCCTAGCCTAATTACATTAATCTATTAATCTACAGTACTACAATTTACACAAAATGTCTTCTATCCTTTCCAACCCTCATATTTTCTATTTTATACATATGCAAAACAATAATTGAAGGTTGAATGTATATAAATAATTTTCATCGATTCAAAGAATTAATATTAAAGTAATATAAGCAAGTGAAGAACGAATGGAAATACTAAGTTAAATAAACAGAATGAATGGATGTGAAAATCTATACCAATTACGCAAAATCACTTAAATTAGTGAAATTGTTTTAAATACTCTATGTTGTCTATACTCTCTATGTGAAGCCGGCTGGCCCAGCGGTTAGCTCACCAGACTGTCAA
The DNA here is from genome assembly GCA_949126835.1 of Anisus vortex. Classification (NCBI taxonomy): domain Eukaryota; kingdom Metazoa; phylum Mollusca; class Gastropoda; family Planorbidae; genus Anisus; species Anisus vortex. The sequence continues at coordinate 34,537,125 of OX421496.1, forward strand.
CCAAAAAGCCACTTGACACGTCGCGGGTTCGAGCCCCGCCACCGGCAGATCCCTGTCGCCCTACAGGAGTTTTGGGACTAGATGACGTTAATATTGAGTTGTTATCACATGCGCTTAACCGGCAGCAGTGAAACCTCTCACAGATAGATAGCATGGATAGAAGCGCTATATAAATTACCATTACCATTACCATTGTCTTCTATCCTTTTGAATTGTAAAAATGGAAATAACTATCTTCTATCCATTCTCTAAATGTATAAAGATATAAATACCATTGTACATGCCTTTACCAAATAAACATTGTTAAAAACTCTTGAAAAAAAAGGACATCTCAGTTAAACTGAGATCATAATATCATTAATATTAGCATATGTTAGGGCGAATGTCCGGTGAACCAACAATAGGACCAGCCGGCCGCACACCATATTTGCCAAATACTGATCCCTACCACATCGAAAAGTCATTGAGATCTATCCCTACTGTTGGGGGATATCAGATATTTAGCAGCACTTACGTTTACATCATATTTCATCCAAAAACTAATCGATTCAAATAGCTGAGGTGTTCACATTGAATCAGGTACGTTTGTACCGCCAACTTGCCCTTCACCGCCCCCCCCCCCCACAATCGTCCCCGGGAATGTCAGCGCCCCCCTAAAGCTTCTCACAGCCCTCCGGGGGGCGATAACGCCCCCGTTGAGAACCTATGCTGTAAAGGATCTGAAAATGCGGACTATTATGTGTATTGTAAAAAAAGAAGAAAAAAAAAAAACAAGATTTTTCATGGTGGCACGAGAACTGAAAATCTGAAAGGTTGCTTTTCCATTGGCATCACGACCATATCTCAAGATTCAGCTCAGTGGAATGACGGGAAGTGTGTCTATTGGTCTTAGGAGGTTTTTTTTGTATTTTCACGCTGAAAATAATATAATTGACTATCTTTTATTATAATATGTGTATTTAAAAAAAAACATCCGCATTATTCAAATAAAAATGTCTATACAATTGGACAAGGGCTCATTATTTGTCCATTTAAACAAAAATAGTTCCCGTGTATGTACTATCTTTAGCATACCAGGATATTAGAATGCAGTGATACAAATGTCTTATGCGACCAAACCATCATCTCTTTATGTCATTGAATCGTGCTTATATTATGCATACATGTCATAGATGGGTTGGGAATTTCCGCGTTTTGGATATAATTTTATTTATATATACATATAAATAGATATAATTTTCCATTCTTAATTTTATATATTGAGTGTGTATTTTTATCAAAATAATTTTTAGCAATTTATATCGTTATGGGCCATTGTGGATTTTAGATTTTAAATTATGCAAAGACTATAATAAGATGGACCGCTTGCTCTATTTTTAGAGCTTATATATGTTCTTTTTCCGTGCCTATGCAATACCGATGTCTTAAATTACTCCTACTGCAGCCTAAATGTTTCCGCTGTATACAACCTTCGATTTTAATTTTAATTTTCCATTGCGAAAATCATAGCGAATTACTAAACTGGAAGTCTAGAGTTCCGGATTGGATCGGAAATTCCCAAAAGAAGTCATTCAAGTCATCAAAAAGCAGAAATACTAAAGCTAGCGGTCCATCGTATTATAGTCTTTGGATTATGTAAGCCGAAATATTGCATGCGTAATTGCAAAACTAGTAAAATTTTCAAACAAGCAATCAATGTTTTTTTTATATTGTTTTTTTTTTTTTTTTTTTTTTGTTATTTTATTTGCTTTTATTGTTTGTTTGCTAACAAATGACAATACTTTCTTGTAAATTTAGATTTTTTTTTGTTAAAATTATTTCTTCATTGTATATGAATTTTTAAAAATGTATATCAATTTTTATATTCATTCAATGTATCATAAAAGTGCAGTTGAAATAGGGCTTTAAAAACGAATTAAAAAAATAGTAATATTATTTTGTTTCAATGTTATAACCGGCTTTCTTTGAAATGTGTTCGAAGAGTTGATAATGAAATAGGTTTGTAGTGGATTTCTTGTTGATTTTTTTGTTGGTTTTTTTTAGACAGCTGTACGATCTTGGCTTTTACTGCACATTAAGAATCTAGGGGACTGAATCAACAGTTGTGGGTAGACATGAAAAGAGCAAGGGAGCTAATGACATACAAAAAAGTCTGTGCAATACAAAAGAGTGAAAATATACGCCTGACTGTAGAGTTATCGACCCCCTTTTTGAGGACACTTTTTCCCAAACAGCTTTCTTCCATTTTTGTTTGAGATAGTAGAATTTCAACTTTAAAATAGTGGTCGAGTCTCCTTTTGTTGGGAATCTAGAATTAGGGATTATTGGGGACTGTATTTAGATTTGAATATACGGGAACGTTATGTTTTTATAATTTGAAACATACATTTTACAACAAAAAATTGTATTAATTAATATCTAGAGAGTTTAATTAATATAATTAAAATATATTTATGTTGTTTTTGTTTCTTTCTAAACAGATAACTCTCCAATTAAAGTTCCACAACTCTCACTGCAGAATCTTTCAACGTTCAATTTATAATTCAACGGCTCAAGCAAATAAAACAAAAACTATGATCCAGTGTCAGCGGTTGTTTCCTTTAGCTGTCCTCGTGACGTCATGTTTTATATCTTGTCTTTTGGCAGGTAAGGGGAAGTAATAAACAAACTCTATATAAAATGTTTTAATTTCTCTGTGCATGTAACTTGCATATTTATTTCCAGAGTTGTTGTCCCTTGCATAAAATGAATATAGGAATAAGAAGTAGTGTGAAAAATCTAGTTTTTTTTTATAAAGCTAGTATTGATCAGTTTATGGATAAATGGGTGAAGTAGGGAAAAATCGAGAGAAAAATCGAAAATTAGTAAGTATAAGAAAGGACCAATGTTGTTTTTTTTTACAAAAGAGGAGTCTCAATAAGTTAAAGGTTTGTTACCAAGAGAATTGCCCACTGGTATCTAGCCAAGTGTAGTGTCTCAAAGTTTGTAGGCAAGTGGGCAACGACCTTAAAGTATGGCGCACGCTGAAGCAGCGAAAACATGTCATAAAAGAACTGACCTATAGAGATAGTATTATATGACAACAGATTGGTTGATATTACATCGTAACGGGTTTAGTATTATAGACAAAGTTATTGTCGCAGCGCTACATTGACCAGATTAATAAGACACACGAGTTCATAAAAGAGAAGGCTGAATAGTACGTACAAAGATGGACACTTGGACATTTATTAGAAAAACAATACACAGATACATAGAAAATTGGAAGGAAGATAGTTGGTTGGATAAATAGATAAGCAAATAGATACAGAGATAGAAAAGGTGGATAGAAAATAGATAGAAAAAAAGTAAGATGTATAGATAGTTCAATAGATGTTTTGTAAATTACTAGAAATGATATATAGATGATATTATGAAAATAATGATACAAGGATACATAGTTTGCTTGATAGCTAGATGTATATTAGATAGATATAAAAATAGATCGAGTATATTGAAAAATAGATTTTAAAATATAGATAATGTGATTAATAGATATAGGGATAGAAAGACAAATGTAAATAAAAATATGGGCAGATAGAATAAAAATATGGGCAGATAGAATAAAAATATGGGCAGATCGAATAAAAAACATTTATAGATATAATTTGGTGAAAAAGATAGATCTACATAGAAAATAAACGTAGAAAGAAAAAAAAGATAGATACACAGTTAAAAGAATTGAAAATAGATTTCTTGTTTCATAGATGAATGGATCAATAGATATATAAATATATAGATTGGTGGATTGATAGATTGAAAGATGAATACATTAACAGATTGATAGGTTGATCGAATGATAGATTGATAGATTTGTAGATTGATAGATTGATAGGCTTATAGATTGATAGACTGCTACTTAGTTAACTCGATTATATTTTTTTAGCGTGATAAACTGATTACTTTGACTGATATTAATAATTGAATCCTTTATTGATAGGCTACAAACTTATAAAAAGCCTACTATAACATAAACTGCAATTCTCCCTTATAAAATTCAGATTCAGACTTGTGTATTTCTACAGATACTTTAAGCGCCAGCAGAGCAAATAGTGAAGGCGGCAAAAGCTCCAAGCAGCAACGCGAGCTCCCACAGCAGCAGCAGCCGAAGCATGAACTGAACACAGCGGCGGCAAGCGCTTCGCATTTCTATGAAAGCTTACTGAACGACGCCGAGCTGTCATCTGACCTCGCCGTGGACGCTAGGGCGATCCCTAGATTCGTGGGGAAGAAGGACAGCGGCTGGATGGACCGGCTGTCCAGGGGCATACCCAGGTTTGTAGGAAAGAAGCGCGCAAGCGAAGAGGTCAAAGGCGGCGAGCAGGCGGAAGACCACAGGGTGGAGAAGCGCGCGGCGCCCAGATATGTGGACAAAAGAGAGTACACCTACTCCCCGCGAACGCGTGGTGCGCCGTATTTCATAGGGAAGCGGTACCTGCATTACAGAACTTCGAGCAACACGCCCTCGTCCCCTTACCTGTCCGCCCAAGAGTTCAAGGGTACGTTCCGAAGATCAGACCCATACTTTATGGGTAAACGTACTTCTGACTTTGATGACCTAGAAGAGGAAAATTCTGAATTCGGGGAGAGGGACATCCCTTCGAATCTGGATGTGGCAGGAAAAAGGGGCCCACCACGCTTTGTAGGCAAGCGAGGCCCTCCTAGGTTTGTAGGCAAGAGAGGAGCCCCAAGGTTTGTAGGCAAGAGAAGTCCTTACTTCATGGGCAAATCTGACATTGATGACAAGACAGAAGAGTTCGCCAATTTTGAGGAGCGGGACTTGCCAATGTTCGTCGACCTAAGGTCCGCCCCGAGATTCGTAGGCAAGAGAGGGCCACCGAGGTTCGTAGGCAAGAGAGGTCCGCCGAGGTTTGTAGGCAAGAGAGGTGCCCCAAGGTTTGTCGGCAAGCGTGGCCCGCCACGGTTCGTCGGCAAGCGCGAGGAGGATGAGCTGGGTGAGCTGTACGAGCCGCGAGAGAGCTTCGACTTTGGCAGCGATCCTAACGAGCGCGCTATGCCCTCATTTCTGGAGCTCGTTCAGCAGCAGCGCGAAGCGGAAGACGAGGCTGCTGCGATGCGACGGGAAGCCGCTGAGCTAATTATGTCCAGGCTGCAGAGCACGGAAGATGGGATCCAAGCAGAAAGAGCCGCCGCGGAGTCCCATACGGACGATAGCACCTCTGGTGAAACAGGGTCCAGAAGGTAGCGCCTTTGCCTTGGTTGTAAAAAAATGTTTATTTAAGACGCAACCAAAATAAAATGATCTTTAGCCTCCCCCTTAGTGTGTTTAACTATATCTTTGTATATTGTGTCTTGAAAAAACAAATTAACACAGTTCAACTCTTGTATTATCTGTGATCTATTTTGAAATCACGTCCTCAATGTTGTCCCCCCCTTAAAATTAACAAGCTTATACAACAAAAGGATTAATTTCTTTCAGTCTATTGGCTAAGTCTCCGGCCAATCAGAATGACTTCCCGCCATTTAAAAACAACTGCAACTGAATAATAACCTTGCCAAGTCTGTCTTGTAACACAACCAATATGTGTACATTTAAAAAGATACTTTTGCTTTCCTTATTCGTTCATTTATTATTATTGTTCGGTTTTCTTTCGGTGTTGACGTTACTTGTCATATCTGTTTCGCATTTTTGTTTCCTAGTAAAAAAAATTACATGTTTCTCTAAACACCATAGACATGAAGTGTTTTGTTTTTATATTATTATAACAGTATAAGAAGATAAAAGGCAACTGTTCTAAAACTCTGCCATGATGACGTAGCCTTAAAAACACCAGCATTTTTGAGAGACTTAAAAAAAAAACTGCAATTTTAACTTATAAAACGTTATTACCTTGAAGTATTCAGCTTAAAAATTATCAATCAACATCAAACGGTCTATACATTAAACATCAACCATAAAAAGATGTATCCTCTCAATACCAATCCTCAAATTATCAATCAACAGCAAATGGTCTATACATTAAACATCAACCATAAAAAGATGTATCCTCACAATACAATTCCTCAAATTATCAATCAACAGCAAATGGTCTATACATTAAACATCAACCATAAAAAGATGTATCCTCACAATACCAATCCTCAAATTATCAATCATCAGCAAATGGTCTATACATTAAACATCAACTATAAAAAGATGTATCCTCACAATACCAATCCTCAAATTATCAATCATCAGCAAATGGTCTATACATTAAACATCAACCATAAAAAGATGTATCCTCACAATACCAATCCTCAAATTATCAATAAACAGCAAATGGTCTATACATTAAACATCAACCATAAAAAGATGTATCCTCACAATACCAATCCTCAAATTATCAATCCTAAAATAAGCTTATCTAGAACAAACAATCCTTAGTTTACCAAATCACGATTCGGTTATTAATTTTTGATCTATAAGTATCCAGTCTAAAATTATCAAACCTAGAAAAACCTATCCTAAAATTTCTAATTTCGAAATCTCATAAAATCATCGGTGGTATCTTAAAAGTTTTACAGACGTTCCTGCTAGATAGAGTCCTACGAGAATTCACCGTATACATTGTCCCAAACACACACATGACAGGTGGTCGCACTTCTCTGTGGGGCAATGGATTTGTCAAATACTTAAATGTAATGTGCCTGGGCACCAATAGAGTTCTTCCAAAAAATAAAATCTTAAAAATCATCTTTTGTTTAAATTCATATACTATTTTTTAAATTGCTTAGAGAGAGAGAGAGAGAGAGAGAGAGAGAGAGAGAGAGAGAGAGAGAGAGAGAGAGAGAGAGAGAGAGAGAGAGAGAGAGAGAAATAAAGAGAGAGAGAGAAAGATGAGTCACTTTTAACTACACGACAAGATGTTCGACTCTCAATGTCTGAAGTCTAAGTATAGGAAATCTACACAATTCGTTTGGGGATCTGATGGGGCGCTGATGTTCTTTCCTACGGCTTCTCTTAGAAACGTAAATCTTTTTTTTTTTCCTATGATATACTTCTGATTATCTCTTGAGGATTCCCAGAGGGCGGCGCAGGATTGAGACGAATGACATAAATTGTCCAACTGTCAAAAAATGGTGCCCCAACGACCCTCACTTGGGTTATGGGATAGGTGAATGTGATACATCTGCATTTATCAAAGGTGGGACACAAAGTTGTCTGTTAAGAATATTTGAAATGTATAAGGGAAAAACAAGTAAACGACCCTGATTCAATCCAAAGTCTACTTGATAGATGCAGTAAAAATGTGTGGCACGCCAGGCAATATGTTAGCTGGTTTAGAGGACAATGGCGCTGATAAAAAGACATTACCATTGTCGTAGGTGGATTTATATATTACGGATGTAGCCCAGAAATGTATATATTATTTATATATCAGCGGTGTTACATATTAGTTCGCTATTTTAATAAAATAGAACATAAAGCTTGTGTAGATAAATAATTAAAATAAAGCAGTGAAGACATTCAATTAAAGATGATGCATAAAATATAAATCCACGGGAATATATTAATTTAAGGAATAGATTTCAATTAATAAAAGGTTGTGGCACTGTTAGTAATTGAGAAGAATGAGGACAGATTTTTTCAGTAATTTGCATGATTTTAGTTGTTTGTTTTTTCTTCTTCATAAAATTGAAAGTGTGTGTTAAATTAAGTAAAAACGTCACTTGTAATGTATCTTAGTCTGTGCAATTTGGATATTGGCGAGAATGAATTATTGGGCTAATATTACTGCTTACAATATATCACAAATATTAAAATTATAGAACAAATTTATCCCAACTTTTAACTAAATGTAATACAATTTACTTCTCAAATTAAACACAAACGCACGAATCAATAAAAAACAAACTATAAGATAACTATCGAATGGTTCTTTTTTTAAAAATCTTAATGAACCTTATTGATTAGAACTCGATTTGCAACGCTCATAAAGACCGGAAGAGTTATTCACTTATTCTCATTTCTTTGTTAGTTTCTAACGGTTCAGTTCATTCACTCTTTCTATTTGTAGCTTTAGTTTAATACAACTAACTTTGGTGTAGCTACTACAGTTTGGACCACGTGGTATATTTAACTGGTGTAGCCAATCGCATTGAATGGAAAGACATTACCCCCACCTCCCAGTAGCACACTTTCCTCTTTCGCCACGAAAGATTTAAGTCGTTCAGAACGTACAGCCTCGTTTTAAACTGGCTCAACAAAAACTACAAATACTTTCATATAGAACAAAATGTAGGCTATGATTCAAATGCATTTATATTTTGTTTTGAAATACAAAGTCCTGTTATCATTGGCGAATTTCAAGCTGAAATGGGGGGAGGGGGGTTACAAGGCTTGGATATCGTGCACGCAAGGCACGTGAGAGAAAAATAAAATGCTGGTGCGATACTTTTTCTGGGCCCTCTTTTCAAGCTTTAGACATATCTAGATGATTAATTTGCATTACATACGTTTTGAGAAATCAGGAATATTTTTAAAACGTCTGTGGACCATTTGTCAAAATGTTATAAAAGTTAACATTAGAATGTAATCATATTATTTACAGCCTTACAGACCTATTAAAAAATGTTCATCAAGTACAGTTTTTAGTATCAATTAATGTATCTTTTCCTCCGCTTCAGTATTGATCTTACAAATAATACTACAAAGATAAGTAAAACAGGTAAAAAAAATACACTACTAATTTTTAAAATGTGGATGAAAATAACCCCTAGAGAAGTATTGGAGGTTATAAAGTTAGACAATTAAATGTTCAATTAACTTGTCATAATTCATGTTAATATGGAACAATGTTTGCACCCACCTCTCGTGGGGCCTGAGTGGACTGTAGGTATATAGTGCTCCTGAAAACAAGAAAAGGGGATGGGGAGGGGGGAACAGCAGACTATAGCTGAACTGATTCACAATCATTGAACACAAGATTTTTTAACAGCGTATAATTTATCTTATCAATAGGCTAGTCGATAAATAAAAATTAGATTAGTTTAAGTATTTTAAAGTTTTAAATTTATTTTCTAAAAAATTGTATGAGGCGAAATATGCATTTATTCTCAAGAATTAACTTTTAATAAATAATACGGCACTGAAGCATTATAGGCCAATCGAAACAAAGGCGAAGCATGTTCAAATATATTTGTCTAATTCCATTAAAATAAACATAAAATTGTCAAACATTTATTAATATTTTTTAAGTTATATATATAATAATAATAATAATTTAAATGAACATTGTTGTTTTTTTTTTTTGCTTTTATTTTTTTTTTTTAAGTTAGATCTAACTTTATAAAACAGTTCTGAGAATTATTTTAATTTTTTATATAAGTTTTTATAAAAATAAAAATTTTTAGTGCCAATTATGGTTGGAAAAAGGTTGGGATGGCAGGTGCCTCTCTGCCTCCCCCCACCCTCCCCTCATTTTGGCTACGTCCATGGATGCTAATGCCAAACATATAGAATTTTTTTTAGAAGTCATTAAAAAAGAATTGGTGTGGCGGGAATAAGAGTGCTTAGATCTATAAAAAAAAAAGAATATTATAATCTTGGATTGGCCGACTTAGAAACTAGAAGTTACCTTTTGTATGTGCGCTAGTCTGTCTTTCTGTGTGCGTGCTTGTGTAGTTTAGTGTATGCGTGTATCTGTGTGTGTCTTTGAGCGCGCAATGACGTCTGCAACACCCTGCTAGCAGGAAACACGCACACAAAAAAAGTCAACATCCAGTTCAAAATTGGTGGAACCAATGGCTAGCGTTAGTTTTATACAGCCAAAGAATGTGTGGGTTTCTTTGTGTGAATGTGTGTAGGGTTTGTTTATTGTGCGAGTGTGTGTGTGAGGGATTTAGGGTATTGGCCGGAAATGGCATACCTAATGCAAGGATCTGAAATGGTTGAGATATTTGTTACCGAAATGCCAAGACATGCTCTAAATATCTTCCTAAGACTACATTTCACAAGGAAAGCAATCTGGGATTATTTCTAGTTTTGTATTTTACTATGCCTGACTTAGAGTAGAGCAAAATTTAAAATGAAATGGATCAAATTATTCTTCTAGCTTAAAAGAAATCAAAAATTTATGCTTTGACTATTTTAAGAAAAGGCAAATAGTCCTACGTTATCGTTGTCTAAAATTATAAAAATATAATTCAATTATAGATATAGATTTATAAATATAAAGACAGGCCCCACGAGAGGGGGTACAGCCGGTACACCGTGCCGGGGCCCATAAGAGTTTAGAGGGCCCATGAATATTACAATTAAAAATTAAATTGGCAATTATTGCGCATGTATTTTTTAATTGTTGCTTTTAAGCTAAGAGAAGTTGCCCCAAAACCTCCTACAATATCAATTGGCGCTGGGGGCCCTTATTTTTTTTTTTTGGAATGTTTACTTAAACATTTAGTTAAATATGCAAAGATACCTCTAGTTGTAATATAGGGTCTAATTATTTTTGATAGCATTTAGGATCTCTTTTTTATTATTTTTCTCCAGAGACACTTACAAATATTATAGACCTTTGAGCCTTACAGGCTTACAGTTCTCCCAGTTAGCTTAGTAGCCTAGGCCTAAATATTTTATGTCGCTGCATACTAGTATGGCAGTCAAAGCTAGTTAGTCAATCATTTTACACTTTAATGATTTTCTGTTGAAGGTATTATAATTTTATACAAATGTATTGTAAACTTAAAACACTTTTTTTTTTCATTTAACAAAATGTATTTTAGGAAGAGTCTTTACAAAAAAAATGTCTGTGTCAACTGTATTGCCACATCAGATATTACCTTAAATTTGACTACACAACATACATTAATGGTGAATATTTACAACTGACAAGAGTAACACCAATAGTTAAATCACTAAAACTAAAAACACTAGAACACAGAAGGACAACGAGTAAAGTAGTAATAATACATAAGGCATTAAACTCTAATTTAGAAATAGAACACAAAAACAATAATTTACGATGCTCAGATAAACATAAGGACAAAGACATCTTCTCTATCCCTTATGCGAACGTATACAATAAAAAACGCACACAAGTACGTTTTTATCCAGAGTGGCATCTGGGCATGGAATGTGTTGCCTGTACAAACAAGGAAAACCAGTAACTTATTATTTTAAACACTAATAGAAATGCAAGACTAGACTCAAGCCATGAACGTGCGTAGGACGCAATAATTTCAATAATCTTCTTTATAGAAGGCGATTATGTAATGAATAAGATAATAGGTTCATTGATCAGACATGGTAAAAGCCACATCCATTATATTATAACTATACATTATCGGCAGTTTTTGGGTGTATGTCATCTATCAAATCATATATACAACTTATCCCCTGTTGACCACTAATGAACCGTTTCTTAGCATCACTTAGGTTTTTTTAAGCTTCGATCATGTGTAGACCTGTACTAATTAGGATGTACCTATCTGGGGTAACGGTGTGCTCTCTATCATTGTATCAAGGAGTTCTTTTCAAACAAATTAATCATCAATCATCACTGATAGTCATTTTTCCCATTTTACACATCTTTGTAATATTATTTGCAAGAACAATACTGAAGCGGAGGAACAATTACAATAATTTAAACTAAGAACTATGTAATAATAATAATAATAATAATGTAGCCTACTTCATTAAAGTATTTTTGTAATAGACCTGTAAGGCTGTGATTGAAATGATTACACTCCAATGGCAAATGGTAACACTTATGACAGTTTCACAAAATGGTCCACAGACCTTTTAAAAAGATTCCTGTTTTGTTTTTTTTTAAACTATGGAATATAAATCACGGTTTGGCAATCTTTTGATATTCAGCGTGCCAACAACCTAAAAGTCAAACTGTTCCATTTTACTTTTTAAAAAAAAATTTATAGGACAATTAATTATATTAACTCCGTAGCAAGACCAAGGCCAAAAGCAAAGGAGATTATTTATAGAGAAAATCGTTAAGGCATTTTATATTTAAAACGAAATTATTGTGTTTGTGATTATCATCCTTTTTATTGAGTTTATATTAAATATATATTTATTACTAAACTTTCACATTTACGGTTATTATTGTCTAATCATTTGGTAGTCAAAATGAGGATCTAACACAGTTGATTATATTAAAATTTTCAATGAAAGTGTGAACAATGTAGTTAAGCTGAATAATAATAATAATGGCTCCTTCTGTCTCGAGAGACAATGGATGCGCCCCTCTACAGCTTCAATGGCTACTTTTGCAAATTCTGCTGTGGCTGAACAGTCCGATTTTCGAGTGGCGGTCCCTGGAACATTCGAGGCATCTGTATTGGGTAGCAGTCTGTACATCTGGCGGTTTTAGGTTTTTTCTCTTCATTCTTTTCTCCAGAGAATCGTTGGCTCGCTTTGTCTCGGAGGCAGATACACCAGCATGAACGACCTGTCTCCATGTTGTACGGTCCATTGCAGACTGCTCCCAGGTTTGCAGGTCGATATTTTTGGACCTGAGGTCACGTTTGAGGACGTACCTGTAGTTTAGTATTGGTCGCCCTGGGACCCATGTGCCATTCACCAGCTCTCCATACAAAATGTCTTTAGGGATGCGGCCATCTTGCATCCGGCTGACATGACCCACCAAGCGCATTCTGCGTTGGGTTAACGGGGAGTAGATGCTAGGAATATTTGCGCGATCCAGGATCTCATGGTTGGCTATGTGGTCCTTCCAAGTGACGCCCAGTATTTGGTGCAGACATCTCATGTGGAAAATGTTTAACTGGTGTTCTTGGCGCATGTAGGTTGACCAGCTCTCACTGCCGTAAAGTAGTGTACTGGAAATGCATGCCCTGTAGACCATCATTTTGGAGGTCCTCGTAAGTTTTGAGTTTTCCCAAACACGCTTTGATAGCAAAGCCATGGCAGCAGACGCCTTCCCCACTCTCTTGCTTATCTCGTTGTCGATTGACAGATTATCTGAAATGCACGAACCTAAGTAGGTGAATTATTTTGTGACTTGAAGAGTATGGCAGCCAATGTTAATGTTGGGGATTGATGTAACATCCTGACCCATGATTTCAGTTTTATTCAGACTGATTGTTAGGCCAAACTCCCGGCAAGCCTCCGCCAAAGCACTGACCAGCCTTTGTAGTTCTTCTTTTGTATGTGAGGTGAGGGCAGCATCATCAGTATTACGTATCAATTAAATTTGTAGAGTGGCTCGTTAAACGTAATAAAGAGAAGAGTATTATAACATAAACCCCCAAAAGAATAAACTAAATTTCTACTCTTTAAATACATTAAGCACATAAAACGTAACGCAAAACAAAAATACTCTCGTCAAGATTTAAGATTAACAAAATACTTTTGGTATTTAATACAGAAATAATACCATATATAATTACAAAGTACAAAAGAAAATACAAATTGTTAATACTAATAGACAAACTATAATACCAAAGAGAATCTAAGACAAATTACTACTAACAAAGATACACTACGTAGAAAGAAAGGTTTACAGCGCACACAGAAACAAACATACCGAAGACCGGTCGACTCAAGACTCGTACCAAGACTGACTAGAAACACAACACACTGTGTCTACACACAGTAGAAAATATATCACCTCGTGCTCAAGCGAGGGAAACCGGGTTATCGGTACATACAATACAGAATGAAAAATAATAATAATTTAAAAAAAAACATTCTTAAGCGTGCGGTCAAGCGGTTTCAACATAGTTGAAAGAACGGAAGACAAAACAATAATGGGTGTAGGGGAGATAAAAAGAAATCAGCACACTCCAGTAAACACAGGGGAAAACAATAATGACAAACATTAGGGAACCGTAACATCAGCAAACAGCATCTCACGAATCAGGACCTTTTTGACCTTTGTTCTATTTTTAGTGTTCGAAAATCTATACAGTTAAGCTGAATAGATACGTAGTAATCATACAGTCTGGGTAGTTAATTGTAGTTTTTGAAAATATACCTATAAATTCTTTAGTCTTTTAATATTGATATAATTTTAAAATACTTTTTACAGTTTGATAATGTCAAGGTTTGTAAATTGTAAGCCATTTTTTTTTAAAGAAAAAAAGAAACATATTAGAAATATTAGCTCAAATAAAACTGGTTAATTATCTACCTTTAATTTTAAAAAAAAACGTTTCCAGATTTGATTGAATAGTGATGGCAAAAAAAGTTATGTTTATGAATACAACAGACTAAAATGTGTATCGCTATTTCATTCAGAAACACCGGCTTCCACAATCAGTTTTTTTCATTCAGAACCGCAAAATGTTGTCTTATTATGAAAAAAATACATCCTTGAGGTTTCTCGGGTGCCAATGAAAATCGCTCTGCGTGCCAAGTTCGGCACGTGTACTTTAGTTTGCCGACCTCTGATATAAATAAAGCATCTAGATATGACTAGTGATAGAAAAAAAATGTGGGAAGGGGGGGGGGGAGGCGCCAGAAAAGATCTCGTACCGTATCTTTTTTTTTTCTCTCGAGGGCCCTGTATAAAGATGTATATATAGAGTTTTATTGAGCTAATTATTTCGCTATAGTTAGCCTAAGAGTATACTTAATTGAGTCAATTCTTCATAGGCCTCCACATTAAAATATATTAAATTTGTATCGCTAAAAACTGTGACCTACGATATTTTTAATTACTATAATTTTTTTTCTGTCTTTTTCGTTATTCTGTTTTTCGTAGTTGTTGCTTTACTTCACTCAACATATAATATGTGTATACTCTCATTGACCCCACACTCTCAAACACACACACACACACACGCTTGTTTTTAAAAGCGAAAACTTGTGAGCTTCTTACAATAATTTTTTGACACATTTTGGACGCCGTCTTTGGTCTTTCTTTTTTTTTTATTTAACCAAGGTGCGAGTGGGTTGAAGATGTGTGTGTGTGTGTGTGTGTGTGTGTGTGTGTGTGTGTGTGTGTGTGCGTGTGTGTGTGTGTGTGTGTGCGTGTGTGTGTGCGTGTGTGTGTGTGTGTAGGGGATCGGTGTAGGGGAGAAAGGGGGATAATCTCTTGGACAAGCGAACTGCTAAGGCAGATAATACGAGCTGCGCCTACTGTGTTCTAGGCTGCTCTACTGACCGAAATACCGAGAAACATCAGGTGGATGATGACTTCTTAGTACTTGGACATTTTAAAATAAACAACTGTCCTACTGGTTTTCTTTGCTGTTTAGTGTGATGTGTGTGATTATTATACAAATAGTCAGTACGAGTCTAAATTAGTATGACTAATTTTTAAAAAAGTAAAGAATTCCCTTTAGTTAGTGATTGGGGACACTGTGGTCTAGCGGCAGCGCGTTCCACTGGCGAACCGAAGGTCCTAGGTTAGATTCCGGGTCTGGAGGGTATCCCTGAATCTACCCAGCTCTGAAGGGAACCTGACCTTCGTTGGGGTAAAGTAAAGGCGGCTGTGTATAGTGCTGGCCGCACAATCACCTAGTATGCCGTGACCACAGAAACTGGTGAACGCTGCTTCGCCAGCCCTAAGGATCACTTCGTTCCGACGGGATACTTTTTTTTTTATTGTGCTTGGTAATGTAGCAATTGATACAATGTAAACAAGTTCCCGTTGCCAGGGCATACAAGGAGATTCGGTGGTCAGAGCTATGCCCGTTTTCCTTCACTCCCTTCCCCCAACAAGTGGTATATCTAATGCAGCTATGTACACTCAAAGGACACCTTACAGTCTGGATAAGGAAGATAATACAGAGTTGACTAGCTATTAATTTCTGTAATATTCTACTAAGATGGATTTAGAAAATGGGGGCGGTGCACAGAATAGATTTAGAACAGAATGAGCAATCCTTATGTGCGCATTCACTAAAAGAATGGGGCAAAATATAAATGGCGGATTCTGAGAAAAGATAATTATAGAGACTTATGCATAAAATTGTTTATTTCCTAATATTTATTATAAATAGCTTCAATTATTTTTCTTACAATAATGTAACTTGAAAATGCTAATTAGCAAAATTGAAAAAAAAAAGTTAAAAGGAGTATCTCGTTATCTTAAAAATTATATTTGACTCAGCTGTAAGGTGGTTAAGCATACCAGTTACTTGGTCATTGGTTAGAAAACCAATTTTTTTTTTTGTAAACTGTACAAAATCTATCATGTTGGTCATCTACTGAGTCAGTGTTATATATTATACATATTTACTTTCGAGAAATAAGTTTCAATAATTGAGAGTAAATTAACATTTAAATATTTACGATGAAAAGGTGACCATGTTGACAATTCGCCAGCCTTAACCCTTCCCAACTTGCACTGAATCTCATTTATTAAGAAAAGTACACTTCGGACCAAACCGAACATAGGGCTGGTGAAGCAGCGTTTACCAGTTTCTGTGGCCAGGGCATACTAGGGGATGTATGGCCAGCATAACGCCCAGCCGCCTTTACTTTACCCCAACTTATGTCAGGTGCCCATCAAAGCTGGGTAAACTCAGGGAAGTCCTGGGAACTATTCTAGCCTCTACCAAGATTTGAACCCAGGACCTTCGGATCGCTAGTCGAAAGCGCTGCCGCTCGGCTACCTTGCCAAGGGCTGTATTTCGGATTGTGGGGGCTCTGTTCCCAAGGGTCCAATTTATGTGGGGGGGGGGGGCCTCGTGGCCTCGCTCCTGCCTTCAACATTGCTGTTTTAGCCTGTCTTAGGCCTTTATATTTATACTGTTTTGGGATGCGTGGAGACCCTTTTTATGTGGAGGTCCCTGTTCCATGGAACAAGTGGAAGATTCCTAAATACGCCTCTGACCGTGTCCCATACTAAATCTCATTACCTTGAGCTAATCCCTCTTACACCTTAGACTATTAGCACCCACTCCTTCTTTCACAGTTTGCAAATGTCATTAACTTTTTGTCCAACCTGCCCTTTCCCCACGCCTCTTGCATTTCGTTTTGCCTCCCTCATACCTTTTCAAACTTTTCTACGTATCTACAATGTATTGGTCATCGATTTTGATAAGGCAGCCAGCCAGGTCTAGTCCTAAAAAACCCTAACCACATCCAAAGCCCTAATGTCTTTTAAAGCCTTCGGTTAAAATAATGTGCCGAGTCCTGTCCTGGTTATATCAACAACACTTGTGTGCGTTTATGTCATTTTGATGTGAGCATGCACGATTTTCATGCTATGCCAGTGCAGAGATTGAATTTATTACGCGCGCTGGCGAAAAGCGTCGATTATATTTTAGCGATTGGATTATCTCGTGTTACGAATGTCGGCAAATTATCTAATAAATCATTCAATGATATGCGGGCTTATGGAAGATGATTATTTGCATATTGTTGGTTGTTGGTTTTCACTTGATGCAATTTCCTTTCTCTCTTTGAAGCCAATAAATGGAAAATACGTAGGACAATATTTTTATTAAGATCTCATCTTATTATATTATATAACGCTATGTTAAATAGTGAGGAAATGGTAAATCTGCACTTTTGCAAAATTATAAACTGTTAGATATCTAGTAATTTTTACACAGTTGGAATAAAACTTTATAGAATTCAACTAATTATTATAGACAATCTAAATCGAACTACTGTTGCTTTCAATTTGTTATATTTTCAAATTATTTTAACACACATGTTTGTCTCTTGTTGTATCTGCTTAAGTGGCAAGCTAAAATAATTTAATCGTCGACGCTTGAATCAATATAGGAATGGGGAAAAAATGATGGATTAAAGCAACACATGCTCCGCATATTACGAATCGGAGCAAGCGAAAGGTGTCTATGTGGAAAAGCTCCAGAAAATGCGGAACATGTCCTTCAGACCTATCTCTGTACCACTCTATCCGGTCAGCCATACGACCCCAGTAAGATACCCTCAATGGCAAACTGTACGGTGAACTGGAGCAACTTGTGATGAGGGGATTGTGTGGCCAGTACGATGCACTCGTTACTGGGCTTCTCACACGCTATAATCCCACCTCACTTGGTTTGTTGTCTATGGGCTATGACGGCTGCTGGCTGAACTAGACTTGTTGCATCAACAACGCTTGATATTTATATTTAACGTTTCTCTGGCGGTCTACCTTCCTTGCTTCACGTATTCTCATGCACACTCAAGCAGAACAAACAAGTTCAAGTTAAGTAGTTACATAAGTCGAACGTTTATTGCCGGTGTTAACGTGATTATTTTACATAGTCACTCTTACATATAGGGATAATAAGGTGTCCACAACACATTAATTTTATCCAGGCACATAAACGTCAATACATGGAAAAGAATAATATATAAACACACTTCACAACACAGTAATTCCAAGTGAACAATTTATGTAAAAATCCAATATGGAATAACGTCATGCAACATTTTAAGAAGGAGTATCCAGTCTCCTACGTCTTTTAACAACATAAAAACTGCCCTTTATATCTGTCCACTCGTCAGTCTAACAATGGCGACCCAGGTCAAAAACGTCAACCAATGACAGACATGTCTACAATTCTCTACACAACGATTGGTCAAGAGGCGTGTCCACTGTCAAAGGGATTAGTCATAACACCTGGTCTAGCTAGAATGGGTGGGTGTCAGAGAGGGGGGGAAGTCTGTCACCACATTTGCTATCTTTCACCACTTGGTAGACCTCGTGTCTAAACAAAGGACCCTAACTAGGTGCGGCGCGTGACGCGCGGGAACGAACAATAGGTCCAAATTGCTATAATGACCGATCGACGGTTGAGACGACCCTATACCCCTGGCGTGCACTACTGGACACCATAGCCCTTCCCAATTACAAACAATAGATTGTAATGGCGGTGTACAAGGTGCTAGTGACAACAAAGAGAGATAGTCTAGGTACGTCACGGCCTAACCAAGCGGTTGAGAGAGAGGGATAGGGTGTGGGGGAGGGGGGAAGTGTGTAGGGGAAAAGGATTTATCCCATACACGCCTTCTTATAATTAAACTTATGCGCAACTAATTACAAAGGACTAAACTTTGCATAATTAATTTCACATCATGACACAACTGACAACCACGGCGCAGTTCATTACAACTATTGGACTTGTGTTAATCCTCCAAATCATAACTTTTCAGAACGAAGAAGAAGAAATGATTCAATTGTTTTTTTTAGTTTTATCATTTCTTAACTATATTATCTAAAGCCACCAAAATATATACTCTTCGTGCGTGTGCATTTCTTATAGGATAAGTGATTAGTTGTTCAAACTGGATTGGTGGATCAGATTAGATAAGTGATTTTCTTACCCCAAGCCGTTAACAGACATACCCCTCACTCCCATCATTCCCACTCAATTCAAATCAACCTCCATGGTGTGGAAACGGATGAGAGTAGGGAAATTCTAAAAAGAAAGAAAAATAAAAGGTTGTTAATACTATTTGTCACTAGGTTCATGCTGAATTCCATGAAAAGACTTGTTTATATGTGGTGACGATTGGGAGGGGTGGGGCAGAACGGTTTGTGGGTATGAAGTAAAACGTGAACACTTGTTCATTTGTGTGAATGTGTATTCATCTGACCGTGTGTATGTGTTTAGTGAAACTATATCCAATATTTCAAGATCTCAAACGGCGTGTATTTTTATAACAAAAATGGCATCGGTGTTTATCGTGCTTAGTATAATAAACTGGGCCCATCTCTACTGCACTCCGAAGTTGCCCGGACCCCCCCCCCCCCTTCCCATCCCAACTCTCCACAAAGCATTTATCTAGGAACGCAAACCCAACACAATTCTATGCCTCGGCGTCAGCGTAAGTTCTCCACACGCGGGTTACCGTTCTTTAGTTTATAGGGTAGATAACAGCATGAACACATGTTGCAATGAAAACGTCCATTATTTTGCCTGCTTATTGGGGCATGAGATAAAATTAACAGTTTTTTTCCTCCTTTCTAATCAATGATGTATTGTTGTTGTTTTTTTTCATACAAATCCGAAAGAGTTCTTTGTTAGATCAATACAACAATTAAAAAGATATAAATTAATAATCCATGAAAAAAACAATCTGTTTAAATTTTCTTCTACATGTTTTTGTAAACCAATATAATAACAAATATATGCATATATATATATATATATTTATAATATCAATGATAATGTTATAAAAAAATTTATTTTAATAGACATACTTAAGTTAAATATTAAAGTTACATGGTTTTAGCAGAGACTATAATAAGATGCATTGCTTGCTTTAATAGTTCTGATATTGGATGACTCGAATGATTTTTTTTCGGAATTCGCTGATTCCTGTTTACACATCCGTTTTATCTAATCATAATGTTTTTACCAAAGACTATAATAATATGGACCTCTATTATCCTATTTATTTACAAAAGGAGATGTGAGTGCAAATTGGAGGCCACGCATGCGAAAACTAACTATTCAGCTCTATAAATAGAACTAGCGGTCCATCTTATTTTAGTCGTTGGTTTTAGCAATAAAATAAACTGTTATATATGTTATATGTTATATATATTAAGTGCAATGTTTTTCAAAAGATACACACAACCGCTTGTATTTGGGAGTCGCATTAAATTATTGCACACGTAAAAAGATATAAAAAAACTTTAGCACAGAAACTAACAATTATAGTAAGCGAAGTAGATAATTGAAAAAGCTATTCATTTGTATTACGGTGCACATGTTTACACATATCCAACAAGGAGAGAGTGGGAGGGAGAGAGAGAGAGAGAAAGAGAGAGTGACGGACAGAAAGTCGAATAGAAAAATAATCAGATACACATAATATTCAGACATATAGACTGGTTGATACAACTAATAAATAGTTAGGTAAAAAGATAACTAACGATAGACAGCTAAATAGCTTGATAGATAGGATAAAAAGACTTTAATAGCTAAGTAGGTAATGTTCCTAAAGAAAAGTATATTAGCGCTCACACGTTACCATGGCTACAGCTCACTAAGGTATTACTTTATACCAACTAATGTTTTGTACCCTTGGTATACCGGGGGGAAATATTAGCATTCACCAGGATTCGAACTCGTGACGTTCGCACAGATCGATATTTACACATATAGATATTAAGCTTACACAAAACATGTATTTTCTAACTGACAAAACGCTGAGATTCATTGCTTGTTTTCCCTTTACTGTTTGCCGTGTTATTTTTTTTTAAATAATATCTTCTATTCACATCAAATTACAAAAAGAATAAATCAACAAGATGAGAAATTGTATAAAGCTGATTTTCTCAATATAACAAAATACAAACAAAAAACATAAAGTATTACTCTGGCAGCAGCTTCCATTTTTTCCCTCTCTTCGGAGCAGCATTGAAACTGGCGCTTAAAAAAATCTACAACACCAAAAAAAAAAAGCGCCTCTTCTTCTCCATAGAATCTTGCGTCTAGCGGAATCAAAGCTGTTTGAATTGTGCTTCTTTTTTTTTTAATGCAGCAGCGTGCCGGCAAGTTGGCAAGCGATTTTTCCAGAGGTAAAAGCAACTATTTTTCTACATCACCCAATACTATTTTGTAAACAATTTGTGATGTTCTTTTTTTTTTTTTTACATTATTAAATCATCTCTAGAATGTAGCTTTGTCTGTGATTTAGTTTTACATTAACGCAACAACTTATTTTCATGCAGGCCTGTAACCAGTTAGTTTTCTGTTGTATATATGTTTGATCATCTAGTTATGTAGAATCTTAGTGCAAAAAATAAATAAGCTCTGTTATGTGTTTTTGGTTTTGTGCTGTGTTTTCTTGCAAGCAAGCGATTGTTATATCATGTATTTGAAGAGTTTTTGTGTCACTTCGGCAAATTTATGTCATGTATTTGATGTGTATTTCTGACTCTTGTGCAAATTTTATGTCATTAATGTACAGGTTTCTATATTGTTTTAGTTTTATTGCAAGATTAGATCTATGTTTTATTGCAAGATTAGATCTATGTTTTATTGTAATATTAGATCTATGTTTTATTGCAAGATTAGATCTATGTTTTATTGTAATATTAGATCTATGTTTTATTGCAAGATTAGATCTATGTTTTATTGTAATATTAGATCTATGTTTTATTGCAAGATTAGATCTATGTTTTATTGTAATATTAGATATATGTTTTATTGCAAGATTAGATCTATGTTTTATTGTAATATTAGATCTATGTTTTATTGCAAGATTAGATCTATGTTTTATTGTAATATTAGATCTATGTTTTATTGCAAGATTAGATCTATGTTTTATTGTAATATTAGATCTATGTTTTATTGCAAGATTAGATCTATGTTTTATTGTAATATTAGATCTATGTTTTATTGCAAGATTAGATCTATGTTTTATTGTAATATTAGATCTATGTTTTATTGCAAGATTAGATCTATGTATTATTGTAATATTAGATCTATGTTTTATTGCAAGATTAGATCTATGTTTTATTGCAAGATTAGATCTAAGTTTTATTGCAAGATTAGATCTATGTTTTATTGCAAGATTAGATCTATGTTTAATTGCAAGATTAGATCTATGTTTTATCACACGCTAAAGAAGAGTATTCACATCACTTCTTGCGTGCAGTATTGAAGGCTACAACCGACTCGCTTGCTTCATGCTGCTGCGCCTTGCTCTAACTTTGATGCCTCGCTAATGCTGCGGCAGAGACTCGCGCGCTATTTGAATGTTTAGCTTTTGCGCACGCGTGATCGCTTAACTAGCCTTCGATTGGTTGACATATCGATAGCGGAATTTGATTATTCCGAGCTCTTGCAGGGACTCTTCACAACATACCGAGACCAGTATTTGGAAGGGACTTAAGCTTCACATTATAAATTCATCATAGTAAATACTTATCGTTTAAGGACTAATCCGAAAATTAACGATGCTGTAAAAATCGGTTACTTAATAGTTCGCCTCGGCGAAAAATTCGAAAGACCTTCATGCATTTTGTGTTCGTTTCGGATTTAATGCGGTGTTAAACTGAAAGATTTAGAGCTTTATAGAAAGGATTTATACAACAAAACATTATATGTGGGAATAGTTTGGGAACCACTCCAAGCACTCTATATATAAACAGCTAGGACCGTAGGATGACGATGATGTAAGATATTCACCCTGATTTGATGCCGACATGAAATTTTTTTGTGTAATATTTTATCTAATGTTAGTCTAAATATAGATCGAGAATTCCCAATAATTCCCTTTAGTAGTAGACGGTTTGTTTTACGGCCAGTACGTAGACAAAAACTCAGTATAGTAATGTACATAATGTGCTAAATTGTTGTGTACTCCCCTCTCCTTGACTGTGCTAGTTCTACTGAACTAAATGTAGCAAAAGTGCTCTATTAGTTACCCTTATTAATACATAGTATTGTTTGCTCCTAAATGACACTGACCCAGCCTCCTACAACGTTACCATCACTGAAATTAAATACTAGGTGTGTGTATCAAGGCTTTTAAATTTCCATGGTGTGCATGTAAGCCCGCCTCTTAAAATAGGTCATACTCTGGAAATCCCCGATTCTCTAAAAGCCGGCCGGAGAAAGCCAGCGAAAGATTACCCTGTATTGACTTTACGAGGCTTAAGGTGGTGGCTTTCGGTTCGTTTTGTCGTAAAGCGATTTCATCCCCTTGGCATATTTGCACCCAATATAGTAACCTCGGTTAATTCGAAGTTAAGGGTAGTAGGGAGGGGAGGGAATAGGGAGGGTCAAATTCAGATCTTGAGTCTGAACTCTTTGACCTAGTTATATTAGCTTCTTTCACTGCTTTCTTGTTTTGTTAGTTGTTTTTTTTTATGCAAGTGTATCAATATTATATTATGCGTTATTGATAATAATTGATTATTAATAATAATTACGATACAGGCCGAGGTATTGTATAAGGAATTGTAAAGGAGGTATGTCTTCAACTATAAACAGGGGGCCTAAAAGTGTTTCTAAATATTGCTGGCATTAAAGAAAAAACAGCAACACTTATTATTTCAGTACGCTTTGTATTATTTATATTTATGATTAGAGCTTTATATATATGATATATATATTATTATTATAGATATATAGATAGATAGATAGATATACGTGTGTACGTCTCACTTTAGGCTTACTATGCAATTTTTATATTGAATGTACAACTCTTTTTTTTTACATTGAGGCCAAAGTTGTCTATTTAATTATTTATTTAAGACGCTTCGTGTCATTATTACTCGGAATATTTGAGTCTATAGTTCTTACATTTATATATTTTTTATTAAAATTTATAATTATTATTTATCAGATGTTTACGTTTGCAAAATATTTATCTTAAATCTTTTCATTTTGTTACCTTTTGAAACAATTTCTTTCCAATTGTTCTTGTATTGTTTAAACTTTCGAAAACTAAAATCAAACTTTTTTTTCTATATTTTTCAATGAAAAAAACTCACTCACTTTTTTTCTATAATCTCAAATTGCAGACTCTGGTGTCAAAAGTCAAACAAAAAGAACAGTTCGGTCCCTGGGATTAAATTCTCTCTCGGCTGATGAAGACGGTCTTGTAGCGTCCCTGGATGCCAAAACCCAGTACAATGACAACAGCTCACCAAGATTTAGGAGCTTTGCCGAGGGAGAGCTGTTCGATAAACAGCCGATCGACGGGCAGGATGGAGGGGCTGCTCTGAGCCGAGGCGATGAGGTTTACGGTCCAGATTTTGCAGATTCCTTACAAAAGCCAGCCATTTCCAAGAGATTTAACGAATTCGTCGGGAAGAGGAGCAGTCCGACTGAACCTGGTCTCGATAACGAGATGGCAGATTCTCCACAATTGTACAAAGGATCCAACGGGCAGGTTCGTGGAATCAATGGTAAACAAGACGGTGTGAAGAAAATACTTCTGCGAAACCTGCTGAGGAAATACCTGCAAGCAGAAGACGCGACGAAACGGCAGTACGAGTTCGTCGGAAAGAGACCTTACGACTTTTTGGGCAAACGTTACGACTTCATCGGCAAGCGTTACGACTTCATCGGCAAGCGTTACGACTTCCTGGGCAAGCGATCCCCTTACGACTTCATAGGCAAGAAATCGTACGACTTTTTAGGCAAACGAAGCGCCGTGGACGAAAACTCCGAAATGCTGCACGACGAAGACGGAAATTCTGCACACGAAAGCGATGCTGAAATAAAGCGGTATTCGGAGTTTCTGGGCCGAAGGAAGCGAACGCAGGAGGAAGGAAGTGCGGCCATGTCGGACAGAGCTATGCTGGCTGCCCTTTTACAGGATAACAGATTAAGGAAGCGAATTTCTGAGATGCTGATGAGGCAGAGGCTTGCTGTGGATCATGTTCCGGAATTTGTTGGCAAATGAAAACAAAGCGGAGCCTAAATTTCTTCTGCTGTAACATATTTAATAGTGAATAATAAAGTCTACATAGAAATATGTTTTAAATTAATATTTTGCATTTGTTTGTTGCTTGATTTGTGAAGTTTTGTTGTTGTTTGGCGTCGTATGGAGTCAACATACAGTCAATGAATATTTAAGCTTTGTATTGAGTCTATATTATGTAAAGTTAACCTAAAACTCCATGAGCAAAAAAAAGCGTTGCAGAATAAACATACAGTGAAACCTAATCTAATTTTTGTTGTATTGTCTTTTGTTTGGGGGGTGGGGGTGGGGGTTGGAAACAAAATCTATGATGGGCCATAAATCTAATTCTACTCCTATATGACCATATATATTTAGAGCCATTTAGAAACGTCCTGGTTCGATATTTAGGTGAAGGTAATTTCGATAAAGTTGGCCAAAGTCGAGAGGTTGGGTTAGCGGGAGGGATGATTGTTTTTTTTTTTTTGGGGGGGGGGGAGGATAAACTAATAAAAATAAATAAACATTGCAAGTTTGGAAGGGGTGGGTCGTTGAACGTGGCTACGCCTACGACTAGACCAAATACTAAACGTTATATATATGCTTAAATAAATACGTAACATGAACAAAAATTACCTCACTTAACATTTAGAAAACAAATATTACTGTGTTTTTTTTAAATATTGAGTGAGGGACACCAAACCAACCTGAAAAACATTGGTGATTAAGAGGTGTATTAGGAGAAGACGTAGTTTTTTTAAGATGGCAAATAGCAAATAGCTAAATTTGACCAGTGAAATAGTAAGTTAATGATTAAGGACGTTGCAAAATGGATAAATTAGAACTGAGATTTTTTTTTAGGGACGCTTGGACCTTCGGGTTAATAAATAATAATACTATTAGTGCTGTCTCAGGTGCTCAAATTGAACCAATGATGGATAAGATAATTGGACCGAAAGTTATAAGTTATTTTTTGTAACCATTAGTAAGATAAGTAGCTAAATCAGACCAGTGAAAAGGTAGATAAATCAAGAGTTGATTGGACCAATTTTTAGTTGACAAAATCAAACCTGTGGAAAGTAGCATAATCGTTAGCTGATCGGAGCAATTGTTGGTTGATAAAATCAGACCACTAGAAAGTAGTTAATTTGTTAACTGTTTGGACCAATTGTTGGTTGATAAAATCAGACCACTAGAAAGTAGTTAATTTGTTAACTGTTTGGACCAATTGTTGGTTGATAAAATCAGACCACTAGAAAGTAGTTAATTTGTTAACTGTTTGGACCAATTGTTGGTTGATAAAATCAGACCACTAGAAAGTAGTTAATTTGTTAACTGTTTGGACCAATTGTTGGTTGATAAAATCAGACCAGTAGAACGTAGCTGATTGGAGCAATTGTTGGTTGATAAAATCGGGTCCTTGAAAAGTGAATCAGCTAAAAAATGTAAGATAAGCAATAAAGAAATACCAGGAAAGCCTGTACCATGTCATGTCTGCTCGGTAAAAAAAACTTCTTCGATGGGTAAAAATCATCACACTATAGCATACCCGTCATAAAAGTCTAGTGTTCAGACTTGTTTGACAAGAATATTGTTTTTAAAACCTTGTCTGGTCATAAAAAAAAAAATCAGGTTGTAAAAATTTCACTGGCCTCATTAACACAATAAAGAATCAAATAAATTGTATTTATTGCAAGCAAACGATGGTAAAAAAAATATAAATAATGATAATGAAAACAGATCACCAGTATCGTAGATGCAAAACCATATCTGTGGTAATGCTTTCCTGTCAGACTGATTTCATCTATAGAGCAAGCGAAGCAGATTTTGTGGTAGGGATCGTATTTAGCCAATGAAGATGAAAATAAATAAATATCATGTAAGTACGCGTAAGTCAATATAAAAATAAATTATTGCCAACTTTAAACAAATTTACTTTTAAATACTTTTTCACTGCTTTGTGTATCAATCATGATAAATTAATTGTTGGCTTCAATGGTAATTTGTTGTCTGTAATGTTTACATGATGTATTAAACGTCTTTAAATTTTAGCCTAATTTATTAAATGTCTGTAATGTTTACTTGTAGCTATGAAATGTCTGTAATGTTTACTTGTATTTATGAAATGTCTTTAATGTTTACTTGTATTTATGAAATGTCTGTCATGTTTACTTGTATTTATGGAATGTCTGTAAAGTTTACTTGTATTTATGAAATGTCTGTAATGTTTACTTGTATTTATGAAATGTCTGTAATGTTTACTTGTATTTATGAAATGTCTGTAATGTTTACTTTTATTTATGGAATGTATGTAATGTTTACTTGTATTTATGGAATGTCTGTAATGTTTACTTGTGTTTATGAACTGTCTGTAATGTTTACTTGTATTTATGAAATGTCTGTAATGTTTACTTGTATTTATGGAATGTCTGTAACGTTTACTTATGTTTATGAACTGTCTGTAATGTTTACTTTTTTTAATGAAATGTCTGTAATGTTTTCTTGTATTTATTTAAAATGTTTCCTTGAAAAAGACTTCATGGAGAAGGCTAGGATAGAGCGACATGTCAACCTGTCCCAGCATGACCGGCGTCCAGAAAGCCAAGAGGCAACTGTATACACTTAAGATTTTATAGTTACAGGTACATTAGCCCCCTGCTCACTTTATTATGTGTCAGTCATTACGTTTCAGTAACTGTTCTGGTGAGAAGGGGGAAGGGGAACAGCCCAATAGCAAGTGTAGGATTCTACGGACAGGCCACTAAGAGGCATGCCTCGAATAGAAGAGTGTCCTCTAACTCATAGGTCAGAGACTTCAAAGGATTGTTCTCTATCACTGAACTTAAGGAGCAGCGAGGCTGCAAGAATACTAAAGGTAAACTGGTTAACAATGCTTAAAGTCATAAATAGCAGTGTTGAACAACAAAAGTTCTGAATTTATACAATTTATTATTGATAAAAATAAATAAAACCGATACAAGCAATGAAAACAAATTGAATAAGTTATAATAGTTTACTTTCTGAAACACTTTCTTATTAATAATGGTTACGGAAAAATAAAATTTAGAGTAACTTCTCAAACAAGGGCAATAACTAACAAAATTATTTCATAGAACATGTCTGCAGGATTATCGTTCATTTAATAGTAGATAAGCCATAGATCTATTCTAGTGTCTAAGTAAAGACGAACGTTTTGGTAAGAACAGCTCGCATCCCAATAGAGTTAAAATGAAGGTAGTGGATGAACTTACATAAGTAAAATCAATCTTAATTAAACGTGTTACTGTTAAAAAGCAACACAGATACTAATATTTTGTAGTTTTAGCTTAAATGAAAAATGGAATACACATTCACACACACACAATCACATGAATACACATTCAAACACCTGAAAAGGTGCGTCGATGAACTAATTTCTTCATACCCACCAACGTTTCTGCCCCCCCTCCCTAATCTTTACCACAGTTTAAACACGTGTTTTGATCGAATTCAAAATGAACCTAGTAAAAAAAAATATTAATAACCTTTTTTTCTCTTTTTAGAATTTCCTTTTTCTCATCCGTTTCCACACCATGGACATTGATTTGTTTTAATTTTAGCTGAAATGGTGGTACTTAGGGGAACACAATATGTCTATTCACGGCTTGGGGTAAGTCACTCACTTATCCAGTATGATCCACCAATTCACCAATCCAGTTTGAACAACTAATCACTTATCCTATTAGAACTGAAACACGGAGAGTATATATTTTGATGGCTTTAGATAATATAGTTAAAACTAAAAAAAAATAATTGAATCATTTCTTCTTATTCGTTCTTAAAAGTTATGATTTGGAGGATTTACACAATAAGTCCAATAGTTGTAATGAACTGCGCCGTGGCTGTCAGCAGGGCCCTCGAGAGAAAACAAAGATGCCGGTACGAGATCTTTTCTGTCCCCCCCCCCCAACTGTAATTAGAGTATAATCATTTCAATCACAGCCTTACAGGTCTATTACAAAAATACTTTAATCAAATACATAGTTCTTAGTTTAAATTATTTTAATTATTTCTCCGCTTCAGTATTAAGCTTGCAAATAATATTACAAAGATGTGTAAAATGAGAAAAGTGACTTTCACTAGTGATTGATGATTAATTTTTGGTTGAAAATTACTTTTTGATAGAAAACACACCGTTACCCCAGATAGGTAGGTCTACATCCTAAATAGTACATGTCTACACACGATCGAAGCTTAAAAAAACACTGTGATTCTAAGAAATGGTTCATTAGTGGTCAACAGGAGATAAGTTGTTTATATGATTTGATAAATGGAATACACCCAAAATCTGCCGATAATGTATGGTTATAATATAATGGATGGAACGTTTACCATGTCTGATCAATGTACCTATTATCTTATTCATCGCATAAGCTACTTTTATAAAGAAGATTATTGTGTCCTACGCACGTCCATGGTTTGGTCGTCCATTATTTCTATTATTGTTTTAAATGATAAGTTACTGGTTTCCCAGGTTTGTTCAGGCAACCCATTCCATGCCCGAATGCCACTGGGGATGAAAAGTACTTGTGTGCATTTGTTATCGTATTAGTTCGTATAAAGGATAAGTAAAAGTGTTTTTGTACTTATTTTTATCTGAGCATTGTAAAAGGTGGTTATTGGGTTGTATTTCTAAATTAGAGTTTAATGCCTTATGTATGATTACCACTACACTTTTTGCCCTTCTGTCCTCTAGTGTTTCAAGATTTAGTGATTTAACTGTTGGTGTTACTCTTGTCAGTAGTGAATATTAGCTTATAATGTATGTTGTGTAGTCAAATGCAAGGTTAGATCTGCTGTGGCAATACAGTTGGCACATACATTTTTTTCTACTCTCCTCAAAATACATTTTGTTAAATGACCAAAAAAAATTTGTTATACATTTTCAATACGTTTATCTAAAATTATGATACCTTCAACCTCCTCTCTTGGCTACAGCACAGGAAATCATTAAAGTATAAAAGGATCGACTAACTAGCTTAGGCCTACTAGTAGGCCTGTGCAACAACATAGAGTATTTTAGACATAGGCTACTAAGCAAAAGTACATATTTACCATTTCATCACTATTTGACATAGCGTTATATAATATAAGAAGATGAAATCTTAATAAAAATATTGTCCTACGTATGTTCCATTTATTGGGTTCAAAGAGAGAAAGGAAATTATTATTGCATCAAGTGAAAACCAACAACTGCATATGAAAATAATCATCTTCCATAATCCCGCATATCATTGGATGATTTATTAGATAACTTGCCGACATTCGTAACACGAGATAATCCGATCGCTAAAATATAATCGACGCTTTTCGCCAGCGCGCGTAATAAATTCAATCTCTGCACTAGCATAGCAAAGAAAATCGTGCATGCGCACATCAAAATGATATAAACGCACACAAGCATTTTTGATATAACTAGGACAGGATTTGGCACATTATTTTATCTGAAGGCTTTAATGGACAATAGGATGTGGTTAGGGTTAGGATTAGTCCTGGATGTCTGCCTTATCTAAATAGATGACCAATAGATTATAGATCCGTAGAGAAGATTGCAAGGTATGAGGGAGGAAAAAGGAGGGGGTAAGGGGCTAATAGTTTATGGCAGGTGCAAACTGTGCAAGAAGGAGTGGGTGCTAATAGTCTGTTAGAAGGGTGCTTAGCGCATAGTAATAAGATTTAGCATGGGGCATGGTAGCCGAGCGGCAGCGAGTTCGACTAATTCGAAGGGCCTGGGTTCAAATCCTGGTAGAGGCTAGGATAGTTCCCAGGACTTGAGAGTGTGTCCCTGAGTCTATCCAGCTCTGATGGGCACCTGACATTAGTTGTGATAAAGTAAAGGCGTCTGGGCGTTATGCTGGCCGTGGCCAAAGAAACTGGAGAACGATGCTTCACAAGCCGTATAATCAGTATTTTCCGAAGGGTTTTTTACTTACTTAATGAGATTTAGTGCAAGTTGGGGAGAGGAGGGTAAAGGCAGGCAATTTTTTAACACGTTCACCATTTCATCGTAAATATTTAATAAAGAATATGTTAATTTTTTATCTCTCAATTATTGATACTTATTTCTCGAAAGTAAATATTTTGAAGCAAATTTTACACTGACTCATTAGATGGCCAACATGATAGATTTTGTAGAGTTTAAAAAAATATGAATTGGTTTACCAAGCCTATGGGCCACGAACTATATTTTTCATCTGATCATTACAAGCGCCATACAGCTGAGTCAAAGTTACTTTTTAAGATTACGATATAATCCTATTGGCCTTTTTTAAAAATCAATTTTGCGAATTTCCCTTGTTTTTTCAAGTTACCGTATTGTAAGAAAAATAAATGAAGCTGTTTACAATAAATATTAGGAAAAAAACTATTTTATGCACAGTTTCAATAATTACCATTACGCATAATCCGCCATTTTATTTTACTTCCAGTCTTTTAGTGAATGCGCACATAGGAGGATTGCGCATTCTGTTCTAAATCTATTATGTGCGCCGCCCCATCCCTCTTAGTAGAATATTAAAGAAATTAACAACTAGCCAGCTCTGTATTATTTTCCTTATCCCCACTAAAAGGTGTCATCTGAGTTCACCTAGCTGTTTATAAATATATACCGTTTGTTGGAGGAAGGAAGTGAAGGGAAATGGGCATAGCCTTGACCACCAAATCTCCTGGTATGCCCTGGCCACGGAAACTTGTTTACATTGTAACAATTGCCACGTGACCAAGCACTGTATTTTAAAAAAAAAGTATCCCATCGGACCAAATTGATTCATTGGGCCGGTGATGTAGCGTTCACCAGTTTCTGTGGAATTAGTGGTGGAGGGGGGGGGGGGTCTAAATTGTTATAGCAGTTCTAAGTTTTTAAAATATTTTCCCTAGCCCAGAAGTCTCATTTAATTACAATTTATATGCCAATTTATTGCCGATATCGGTGATATAGGTCAACTGAATACAATATGGGTAAGCCTTCCATGGCTTATGAGAATTCAGCAATCTGAACTATATTTGGCTTGGCAGTTTTAATTAAGTCATAGGTTTAGAATTTTAGTCTACTTTATCTTTTTGTTAGATAAAAACAGTCAGATGTATTTGTAAGATTTGTAGATGAAATTATTACGCTCATTTCATTTATCTAATTATAATTATTTTCAAAAGTAAAGTAGGCTACCCTTCAAACCAAACTTGTCATAAGGCTGGTGAAGCAGCTTTCACCAGTTCCTGTGGCCACGGCATACAAGGTGATTGTGCGGCCAGCACTTACACAGCCGACTTTACTTTACCCCAACGAAGGTCAGGTTCCCTTCAGAGCTGGGTAGATTCAGGGATACCCTCCAGACCCGGAATCTAACTTAGGTCCTTTGGTTCGCAAGCGGAACGCGCTGCCGCTCGGCAACCGTGCCCCCAATCACTATCTAAAGGGAATTCTTCACCTTTTTTAATTAGTCATACTAAGTTAGACTTGTACTGACTATTTGTATAATAATCACACACATCACACTAAACAGCAAAGAAAACCAGTAGGACAAATGTTTATTTTATAATGTCCAAGTTCTAAGAAGTCATCATCCACCTGATGTTTCTCGGTATTTCGGTCAGTAGAGCAGCCTAGAACACAATAGGCGCAGCTCGTATTATCTGCCTAAGCAGTTCGCTTGACCAAGAGATTATCCCCCTTTCTCCCCTACACCAATCCCCTACTCACACACAAACACACACACGCACACACACACGTGCACACACACACACACACACACACATACACATCTTCAACCCACTTGCACCTTGGTTAAATAAAAAAGAAAGACCAAAGACGGCGTCCAAAATGTGTAAAAAAATTATTGTAAGAAGCTCACAAGTTTTCGCTTTTAAAAACAAGCGTGTGTGTATGTGTGTGTGTTTGAGAGTGTGGGGTTAGTGAGAGTATACAATATTATATGTTGAGTGAAGTAAAGCAACAACAACAAAAAACAGAATGACGAAAAAGACAGAAAAAAAATTATACTAATGAAAAATATCGTAGGTCACAGTTACAGTAATATTTTGGAAATTTCTCTTTTTTATTTAGCGATACAAATTTAATATATTTTTTATGTGTAGGCCTAAGAAGAATTTAGGCTAACTATAGCTAAATAATTAGCTCAATAAAACTCTATACATAAACATCTTTATATTTATAAATCTTTATCTATAATTGAATTATATTTTTATAATTTTAGACAACGATAACGTAGGACTATTTGCCTTTTCTTTAAACTAGTCAAAGCATACATTTTTGTTTTCTTTTGAGCTAGAAGAATAATTTGATCCATTTCATTTTAAATTTCGCTCTACTCTAAGTCAGGCAAAGTAAAATACACAACTAGAAATAATCCCAGATTGCTTTCCTTGTGAAATGTAGTCTTAGGAAGATATTTACAGCATGTCTTAGCATTTCGGTTACAAATATCTCAACCATTTCAGATCCTTGCATTAGGTATGCCATTTCCGGTCAATACCCTAAATCCCTCACACACACACACTCGCACAATAAACAAACCCTACACACATTCACACAAAGAAACCCACACATTCTTAGGTTGTATAAAACTAACGCTAGCCATTGGTTCCACCAATTTTGAACTGGATGTTGAATTTTTTTTGTGCGTGTTTCCTGCTAGCAGGGTGCTGCAGACGTCATTGCGCGCGCAAAGACAAACACAGACACACGCACACACTAAACCACACAAGCACGCACACAGAAAGACAGACTAGCGCACATAAAAAAGCTAACTTCTAATTTCTAAGTCGGTCGATCCAAGATTATAATATTCTTTTTTTTTTTAGATCTTAGCACTCTTATTCCCGCCACAACAATTTTTTTTTTAATGACTTCTAAAAAAGTTCTATATGTTTGGCATTAGCATCCATGGACGTAACCAAAATGAGGGGAGGGGGAGGCAGAGAGGCACGCTGCCATCCCAACCTTTTTCCAACCAAAATTGGCATAAAAAAAAATTATTTTTATAAAAACTTATAAAAAAATTAAAATAATTCTCAGAACTGTTTTATAAAGTTAGATCTAACTTTAAAAAAAAACAAAAAAAAAACAATGTGCATTTAAATTATTAATTTTATTTTATATATAACTTTAAAAAATTCTACTAGTTGTTCAATGTATTTATCAAATATTAATAAATGTTTGACAATTTTATGTTTATTTTAATGGAATTAGACAAATATTATATTTGAACATGCTTCGCCTTTGTTTCGATTGGCCTATAATGCTTCAGTGCTGTATTATTTATTAAAAGTTAATTCTTGAGAATAAATGCATATTTCCCCTCATACATTTTTTTAGAAAATAAATTTAAAACTTTAAAATACTTAAACTAATCTAATTTTTATGTATCGACTAGCCTATTGATAAGATAAAATATACGCTGTTAAAAAATCCTGTGTTCAATTATGAAGCGGAGGAAAAGATACATTAATTGATACTAAAAACTGTACTTGATGAACATTTTTTTAAAAGCCTGTAAGGCTGTAAATAATATGATTACATTCTAATGTTAACTTTTATAACAGTTTGACAAATGGTCCACAGACGTTTTAAAAAGATTCCTGATTTCTCAAAACGTATGTAATGCAAATTAATCATCTAGATATGTC
The DNA here is from genome assembly GCA_949126835.1 of Anisus vortex. Lineage (NCBI taxonomy): Eukaryota > Metazoa > Mollusca > Gastropoda > Planorbidae > Anisus > Anisus vortex. The sequence goes on from OX421496.1 coordinate 34,572,103, forward strand.
TAAAGCTGGAAAAGAGGGTCCAGAAAAAGTAGCGCACCAGCATTTTATTTTTCTCTCACGTGCCCTGCGTGCACGATATCCAAGCCTTGTAAACCCCCCTCCCCCCATTTAAGCTTGAAATTCGCCAATGATAACAGGACTTTGTATTTCAAAACAAAATATAAATGCATTTGAATCATAGCCTACATTTTGTTCTTTATGAAATTATTTGTAGTTCTTAAAACGAGGCTGTCCGTTCTGAACGACTTATATATTTCATGGCGAAAGAGGAAAGTGTACTACTGGAAGGTGGGGGTAATGTCTTTCCAGTCAATGCGATTGGCTACACCAGTTAAATATACCACGTGGTCCAAACTGTAGTAGCCACACCAAAGTTAGTTGTATTAAACTAAAGCTACAAATTGAAAGAGTGAATGAACTGAACCGTTAGAAACTAACAAAGAAATGAGAATAAGTGAATAACTCTTCAGGTCTTTATGAGCGTTGCAAATCGTGTTCTAATCAATAAGGTTCATTAAGATATAAAAAAAAGTACCATTCGATAGTTAGCTTATAGTTTGTTTTTTATTGATTCGTGCGTTTGTGTTTGATTTGAGAAGTAAATTGTATTACATTTAGTTAGAAGTTGTGATAAATTTGTTCTATAATTGTAATATTTGTGATATATTGTAAGCAGTAATATTAGTCCAATAGTTCATTCTCGCCAATATCTAAATTGCACAGACTAAATACATTACAATTGACGTTTTAACTTAATTTAACACACACTTTCAATTTTAAAATAAGAAAAAACAAACAACTAAAATCATGCAAATTACTGAAAAAATATGTCCTCATTCTTCTCAACTACTAACAGTGCCACAACCTTTTATTAATCTATTCCTTAAATTAATATATTCCCGTGGATTTATATTCTATGCATCATCTTTAATTGAATGTCTTCACTGCTTTATTTTAATTATTTATCTACACAAGCTTTATGTTCTAATATTTTATTGAAATAGCGAACTAATATGTAACACCGCTGATATATAAATATATACATTTCTGGACTACGTCCGTAATATATCAAGCCACCTACGACAACGGTAATGTCTTTTTATCAGAGCCATTGTCCTCTAAACCAGCTAACATATTGCCTGGCGTGCCACACATTTTTACTGCATCTATCAAGTAGACTTTGGATTGAATCAGGGTCGTTTACTTGTTTTTCCCTTATAAATTTCAAATATCCTAACATATCCTAACAGACAACTTTGTGTCCCACCTTTGATAAATGCAGATGTATCACATTCACCTATCCCATAACCCAAGTGAGGGTCGTTGGGGAACCATTTTTTGACAGTTGGACAATTTATGTCATTCGTCTCGATCCTGCGCCGCCCTCTGGGAATCCTCAAGAGATAACCAGATGTATATCAAAAGCAAAATAGAAGATTTACGTTTCTAAGGCTGCTGGTGACATAGAGAAGCCGTGGGAAAGAACATCAGCGCCCCATCAGATTCCCAAACGGATTGTGTATATTTCCTATACTTAGACTTCACACATTGAGAGACGAACATCTTGTCGTGTCGTTAAAAGTGACTCCCTTTTTTTCCCTTATTACTCTCTCACTCTCTCTCCCCCCCTCTCTCTCTCTCTCTCTCTCTCTCCTCTCTCTCTCTCTCTCTCTCTCTCTCTCTCTCTCTCAAGCAATAAAAAAAATTATATGAAATTATTTAAAGAAAAAGATTTTTATGATTTTATTTTTTGGAAGAACTCTATTGGTGCCCAGGCACATTCCATTTAAGAATTCGACAAATCCATTGCTTGCCCCACAGTGAAGTGCGACCACCTGTCATGTGTTTGTTTGGGACAATGTATAAGGTGAATTGCTGTAGGACTCTATCTAGCAGGAACGTCTGTAAAACGTTTAAGATACCACCGATGATTTAATGAGATTTCGGAATTAGAAATTTAAGGATAGGTTTTTCTAGGTTTGATAATTTTAGACTGGATACTTATAGATCAAAAATAAATAACCGAATTGTGATTTGGTAAACTTAGAATTGTTTGTTATAGATAAGCTTATTTTAGGAGTGATAATTTGAGGATTGGTATTGTGAGGATACGTCTTTTTAAGGTTGATGTTTAATGTATAGACCATTAGCTGTTGATTGATAATTTGAGGATTGGTATCGTGAGGATACATCTTTTTATAGTTGATGTTTAATGTATTGACCATTTGCTGTTGATTGATAATTTGAGGATTGGTATTGTGAGGATACATCTTTTTATGGTTGATGTTTAATGTATAGACCATTTGCTGTTGATTGATAATTTGTAGATTGGTATTGTGAGGATAAATCTTTTTATGGTTGATGTTTAATGTATAGACCATTCGCTGTTGATTGATAATTTGTGGAGTGGTATTGTACGGATACATCTTTTTATGGTTGATGTTGAATGTATAGACCGTTTGCTATTGATTGATAATTTGAGAATTGGTATTTTGAGGATACATCTTTTTATGGTTGATGTTTAGTGGATAGACCATTTGTTGTTGATTGATAATTTTTAAGCTGAATACTTCAAGAAAATAACGTTTTATAAGTTAAAATTGCAGGGATTTTTTTTAAGTATCTCAAAAATGCTGGTGTTTTTATGGCTACGTCATCATGGGAGACTTTTAGAACAGTTGCCTTTTATCTTCTTATACTGTTATAATAATATAAAAACAAAACACTTCATGTCTATGGTGTTTAGAGAAACATGTAATTTTTTTTACTAGGAAACAAAAATGCGAAACAGATATGACAAGTAAGGTCAACACCGAAAGAAAACCGAACAATAATAATAATAATTGAACGAATAAGGAAAGCAAAAGTTTCTTTTTAAATGTACACACACTGGTTGTGTTACAAGACAGACTTGGCAGGGTTATTATTCAGTTGTTGTTGTTTTTAAATGGCGGAAAGTCATTCTGATTAGCCGGAGACTTAGCCGATAGACTGAAAGAAATTAATCCTTTTGTTGTATAAGCTTGTTAATTTTAAGGAGGGGACAACATTGAGGACGTGATTTACATTAAAAATAGATCACAGATAATACAAGAGTTGAGCTGTGTTAATTTGTTTTTTTCAAGACACAATATACAAAGATATAGTTAAACACACTAAGGGGGAGGCTAAAGATCATTTTTATTTTGGTTGCGTCTTAAATAAACATTTTTTTACAACCAAGGCAAAGGCGCTACCTTCTGGACCTTGTTTCACCTGAGGTGCTATCGTCCGTATGGGACTCCGCGGCGGCTCTTTCTGCTTGGATCCCATCTTCCGTGCTCTGCAGCCTGGACATAATTAGCTCAGCGGCTTCCCGTCGCATCGCCGCAGCCTCGTCTTCCGCTTCGCGCTGCTGCTGAACGAGCTCCAGAAATGAGGGCATAGCGCGCTCGTTAGGATCGCTGCCAAACCTTGGGGCACCTCTCTTGCCTACGAACCTCGGCGGACCTCTCTTTTCTACGAACCTCGGTGGCCATCTCTTGCCTACAAACCTTGGGGCACCTCTCTTGCCTACGAACCTCGGCGGACCTCTCTTTTCTACGAACCTCGGTGGCCATCTCTTGCCTACAAACCTTGGGGCACCTCTCTTGCCTACGAACCTCGGCGGACCTCTCTTTTCTACGAACCTCGGTGGCCATCTCTTGCCTACAAATCTTGGGGCGCCTCTCTTGCCTACGAACCTCGGCGGACCTCTCTTTTCTACGAACCTCGGTGGCCATCTCTTGCCTACAAACCTTGGGGCGCCTCTCTTGCCTACGAACCTCGGCGGACCTCTCTTTTCTACGAACCTCGGTGGCCATCTCTTGCCTACAAACCTTGGGGCGCCTCTCTTGCCTACGAACCTCGGCGGACCTCTCTTTTCTACGAACCTCGGTGGCCATCTCTTGCCTACAAACCTTGGGGCGCCTCTCTTGCCTACAAACCTCGGCGGACCTCTCTTTTCTACGAACCTCGGTGGCCATCTCTTGCCTACGAACTCTTCTGTATTGTCATCAATGTCAGATTTCCCCATGAAGCAAGGACTTCTCTTGCCTACAAACCTTGGGTCTTCTCTCTTGCCTACAAACCTAGGAGGGCCTCTCTTGCATACAAAGCGTGGTGGGCCCCTTTTTACTGCCACATCCAGATTCGAAGGGATGTCCCTCTTCCCGAATTCAGCATTTTCCTCTTCTAGGTCATCAAAGTCAGAAGTACGTTTACCTATAAAGTTTGGGTCTGATCTTCGAAACGTACCCTTGAACTTTTGGGCGTTCAGTAAGCTTTCATAGAAATGCGAAGCGCTTGCCGCCGCTTTGTTCAGTTCATGCTTCGGCTGCTGCTGCTGTGGGAGCTCGCGTTGCTGCTTGGAGCTCTCGCCGCCTTCACTATTTGCACGACTGGCGCTTAAAGTATCTGTAGAAATATACAAGTGGAGCATCTGAATTTTATTAGGGAGAATTGCAGTTTATGTAATAGTAGGTCGTGGTCATTCGATAAATGATTCAATCTTTAATATCAGTCAAAGTAATCAGTTTATCAGCGCAAAAAAAATTAATAAAGTTACCTATGTAACAGCCTATCAATGTACCAATCTATCAATCTACAAATCTATCAATCCATTATTCGCTCAACCTATCAATCTATTAATGTATTGATCTATCAATCTATCAATCCACCAATCTATATATTTATATATCTATTTATCCATTCATCTATGAAACAAGAAATCTATTTTCAATTCTTTTAACTGTGTATTTATCTATTTTTTCTTTCTACGTTTATTTTCTATGTATCTTTTTCACCAAATTATATCTATAAATGTTTTTTATTCGATCTGCCCATATTTCTATTTACATTTGTCTTTCTATCCCTATATCTATTAATCGCAATATCTATATTTTTAAAATCTATTTTTCGTTATCTATGTATCGTTTACTCAATCTATTTTTGTATCTGTCTAATATACATCTAGCTATCAAGCAAACTATGTATCCTTGTATCATTATTTTCATATAGGTCTAAATATCATTCTAGTAATTTACAATACATCTATTGAACTATCTATCCATCTTACTTTTTTTCTATCTATTTTCTATCCACCTTTTCTATCTCTGTATCTATTTGCTTATCTATTTATCCAACCAACTATCTTCCTTCCAATTTTCTATGTATCTGTGTATTGTTTTTCTAAAAAATGTCCAAGTGTCCATCTTTGTATGTACTAATCAGCCGTCTCTTTTATGAACTCGTGTGTCTTATAGATCTAGTCAATGTAGCGCTGTGACAATGACTTTGTCTATAATACTAAGCCCGTTACGATGAAATGTCAACCAATCTGTTGTCTTATAATTCTATCTCTATAGGTTAGTTCTTTTATGACATGTATTCGCTGCTTCAGCTTGCGCCATACTTTAAGGTCGTTGCCCACTTGCCTACAAACTTTGAGACACTACACTTGGCTAGATACCAGTGGGCAATTCTCTTGGTTACAAACCTTTAACTTAATGAGACTCCTCTTTTGTAAAAAAAAAAAAACATTGTTCCTTTCTTATACTTACTAATTTTCGATTTTTCTCTCGATTTTTCCCTACTTCACCCATTTATCCATAAACTGATCAATACTAGCTTTATAAAAAAAAACTAGATTTTTCACACTACTACTTATTCCTATATTCATTTTATGCAAGGGACAACAACTCTGGTAATAAATATGCAAGTTACATGCACAGAGAAATTAAAACATAATATGTAGAGTTAGTTTATTACTTCCCCTTACCTGCCAAAAGACAAGATATAAAACATGACGTCACGAGGACAGCTAAGGGAAACAACCACTGACACTGGATCATAGTTTTTGTTTTATTTGCTTCAGCCGTTGAATTATGAATTGATCGTTGATATATTCTACAGTGAGAGTTGTGGAACTTTAATTGGAGAGTTATCTGTTTAGAAAGAAACAAAAAAAACATAAATATATTTTAATTATATTAAATAAACTCTCTAGATATTAATTAATATAAATTTTATTGTATAAATTATGTTTCAAATTATAAAAACATAACGTTCCCATATCTTCAAATCTAAATACAGTCCCAAAAAATCCCTAATTCTAGAAGCCCAACAACGAAGGATAGACCACCATTAAAAAGTCCTAATTAGGCGTGACCTTTTGAAATGGAAGAGGTCACGTGCTTCCGGTTCTTTTTTAAAATTAATAAACAAAAAAGCATGCTTTGCTGGTGTTTGACAATTGATTTCAACCTCGACGGCCCGTTCTAGTCTTTTAGAATTATACAAAGGATACAAGATTAGTTATGAGGAATCCGTTTTTAACATCAAAAGTGAGTAGGCGATGATTAATATTCAAGTGTTAGTCGCATCAGGTTAAATATATCTTTGTTTACAAAATATATTAGTCAAGAGTTGCGTTTCTTGGTTATTAAAAAACACAATGGGTAGTTTCATAAAAACAAATAACGAAATTTTCTTTCCATTAAGCAATAAGTTTAATATTATAAAAAGTTGAAATTTCATTTCTGACTTTCGCAATCCATCGTTTTTTTTTGGCAACATTTTCTGGAAATGAAAAAAAAAATCTCCTTTAAATTTAAGTAAAATCAGTAAAAAAAAAATTATTAAATGATCGAATAAGACCGAAAATGTCTTTCGTTGTGACCTTTAATGCATGCATATTTGTTAAGACTTGTCAATTCTCAACTTGAAGTTTTTCTGAAAGAAAGAGGCTTGGAATAAAAGTGAAGTGGTCTATAAGTCTGGTCCTCATCAACACGATCGGTCATTGGCGTAGCTATGAGAGGGGGGGGGGGTCCGAATTTGAAAGTCCCATCGTCATGTCATAATGTCAAATTACAAAACCTGGTCCCAGCGCCGACAAACTCAAAGGCTGCAAACCTCACAAGCTAGAGTCACAATCGGTTGACAAAGGGAACAGTGAACCTGAACCTGCGCCAACCGAGCACATGGTGCTATGTATTTCGGCAGCCGCTGCGGCTTGAAACCCCACATGATGCTGGAGGAAAAGTAAACATTTATCCAGTCTACATTGATGAAAGTGCAAAAAGGCGTAGCCAAGCCGTTACTGTCCCAGAACCAGCTGCTTCTGGGCAACGGACCCTGATAGTCTGGATAGTCTTGACAAGATAATATAAGCTTAATAACTGTCGATACACATCACTGACATACAATAGTTTATCTCAGTATTACTGAAGTTGATTAGACAATACAAAAAGATAATTGTCTATGACTAGTTGTCATTATAAACATTAGACATTATTCTTTGTGTTTTTTGATTATATTTGTGCCTATGAATTTTTTTTTGTTGTTTGTACATATATTAAATGAATTCTTGTATGTATTATTAAATGAATTATTATATGCATTAATTAACATTAAGATAATTAACATTAAGGTAATTTTTTTTCATTCTTGTAAACATTTTTCGTATCCAAAAAATAAATAATGAATTATTATTTTTTCTCGGTAAAGGGAGGGGGGTAATGATATGTTGCAAGTATAATGCAAGTAAATTACAAGTTTAATGAAAGTATAATGCAAGGGAAAAGACTCATGTAAATCAATTGTAATATTAAGTAAGAGTTATAAAACTTAGAATAAAACCTAGATTTGAATATTAAATAAAACCTAGGGTCTTGCTTGATAGATCGGAAGTAGTTTGTCTTATGATCTACCACGCTCGTTTTAATTTAGTCTCCCTGAAAACCTTGTAATGGTAGCAGGTGTTAATTACGATAGACTCATATTTTCTAAATAACTACCATATCATATATGTGCTTATAAATGTTATTTCATGGATGTGAAATGAGATTCTGAATAATAAGAATTAAATATTATATGCTGCAATAAAGCGTTTTCTTTCAATTGCTTACAAATTGAAAATATTGTATTGAATCGTCTGTTCAATGTCTGATAGCCTAGACAAGGTGCAGACTACTACTTCATCAACCATAAAAAAAAACACTCCGAAGAGACTGCATCAATATATGAACCATTAACATATATAGTTATTAACATATGGTAGCAGAATGCGGTGCTAACAGCTATGGTTTGAGAACGATGCTGAAATATTCAAGATATTAAATTTTTTTCGAGACCTATTGGAAAATAAGACATTCTAAAAAACCACATGGCATATGTGAGTATACCAGTTTTTAAACATTTCAAAACTGAAGTCTAAGTCTATCAGTTTACATCTATAATAACATAATCTGATTGAGCAACATACTAGCTCTCAGAATATATAAAATTTGTCCACCGATGACGAAAATAACATAATTATAAAATTCGATAGAAAAAATCGAATAAATTGACTACATCTAGGTCATTATTTTTTGCAACCGGCAAAACTACGTAACCGCATGTTGTCAACAATGTACCTACACTATATATTAAAGCCTGATGTGACATTTACTATATGTTGAAGCCTGATGTGACATTTACTATATGTTGAAGTCTGATGTGACATGTCATTACATGTTGAAGTCTGATGTGCTTACCGAATGTAAATAAAAAAAACGTTAAATTTAAATAATTAATGTGTATACCAAAAAACATTTGACATTATTATTAATAGTGGTATACATTTTTTTTTCTTGTGCTATTTCTAAAAACTTGGATTACACCATACTAAATTGGAAAATTGTTACAACTCTGGATATAAACAGTGTAAACATTCATTGGATTATTAGCATATTAATTAAGTTTCTACTGGATTACCCACTCTGGATTTTACATTGGAGTTTATGTGATTTCATACAATGATGGAATATGTGCATTCGTTGGATTATTAGTTAGTCTTATTAATCTCAATAATTTCTTTTCTCTCATTTTCCTGAATGATTAATTCTGATTCTAATTAATTACTATACATATTCATTATTTGTATGATTATATATATATATATATGGATTATAGGGCTTGGTGGTGGTAGTTTCATATTAATCTCTTGTCTATTCTTATTCTGTCTATAATATATTTCTGTTTCTTAAAAGAGATTGATATTAAATGATTCTTTGTTAGGGTTATTTCTGTTAGTTGTCTTGACTTTGTTTGTTTTTGTTAAGAATAATTAAAGTAAAATTAATGTGGTGTTGACAATGTTATACATGTTGTGATTCTTTGTCAAAAATTCCTCTTTCATTGTGGTCCATGCAGCATTTGTGTGTTTAAATATTGTGATTGTGTTTTTTCCATTGTTACTTTATAAAACTTGTTTTTTTGTTTTGTTTTTTGACATATCATTGATATTGCTAGTTTCAAGATAATTAATATGATTTCTGAGCATAATTGTCTATGGTAAAAATAATAACAATAATAGTAAGTTGTTTACCAATATAATAATAATATGAATAATCAATAGTATAACTATGTGATTTAAGTAATGCTCAAATACATGTAACTAAAATCAACAATATAATAATTGATATCAAATACATGTAACTAAAATATATTCACAATATAACAAGTGAAATAGCCTAAATAAAAATAATATTGTGCTTTGCAGTGCTAATAAAATAGTATTGTTTAACATTGCTATTGCAATAAATAATAATAGAATACTGGCTAATTGCTATTGCAATAAATAATAATAGAATACTGGCTAATTGCTATTGCAATAAATAATAAAAGAATACTGGCTAATAATAACATTAATCTAATTAGTATGTGCTATCATTCCTGCTAATGGTATTGTGTGCTACCATTAGTGACAGTACTATTGTGTATTGCTTTGCTGACAATAATAGTTGCAACCTATGTAGTACTAATAAGATAAAATAGGTCATAATAGAAAAAGTGTCTTGCCTGTAGCTAATATATGTTGTCATTCAGCATATGATTATAAGAGTGCTGTACTATAAAATATTGCTTTATAAAAATTGTGCTGTACTATAGGGTCATAAATTTTGACATTCATAATAAATAATAATGGATTCAAAGGTTCAATTACTTTATGATGAAGCTAAATTGTTAGCAAAAAAATATGATATTACAGATAAAAAGGAATATCAAGAATTTGTTGAAAATAAAGTTAAGCAATTGAAAAAAGAATTAGCAAATAGAGAAAGAGATGAACGAGCAGAGTTAAGGGCTCATGAAATTAAACAAAGAGAACTAGATAATGAAATTAAGCAAAGAGAACTAGATAATGAAATTAAGCAAAGAGAACTAGATATTCAATTAAAAGAAAAAGAACTACAATTAAATAAAGAAAAAGAATTGAAAGAACTAGAATTGAATAAAGAAAAACTAATTCAGTTAAAAGAAACTCAGTTAAAATTAGACCATGAATTGGAATTGGCTAAATTATATGTTAAACATATTACATGTTGGCTAAATTATGTTGAGCAAACAAATAATGAAAAATCTAAACATGGTGTTAGATTCAAAATGCCTCCTTTTGATGGAAAAGAGAAAATTGTAGATTTTCTAAATCTCTTTGAAGCAACTTGTAAAGGATATGGGATTCCCATTTCAGAATATTACATTCACCTTATCCCACAATTAAAAGATAAGGGTAGGGAAGCTCTTTCTCATATTGATAAAGAAATAACTGATTATGCCATTATCAAAGAACAAATAATTAAATTCTTTATTCACTCTGAGGATTACTATAGACAAAAATTCCATAACTTTATCTTAACAGATAAGATAGAACCTAGAGCTTTTGTATCTGAAGTGAAAACATTTTTACTTACATGGTTAGACTTAGTAAAAATAGATACCAAAAATCCTAATAAAATTATAGAAATCATGGTTGTTAATAAAGTATTAGAACAAGCTTCTAAACCATTGTTTACTCACATTATGGAAAGAAAAGTAAAGACTGTTGAACGTTTGATAGATGCTATCTCAAATTTTAAAGATAGTCACCCTAATGTAGAACTGACTAAACAAAATCAATCATTAAATACAATTCAGCATAGAAGAAAGAGTTATTCATCCCCTAGATCAAGGCATAATAATCAATTTGTCAATAAAAAAAAGTTTGGTAATCAACCGAAATCAAATAATTACAGATGTACATTTTGTAATGGTACAAACCATTCATCAGAATATTGTTATAGAAATAACAATGCAAGAAGTAGGAATTTCAATTCAAACTTCAATAGATCAAATATTGATCATAGAAATTTTCCAAATCAAAATTTTTCCAATTTGGATAACAGAAATTTTCCAAATCAGAATTTTTCCAATTTTGATAACAGAAATTTGCCAAATCAGAATTTTTCCAATCACAATGCGCCAAATCAAAATTTTGGAAGGCAAGATTTCCCTAATGCTCAAAATAGGCCTACATCCAATTTTCAAAATAAAAGAAATAGAGGGAAAACAAACAATTCCACATCTCAAACAAATAATGTGATATTTAAAAATAGGGGTCAATTAATACTTTTTCCTGCTTATGTAGAAGTAAAGAATACATATTGTTTAAGGGATACGGGATCCAGTATAATATGCGTGGATGAAAGTATAATTCCCAATCAGAAACCCACCAATATTATAAGAATGGATACTATTAAACTAGGAAATGGTTCTACTGTAAATTGTCCTGTCACAATAATAGAAATTGATTGTCCTTGGCTTACAGGAAAAACAGAGGCTGCCATATTGAAAAACTGTGTTGCCCCTCTGATAATTGGTAATGCTTTCAATGTCAAACATGATAATAGTTTTGACATATTTCAGAAATGGATGAATGAAAAATCCAATGATTTAAATTTGAAACCTGTTCTATTGCAAAATGAAAAGTTAGTAGATTTACCAGAACAAGAATTTTACTTTGCTCTACAAACTTTTAATTTTTTACAAACATTAGGAAAATCAGAAAATAATATTCTCCATGAGACACCAAACATAGACTTATCCATAAGCAATGAAAAGGATAATCCTATTCCCAAATGGAATGGAACAGAAAAACTAGAACAATATGTAAACAAATTTGAAAATCAATGTGAAATAAATAAACTACCAAAAGAATTGCATGCTATTTCACTGTGTAAACATTTAAAAGGTCATAAACAAATATTTAACATTGCTAAAAATCAAGTATCTGATTTTACTAAAATGAAAACTGAAATATTAGCATACATTGATAGTTCTCATAAAAAGGAAACTCAAATGAACAAAAAGAAGATCAATACATAGTTAAAATAGTATCAGAGATTGAAAAAGGACATTCTAAAAACAAAAACATTACAATAATAAATGGTATTCTTTGTAGAATAGATAACAAAATAGATGTAACACAAATTGTCATACCTAAATTACTAACTGTAAAAGTTATCAAAATTTCGCACAACAATGCTTTGTCAGGTCATTTAAGTACTAAAAAAACATGTTGTAAAGTTAAAAAGAATTTTTGGTGGCCAAAATTAGAAAAAGATTTAAAAACTTTTATTAAAAGTTTTTACTACATGTCTGAAACACAATAAGAAAGATTCTAAACATAAGGCTCCTTTACAAATGACTGATACAATAGATAAGCCATTTTATAAAATTGCAGTTGACATAATTGGTCCAATGAAACAAACTAAAACTTCTAAAGCAAAGTTTGCATTAACTATAATAGACATGGGAAGTAGATGGATTGAGGTTGTACCTTTAAGAGAAATAACTGCAGAAAGGGTCTGTAATGCTCTTTTACCTATCTTTTGTAGATTCGGGTTTCCAAAGTTCATATTGAGTGACAATGGAACTCAATTCAAAGCAAACCTTACTAAAGCTTTTACTCAAATGTTTAATATCACTCAAATTTTTAGTTCTATATACCATCCAGAATCTAATGGTATGATTGAGAGAGCTAATCAAACAATTAAACAAAGGATAGCTAAAGTGTGTGAGGAACATCCATTTGAATGGGATGATTACCATCCTGCTATTTTGTTTGCTTATAGACAATCTATTCATGAAAGCACAGGTTTTTCACCATTTGAATTAGTGCCTGGTCAAAATCCTAATGGACCATTGGATAATTTTAAATCACAATTGTTAGGCATTAAAGATAAAAAAATGTCTCCATTTGACTTAATCAATAAAACAGAAGAACATATGAAAACAGCTTATAAAATTTGCTGTAAAAAAAAATCAAGAAATAAAATCTAAAACTTTAAACAGAGAAAATATTCATAAGAACATAAGAAAATTAGAAGTTGGTAATAAAGTACTTGTTTATTTACCAATTGGTACTGGGAATATTATGGAATGGAAAGGTCCTTTTGCAATTGTACATAAGTTATCTGATGTAAGTCAGGGTTGTTCATATAAACAATTTAAGAGCTTATGATGAAAACCAATTACTTGAAACTGAATCAGAAAATAAGGGCAAAGTTATTCAAAATAAATCAGAAGATGATATAAGTAAATCAGAACATGCAAAAATAACATTAAATAAATGTTGTGCAATTCTAAAAAGCTATAACAGAGAAAATAAAAACAAACTAATTGAAATTGAAAATAAACCAGACAATGATATTAGCAAATCTGAACACAGAAAAATAACATTGAATAAATGCTGAAAAATTCTAAGGAATTTTAACTGAGAAATCAGGTATAACCAATAAAATTATACATAAAAAACATGATAACTGAGATTGAAGTCAAGATAGATAAGAACAACTAAATTTATGAATGGGATATGATATTTTCAGTAACAGGTATAATGACATAAAAACAATTTTCTTTTGTGTGAAGAACAAACAATGTACAATGAGCTGAATAATCGAATAATTTACACATATAAGACTCCAAAGAGAACAATGATGATATATAATAATCAATTGAATAATATTGAAGAATGCATTAGGAATGTGAAAAATAATGAAAAATGCGACAATTTGTAAGACCAAAGAGCAGCTGGGCTGATGAAGATAATAATTATCAGTTAGAATTTTTTTTTTTATGTAGCCTCTGAACAAGTTTGTAAGACTGTTATGCACATAAATTTTAGGGCCTCTGAACAGTGAAACTGTTATGCCACTAATTTGCCTATGTAAGTCTTTAAAAGTAGTTTTAGAGCAATTGAAATAAGAATGATATAATAATTAAATGCCTATGTAAGACTCTAAAGACAGAGCATTAGATGATAATATTGTATAGTATTCATATAAGACTAAAGATAGCAATGAAGCCAATAAATAAATGATACATATAAGACTCACAGGAAGATGAGCAGTGTAATATAATTATATATTTGAAGGAAGACTTGAATAATTTGTGTAAGATTTTATTGTAAACTAAGATTAAAGATAATCATGTTACATTGTAAGTACTGTTATTGAGAATATCAATCAATAATAATCAATAAGAATATCAATCCAAAATGACAATTGATAAAACCGAGATTAGTATTATATTAATCTTATTGTGTTGGTATGTTATAATTATTATTCTTTTAAAAATAATAAATGCTGTATGTACATTTTTTCATGGAATCTATATAAATCTTGTGAGATAAAGCAAAATAAGATGATAGATAGTCTGGATAGTCTTGACAAGATAATATAAGCTTAATAACTGTCGATACACATCACTGACATACAATAGTTTATCTCAGTATTACTGAAGTTGATTAGACAATACAAAAAGATAATTGTCTATGACTAGTTGTCAATATAAACATTAGACATTATTCTTTGTGTCTTTTGATTATATTTGTGCCTATGATTTTTTTTTTGTTGTTTGTACATATATTAAATGAATTCTTGTATGTATTATTAAATGAATTATTATATGCATTAATTAACATTAAGATAATTAACATTAAGATAATTTTTTTTCATTTTCGTAAACATTTTTCGTATCAAAAAAAAAATAATGAATTATTATTTTTTCTCTGTAAAGGGGGGGAAGGGGGGTAATGATATGTTGCAAGTATAATGCAGTTAAATTACAAGTTTAATGAAAGTATAATGCAAGGGAAAAGACTCATGTAAATCAATTGTAATATTAAGTAAGAGTTATGAAACTTAGAATAAAACCCAGATTTGAATATTAAATAAAACCTAGGGTCTTGCTTGATAGATCGGAAGTAGTTTGTCTTATGATCTACCACGCTCGTTTTAATTTAGTCTCCCTGAAAACCTTGTAATGGTAGCAGGTGTTAATTACGATAGACTCATATTTTCTATATAACTACCATATCATCACTGTGCTTATAAATGTTATTTCATAGATGTGAAATGTGATTGTGAGTAATAAGAATTTATATGCTGCAATAAAGCGTTTTCTTTCAATTGCTTACAAATTGAAAATATTGTATTGAATCGTCTGTTCAATGTCTGATAGCCTAGGCAAGGTGCAGACTACTACTTCATCAACCATAAAAAAAACACTCCGAAGAGACTGTATCAATATATGAACCATTAACATATATGGTCATTAACAATTACAGTATTCAAATAGAATAAATCTACATGTGTTTCTTTATCTTTTGGCTGTCATTTTGACAGTTCTTGAACTAGATCTATCAATAATATAATATTTAAAAAAACTTTGATCTTTCTTTCTTCACTGTTTTCGGTTATTTTTGGTAAATTAAGTATAACTTGTACTGCAATGAACTAGAAAAGTATTGTTTGTGCTGAAAAGGACTAGCGAAGTATAGTTTTAGCTTTAATAGATTAACCAAGTATATTTTTTCTATAGAAGTGAGTAACCAAGTATAGTTTGTTATGGAAAAGACTAGCCAAGTACAGTTTGTGATGGAATAGACTAGATCTAACCAAGTATAGTTTGTGATGGAATAGACTAACCTATAGTTTTTGATAGAATAGACTAACCAAGTTCAGTTTGTGATGGAATAGACTAACCAAGTATAGTTTGTGATAGAATATACTAACCAAGTATAGTTTATGATAGAATATACTAACCAAGTATAGTTTGTGATAGAATATACTAACCAGGTATAGCTTGTGATAGAATATACTAACCATGTATAGTTTGTGATGGAATAGACTAGCGAAGAATAGTTTTTCCTGGAATAGACAAACGAAGTATAGTTTGTGCTTTAAGAGACTAACCAAGTATAAATTGTGATGTAATAGACTAGCCAAGTATATTTTTTTAAATAATATACTAACCAAGTCTAGTGTCACGTGCGAAATCAGCTACTGACGTATAATATTTTATTTAGTAATGTAATATTTATACATTCTTTTGATTTACATCCCTCTTGGATCCTACAAGGTTGTATAAAAATTAGTATTGGTGTCATTGTAGTAGATTTGATTTTTTTTTTGGCTCGTAGGATGTGTTTTAAGTGTATGAAGTGAATTAGGTAAACTGTACCTTAATATAGAGGAAATCCACAATCCTGTTTGAATGATTAAACACAATTTTATTCCAACAAGTTGAAATTATGAATATTACAGTAACACAGAATACACGTACCAATATTATAGGATGAAACTTAATCAGATGAGATTCTTCTATATCGTACTAGGCCGAGATAACGTATCTTTTAAGAAAGTGGTCAAGAACAGTCCTCACACATTCGCGCCCAAGCTAGAGCTCTAACGATCTCAAACCCTCTCGCGAGGTATGACGCATTTTTCCTATGACGTAGTGTCTAGACATATGCATGTTTTATTCCTAACACGGAAACATTTCGGGTTTAAGATTATTTCTTTTGAACTTTAATTTATAATAATAGAACCAATATAATTATGGAAATAAAACTACTTTCGTTACACTCGCCCCCCCCCCCCTTAAGACACAAAGGAATTACAGAGAGTGTTAAGTATGGAATTCTTTGTAGAGTACCCATAATATAAACAGAATTCCCAAACTATCCATAAGATTTAATTGACTATTGGACAATCTTTTTAAGATTAAAATGAACCATATATTACAAATACCTTTAATAACAAAGTTGTTTTTATGGAATCCCTTATCACATTATCTTACCAATGTATGTGACACATTAATAAATATTCATATCTTAAACAGTAACCCGTAGGTCAATCTTACTCATCACCCTTACTAAACTTACTTCAGCAAATGATTATTAATTAAACATTTATTTATCAATTAATATTTACAATTATGATTTTTGTGTGTACAACGTTGTCCATAAAACCATTACCACCAATAACCAATTCCCATAGAATTGACATGAATTACCCAAATAATTGGAACCGATTAATAATTGATAGATAATTCTTTATAAAGTTTAATTTATTTATAACCGACTATTGTATCATTAACTAATGATTTTCAGTTATTATATTATTATGATGTCTCAATTATGACATCAAGAATATTTAAAATGTGATAATCTCAGCTGATTTAGCTTTTACATAGCATAAAAAAAGACATCTAAATTATAACATGACGACATAGAAAACAAACAATTTGCAAAACACATCAATAGAACTAATTGAACAAACACATATGTGGATGTATTCAAGTTAACTACCGGTGTGTGTGCAATTGGTGTATGCAATAGTTACTATTTACCTTACAACGTATGATTGTTTCTAGTAGAATTTGAAGTTTTGTTCTGTAATGTTTCATAGTGTAATATTTCAAAACATAGTTTATTTATTGTCATATAATACATATACATGTTAATTAATACAATGAATGACATGAAAGAAACATTTCATGAGAAACTGGTTTCTTCTTGTTCAATCAGTCTTGTTCTATTGCGTACATCTGCAAATAGATTAATATTAATATGTTCATTAATTTGACCTTTGATAGCGGATTGTTCGCAAGCGGGTAAATGTGCCAATTTTTCATTAAGGGTGTTTAAAACTTTTTTGATTTGTAATTTGCTTTCTGCCAATTCACGTTCAATTTCGGGTGAATTATTCCCGACTTTAATAACAGTGTTTACCGAGGCAACAACATTTTGTTCTTCTCTGGTAATGTATGGTTTCAACATATTGATATGGCACACTCGTTGCGATTTCCGTCTATCAGGGGTCTTTACAAGATAGGTAACCTCACTAAGCTTAGCCATAACCTCGTAGGGTCCTGTAAACTTGGCACTCATGGGTTGACCAGACAGTGGCGTCAGCATGAGAACTTTATCACCAGGTTGGAAGATACGGGTTCTTGCGTTGACGTCATAACAGACCTTCATCTTGTCTTGTGCCTGCAAAAGATTAGATCTTACAACTTTTAATGAATTATATAGTCTATTTCTAAAGTTCTCCACATATGTTAGTGGACCAGTGTCTTCAGTGGATGATAACCATGTCTCTTGTAGCAGCTTTAGTGGTCCACGAACTGTGTGTCCGAATACCAGTTCAAAGGGACTGAAACCAAGAGATACTTGTACAGCCTCTCTGGTTGCGAAGAGTGCGAAGGGAATACCACGATCCCAGTCGTCGTTATGCTCGAAACAGAAAGTACGGAGCATATTCTTCAATGTTTGGTGGTATCGTTCCAGTGTGCCTTGACTCTGTGTATGATATGCACTCGATACTGCATGAAGAATACCCAGCCGTTCTAAGACTTGGCGAAATAATATCGATGTGAAATTTGAACCTTGATCTGACTGCACGGTTTTCGGAAGACCATATCGGGTAAAGAATCCGATAAGTGCATTGGAGATTTTGTCGGCATTGATGCTACGTAGAGGAATAGCCTCTGGAAATCTCGTTGCCGAACACATAATAGTGAACAGATACTGGTGGCCAGCCTTAGTTTTAGACAACGGACCGACGCAGTCTATAATAATGTGACTGAAGGGTTCTGAGAATGCTGGTATGGGTCGTAGAGGAGCTACCGGAATGGTCTGATTCGGTTTGCCGACCATCTGGCAGACATGACATGATCTGCAAAACGATGTGACGTCACGACGTAGGCCAGGCCAGAAGAAATATGAAAGAATCCTGTCGAAGGTTTTCTGTATCCCTAGGTGACCAGCCTACGGTGAATCATGGGCTATATGTAGTATGTCCTTGCGGTATACAGTGGGTACCACGATTTGATGTATATCGCTGCATGTTTCATCGTCGTTTTCTTTCCCTCTCCATTTCCTCATCAACAACTCGTCCCTCAGGTAATAACCTGCGGCCATTGTTTCTAATTCTCCTTCATTCTTTGCTTCCTCTTTTAGCTTCCCGATCTCTGGATCTTTGCCTTGGGCAAGAATGAGTAGTTGTCTAGGCGAAAAATTACTTTGAACAGTATGACTTGAGTGACCACCTAGAACATCCGCCATGAAGGTTGCTTGTAAGTCAATCTCTGGTGTCGGTTCTGGTTTCTTTGTCGATTCATCAGTCATCTGTTGTTTCTCCATAGCTCTGGTGATAACACATACTGAATTTTCAGTATTCCTAAACTGAACAGAGTCTTTGGGTTCTTTAAGTACAGGATGTACCTGATTCTTGGCAATGTCACTTCCTAAAAGTAATGAAATGCCTCTGTAGGGAAATTTCTTCACTATCCCAACAATAACAGTTCCAGTGAAGTAATTACACTTCAACTGTATACGATGTAACGGTGCCGTAAGTGTCCCAGTCATACTACTGATTAAGGCATATAGGCCTGTATGAGTCAATTTCGACGTTGGTACAGTATTCTTCAACAGTAGAGATATATCAGCACCGGAGTCACGTAGAATTTTAATCTTCCGTTCTCTAGCTTGATTATCTATAGGTGACACATAGCCCTCGCTAACATCCGATAGCATACACTCGGGTAGTTCTCTGCCTACTGAGTTTCTTGCTACACTACTGCCTCCATAAGTAAATGTTTTATTTACTGATTGTTCATCTATCACACTCCCTTTGGAGTTGAAACTAGAATGTTCAATAGCCTCGGTCTTCATTTCAAAGACTTTTTCCGACTTTGAGCAACTTGGACATGCGTGTTTTGCCATCTCCTCATGACTAACATCAGATGTCTTTCTTTCAGCTTTAATTCTTTTGTGGGCAGTTTTGTTTATTTGAGTTTCAGTTTGTACGGCGATGTGCGATAAAACCACGTTGTTCTTGTTTTTAATGTGTCTTTTCTCTTTATGTAGACTCCAACAATTCTCTTTTATATGTCCATCTTTCTTACAAAATCTACAGGTAATTCTCTTTTGTACAAAACTTGAATTCTCTTGTTTATTGGCTTTTTTTTTACTCTTATCCTCTGTCGTTCTTAACTTCCTCTCTGTATTACTGTTTTGAGTCCTCAAACTTGTTCTGTCATTTTGAAAATAATGGCTATGCGGGTGAATAATGACGTATTCATCGGCTTTAACTGCTGCTTGTTCTGCGATTTCAATACCACGATCAGCCAAATGAACTTTTATATCAGTGCGAATCTTTTCATTAAAATCCTCCATCAGTATGAGATTATATAGTTTTTCATAATCTTTATTCACATTCTTAGATCGTAACCATCGATCAAGATACTTTTTCTCTAATCTCAGGAAATCAACATGTGAAACTTCTGGTTCCTTCTTGTACTCACGATATAACTTTCGATACTTTTCTGGAGTTAGAACATAACTCAATAGTACTCTGCTCTTTATTAGTTCATAATTATTGCATTCCTCTGGAGTTAGATTCAATACAACATCTAGAGCCTTGCCTTTTGTTAGAGCTGAACGTAAAAGTACTGCTTTCTTATCTTCAGGAAATTTATAATCGATCGAGTTTTTCTCGAAGACCATAAAGAACTCATCAATGTCTATGCCCTCCATGCTTGGAACATGCTTTTTAAACTTATATAGTTCTACATTATTGGTTTCCTGAATCGTATGAGTTGACGAACGAGATCTTGCCAATTCAATCCTTTCATTACTAGCGATTCTTTCTTTTTCCAATTCCCCAAGTCTTTTCTCTTTCTCTTTCTCTGCTTCTATCCTTTTACTCTCTAATTGAATTTCTAACTTCTTCATTTCTAACTGGAATTTCATGTCCGCACTTAGTTCATTTCCATTCATTTTAAATTCATGGTTATTTATGCCTGTTTTCAGGGTTTCTGATACATTGAGAACCACTGATTCTTCATTATTCATAGTATTTTCTTCAAGAATTCTACCATGTCTTTTCAAACAATCCTTAATTTCTTGAATCAATTTACTCCTTACTGGTGTAACTTCAGTAATGTCTATTCCCAGAGAATTTGCCATCTCTTTTAACTGGGTTAGTGACATGCTATTTAACTGTTCTGACGTGATAGCAAAAATATTCAATTGCTCCAGCGTAAGATTAGCTCCCGCCATGTTTTTATTTTAATGACGTAAATAGAAGATAAAAAATTCAACTTTACCTTTCATAAAGTCCTTTGAAATATTTTTACACCACTGTTAATTTGTAGAAGATAAATTTTAAGGATGGTTGTATACACAGCTGAAATAACAGTATATCCGAACACAGACAGTGCCTCCCACGTAGACAGACTTTTAATAAATACTTGTTGTAAATCGTTTTCACTAAAACAGTTGTATATCCTCAATTTCTTATACATACAAACTTTAGATCCAAGGACGATAGCCCCAAATCTTTTGTCACGTGCGAAATCAGCTACTGACGAATAATATTATATTTAGGAATGTAATATTTATACATTCTTTTGATTCACATCCCTCTTGGATCCTACAAGGTTGTATAAGAATTAGTATTGGTGTTATTGTAGTAGATTTGATATTTATTTGGCTCGTAGGATGTGTTTTAAGTGTATGAAGTGAATTAGGTAAACTGTACCTTAATATAGAAGAAATCCACAATCCTGTTTGAATGATGAAACACAATTTTATTCCAACAAGTTGAAATTATGAATATAACAGCAACACAGAATACAGGTACCAATATTATAGGATGAAACTTAATCAGTTGAGATTCTTCTATATCGTACTAAGCTGAGATAACGTATCTTTTAAGAAAGTGGTCAAGAACAGTCCTCACAAAATTGCGCCCAAGCTAGAACTCTAACGATCTCAAACCCTCTCGCGAGGTATGACGCATTTTTCCTATGACGTAGTGTCTAGACATATGCATATTTTATTCCTAACACGGAAACATTTCGGGTTTAAGATTATTTCTTTTGAACTTTAATTAATAATAATAGAACCAATATAATTATGGAAATAAAACTACTTTCGTAACAATAGTGTGTGATGGAATAGACTAGCCAAGTACAGTTTGTGATGGAATAGAATAACCAAGTATATTTTTAATGGAATATACTAACCAAGTATAGTTTGAGATAGAATAGACTAGCCAAGTACAATTTATGTACAGTTTAATAGACTAACCAAGCATAGTTTGTGCTGTAATAAACTAGCCTAGTATATTTTTTATAGAATAGACTAGCCATGTATAGTTTGTGCTGGAATAGACTAACCAAGTATAGTTTGTGATAGACTTTTTAAGTAGGCTTTTCGAAACTCACCTATTGGGCGTGGAGTAACCAAAGTAAACCGACTTTGGTTGAAGACTGGCGACTGTCTCTAATGTCATCTGTTTTTAACTGCATACGCTTTAGACAAATCGCTTATGACAGTGGTTCCCAACTTTCTAAGAGCCGCGACCCCTTAATACAGCTCCTCATGGCATGGCGACCTCCAATCGCACAATTTATTTCCTCGTTACCTTATAACTAGAGACCGACCGAAATTCGGCTACAGTTTTTGTTTCGGAGCCGAAAATAGGCAAATGGTCATTTTCGGTGTAGTTTCGGTTTATGCCGAAGAAAAAAGTTAGCTTTCGGTTTGCTTACAGTTTCGGCTGAAAGTGACATTGACTTTCGGTCAACGATAATGCTGCTTCTATTACTCTTCTTATTGATAATTTTGAATAACATTATACATAATACATGTATATACAACTATATATTAGGCTTACATTTTCTATGTAGTGATGTTAAACGATATCCAGATTCTGATTTTCGGTATTGTCGGAATTAGGAAGAAAATCCTTTCAATATGGTGTCCCACAATTTTTTTTCTCGGAGACGTATTTTAAAACCATGTTTTGATTCGTACGAAACAATTCTTTAACCTTAAATACTTGCACACACTAACTAATTAGGCAAGGGCGACTCATAGTCAAGGGCGACTCATAGGCCTGTTTAAGTTGTTTTTTTTCAAATCCCGAATATTGCTTGCAATACAAGCACAGACAACAACAAAGGCAGATGTTAAGTTTTAACTAATGCTAGTCGTCGGCAAAGCCTTTGATCTACGTAGTCGAGAAACAAACCAACTGGATTTTCCCCATTGAAGATAAACGCCCCAAGAGATAAAGAGACCGATAGACGTAGCTTTGCCCTATGCTTGGACTTCAAACGAAAACGTTTTGGCAAAAAAATGATATTACAACCCTAGTTCTAATGTTAACAAGTACCCATAAACTATTTAATATTACACTAAAATGTACAGTCTTTTAAAATCTGCAGTCTTTTAAAATCTTTTGTTTGGCTATTCTTTTTATCTTTCTGTTACAGTTTCGGTTTCGGCCGCATGTGTAGTGAAATTCTCGGTATCAGCTTCGGTTTCGGCCGAAAGTCAATTTATAATTTTTGGTATGGTTTCGTTTTCGGCCGAAACCCACAATTTGGTTTCGGTTGACCTCTACTTATAACTGTAATTTGTATTTAGGATGTATTTTCATTATAAAAATTGAGCATAATTAAAGGACTGAGTCAAAACAAATGTAATTATATATACAAATAGAAAATATTCATTTATTTCTAATTACACCACGAACGTTATTGGTACATTCCTTCTTAATTTCTCATTAGATCAGAAATTCTAATGGCATTCTTTGCAAAAGCACAACGAAAGTCATACTCAACAAAAAGTATTTTTTTCTGTGTTTCGACTTAATATCAGAATCTAGTATGCTATAGATTTTTTGGTCATAAAAACCAGTGATACCACTCCTTGGATTTTTTCCCAAGATCTTGGCTTTTTCTATATCAACTTGGGATATTGGCTTTTTTTTTCGAGGACCTTGGTTTTTTAACTTGGCTTTTTTTTTTCAAGAAAATATTAGCATATTTTATGTATTTTAGTAGTATCCAAAATGTAATTTGGGAAGCGATTAAAAGTATAAATGATTATGTCTCTTATCTTATCTTATACATTACAGACGCTCCTTTCTATAAAGAAGATTATTGCGTCCTACGCTCATCCGTGGTCCGAGTCTAGTCTTGCATTTTTATTAATGTTTTAAATAATGTTAAGTCACTGGTTTTCCTGGTTTGCTCAAGCAACCTATTCCATTCCCGAATGCCACTCGGGAAGAAGGAGTACTTATATGCATTTGTTCTGGCATAAGGAAGAAGGAATGTGTTTTTGTCTTTATGTTTATCTGAGCTTTGCAACAGGTTGTCATTGGGTTGTATTTCTAAATTAGAGTTTAATGCCTTATGTTACCTTATGTATTATTACTACTTTACTCTTTGCCCTTCTGTCTTCTAGTGTTTCTAGGTTTAGTGATTTGACTAATGGTGTTACTCTTGTTAATTGGGAATATTCACTAGTTATGAACCTTGCAGCTCTTTTCTGAATTTGTTCTAATTGTTTTATGTTTTCTTTAGTTGATGGGTCCCATACAGGTGCTGCATATTCTAGTATAGGCCTAACTAATGTGAGATAGCATTTTAGTTTTATATTCTTATTACATTTGTAAAATTTCCTTTTTATGAATCCTAATGTTTTGTTTGATTTTTTAATTACTTCATCAATGTCATCTTTACTGCTACAGAAAATTTGGCTAGACTCATAGTGACACTGTGTCACCAACGACAGCTCGGTTATATCAGTTATATTGTATAATAATAGTGCTGAGTTGGCTGGAATATGAGTGAATGGATAAGGTGGCAACGAGGATGGGGAGGGGAGGGTAAAGTGGTTTATAATTAATTTAACCTCACATTTGACAACTCAAAATTAATTGATCAGACATCGAGGTAAACACCCGCCGCAGCCGTTTATTGCAAGTGAATAGAAGAAATATTCCACATCATATGACTAAGCTTATGTAGGTTATTAACTGGAAAATGTTAAACAAAATGTTAGACAAAAAACAATGCGAGGTGGGAGGAGAGACAAATAGTGTAAATAAGTAGGGTGGGGTGAGGTGGCAAATAATAGGCAAATAGTATAAAGGGGTGGGGGCAACATTTTGCATTGGGAAAATAGTGCACGGTTTGTGGTGGGTGCAAGAATAAATCAGGCCTTTTCTCCACTTGTGCATGATTTCACCCTAAACAATTCGAAAACAATTTTTTTAAGTATCAAAAATTGAAACGTAAACAGATCATAAAAAAAATACAATTTTTATTTCCATAAACCAAAAAGGAAACATATTTTCAATTTGTTAATATTTTTTTTTGTTTTAGGGATAAAAAAAGGAGAGGGGGAGCGGAAAGGTGCACATGGGAGAATTGAAAAATAAAGGGGGGGGGGGCTGAAGGCAAAAATAGTTCACCGAGACCACTTTTATTATAACTTGGCTTTTCTGGACTTTTTTTAGGAGCTCAACTTGTCTTTTCTGAATTTTTAGAGCGGTATCACTGATAAAAACTGTTCCGTAGAACGGCAAACATTGTGAAAGCTAGGTATGATTAGATAGTACAAATTATATTTAAAAAAAACAACTTGACTTAAATATCATAATATATTTGTGTAATTGGACTTATTTGTAGACATTGGTTGAATTTTAATTTAAATTTAAATGTATTTTCCTTATGTGGGTCTAAAAAGGTCTTATGATTTATACACTAAATTACTATCGAATATATGAATTGACTTTCTTTAAATTTAAACTGACTTTTTTCGACACAGCATTCCTCTTTAATCTAAAATTGAATCAAAAGAATCATCGGCCGTAATATTAAACTCCGTGGCCAAAAAATATTTATCACTTTCAACATTTAAGCTTACGCCACAATTGTCATATTGGGGATGTGGACAATGTGGTTCGCGTGACTATTTTCTTAAATCAAGCTGGTTTAGTTGTCCCAGGTACATTAATTATATTTTCAAGCTAAAAAAGTAGCCTCTTTTTATTTAAAAACAGCAAGGTCCCTTTCAATCACAAAAATATGGCTTTTTAATTATTAAAAACGTGTGAATTTCAGAAATTTCAGAAATTTTTTTTAAGTGAAAATTTTAAATGACTGAAAAGTGGGGTCCTTTCAAGAAAGAAAATGGATACTATTCAAGACAAAATACTAGAGGGAGTAAAGACCAAGCAAAATTTGGCTTCGGTTTCGGCACCGAAAATAGGCAAAAACCCTTTTTCGGTGTGGTTTAGGTTTTCGGCCGAAGCCAAAATGTTAATTTTCGGTTTGTTTACGGTTTAGGCCGAAACTGATATTGACTCTCGGTCATCAGTTATAGTTGTTGTTGTGTTTCGTATTGTTTGTGAATTTGCGATACCAACACATACAACAGCAAATGCAGATGTTAACGCTAGTCGTCGGTACTGGCATGTGATCTACGTTTTTGAAAACTATAACTTACTTTGCCCGGGGGCGGAAATGGGAGAAAAAAAATGGGTAAAAAATCGGATATTTAGAACCGAAAATAGGTATTAACATCCCTAATGTGAAGTAGAAGACTGAAGATAATAATAACGGATTATTTAACCACTCCAAAGAAGTGTTACTCAAAATAGAGTCCCCCATAAACTAGTTAATATTACACAAAAATGTGCAGTCTTTTGAAATAATTTGTTTCGCATTTTCGGTTTATTATTTGGTTTCAGTTAAACTTTTGGTTTCGGCTGAAAGTCAATGTATAATATCCGGTATGGTTTCGTTTTCGGCCGAAACTAAAAATTTGGTTTTGGTCGGTCTCTAAGAGGGAGGATGAGTAGCATGATGCGCAAAATAAACCCTCTCCTGCTTAGATGTGCCAAATGCTGTCTCATCTATAGTACTCCTGGATAAGCCTACTTATAAAATATGGCTTCTCTTACTTAATTTACTTATTAAGATATATATTTAAGGGTTTTGATCTCTGTTTTAAACGACCCATTCTGGTGCGACCAGAATACCAAGTGAAAAAAAGCTGGTTTTCTGAGAGGAGACTGAGACCCTCTTCAGGGTAAAGGGAAAAATATGTCTCGTTTCACTAACCCAGTTCTACTCTCTATTGAGCAGATGGCTTGTTCTAAATTACAAGCTCTGGCTCTCAAAGCTCTCTCTATTGTTGATCCAGAAGTGGCCCAATCTCTATGATCGTGCCACTGACAGAATGGTGAGAACTACATTTCATAGACTGGCTGGCTTAATCTGTTGTACTCTCAACAAAAAATTACAGAAGTCCTTAAACTGACGATTCTACTTTTTTAAAACCAAATGGCTAAATAAGTTACAGACAAACCATTAACTATGATAAAGAAACAAATTAATAAAGGAAATTACTACAAATATTAAGTGGTCTTAGGTGTCTTGATAAAACAAAAAGAAGTAAAAAAAAAAGAGTCATCAAATGTGCGAAAAAGGAATGGTTGGTTTTCTTTATCACGACGTCACGACCAAAACCGTTATATGAACTTAAGAACTAATATCAACACCCCAAGTCCGGCTGCCGGGACTGTTCAGGAATCTCATAATGTGAACAAAGGGGACACTGAGTAAGACTTCATGCAATCATTGACAAAACTCTACAATGCCCAATAGATTCATTGTCGGAAAACACAGTGCTGCACCGAGAAGCTTGCTACCGAACTCGAAACGTTACACTACTGTCACATATTGGTGGTTCCAAATATTGAAAAACACATTACATATTCCCCCTCTCTTTTTCTCCCTACACAAGATTTTGTGGGCGGGGCTTATTTTTCCATTTTCTTGACTTTATGTACGAAGGCGAAAGATTCTTGGTAATTTTGGGATTCCGTGTTTATGTTGACCTCAAATTCTCGGAGTGGCTAGGAATGGTTTATTATTTCTGCTTAGGGGAGTTCCTATCATTTTTATTATGAGTTTTGTAATGATACCATTATTTTCACCCCTCCTAGTAATAGGTCTGTCCCCCGCACCACTCTAATAGTATTTAATGATTTGTTTGTCTTAAAGGCAGTTAGTTTCGAGATCATTTCTTTTGAGGACGCTTGTGTTGGCACTAATTTATTCTAACTGTACATAATCTTTTTATTTTATATATATTTGAACATATCACCTGAATTAAATTATCAACAACATTTACACTGAAGCTTCCTCGTCAAGTTACTATTCTGTTGTGTTGTTTACAATACTATAATATTTATTTATTACTCCAACATCAAGGAAAGGAACGAAAATGCTGAGTTTGTGCCCAGGACCATATGGAGAGTTCGTGTAATACTGAAATATAAATAATAATAACCAAAGTCAACCCTAGGACGAACGAGAATAATCAACGATATCTACACGGCTCTGACCACAATGGGATTGTGGAAGTAACACTACCATAATCTGTGCATCAAGTCTTTTACTGAAGTCAGTACCATGAGTGATGATTAGAAGCAATATGTGTTGTGCTGTATCCAATTGCGGATACCCTAAGCCATGTTTTGCAGTAATTTCTGTGCTGTTAGGTATTTGTTGAATAGTTGAAAATTATAGTGAAATTGATAGACACTGGATGGCTTACTAACCACTGTTACCATTTTCAAAAAGAAGTGGGGTTCAAGTCTGGTTTATTCACCGAAAAGTTATAATATGACTTAAAGCGTATACGTTTAGTGATCCAAAACCTGATTTCATGAATTTCGATACTAATGATACCTTTATAATTGAAAAGAAAGAAGAAAAGAAGAGAAATAACTTTTTCGTACGCAATTCCGTTTGTTAAGGATGTAACAGTCGGGCCTGATGTTTTAACAGCTGAGAGGAAATAATTAGAAAAGAATAGAGCTTTCATAAAACGTATTATAGACACAGTGTTTTTTAATTGGGACAACATAGACACAGTAAATTAAAATGTTTAAATTCAATTTTTTGTATCTCTACAAAATCTCAATGCTGGCGATTAATCTCGCCATTCAATATTAATAGAAAAGAATGCAGACATATAGAAGCATTGGCATTGATTTTATTAATAATTTTCGGTACTAGATTATCATCCCGAGAATGAGCAGTAGATGCAATCAATTTTGCAGAAATTAACATCACTTATAATTGTTAGAAAAAAGTCGTCGATGGTGAAATAAAAACTGCACTATTATACAGTGTGTTTGCCCTGATAACGGGGGATTCTTGTAAGACTTGATATGTACGAATTCTTAGTTCTTCTATTAACCTGGAAAATTGCTAATAGTTAAGCCTTTTTCTTAAAGGTTGTCCCCCCTCCCCCCCCCCCCCCCCCCACAGCGTCAAAACCTGGCTACGTCACTTAAGTCAACATGTACATTTTATTTTCATCCGATTCTATATGCCAAAGCTGATGTTTTATTAGGAATGTTCGCATCTTTTTATACAAATTAAGGCATGTTCCAGTTGGACCTTGCTGTGATCAATATAATTCATTCAAGATGGCAGAGACGTATAACAAGTAAGTTATTTTCTTCAAGCATCATCCATCTAGTAATACAGTCAGGGTTGTACAGTGCTGCCACTCATGTGTTTTTACACATAGATCTAAATGTCAGTATTAGTTGTCTTTATACATATTCATTTTTTTGCCTTTTTTTTTCTCAATACCGAAATTTCAAATGCAAGATGTCACCAAATGCCAAAGAATAAAATTGCAAACTCCAGCTGAGTGCTACCGTTGTCACGTCGGCAACAGCGTCCATTCTTCCACCCAAACATTTAGTCACAAGATGTAGTAAAGCTGTCGCATCCAAAAGGAATGATCCAATCAACTGCACCGATTCGCAGAACGATCTGCGTTTATGATTGACCTCCATGCCCCCACTTTTGTGGAAGATCAATTAATTCACGTGTAACTTGTGACACCTCCTTTACAATCGTGCAACAATAGGGTGGTATAAAATATGTACAAGAACAAACAAAAAGCCAACCGGATTGATAGGTTGATCATGGTCACGACACCCAGACGACATTGATTCACCTATGCAAGTAAGACATATTCTCCGCCATTAAATGGTACTTTTTATTGCAAATGTCAACAACCATAACGATTTATGAGTCGGTTGTGGTTTAGATTACCGCATATACTCGCGTATAAGTCGCACTTTTTTTACAGAAAATTTCGACAAAAAGTAGGGGTGCGACTTACACACCCGACACTGTTTTTTAAAAGTTCGAAAAACAGCACTAGTCTATGGTAAAGTTTCCTACTTAACCCTTATAGTTGATTGGATTTATGTATAATTATTAGAATATGCCTTTTTTTTACTATGTTTGCCTTATGCACGATTAAAACAATTTTTTTAGGAAAGTTTCCGAAACAGGGTGAATATTTAGTAACTTTTATGTTTAAAAGGTATGCATTTTTGAGATATTAAAAGACAGTGTAACCTGGGAAGTCGAAGTGCGACTTATGCGCGGGTCAATGACAACGTATAAGGGAAAAAATCTTAAACTAGGGGTGCGACTTATACACCGGTGCGACTTATACGCGAGTATATACGATAGATATATTGGATAGATTGAATAGATTGGTTAGATTGGATAGATTGGATAGATTGGATAGATTGAATAGATTAGATAGATTAGATAGATTAGATAGATTAGATAGATTAGATAGATTAGATAGATTAGATAGATTAGATAGATTAGATAGATTAGATAGATTAGATAGATTAGATAGATTAGATAGATTAGATAGATTAGATAGATTAGATAGATTAGATAGATTATGTAGATTGAATAGATTAGACAGATTCGATAGATTCGATAGATTCGATAGATTCGATAGATTCGATAGATTCGATAGATTCGATTAATTCGATAGATTCGATAAATTCGATAGATTCGATAGATTCGATAGATTCGATAGATTCGATAGATTCGATAGATTCGATAGATTCGATAGATTCGATAGATTCGATAGATTCGATAGATGCGATAGATGCGATAGATTCGATAGATTAGATTAGATAGATTAGATAGATTAGATAGATTAGATAGATTAGATAGATTAGATAGATTAGATGGATTAGATGGATTAGATGGATTAGATGGATTAGATAGATTAGATAGATTAGATAGATTAGATAGATTCGATAGATTCGATAGATTCGATAGATTCGATAGATTCGATAGATTCGATAGATTCGATAAATTTGATAGATTCGATAGATTCGATAGATTAGATAGATTAGATAGATAAGATAGATAAGATAGATAAGATAGATTCGATAGATGCGATAGATTCGATAGATTCGATAGATTCGATAGATTCGATAGATTCGATAGATTCGATAGATTAGATAGATTAGATAGATTAGATAGATTAGATAGATTAGATAGATTAGATAGATTAGATAGATTAGATAGATTAGATAGATTAAATAGATTAGATAGATTAGATCAGTGGTTCAAAAACTTCTCCTCTCCGCGACCCTTTAATACGCATTCTTACGTTGTGGCGACAACCAACCATAAAATTTATTTTGTCGCTACCTTATAACTTTAATTTGCTACTGTTATGATTTGATTGTAATGTAAATATCTGATATGCAGGATGTAATTTCATTGTTACAAATTGAACATGATTGAAGCTTAGTGATTATATATTGTGAGATATATATATATATGGATTTCTAATTACAACTCGAACGAAGTTCACCTCCCACAACAAGTTTAGACTTGATTACTAACAAGCTGGAAAACCCTGTTTCACAAAGATAGTTTGTAAGCGCTGCACAGTCAGTCAAAATAGTATATGACTACAAACACTTGATCCAAAATGTTTTAATTGACATTGTAGAGAAATCAGTTTTTTGCATTATTGTAAATATTAAGTTCAATGGACTCTTCTTGTTTTGTCTCACGAACATCTTCAACTTTGACCTTGCTTGGGCTTCTGTAAAGTGCAAATAGGGTGACAAGTATATTTGGAAAGTACGACGACATTTTGTCTGCAAGCATGTGCAAGTGTTCTTTCACAGAAATTATTACCGTAATCCTTTTTGTACTATTCAATGTAATGTTTTTCAAAGAACGCAGATACGGTAGGTGAAATGTACATTAAAATATTATTTTCATCCAATTAATGTTTATGTCAAAGCTACAGTTTCATTTGGGATGATGGGATTTTCAGACAAATAAAGGCATGTTGCATTTGGTCCTTACGTTGATAAATTAAATTCATTCAAGATGGCAAAGATGTCAATCAAGTGTGTTATTTTCTTCATTTCACTTTTATCGCCGAAAGGTGCTTCGAACTGGGGTCTTGCTTTTTGTAGATGATTTTAACTTATTATACAGCAACGCTTTACACGTGTGAGACTGGTGCATTACAGCGCCAGCCCTGTTACATACAATTTGTATTTGTACGGGTAGTATGTGATGGGGTTGGCACTTTGATGTTATCACGCCGGGTACTCGTAGGTGAAATATCTGCGTGTGGGCTGATCCACTTGGACACCGATAAAGAAGCGGTGTTTCGGTTCCTAAGACAATCGGAAAATATTATTAGGTTTTCTGGTGGTCTTAGGCGAGTGAAATGGTCGTTCAACCGGTCGCGACCCACAGTTTGAGAAACACTGGTGTAGAGGGACAGGCTAAGTATTATTACGTGACACAATTCCTTCGAACAGAAACCAACAGTCATTTCGTTCTCGTAATTACTGTCCGTGTATTCAACACCACTGACCATCAACGAAGTAAGTAATGGGCTTATCTAATCAGCAATGAGATGTTTTTTCAGCAAGCACTAGTGGTCATCCAACACTTTCATGTCCGCCGATTTATAATTTATTTATTTATTTAGACATGATCAAGTCAGTTCATTATATTGTCCATTAAGTTTATTTTAGATGACATACTAATCTGTTAAGAATGTTATTCTTGTATTTTGACTCCGAGCCCCCCTTAATAAATATGAATTCCAGCTCAATTGTGCTGTTGTTTCAATGTTCAATATATTTATTAACAGTTCATCTTATGACAGCATTAGTAAGTTAGTTGATGTTTATCTCATTAAATTAGTATGAGTTGAGTTACTGTTGTTGTTGTTATTATTGTGGTTATAGTTGTTATCGTCTAGAGTATGCCCTGAGTTGTTGATCCTTTTGAAATATGATATGCAGCAATAGTGTATAAGTAAAATTCACCTTTCGTTTCATATGTGTAAATATATATATCAGCTCAAGTTGGTTGTATATTGTACTTGTTAATAATAGGATTATTATCAGTAATTATAGTTATTAAGACTCCACATTGAAATAGTCCACAAGGAAATAAATTAATAAGATCCAAGTTGTAAAATAATTTTGAAAATTTAATACTGAAAAATGAATCGTTTTTCAATTCCTGATATTCACAAAGATATGTACAATAGTCAATAGGCTATAATTCCAAGATTGTTATAAATACAAGAATATGGCTTAGATCCATTTAACATGCATTTCAATATGTGTATGTATGGAATCCTTGTCCAAATAATAAATTGAAATATTTAAGAAAACACATTTCAAACCTGACATTAGAATTTATATATTATTAGGTTGTTGTTGAGTAAACAAGGCAAGTTCAGAGCACCAGCACAAAGTGACTTTATTAACAGACAGCGGCACACGTCTAACTGTATTGGAAAAGGCAATAGGCCGAAAGGGTAGATTGAACGCGGTTTTCTCCTTTTATAGTCTAACAGTTTGGGCGTATCGTAATTGTCTAAGCAAATATTTGTAAACAACACGATTACTTAATGTAAATGACGTTGTATCGTTCTTATCGATTATTTACGAGACTTTACAAATCCGAATTAAAATGCTTCTAGAAGATTCTTAAGATAGCGTTCGTCCGGTGTTGATAATTAGTAATATTTATTCTCCCAACGTTAGATTCGCGATTCGCAATTATTAATACTAGAATTTTAAAGAGGTAATTATTATGAATCTCCGTTTCATAACAGTATGTAGATGTGTTTATGAATGTGTGTGCGTGTGCGTGTGCAATACAACACAACACAATGCAATTGTCATATTGACAGTCCCGAATGCACTAGCTGAACGCCGATTCATAGTTGTTTTTTTTCACAATGTGGTACAAGACAGACTATTTTAAATGGAGCAATGAGCAAAGTTGTACTAATACATGAAGCATTATATTATTAAAACTGTTAAGAAGAATTTTTCTTTTTCCATATGCAAGAGCGAAAACAAATGAATTATCTTTCTTTCCAAGTGTCATCTGGGTATGGATGGAAACGGTTGCTTGTACAAACCAGAAAAACCCCAACATGATTTAAAGCCCTAATGAAAAGGCAAAACTAGATAGCTAAGGACAGGAAGTCATGAATAGAAATTAGTACTGACCATGCTTCACTAGAAGTGGTCATAGTAAAGTAATAAAAAAAAAGAACAAACAAAGAATAGGTGTAAGACGCAATAATCTTTTGTATAGAACGAGTTTCTGTAACATAATAATATATGATGGGGCAATAAGAAACGAGTGCTTCTGAGGGTGCACCTCGGCCTCTTCTAATCAATGAAAAGTTTTAGAAAACTGTAAAAAAAAATATTTTATTTTTAAAAAACATTAGTCAGTATTTAATTAACTGCTGTAACAGGTGGAACTGATTTAAGGTACACTTTACAAAAAATAGTGTATTTAAATATAAAGAAAAAGTGTCTCCTTTGAAAATATCAGAGTTTGGGAAACTTGCAAGCACAATTTGTAGACCGAAACAAAATAATAAATCCGTGAACCATTAGCTATGGTGCATTTAGTTTCTAGGATGTTGAAAAGTTAATTTCCAAATTAGACTTCTAAAGCTCCATTTTCCCTCCACTTTCCCTCATTCCCGCTAAAGCTCATTATATTAAAGCAATGTTAATCCAAAATGAATGTAGTGTAAAGTTTCCTCTTCTCTATAATATTACTCTTCTGCTCCAATCTCTGCACTGGCTACCCAGTTACGAAAAGAGGTAGGAGATTTAATTTTTTTTCCTTTTCCAAAAGATGTTGCCAAAAGAAAAACATGGATTGTGAATGTCAGACGTGAAGAATCACCTATTTAAAATCCCGAACTAATTGCTTGATGCAAAAGGATTTTCGTTATTTTTTTTTTTTTAAATAAATATATGCATCGTGTTTTTTTAATAAGCAAGGGCGCAACTCTTGACTAATTTATTTCATAAACAACGCTAAATTTAACATAACGCGATTAAAACTTTAAGTATTAATTATCGCTTACTCACTTTTGATGTTAAAAAGGGATTCCTGAGAACTAATCTTGTATCCTTTGTATATCTTTTTAAGACTAGAACTGGCCGTCGAGGTTGAAATCAATTGTCAAACACCAGCAAAAGCATGCTTTTTTTGTTTACTAATTTAAAAATAGAACCGGAAGTTCGTGAACTCTTCCATTTGAAAAGGTCACGCCTCATTAAAACTTGACAATTCAGAATGCAAAGGAAAATGTTTACTTGAAAGTTGTATAAACTACGAGGAAACATATTTGTGTTATTACTTCACAATAAATAACTATCTATGCAAACAATCTCTACGCCAACATTAAATATACATAATTAATTATCTCTATATTAACTAGCGCGAAATTTCCAAATAAATTTTTTTTATATATATCCTAACATGCAATACACACAACATGACCTATACATGCATTTTAGACTACTATACTAAAAACCGCTGAAGTTCTTTTCTCTGTCTATCATTTTCCTTTCCTTTTCTCTCATACCTTCTCTCTCTCTCTCTCTCTCTCTCTCACTCTCTCTCTCTCTCTTTCTCTCTCTCTCTCTCTCTCTTTCTCTCTCTCTCTAAACAAATATATGTTACGGCGAAAACCCAAAGTACGGCCACTTCGTACTTTGGCCGAGGCCAGTAAGACTTGAAGTATAAAGCTGCTAAGTAAACAGAA
Source organism: Anisus vortex (assembly GCA_949126835.1). Classification (NCBI taxonomy): domain Eukaryota; kingdom Metazoa; phylum Mollusca; class Gastropoda; family Planorbidae; genus Anisus; species Anisus vortex. Next base: position 34,608,062 of record OX421496.1, read on the forward strand.
AAGTATTCTAATGACATAAGATGTGAATACTTTGTTCAGGAAATAATTCATCTAACAATGGTTCTTTATGCAAATTTCGGTAAAAAACAGTTGGGCGCATTGGAACTGTTAAATGCTTTGGCAAATGACAAATTAGAAAATATTTTTCATAACATATGTGTGAGTTTGAGGTTTTTCTTTACATCACCAGTCACAGTAGCATCAGCAGAGAGGAGCTTCAGTAAACTTAAGCTCATCAAACATTACTGTAGCATTGCCTTTCCCAAAATAATAATTATATTAATAAGTTAATTGATTAAATAATTATAGTAAGACATTTGCATTTTTTACATTAATTATTTAGTATCCCGTATTAAAGCTTTACATATGTCTTCTATAGAAAAAGATTAATTTTTTGTTGGACTTCTGCTTATGTCAGCCCCTAGTGAGAGGGTACTGATTTTTAAAATATCTCCGCTGTAAAATTGTTTAATCAAAGTATATCATATGTGCCTACAATTCCTACATTCTATATCATCAAAGAAAATATATATATCTGTGTTTATATTGTTTAATAAAGTTTTTTGAAGTAAGTAAAAACTACAATTGCCTCTTGATCATTTCTCAAGTCTACGTGTAAAGTGCTGAATAGAATAAATGTCAGGTCGCTGAGTTGGATCTGAATAAAATGTTAAGTTGCTTATACGAATTACCACGCTACCAATAATACAAATATTATAAGCACTAACAATTACCTTAGATCACACATGGGTCAGGATTGCCTGAATAAATTGGCTGGGCTCAGTATTGTCTGGCATTGCAAGACAAATAAACTTTGACACTGTAATTCGTAGTTTTGCCAAGAAAAGGGCACGCAAAGCAGCCTTGTTTTAATAAAACTAGTCTTTTTCTTGTGTTTTTTTTTTATCATCTATGTATTGATGTATTTTTTTTTTTACTTTTTCACGAAACAGGAAGCACTCAAAACATGAATGATTTGGGTATATATGTATTTAATTAATACCGGTATCACAGGCATGCATAGAATGCGAACAAGATGCATAGGTATGTACTTTTTTTTGTTACAGTACCGTTTTTAATCGTTTATTCGTATAAATAAAATTTAAAACGCATTGAACTTGAAGACTTTTTAATTGACTTGATATAACATTGCTATTAATTTATTACAGAGTTTTAACTCTCATACATATGTCCCAAATTATTAAATTAAGTAGCTGTGAAAACTACAAGTGGCCTATCTTAACATGTGTCACATATTCTCAATTTACTCTCTCATATTTCATATTAATCCATATTAAAATTAATTATGAGAAGTTCATTGACAATTTAATTGTCCAACTTTAAGCCCTCCAATACTTCTCTAGGAGTTCTATTCAACCAAATTAATCATCAATCATCAGTGATAGTTGCCAAGTAAAGACAAACATGTTTGTAAGAACATCTTATATTCCAATAGAATTAAGTGACGGTAGTGGGTGAACTTACATAAGTAAAATCAATCTCAATTAAACGTGTTACTGTTAAACAGTAACAAAGATACTAATTATTTTGTAGTGTCCGCTTAAACGACTTCTCATTTAAACGTGTTACTGTTAAACAGTAACAAATAAACTAATTATTTTGTAGTGTCCGCTTAAACGACTTCTCAATTAAACGTGTTACTGTTAAACAGTAACAAAGAAACTAATTATTTTGTAGTGTCCGCTTAAACGACTTCTCAATTAAACGTGTTACTGTTAAACAGCAACAAAAAAACTAATTATTTTGTAGTGTCCGCTTAAACGACTTCTCAATTAAACGTGTTACTGTTAAACAGCAACAAAGAAACTAATTATTTTGTAGTGTCCGCTTAAACTAATTCTCAATTAAACGTGTTACTGTTAAACAGCAACAAAGAAACTAATTTTTTTGTAGTGTCCGCTTAAATGACTTCTCAATTAAACGTGTTACTGTTAAACAGCAACAAAGAAACTAATTATTTTGTAGTGTCCGCTTAAACGACTTCTCAATTAAACGTGTTACTGTTAAACAGCAACAAAGAAACTAATTATTTTGTAGTGTCCGCTTAAACGACTTCTCATTTAAACGTGTTACTGTTAAACAGTAACAAAGAAACTAATTATTTTGTAGTGTCCGCTTAAACGACTTCTCAATTAAATGTGTCACTGTTAAACAGCAACAAAGAAACTAATTATTTTGTAGTGTCCTCTTAAACGACTAACTCCACTATATTCGTTTTTGTTGTTGTTTCAACGATGGCCATTTTTTGTCATATTGTGATTTTATTTTTTATGCGTTTGTAAAACTCGAGATTCTTGATTTGTAACACATACAGAGAGAAAGCTATTGGGGGACGGATGGTGCATACCGATTAGACTGAGACAAAGAGCACACGTGGAGAACTGAAAACAAAGATTCAATAGCGAAATAATATTGAAATAACAACATGATAACTTGGTGATGATTTGCTGTTACAAAGTTCTTACCAATACCAAAACATTTTCACCAATAGTTCGTTGTTTTCTTCACATCTCTCTGGTACTACCATCTTTAAGTGCTTTTCGTTGATTGGTTCTGAGAAGAACCTGGCGGTCACATGTGCGCGAGGGCACTCAAGTTGCAGAAGCCACTCTCACAGAAAGACGTGAATGAAAGCGAGCATGGGTAAAGGCGAGTGGCAGAGGAAAAGGAGTCGGCTCCATTGTCATTTTAGGACGGGCGGATGCCACATGTGTATATATATATATATATATATATATATATATATATATATATTTATGTATACATATAAAAGTATTTATCTGAGTCACATCTCGAAATGTACAGTGTATAAATCTGAGAAATAATAAACTACAAACGATAGTTGGAAAAGTCGTTACATTTACACTTCCAGAAGATCTTCGCGTGCCAGTAAATAAATTATGGCGTGCCGTGTTAGGTGCTTTGCATGAATGCCAGTGGTACCCCACCTCTGTTCAAGAATCAAGTGGGCCTTTTTTTAAGTCTGTTTAAACTATAGAACCTATCAAAAAAAATCTGGGTTATTCTAATAGGTTCAGTAGGTCCATTTGTGCTTCTTAGTGACATTGATAGCACATTTGTGATACATTTAAAAGCAGTAATAATACTAAGTCTTGTTCTCATCAACATTATCAAAAGTCGACAGATTAGGATCGGTTAAAAAAGATTCTTTTACTTCATTCACCCTATTCTTTTTATTTTTAATTGGTATAATTATATACGCTTTATAGTATACTTACTTTTACATGTGTAAAAGTTTACGATTTAAACTAATGTCAAGAGCTTTTTTTTTTACCAATGGGAAAAGAGGTGGAAATGTCTATTAAACTTGACCACGTGCTATTAACCCATATCTTGCTGAGGTCTTATTTTTTCTTTATTTTTACATATGTTATAGAAAGTCATAGTGTAATAAGCGAATGAAAGTTTGTTTTCGAAAATTTTTATTTTTTTTAGGAAATATTTAGATTTTAAATTCTGTCCTTAAAAAAGGACTCCAGCAAGAAATGATACCGTGACATTGCATGGTTGCGAGAGAAAGTGGCTCTTTTATCTCAAGGAAAAATACATATTTTTTAACAATTTAAGTTGGATTGATTAATTTATAGCTTTTCAAAACAATAAGATAAGAAAATAGCGTAATAAAACATTGACATTAAAGTGGCACCTGGGCACTGAATGGGTTATCTGAACAAACCAAGAAAACCAATAACATCATTTAAAACACTAATAAAAATGCAAGAATAGACTCTGACCACATATAAGCCTAGGATGCATTAATCTTCATTACAGAAGGAGTGTATGTAATTTATAATATCAAATTTTTTGCATATTATGTTGTAGATATTGTGATACTTAGCGTGATCACCTAGATGAAGATACATATGTATATAGTAGCCAACAGAAGTTGATATCAATCATTGCTTATAATGAAATCTGATATTCTTTTCTTTAATAGGCCTACATTATATAGGTCCAAAGAAATATATTCTATGATGGCATCTCCTCATATTGTTTTCATCATACTGCATGGTACATATATTATTCCGTAATGGTATTCTGAACATCAGATAGGTCTTCGGGGCAGCGGATTGGTATTCTGGGCAGCGTATTTGTATTCTGGGCATCGGCTAGGTCTTCAGGTCATCGTATAGGTCTTCAAGCCAAGAGATTGGTTTTCTGAGCAACAATTTGTTCTTAAGGGCGCCAGATTAGTCTTCTGTGTAGCAGATAGGTCTTCTGGGCAGCAGATTCATTGTTTGGGGAGCTAATTCGTCTTCTGGGCAACATATTGATCTTATGGGCATCAGATAGGTCTTATGGGCACTGGATTGGTCTTATGTGTAACGGATAGGTTTTATGGACAGCGCATTCGTCTTTAGGGCATCAGATTTTTATTTTGTGCAGTTGATGTGTCTTCTGGGCAGTGGATTGGTCTTCAGGGCATCGAACAGATTTTTTTGGCAGCAAATTGTTCTTTTGGGCATGATATTGGTCATCTGGGTAGTGGATAGTCTTATAGGCATCGGGTTTGTCTTTTGAGCAATGTATCGAAGCCAGCAAAAGAAAAGAAATAGCTATAAAGGTTTGCGTCGATCCTATTGTAATAGAAAAAGAGTAGTCAGCTTTAGAAAAGGAGAACTCTGTCTTTGTCGGCTGTTTAATGTATTCTAGGATTTAGTCAACACAAATATGCTCAAACAATCTGTAAAGCTGAATAGTCTCATCTCAAATTCAACATCATTTGTATTTGATTGTTGATAATTAGGAGACCTAGAATCTAGAAATTCACTAGAATGTCTTTAGTTACATCATCTTCATTACATTACCTGGCGGCTGAATCAATATATTGAGTGCATAATATAATATTATTGGTCTATTTAAGTAATAGCATGTTAAATTGAGTAAAGTTTGTGACATATGTTGAGAATAAAATATAGATATATACTAGAATTAGTATAAAAATGTATATTTATGTATATAAATAGGCAATGTGGTTTTGAAACTAGATAATATGGACAAACAACATTTCATTCCTACATCTTCAAATGTTAAAGACTCCATAATATATTTAAAAAAAAAACAAAAAAAAACACAAGGGTTTTCCTATGTTTTAGCAAAGAAAACACTAAAAAATTAACTTAAAGTCACGGTATCATTTGTTGCTGGCGTCCTTAAAAAAGGACAGTTGGTATTAACACCTATGTGTAATTATTATTAACGTTTTAAACTAAATATCTATGTTTATGCCTTCTACTAACATTAATTAACAATGTTATGTTAAATCTTAAGTCAATTTTTATCATTTTCATTTTTAAAAAATTATCACTTTTTCAGACTTGACAATTTTTCCGCATTTTTATCAAACTCACGACATAAATTTGTTTCGAGCGCAAAAAAATCTAAAAGCAGACAAATAAAGATAATAGTTAGATAGATCAGTATATATTCTTTACATTCAATGAAAAAATTGCAAACTATTAACTTAATTTTATGTCTTAATCGCATTTTACGAAGTGTCCTTAAATAAGGACGCCAGCAAGATATGGTTTAAACCAATCAAAGCGTGGCTATCAGAAAACGGGGCGTATCAAACTTTTTCTGCTCATGTGTTGCCTTTGCTTACTGGAAGATACCGATGTATATGAAAAAAAAATAATATGAGAATTAGGCTCTTGCCAAGGATTGATTGCTAACGCCATAAGCAACATGACAACTGAAACATCAGCGCCCCTAACAGTGAAACACTTGTGTAGAGTATTTAGGCTTAGTTGACAGTCGAGCTTCTTTGTGTGTCTTTAAATTTGACTCTCTATGTTATTTGCACACTGCTGTTTTCCCCAAATTCAAAACTCAATCATTGCTACTGTCAGTTCTTTCCACAATCTTCTAATCTTAAACTAGTATTTGAAGAAATTCCTTATTCCAGCTTTTGGTGATATTGTATTTGCGTTCAACAAATTCAAGTCACACAGTTGATAACATTAATTAAACGATTCAAAGTAGTTTCATTGAATAAATATTCAATCTAAACCAAAATATAGAATATTAAATACAGCAGCGAGAATATATTTACAATGGGTCGTATTGCTGCTGAGAGTTAACACTTTACAAGTCAGTCATAAAATATTGACTTGTATAAGGGGCAAGGGTGTTAACTCTCAGTAGCAATACGGCCCATTGAGATAGGATTACAAGAACGTCTTTGAAGAAGAAACTCTTACTGTCGGCGCGTCTGTGTTTTGGGGTTTATATAGTAGTGAGTATCTCGCTTCTGAGCATCGTAGGAAAGGCTTTTGCCCGCGTCACTCTTACTCGCTTGCAGAGTTTAGCCTCCCGAGTTTATCCAGAGTCACAATGTGGTTTTCGGGCGGGTCGGTCTACCATAGACATGGTGTTCTCCATACGGCAGATGCAGGAAAAATGTAGAGAGCAGCAGATGCCACTATACATCGCCTTCATAGACCTGACAAAAGCCTTTGATTTAGTTAGTCGCAGTGGGCTGTTCCAAATTCTGGAAAAAATTGGCTGTCCCCCACACTTACTCGCCATCATCAGACAGTTCCATGATAACATGCAGGGCACAGTGCACTTCAACGGAGCCACCTCTGAAGCCTTCCTAGTCAGTAGCGGTGTAAAGCAAGGCTGTGTACTCGCACCAACACTGTTCGCAATATTCTTTTCTATACTGCTCCGATACGCCTTCAAGGATAGTAGTGATGGAATCTGGTTACACACCAGAGCTGATGGAGGACTTTTCAACACTGCCCGTCTCCGAGCCAAAACCAAAACGAAAGAGGTCCTAATTCGCGAGCTACTTTTTGCTGACGATGCGGCCCTGATATCACACACAGAAACAGGCCTACAACAGCTTGTGTCAAGCTTCGCCAACGCCTGCAAAGAATTCGGCCTGCAGGTGAGCATAAAGAAGACAAATATCATGGCCCAAGACACATGCTCCGTTCCTATCATTACTATAGAAAACGAAAACCTGGAAGTTCTGGACTGTTTCACCTACTTGGGGTCCAAGATTTCCAGCTCATTGTCCATAGAGGATGAACTAAATAGCAGAATCGGCAAGGCAGCTGCCACAATGGCTATACTTGGTAAACGGGTTTGGGAAAACACCAGGCTGACAGAAAGGACCAAACTATGTGTCTACCAGGCCTGCGTCATCAGCACGCTGCTTTATGGTAGCGAATCATGGACAACCTATGCGTCCCATGAGCGCAAGCTAAATAGCTTCCACCTGAGGTGTCTGCGTCGCGTCCTTGGCATTAAATGGCAGGACAAAGTCCCTAACAGTGAGGTACTGACGCGCGCCAGCGCCCAAAGCATGTTCGCAGTCCTCAGTGAAAGGCGCCTAAGATGGCTAGGACATGTAAGAAGAATGAGTCCAGGCAGAATCCCAAAGGACCTCCTATATGGAGAATTGGCATCTGGGAAGAGAAAGACAGGTCGCCCACGCCTCCGCTATAAAGATGTCTGTATGAGAGACATGAGAGCAGCCAGAATAAGTACAAGTGACTGGGAGGAGAAGGCAGAGGATCGGTCCACCTGGCGCACTGCTGTCAGGAAAGGGGTTAAAACGGCAGAGGAAAATAGAATGGAGGAGAGCATAAATAAAAGGGCTAAAAGAAAAGCGGAAAAAATAGGACCCACAGAACACGTGTGCAAAGGCTGTAAAAAAGACTGTCATTCAAGGATAGGCCTGCTTAGCCACACGAGGAAGTGCAACCTCGAATCACGGTGATGCACCATCGTCTCGCGAGACGGAAGGATGCCATTGATAGTAGTGAGGCTCGAGCGGGAACCAGTCTAATATGGGAAGGGGGGGGGAATTTGAGTCTCTTCCTACTTTATTCATAGCAAATAATAATTTCTTAATATGATCCCCCCCATTTACAACTTTAATGGTATAGTCCTAAAAATGTACATGCAAGAGAAATTGTAGAAATTGGAGGAGAAAATTTAGGAATTTAGGACATGATTTACATTTAAAATAGATCTTATCTTATACATTACAGACGCTCCTTCTATAAAGAAGATTATCGCGTCCTACGTTCATCCGTGGTCCGAGACTAGTCTTGCATTTTTATTAATGTTTTAAACAATGTTAAGCTACTGGTTTTCCTGGTTTGTTCAGGCAATATATTCTATGCCCGAATGCCACTCGGGAAGAAAGAGTACTTATATGCATTTGTTTTCGCATAAGGGACAAGGAAAGTGCTTTTGTCATTATGATTATCTGAGCTTTGCAACAGGTTGTTATTGGGTTGTATTTCTAAATTAGAGTTTAATGCCTTATGTATTATTACTACTTTACTCTTTGACCTTCTGTCCTCTAGTGTTTCTAGGTTTAGTGATTTGACTAATGGTGTTCCTCTTGTCAATTGAGAATATTCACTAGTTATGAATCTTGCAGCTCTTTTTTTAATTTGTTCTAATTTGTTAATGTTTTCTTTAGTTGATGGGTCCCATACAGATGCTGCATATTCTAGTATAGTGTATTCTAGATCACAGATAATACAAGAGTTGAGCTGTTTTAGTTTTTGTTTCAATACACAATAGATAAATATTTAGACTAATAGATCAAAATATATAGACTAAATAGATAAAATATATAGACTAATGGAGGAGTGAAATGATCATTGTATTTATATTGATATGGTTGCTTTTAAACAAACAATTTTTGTACAACCAAAGCAAAGAAATGTCCCTCTCACAGAATGTCTTGTTCGTCTATACTAGGTCATCAAGGTTGAAGGACGATGTGTTCATGCTTGGGTATCGCTTCCCTACGAATGTACCATTTTACGCGAAAACTCATTCTTGGGGGTTGCTCTCTTCTCCACCTTGTTGACCTCTTCGGAGGATGAGGACTTGATGCTTGGGTATCGCTGTCCTACGAATGTACGCGAAAACTCAGTATTGGGGGTTGCTCTCTTCTCCATCCTGTTGACGTCTTCGTTAGTGCGCTTCATTCCTGCAAAGATTTCAATATTTGCACTGCTATCGCTTAAAGTATCTGTAGAAATACACAAGTGGAGCATCTGAACTTTTTATGGGAGAATTGTATTTTATATTATAGTAAGCAGGTCATAGTCATTCGATAAATGATTCAATCATTTTTATCAGTAAAAGTCATCGATTCATTAGCACTAAAAACTACGAATAAAGATATCTATGTAGAAGCATATCAATCTATCAGACTATCAACCTATCATTAATCTAATTACCTATTAATCTAAAAAAAATATATGCTGAATCTATTTACGGTGTATAGATCTTACTTTCTTCTTATCGATCTATTTATTATTTCTATCTTTCCAACCAAACATTTGTTTACTCTCTCTGCCCTTTTTTTTTATTTTTTAATTGATATATCAATACTTTTTCTATTTATTTTTTCAATCAATTACTCGAACTATAATTTTTATCTATCTAAATATTTTCCTAAATATATAGAAAACTATGTATCCGATTTATTGAATATTCTTTTTATTATGTAGTTTATATTTCTACCGAGCAGTTTTATAATCGCTCTATTTATCTCTTCATCTTACATTCTTTCTACATATCTGTCTAATTATATATTCACTTTTTTTATCTTTCTATCCATCTTTCTATCTATCTTTTTATCTATATAATTATCTATTTAACCAGCTACAATCTTTTCATCTTTTTTTCTATATAAATATATGAATCCTATTTTTCTTTAAATACTCGTATATTTTTCTATGTAAGTACTGCCCGCTTTGTCATTAACTAGTTTCTTATATAGATCTATTTATAACTAGTCATCGTAGCGCTGTGACATCGACATTGTCTCTTATATTCGTTACTACCCTTTCTTCTATGTTGGCTTACTTTATATAGGTAAAGAGAAATTAAAACAGAGTTTGTTTATTACTTCCCCTTACCTGCCAAAAGACAAGATATAAAACATGACGCCAAGAGGACAGCTAAGGGAAACAACCACTGACACTGGATCATTGTTTTTGTTTTATTTGCTTGAGCCGTTGAATTATAAATTAAACGTTGAAAGATTTTACAGTGAGAGTTGTGGAACTTTAATTGGAGAGTTATCTGTTTTGAAAGAAACAAAAAGAACATAAATATATTTTAATTATATTAATTCAACTCTCTATATATTAATTAATTTGAATTGTATTGTATAAATTATGTTTTAAGTTATAAAAACATCTTGTTCCCATATCTTCAAATCTAAATACAGTCCCCAATAATCCCTAATTCTAGAAGCCCAACAACGAAGGAAAGACCACCATTAACAATTCCTAATTAGGCGTGACCTTTTGAAATGGTAGAGGTCACGTGCTTCCGGTTCTATTTTAAATTAATAAAAAAAAAGCATGCTTTTGCTGGTGTTTGACAATTGATTTCAACCTCGACGGCCCAATCTAGTCTTTTAGACTACAAAGGATACAAGGTTAGTTATGAGGAATCCGTTTTTAACATCAAAAGTGAGTAGGCGATGATTAATATTCAAGTGTTAGTCGCATAAGGTTAATATATCTTTGTTTACAAAATATATTAGTCAAGAGTTGCGTTTCTTGGTTATTAAAAACACAATGGGTAGTTTCATAAAAACAAATAACGAATTTTTTTTTTCCATCAAGCAATAAGTTTGATATTATTAAAAGGTGAAATTTCATTTCTGACTTTCGCAATCCATCGTTTTTTTTTTGGCAACATTTTTTGAAAATGAAAAAAAAAAAAATCTTCTTTAAATTTTAGTAAAATCAGTAACACTTTTTTTTTATTAAATGATCGGAAAAGACAGAAAATGTCTTTCGTTATGACCTTTAATGCATGCATATTTGTTAAGACTTGTCAATTCTCAACTTGAAGTTTTTCTGAACGAAAGATGCTTGGAAAAAAGTGAAGTGATAAGTCTGGTCCTCATCAACACGATCGGTCAGTGGCGAAGCTATGAGAGGATGAGGAGTCCGAATTCGAAAGTGTTCTGTCATGTCATAATGTCAAATTACAAAATGCAGGGGCCCTTAAAGAGGCCAAGCAACCCGGGCCTCCACATCCCTAGCAACGTCAAGGCGATCGGTTCCTAAAGAGTCATCTGCGCGGCGATCGTGATAAATAGGAAGTACGTGGATCACGTCCCATCACCACGCGGGACAGGTCCGAGTCATACCTGGCTAACTCCTAGGACATAACGGAGATCTTGGCTTTTTCGGAAGGAATGCATCTCTTGAAGGGGAAACCCAGAGAATGCATCTCTTGTAGGGGGAACCCAGAGAATGCATCTCTTGAAGGGGAAACCCAGAGAATGCATCTCTTGTAGGGGAAATCCAGAGAATGCATCTCTTGAAGGTGGAATCCAGAGAATGCAAACTGACCGATTGACTAGCCTGAACCCCCAGTGAGATAAAAGACTTAAGCCCTTAGGGGCCGAGCCAAGAACGCACATACGTAGACCTGGGCAAGAGCAGGTGGCTAAACCTGCACAATGCCAAAAATGCACGTGCCTTGTACCCGTGTGGCAAAGGGAAATGATGCGAATGCTAACTTGGTCGTGTAGGTGACCAACATATCATGGACATGCGAACGTCCTGGAGCAGAGTGGCAAGGGAAAAAGAACGGCCATAGTAAGGCGCGTGCACAGCGCTCATGTGTGGCTGGAAGGAGAGTAAGTAGGAGTAGGTTGAGAGGCAAATGGCCCGGTGGACCCGGACTGTGCGCTTCTCTTTCCGGTTCCAAAAATCTTGCTACGGCACCTTGTGTTCGGTGAGGTGGGGGACTGATGAACCTGGTCCCATCGCCGACAATCTCAAAGGCAGCAAACCTCACAAGTTAAAGTCACAATCGGTAGACAAAAAGAACAGTGAACCTGAACCTGCGCCAGCCGAGCACATGGTGCTTTACCAGTATGTATTTCGGCAGCCACCGCGGATTGAAACCTCGCATGATGCTGGAGGAAAAGTAAACATTTATCCAGTCCACATTGATGAAAGTGCAAAAAGGCGTAGCCAAGCCGTTACTGTCCCAGAACCAGCTGTTTCTGGGCAACGGACCCTGATAGGTAAATGCCAAATGACATTAGAGGTGCCTGGTGTTGGCAGGCAGGGAAGCTAGATGCGTGCACTACAGGTTACAATATGTTACGAGTTACGAGGCAAAGCTCTTAGGAGCAAGATCCCAAAACCGCAGCAGCCTCATTGCGGCTGATGAAATCCGGACATATCCCCAAGGTGCTCGAGGGTGCTTTAGCAAACCAAACGGCAAGGCCCCCTGGGTTTGTTTTTAAGAAAGGCATCCTAAACTACTCCTTCCAGGAGAAAACCAATTCTGGTAATCATCAACCCAGTTGAAAGAATTACAGTATTCAAATAAAATAAATCTACATGTGTTTCTATTTCTTTTGGCTGTCATTTTGACAGTTCATGAACTAGATCTATCTTAATAATATAATATTGACAAAAACTTTGATCTTTCTTTCTTCACTGTTTTCGGATATTTTTGGTAAATTAATTATAACTTGTGCTGCAATGGACTAGGAAAATATCGTTTCTGCTGAAAAGGACTAGCGAAGTATAGTTTTTGCTTTAATAGACTAACCAAGTATATTTTTATAGAATAGAGTAACCAAGTATAGTTTGTTATGGAATAGACTAGCCAAGTACAGTTTGTGATGGAATAGACTAGATCTAACCAAGTATATTTTGTGATGGGATAGACTAACCAAGTATAGTTTTTTATAGAATATACTAACCAAGTATAGTTTGCGATTGAATAGACTAGCCAAGTATAGTTTGTACTAAAAAAAAGTCTAGCGAAGTATAGTTTTTGCTGGAATAGACAAACGAAGTAATAGTTTGTGCTTTAAGAGACTAACCAAGTATAGTTTGTGCTGTAATAGACTAACCAAGTATATTTTTGTTTATAGAATATAGTAACTAAGTATAGTTTGTGTTAGAATAGACTAGCCAAGTACAGTTAGTGCTTTAATAAACTAACCAAGTATAGTTTGTGCTGTAATAGACTAACCTATTATATTTTTTTATAGAATAGACTAGCCATGTATAGTTTGTGATAGACTTTTTAAGTAGGTTTTTCGAAACTCACCTATTAGGCGTGGAGAAACCGAAGTTGAAGACTGGCGACTGTCTCTAATGTCATCTGTTTTTAACTGCATACGTATTATACAAATCGCTTATGACAGTGGTTCCCAACTTTTTTAGAGCCGCGACCCCTTAATACAGCTCCTCATGGCATGGCGACCTCCAACCATACAATTTATTTCCACGTTACCTTATAACTAGAAACCAACCGAAATTCGGCTACAGTTTTTGTTTCAGAGCCGAAAATAGGCAAATGGTCATTTTCACTGTAGTTTTGGTTTAGGCCGAAGAAAAAAGTTAGCCTTCGGTTTGATTACAGTTTCGGCTGAAAGTGACATTGACTTTCGGTCAACAGGCGAATATCTATTTTAACTTTAAATTTTTAGACTGCAACGATAATGCTGCTTCTATTACTCTCCTTATTGATAATTTTGAATAACATTATACATGTGTATAAAACTATATATTAGGCTTACATTTTCTATGTCGTGATGTTAAACGATAACCGGATTCTGATTTTCGGTATTGTCGGAATTAGGAAGGAATTTATTTCAATATGGTGTCCCACAATTATTTTCTCGGAGACGCATTTTAAAACCATGTTTGATTCTACGAAACAATTCTTTAACCTTAAATACTTGCACACACTAACTAATTAGGCAAGGGCGACTCATAGGCCTATTTAAGTTGTTTTTTCTAACCCCGAATATTGCTTGCAATACAAGCACAGACAACAACAAAGGCAGATGTTAAGTTTTAACTAATGCTAGTCGTCGGCAAAGCCTTTGATCTACGTAGTCGAGAAGCAAACCAACTGGATTTTCCCCATTGAAGATGAACGCCCCAACAGACAAAGAGACCGATAGACGTAGCTTTGCCCTATGCTTGGACTTCAAACGAAAACTTTTTGGCGAAAAAAAAAGATATTGACACCCCTAGTTCTAAAGTTAACAAGTACCCATAAACTATTTAATATTACACTAAAATGTACAGTCTTTTAAAATCTTTTGTTTGGTATTCTTTTTATCTTTCTGTTACAGTTTCGGTTTCGGCCGCATGTGTAGTGAAATTCTCGGTATCAGCTTCGGTTTCGGCCGAAAGTCAATTTATAAATTTTGATATGGTTTCGTTTTCGGCCGAAACCTACAATTTGGTTTCGGTTGACCTCTACTTATAACTGTAATTTGTATTTAGGATGTATTTTCATTATAAAAATTGAGCATAATTAAAGGGGAAACTGGGGTAAAACGGGGTATTGGGCTAAAACGGGGTATTGGGGTAAAATGGGGTTTTGCAAATATACCCCTTTCAGAGCCTCAAAAACTATCGCAAATGATTGGATTTGAAGTAACACGATACGAGACGACGACATCTTGAGCTATAGTCCACTTTTCACGCAGAATTATTGTTACAAGGTAAATACAAATTTTCGCATCTTTTTCATCTAATTTTTTTAACTTACGACTTAAGAAACTGATACTTAATAATTAAAGTTTCGAACTAAATCTTTTATTGTATCTGAATAATATCTTATTGTCGACAAATAGGGCCTTTAATTTAACAATAAAATCAAGCATGTTACAATTTTAATGCATTTTATTGTGCCCCGCAACTGTGGCGTAAGCTTAAATGCTGAAAGTGATAACAATTATAGTTGTTTTGTTTTTCATATTGTTTGTGAATTTGCGATACCAACACATACAACAGCAAATGCAGATGTTGACTCTAGTCGTCGGTACAGACATGTGATCTACGTATTCGAAAACTATAGCTTACTTTGCCCGGGGGCGGAGATGAGGGGAAGGGGGGGGGGGAAATATGTAAAAAATCGGATATTTAGAACCGAAAATAGGTTTTAAGAAAAAAAATATATTAACATCCCTAATGTGAAGTAGAAGACTGAAGATAATAATAACGGATTATTTAACCACTCCAAAGAATGGTTTACTCAAAATAGAGTCCCCCATAAACTAGTTAATATTACACAAAAATGTGCAGTCTTTTGAAATAATTTGTTTCGCATTTTCGATTTATTATTCGCTTTCGGCTGGAGTTGTAGTTAAACTTTTGGTTTCGGCTTCGGTTTCGGCAGAAAGTCAATGTATAATATTCGGTATGGTTTCGTTTTTGGCTGAAACTAAAAATTTGGTTTCGGTCGGTCTCTAAGAGGGACGATGAGTAGCATGATGCGCAAAATAAACCCTCTCCTGCTTAGATGTGCTAAATGCTGTCTCATCTATAGTACTCCTGGATATGCCTACTTCTAAAATATGGCTTCTCTTACAAAATTGTGTTTTAAGGGGCACATTCACTTATTAGTATATATTCCAGGGTTTTGATCTCCCTGTTTTAACCGACCCATTCTGGTGCGACCGAATACCAAGTGAAAAATCTGGTTTTCTGAGAGGAGACTGAGACCTTCTTCAGGGTAAAGGGAAAAATATGTCTCGTTTCACTAACCCAGTTCTACTCTCTATTGGGCAGATGGCTTGTTCTAAATTACAAGCTCTGGCTCTCAAAGCTCTCTCTATTGTTGATCCAGAGGTGGCCCAATCTCTCTGATCGTGCCACTGACAGAATAGAGAGAACTACATTTCATAGACTGGCTGGCTTAATCTGTTGTACTCTTAACAAATAATTACAAAAAGCCTTAAACTGACGATTCTAATTTTTTAAAACCAAATGGCTAAATAAGCTACAGACAAACCATTAACTATGATGAAGAAACAAATTAATAAAGGAAATTACTACAAATACTAAGTGATCTAATTACTACAAATGCTAAGTGATCTAATTACTACAAATACTAAGTGATCGAATTACTACAAATACTAAGTGATCTAATTACTACAAATACTAAGTGATCTAATTACTACAAATACTAAGTGATCTAATTACTACAAATACTAAGTGATCTAATTACTACAAATACTAAGTGATCTAATTACTACAAATACTAAGTGATCTAATTACTACAAATACTAAGTGATCTAATTACTACAAATACTAAGTGATCTAATTACTACAAATACTAAGTGATCTAATTACTACAAATACTAAGTGATCTAATTACTACAAATACTAAGGGATCTAATTACTACAAATACTAAGTGATCTAATTACTACAAATACTAAGGGATCTAATTACTACAAATACTTAGGGATCTAATTACTACAAATACTAAGTGATCTAATTACTACAAATACTAAGTGATCTAATTACTACAAATACTAAGTGATCTAATTACTACAAATACTAAGTGATCTAATTACTACAAATACTAATTGATCCAATTACAATCACTATATAGGCAATATAGTGATCTAATTACTACAAATACTAAGTGATCTAATTACTACAAATACTAAGTGATCTAATTACTACAAAAACTAAGTGATCTTAGGCGTCTTGATGAAACAAAAGGAAGATCGTGCAAAGAGCCATCAAATGTGCGAACAAGGAATGGTTGGTTTTCTTTAGCACGACGTCACGACCAAAGCCGTTATATGAACTTAAGAACTAATATCAACACCCCAAGTCCGGCTACCGGGACTGTTCAGGAACAAGAGAGTGCTTTCACAGAAAATCTGATCAAATCTCATAATGTGATCCAAGGGCCAAGGGGACACAGAGTAAGACTTCATGCCATCATTGACAAAACTCTGCAATGCCCAATAGATTCACTGTCGGAAAACACAGTGCTGCACCGAGAAGCTTGCTTCCGAACTCAAAACTTTACACTACCATAATCTGTGCATCAAGTCGTTTACTGAAGGCAGTACCAGGAGTGATGATTAGAAGCAAGCTGTGTTATGCTGTATCCAATTGCAGATACCCCAAGCCATGTTTTGCAATCTGAAGAAACGAGACAGCGGTAAAGGCCATCTAATATATCATCGAGGCAATCGGTGAAAGATTTGTAGATGGTTTGGAAGTGATAGGCAATATAGTCGTTGCCAATGATGCGATTTCAGTGCAACAGGCCATCGACTCTCTTGTAAGCTATCGGCTATTTCAGATTTGATCTCTAGCTACAAAGTAAAAGTCACTCTACCAGGTCATAAGCAGGACCTTATAGTGGACAGGAACGGCCAACCGTTTGTGCCGACTGTTTGTCAGATAGGTGCGTGATACAGCAGATTTAGTTCTCCGAGACCCAAAAGGAGTAAGATCGCTCGCATTCTCAAAAAGAAGTGGGGTTCAAGTCTGGTTTACTCACCGAAAAGTTATAATATGACTTAAAGCATATACGTTTAGTGATCCAAAACCTGATTTCATGAATTTCGATACTAATGATACCTATATAATTGAAAAGAAATAAGAAAAGAAGAGAAATAACTTTTTCTTACGCAATTCCGTTTGTTAATGATGTAACAGTCGGGCCTGGTGTTTTAACAGCTGAGATGAAATAATTAAAAAAGAATAGAGCGTTCCTATAACGTATTATAGACACAGTGTTTTTTAATTGGGACAACATAGACACAGTAAATAAAAATGTTAAAATTCACTTTTTTTTATTTCTAAAAAAATTTCAATGCTGGCGATTAATCTCGCCATTCAATATTAATAGAAAAAAAAGAATGCAGACATATAGAAGCATTGGCATTGATTTTATTAATAATTTTCCATACTAAATGTTCATGCCGAGAATGAGCAGTAGATGCTATCAATTTTGCAGAAATTACCATCACTTATATTTGTGAGAAAAAGAGTCGTCGATGGTGAAATAAAAACTGCACTATTATACAGTGTGTTTGCCCTGAGAACGGGGGATTCTTGTAAGACTTGATATGTACGAATTCTTAGTTCTTCTATTAACCTGGAAAATTGCTAATAGTTGGGCCTTTTTCCTAAAGGTTGTTCCCCCCCCCCCCCCCAGCGTCAAAACCTGGCTACGCCACTGAAGGCAACATGTACATTTTATTTGCATCCAATTTTATATGCCAAAGCTGATGTTTTATTAGGAATGTTCGGATCTTTTTATACAAATTAAGGCATGTTCCATTTGGTCCTTGCTGTGATCAATATAATTCTTTCAAGATGGCAAACACGTATACCAAGTAAGTTATTTTCTTCAAGCATCATCCATCTAGTAATACATTCAGGGTTGTACAGTGCAGCCACTCATGTGTTTTTACGCATAGATCTAAATGTCAGTATTAGTGGTTTTTTTTACATATTCAATTTGGTTGGCTTTTGTTTTGTTCTTTTACATATTTTATACCACCCCATTGTAGCACGTTAGTAATGGAGGTGTCACAAGTTACACGTGAATTAATTGATCTTCCACAAAAGTGGGGTCATGGAGGTCAATCGAAAACGAAGATCGTTCTGCGAATCGGTGCAGTTGATTGGTTCATTCCGTTCGGATGCGACAGCTAATTGGATAGTTTACATATTGTGGCTAAATGTTTGGGTGGAAGAATGGGTGCTGTTGCCGACGTGACAACGGGAGCACTCAGCTGGAGTTTGCAATTTTATTCTTTGGCATTTGGTGACATCTTGCATTTGAAATTAAGATATTAAGAAAAAAAACACGCAAAAAAAATGAATATGTAAAAAAAACAACTAATACTGACATTTAGATAAAATTGGATGAAAATAAAATGTACATGTTGCTTTCAGTGGCGTAGCCAGGTTTTGACGCTGGGGGGGGGGGGGGAACAACCTTTTGGAAAAAGGCCCCACTACTAGCAATTTTCCAGAATTATAGAAGAATTAATTATAGAGTAGATAGAAGCAGGTTGGGAGTCGAACGACCCGGTGGACTGGACTGTGCGCTTCTGTTTCCTGCTTTAAAAAATCTTGCAACAGTAGACAAATAGAATAACTATAAACATGTGTTTCTATTTATTTTTGCTGTCATTTTGACAGTTCATAAACTAGATCTATCTTAATAATATAATATGGACGAAAACTATAATCTTTCTTTCTACACTCTTTCTATTTTCGGTTATTTTTTTTTTAAATTAAGTGTAGCTTGTGCTGGAATAAACCAACCAAGTATAGTTTGTGTTGGAATGGACAAACCAAGTATAGTTTGTTATGGAATGGACTAACCAAGTATAGTTTGTGCTGGAATGGACTAACCAAATATAGTTGTCACTCATCTCTCCCAGCCCCTCTCGACCCATAACCTCTTCGTAACCAGTGTTGTCGTCTCCTATTTTAGCGTTAAGGTCTCCAATCAACATGTGTTAATGAGGTGTTTGTGTTATCCCCATTGAACAACAATGTTCAGTTCATTAAACTAGTAATTTTCACCTTTCTGCAAGAACTCAATATAATATCTATAATCACAAGTGATCTGACAACGCTCTTCTGCAGCACAAATATATTTAATCACATTAAATCACAATCACATATAATATCCAATGAATAATATAATATAATATAAGTCCAAGAAATGAATTAGTATTCTGATCAAATGTAGTAGAATTACGAGTCTAACGTATACGTCTATACGCTTCTAGATATTCGAGTCGACTAACTTTCCTCCGGTGTTTTACCCCGTGATCAGACTTGCCCAGTCAAGCAAGTCTCACATGTAAAACGTGCAAAGCATTCTTTATAAAGCTAAGACGCAGTAGAACAAACTACGTCGTAAGATTGTGACATCCACAATCTTCCCAGTGCCCATAACTCTTGTACTATACAATTGACTTTCCTGAGTCATTTCCCTTTGACCTTGTCAGTGCATACTAGCATTACTCACCCCTCCCGGAAAAAATAATAATTCATTATTATTTTTGCATAATTACATATATAGGGAACATAAATTATTGTTACAAAATCAATGAAATATTTAGTTGCATATCAATGGTTAACGTATCTAATTAAGTCATGTAATATTCATGTAATCATAGTACATATATAAAGAAAAAAAACATAAACAATCATCATAAAAACAATTTACATCGGTGTCTTACAGAAGTTATACACCATCTTATTAACTATGAGACCAAAAATCTGAAGTCTCAAGTTTTACATTAGTCCTAGACAATTATCTTTCAGTATTGTCTATTCAATATCTGGGATATAAATGGATAATCTTGATAACACATCTGGCAAATGATTATCTTTTCCAACTATGCTTTTGATCTGAAACTGATAATCAGATAGTAATAATGCATATTTGTTTATGCGTTTGTTATTTACATTTGACACATTAAAATTTACTAATGGTTTGTGATCTGTGAGAATTGTAAACTTACGTCCTAACAAATAGTATTGAAATTTCAATACAGCATAAGCTATGCATAAACCTTCCAATTCCAATATACTGAAATTTTTTTCACTATTAGTTAATGCACGGATTATATAGAATGCTGGTTTGTATACCATTTCTGAATCTATCATTACTTTCTTAAAAATACAAGCACCTAGTCCTATTTTTGAAGCATCACAGGCTAAAATAATGTCATCATTTTTCTGAATAGTTTCCAGAATTGGTTCTTTAGAAAACTCATTAACTAATTGTCTGAATGATTGTTCACATTCATTATTCCTAGCTTCTTTCATAGGTCCAATAATATCAATGGCTATCTTTACAAAAGGTTTGTCTACAGTATCTGTTTTTTGTAAAGGTGCCTTATGTTTTGAATTTTTCTGATTATGTATCAGACATGTTGAACAACTTTTTATGAACGTTTTCAAATCCTTTTCTAAATTGGGCCACCAGAAGTTGTTTTTGATTTTGTTACAAGTTTTTTTTTGTACTTAAGTGACCTGCTAATGCATTATCATGCGAAATTTTCATTATTTGCACTGTCAAAGATTTTGGTACAACTATTTGAGTTATATTAGTTTTTGTTTCTATCCTACAAAGAATTCCATTAATTAATTTCATTTGTCCTTGTTTAAAATTTTCTTTACCAAGTTGTGACACAATTTTGTTTATATACTCATCTTGTTTTTGTTCATTTTTTAAAGTTTGTTCATCAAAAGGCATACTATTTAAGCTAATCTGTTCACGCTTTTTCATTTCTGTTTCAGTTTTCTTTTAAGTAGTATCAATGTATGCTAAAATGTTTGTTTTCAATTTTTGAAAATCACTGATTTCTTTCTCTGCAATATTGTATATTGCTTTGTGATTTTCTAAATGTTTGCACAGTGATATGGCATGCAATTGTTTAGGTATATTATTTATTTCACATTGTTCTTCAAACCTTTTAATATATTGATTCAATTTCTCTGTACCATTCCATTTAGGCATTAGATTTTCTTTCACTTTGTTTATAGGTATATCTATATTAGGTGTGTCATTAATAATGTTACTGTCTGACTTGCCTAGTGTTTGTAAAAAACTGACAGTTTGTAAGGCAGGGCCGAATTCATCTTGTGATAAATTTCCCAGTTGATTATTTTCTAACAAAATTACAGGTTTTAAGTTTAAATCTGTGGATTTAAGATCCATCCATTGTTGAAATATTTCAAAACTATTGTCCTGTTTTACTCCATATGTATTACCTATTATCAGGGGAGCAACACAATTTTTTAAAATGGCTGCTTCAGTAATTCCTGTAAGCCAAGGAGTATCAATTTGTATGGTAGTGATTGGACAACTAACCATAGATCCATTACCTAGTTTAATTGTTTCTATCCTTAAGATATTTTTGGCTTTATGAGGAGGAATAATCCTCTCATCTACACAAGTGAGAGATGAACCAGTATCCCTTAGACAATATGTACGTATTCCCTCAACATATGCAGGGAATAAGATCAGTTGACCTTTATTCTCAAATATTACATTGTTTCTGTGAGTAGTAGGATTATTTGTATTGCCTTTATTTCTATTCTGAAAATTTTGATTTTCAGAATTTGGATTGGTAAAATGCTGATTTGTAGAATTTCCTTGTGGAAAATTCAGTCTTGTAAAGTTTTGATTTTGATTTCCTTGTGGAAAATTCCGTCTTGTAAAGTTTTTATTTTGATTTCCTTGTGGAAAATTCTGTCTTGTAAAGTTTTTATTTTGAAAATTTTGATTATTTTGGCTATTTTCATTTTGTCTATACCTGTTACTTAAATATTTTATTCTGAAACCACAAAATCTGTCTGTATGTCCATAACGATTACAAAATTGACATCTAAGATTTTGTCTGTTTGTATTTGTTTCATTACCATAGTTTTGTCTTCTACCATATTGACTATTTGTTCTAGGAGGTGAATAGCTCCTATGTCTTCTATTTTGCATGGTATCTACTGTTTGAGTCTGTTTAGTAAGTTCTACATTGGGATTACTATCTTTAAAATTGGAGATAGCATCTATTAAATTTTCAATATTTCTTACTTTCCTCTCCATAATATGTGTAAACAAAGGTTTGGAAGCCATTTGTAAAACTTTATCTACTACTACCATCTCAATAATTTCATTGGGATTTTTTGTGTCTATTTTGATTAGTTCTAACCAAGTTAATAAGAATGATTTCACTTCAGAGACAAAAGCTCTTGGTTCTATTTTATCAGTTAATAAAAAAGAATGAAATTTTTGTCTATAATAGTCCTCAGAATGGATAAAAAATTTTATCAACTGTTCTCTAATTATAGTGTAATCAGTAATCTCTTTATCAATATGAGCTAAAGCTTCCCTTCCTTTGTCTTTCAATTGAGGAATTAAATGAATATACCATTCCGATTGCGGAATGTTATACCCTTTACATGTTGTTTCAAAGAGAGTTAGAAAATCTAAGTTTTTTTCTTTTCCATCAAATGGTGGCATTTTAAATCTAACGCCATGTTTATTAGATGAATTAGTTGAATGCTCAACCTTATTTTGTTGCAATTTAGCTAGTTCTAATTCATGGTCTAGTTTTAATTGTATTTCTTTTTGTTTAAGTTCTAATTCTAATTCTTTTTGTTTAAGTTCATGTGACCTACTTTCTGCACGCTCATCTCTTTCTTTATCAGATAATTCCTTTTTTAACTCTTTTACTTTCTTTTCTATAAATTCTTGCAATTCTTTTTTTTCTGTTATTTCAAATTCCTTAGCTAAAGCTTTAGCTTCTTCATACATTAATTTAACTTTTACATCCATATTTAATTCTTGATCATTAACAATAAAATATTATTTTGTACAGGACAATGCTATTATTTATTATTATTTATAGAGTGGACATTCACAATGTAATTCTTATAATTATTATGTAGACCATGTATTATTAAGTTGAAGCTAAACACTTGCAATACTATTATTTCTATTCACTATGCTATTATAATTGAAAGCATTTTGGAATTGGAACAATGCAAAGCACAATATTTTGATTGATAAATTATTTTCACTTCTTATTTTTCAATTTACTTTACTTGTATGTAAATGTTGACTATTGTCAATTACTATATTTGTAAAAATGCCTTATTTACTATTTTCTATAGTGTGTACATAAATATTGACCTTTGCATTATTTACTATTTTCTATAGTGTGTACATAAATATTGACCTTTGCATTATTTACTATTTTCTATAGTGTGTACATAAATATTGACCTTTGCATTATTTACTATTTTCTATAGTGTGTACATAAATATTGACCTTTGCATAAATTATATTTATAAACAATTGATAGTTATTGTTTCTATCAAGAATCTATCAGAAATAATAGTGGTTATCTTGAACCAATAATATTAATTATATTTAAAAAACAAAACAAAACAACAATTATGTATAACTAAAATAAATGAAACACAACACAACAATTATTTATAACTAAAATAAATGAAACACAACACAATCTTAATTAAAGACACAAATGCTGCATGGACAACAGTAATAGAGGAGATGTTCACACTAGAATCACAATATTTATCAACATTGACAAAGGTAAGCACATAATAATTTTACTTCAATATTTGAACATAAACAAACAAGTCAATACAGCTAACAGAAATTACCCTATCAAAGAATCATTTAACATCTATCTCTCTGTAAGAACCAGAAGTAGAAGTACAGACAGAGTAAGATTTAGAAATTGAGAGATATATGCTAAACTACCACCACCAAGCCCATTAATACATATAGCAATACGAAATGTAGACATGCATAATAATAAACATTAGGATTATTAAGTTTGAGAAAATATAAAGTAATTAAAGTGTTTGTAAATCCTTGTTTGAAATACACAATTACTTAACTAATAATCCAGTATGAAATCACAATAATTTGAAGTTTCTTGAGAATAATCCAGATTTAGATTAAATAAAACCCAGAATTAAAAAATGTATACCATTATAAATTTCAAAAGTCTTTTGGTACACATTAATATTTAAATTTAAAGTCAATAGTTTTTCTTAAATTCAGATTCGGTATAGTTTCGGTAAGCACATCAGATAGTTTCGGTACACTTCAGATTCGGTCAGCACATTAGATAGTTTCGGTACACTTCAGATTCGGTCAGCACATCAGATAGTTTCGGTACACCTCAGATTCGGTCAGCACATCAGATAGTTCAGGATTGAAACGAGTATTGGTAGTCTTAGGCTTCAACATGTAGAGAACATGTCAACATCACGAATTTAGTTACGACAGGAAGAGTTTCGTTATTAATGTTCACCAACCTGCATCAGTTCATTACTTGACAAGGTTTATAATATAGAATGTTTATATTGTCAAGTAAAATGTTCTTTCGATGACGATAATAAACCACATTGAATATTTCGATGACAACAATAAACAGTATTAGTTGTCAACATGATATTTATTAACTTTACATCCGGTTCCGAAAATTATGTCCGGTGTATTCCTTTAGATATATTAGTACATTTTTTTATCCATTTGTACTACATTAAGAAAAATTCGATCCATGAATTTTCTCTTGAAATCATAGAGCTAATATGTTGCTCAGATGAAAAATTAGTATATTTATTTATTTCGGACTCAGACTTCAGTTAAAAACTGGTATGCTGCTCAGACCATATGGTATGGTTTATAAAAATGTCAAATTTACGACACGATAATGATTTTTTCAATCGCCAGCACTCGCTGCACCATAATCTCTTCTTTTTACCAGGCTGCCACCAGCTGTTAATGAGGTGTTTGTGTTATCCCCATTGAACAACAATGTTCAGTTCATTAAACTAGTAATTTTCACCTTTCTGCAAGAACTCAATATAATATCTATAATCACAAGTGATCTGACAACGCTCTTCTGCAGCACAAATATATTTAATCACATTAAATCACAATCACATATAATATCCAATGAATAATATAATATAATATAAGTCCAAGAAATGAATTAGTATTCTGATCAAATGTAGTAGAATTACGAGTCTAACGTATACGTCTATACGCTTCTAGATATTCGAGTCGACTAACTTTCCTCCGGTGTTTTACCCCGTGATCAGACTTGCCCAGTCAAGCAAGTCTCACATGTAAAACGTGCAAAGCATTCTTTATAAAGCTAAGACGCAGTAGAACAAACTACGTCGTAAGATTGTGACATCCACAATCTTCCCAGTGCCCATAACTCTTGTACTATACAATTGACTTTCCTGAGTCATTTCCCTTTGACCTTGTTAGTGCATACTAGCAACATGGTTATGTCTTGGCTAGGAAACCTCTGAATGATGCTCTCCAGCCTACCGTAAAATTCATCTTTCACACAGTCTTCACTATCGTTGGTAGGGGCATAGCATTGAACGAGATTCATGTTGATCTTTTTACTCTTTGTTCTGAAAGACGCAGTGATGACTCTTGGACCATGTGCCTCCCAACCAATTAGTGCTCCTTGGGCAGCCTTTGAGAGCATGATAGCCACTCCCTGAGTGTGTGGTCCATTTTCATCCTCGTGCCCTGAATAAAGGAGTAGCTCTCCCGTGGTGAGCCTCTTCTGGCCGGAATCAGTCCATCTGGCTTCGCTGATGCCAAGGATACTAATCTTGTAATTCATCATCTCCACCGCCACTTGTGCTGCTTTACCAGCTTCAAACATGGTGCGAACATTCCATGTTCCGATAGTTAGTGTGGTCCTGGTCGAGATGATGGCGGTCTGCCTGGCAGCTTCCAGTAGCTGGCTTTCACTGCCCGGCATCATCGTGCCTCCAACTGGAGGTCCATCCTCTCACAGTACCGAGTTGTCTGTTAGGATCCTTGTTTGTGTTTTTGTAGCGGTAGTAGTTTGACGGTAAGGGGTTGCTAGCCCCTCGCCCAACCCTCCTCCTTTCTCATCCGGGCTTGGGACCGGCTATGGCGGAGTTCCCGATGGGTGAGCCGGGCTGTGTAATGTACATGTAGTATTTCCGACGAGTGAGCCGGGATGTATAATGTACATGGACTAGCCCCCGAAGGGTGAACCGGGCTGTATAATGTACATGGACTAGTTCCGACGGGTGAGCCGGGCTGTGTAATGTACATGTAGTATTTCCGACGGGAGAGCCGGGATGTATAATGTACATGGACTAGCCCCCGACGGATGATCCGGGCTGTATAATGTACATGGACTAGTTCCGACGGGTGAGCCGGGATGTATAATGTACATGAAATAGTTCCGACGGGTGAGCCGGGCTGTTTAATGTACATGGACTAGCCCCCGAAGGGTGATCCGAGCTGTATAATGTACATGGACTAGCCCCCGAAGGGTGAGCCGGGCTGTTTAATGTACATGGACTAGCCCCCGAAGGGTGATCCGGGCTGTATAATGTTCATGGACTAGTTCCGACGGGTGAGCCGGGCAGTATAATGTACATGTACTAGACCCCAACGGGTGAGCCGGACTGTATAATGTACATGTACTAGTTCCGACGGGTGAGCCGTGCAGTATAATGTACATGTACTAGACCCCGACGGGTGAGCCGGACTGTATAATGTACATGTACTAGTTCCAACAGGTGAACCGGGCTGTATAATGTACATGGACTAGTTCTGATGGGTGAGCCGGGCAATATAATGTACATGTACTAGCCCCCGACGGGTGAGCCGGGCTGTATAATGTACATGGACTAGCCCTCGAAGGGTGAGCCGGGCTGTATATTGTACACGTACTAGCCCCCGAAGAGTGAACCGGGAAGTATGATGTACATGTACTAGCCCCCGAAGAGTGAGCCGGGAGTATAATGTACATGTACTAGCTCCCGAAGGGTGCAATAAAGGCACATAGTTTGGCTCTTGAATAAAAGGCGTATGTTTCTTAACCACAACAGAGACTGGATTTTGAAAGTAGAGCTGGAAAAAACATTAAGGAAAAAACGCTCTTATGACACTAAGGGAAATCTGGGAGTAGGCTGTCTCCCCTCTCCCTCCTTTCAGAGTGAAGTGAAAAACGAAGGCTAAAGTTTCACTAAGCCAATCCCTACTATCTATTGAGTATGTCTCTTTTTTTTTTCTAGCTTACAAGCTTTTTCTCTCAATGACAATAACAAACTCAATGGTGGACTGGAGCAATTGCTGCGCAAGTTTTGGACTTGTTTAAATTCTCCAAAAATGCAATTGAGAATGAAGAAGAAGAGGAATGATTCGCTTGTGATGGATCACTATCAGTTAATAAAAGTAAATCAAGGCTGAGTTTTGGCCTGGCTTCATAATCCGCTGATAATTCACAGAACTACACTATTGTGTTGTGTAACTATTTCACATGCAGCTAGTTATTGGAAGACACATAAGAGTAAAAGTACAAACAATATGCCTCTATGTTTTTTTTAAGTATGTTTTATTTCTTGCCATATTAGATACACAAAAGTATGAAAAGTTTGCATAAAAAACATATTTTCATGATAAAATCAGTAATTACAATATAAAAAAGTAGTCTAATGTCTAATAGTTGACAAATTTACCCTCATAAAAAAGATAGAACTAGGTGTATAGACTCAGAAATACATTTGTTTCAAAAAGCACCCAATATAAAGTTTACCACAATGTGAAAAGCAAACATTGTAAACTATGAAGTAAAATAAATTTCACAAGATAATGAAAAAACAGATTCCTAGCATCAGAAATTCAAGACAATATTTGTGGTCATGGTATGCAGAAAATTTGGTCAAGTGTGTATAGTTTAATTTAAGCAACTGAGAATTAAAATAGGTCAATTTAAGACAATTATGTCAAAAGGACTTTAAAACGTTGGAGATTGTCCAACAACTGATTCAAATTTATAGTCTTTCCTTTTAGATCTGGAATGTCACTTTGTTGTTTGCAATATTCATCTGTGAAGTTTAATGTTTTGTCTGCATTGTGAATGTCTCTGCATTACCTTGTCTGTTGTAAACATGATCCCTGAATCGTTTACGCTTTTTTTTTTTTAATATAATTTCTTCTCTGTATGTGTTAAATTGTTGTCTACAAATCTGATGTCTGTTTTTTTGTTTAATTGCCTTGCTGTGAGTCAGAATCAAACCATTAAATTGCACAGAACCTCTCCAAAGTTAATTTGGAGCCAAAATTAAAACATGGTCTAATCATATTCTTGAGCTTAGGTTCATAAGACTTGTAACAATAAAGTTACACACACACAATCACAGGAAACTTTGAGTTTGAGCATTGATATATAACATTAGGCCCCATATAAAAAGAGTAAAGTACCCTTTGGACCAAACTGATCATAGGGCAGCATTCACCAGTTTATGTGGCCATAGCATACTAGGGGATTTTTGGTCAGCACAATGCCCAGCTGCTTTTACTTTACCACAACTAATATCAGGTACCCATTAGAGCTGGGTAGACTCAGGGACACCCTCAAGTCCTGTGAAAAAAATCCTAGCCTTCACAAGGATTCGAACCCAGGACCTTTGGATCGCCAGTCAAACGCGCTGCCGCTTGGCTACCTTGCCACATGTAGGCCCTATATAATTTATTAAAACATCTGTATGTACAAACTTAAAATAACATTAGGTAAGGCTACAGGAATGTTTGGGAATTCAAAAAATATTTTCTTGTTAAAATTAAGAAAATAAAAAGTTGCACCTTTTTTTATTAACATAAAAAAAATCTTTCAAAAACACATCTACAAAAAATTATTTTATTTAAAAAAAAAAATCTTTTAATTGGCCACCGCAGAAATCTTAAAAGTCCAAACCCAGTCGCAAGGCATTTTGTTGATCGGGATGGGTGGGATTACAATGTCGATGCCGGACGGCTCCTTTGTGCCAAAGCTGAAATATCCAGGGTACCCTAGAAGGGTCAGGGTGGATGCAGCTGATGTTTTAGGTCCTGCCAATGACAGCGTGGAGCCTTTTGGCCAATTAAACACAAAAGCATAGATGTCAGTCCTGTTGGAATCGGTTTTCTTTGTATACCTTAAATAAAGGAAAACAGAAATTTTGAACATGTAAATCAAAACATTTTTTTTTATATTTGTGATTATAAAAACAAAACCTAAATAAAAACATTAAGAAATCATTTATTAAATAAATAAATAAATAATAAATAATAACGGTGCTTATATAGCGCAAATTCATTCATTAAATTTGTAATTAAATATTCTAAAATAGAGGAAGCAAAATGCTATATGCATGAACATTCGAAACAATTAACATAACTAAGAATACACTGTCTATTTATAATAAAAAATATACAAGAGTGGGCACATATGAATGTCTATTGGCAGATATTAATGAAATTGGCAAGTATAATAAGGCAGTTGGTAAATAAAACTAACAGTTGGCAGATATAATTTAAATGGTGATTTTTTAATTCATGGATGTCTTTCATAGTGGAGAAAAAACACTTCATGGGTTGTCAACATCCTCATTTTATGAAGTGCATTGATCAAATTGATGCGAACATGAAAACAAGAGTTCAATTATTGAGTAAAGATTTCTCATTAAGTGTAAGGACTCTTCTGAGTCTATACTTCCATATAAACTATATAACTTAACTTACCAAACATTAGAAGTAAGTGTGTCATTCTGATAGGTCCAGGGCCTGGAGCTGTAAATTCCCTCTCCGTTCACTTTCATCCAAGATCCCATCTGGCGCAACCGCTCTTCGTATACGGGATCAATGTGACCGTGCTTTGGGGGTCCCACATTCATGAGCATGTTTCCTCCGCAGCTGTTTAGTAAATTTTGAAGAACAAGATGGGATGTTTAATAAACATGCCAGGCGTATTAGACCAGCGGCTCAATTTAAATTAACTAGGATACACTTTCTTCCGTCTGTCATGTCACACTACAAAAATGCTTTACATGTCAACAATCACTCAAGTTTGTTTTTGTTTTTTTATTACACAACATTTAGTTCATAATCACAAATGGATGTATGATCATGTAACAAAAGAGCACAATAACTAATTCAAGGTGAAAACAATCTCAAGAATTTGTTAAGACTTTTATAAGGTTCTGACTTTTTTTTGCCTATAAAACACAGATGTGATCTGACTTGACTTGTTCAGAAAAAAAGGTAAATTACTTTCCACACATTGGCACAAAGCAATGATCTAATTTATCCATGTATTAATGTCTACCAGCCTATAAATCTAGCTCTTACAATATATTCTTTATAATTTATTAACAGAATTAAACATTGTCTTTTTTACAAACATATTTATACATATGGTGATTTGGTGAATTATAAGAGTGAGGTCTGTCATAAAATGTTGTCCTTGAGTGTAGCTTTTAAGTTTTTAATTGATAATAACAGACAGGTTCCCAAACCTTATTTGGCTGAAAGCCATCCTGATGAATTTGCTTGTAGTCACCCCCCCCCCAACCCCCACCCCTCCAGACTCCATTAGTCTTGTACTGAGGACTGCTGTAATCAGGACTTTACTAACGTGCACTAAAAAATAAGATAATTTTTTTTGTAGACAGGAATATAAGTCTATGTTAAAATTAAAACTTTAAAAAGGTACGTTCTTTCTGGTTTATATTCGCTTCGTTGTTGTCTGGTTGTTGTTTTTAGGGCCTTTTAAGGTTTCACAGCTTTTCACTTTTGTTAGAATATCTATACTGGAAAACTTGAGTCTATTTTTGGATAGAAATTGATCATAGAAAATGGTATGGGGTGAATTCTCACCTAGGACTGCAAATCACCTATAAGGGTTACTGCCCATCTGTTTTTCAATGCTCCCTCCACCCCATGGAACAAAATTGCCCCCCCCCCCCTCCATTACAATCTCTTCAGCTCCCCAGGGAGAGAAGACAATAACACTATGATTTTAAACTGACATTAGACCCATTCATAATGTTTCCTGTAAAAGTTTAAGTGTTACTTTCTTATTTTAAAATTGCAAGATTTTTTTGTATTAATTAACCTTTTAATCTTTTATCACTCATTTAATAATTGAACATCCTTTCTTGAATATTGGAAAAAAATGCCCCAAACTACATTTGTTTTTACAATGTTTAAATGTCCCTGTAATCCCATTTAGGAAACGCGGCCTTCAAACAACTGAAATTAAAGGCCCCTTTAATCTTCTAGAATTTACCTGACAGTGATAATGAAAGTCTGGAGCAGCTCTTCAATGGTGAGATAGTCTTGCAGTCTAG
The DNA here is from genome assembly GCA_949126835.1 of Anisus vortex. NCBI lineage: Eukaryota > Metazoa > Mollusca > Gastropoda > Planorbidae > Anisus > Anisus vortex. The sequence goes on from OX421496.1 coordinate 34,639,598, forward strand.
CATTCCTACGGTAGCCCCAAGAGTACTTGTCAATTGTCATGGCATTCACCCATTTATGTTTTTGCAGAACACCTTGTCAAACATGATTTTAAAAAAAAACAAAAAAACAATAAATCATTTCCCATTGAATAACAACTGTTTCTAGCCTTATTTTATATGCATTCACACACAAATTATACAATAAACTTTTATAAGACAATCTTAAAAATTCTCACCTGGATTGTACCTATCTCCACATGTGTACACATCACCATGGTGACAAGAAATATTTTTTCCCCAGCGGTCATTGACAACAACAGTGTCTTTAACAGGACTTGATTTAACATAAAATAAGAAAAAATGTACATAAAAGAACATGGCCAATGATAATTTTGGTATCTATAACACCACTCCAGTGTAAAAACAATGTCTGTTGCAGATGCCAAAGAAATTTAACCCTTTAAACCATTGATCTTATTCCCACTAAAACATTTTTAAAATTGGGTTCAGAATCATAATTTTAACTACAATCATTGAGCTGTGAGGTCTTCAAGTAAGATCCAAGGAATGCTTCAAAAATCAACCAGAATCGGAGAAGTACACCCTGATTGGCTGCAATCAGGCATGGTGTGGTTACATGCTTCTTACTACACAAATCTTGAAGGCATGTTAAAAGAGCTTTAAAAGGAAAGCTGTTGCTTTTTTTTATTGAAACTAGTAGTTAGCTGCTGATATAGTATTGTCCTAATCATCCTCTAAAATTAGCAAAAATATGTGGACTTCAATTGCAGTTATTTTTTTTAGATCTTAGAAATGACCTGTCAAGATACTGCAAGGTTCAGAAATGACCTGTCAAGATACTGCAAGGTTCAGAAATGAGCTGTCAGGTTACTGCAAGGTTCAGAAATGACCTGTCAGGTTACTGCAAGGTTCAGAAATGACCTGTCAGGTTACTGCAAGGTTCAGAAATGACCTGTCAAGATACTGCAAGGTTCAGAAATGACCTGTCAAGATACTGCAAGGTTCAGAAATGACCTGTCAAGATACTGCAAGGTTCAGAAATGACCTGTCAGGTTACTGCAATGTTCAGACAGACTTACCAGGGTGCTGCAAAATTGCAGTAAATTACCTGTCTGTGTACAGCCAGGCTAGAAATTCTGTAGACTTCCAGTAAGTATCAGGTGCTTCCCAGTCACCATCAGACCAAACTACTTCTGGCTTGTATGCGTTGACAATCTCATAGAGTTCAGGCAAAGTTTTTTGCTGCAATGTTAAACATGTTGCATTAAACAAAAGACTAAGTCACAGAGAAAAAAAATATACATAAGTATTTATCATGTCAAATTTTTCATTTATTTTTGTAGGGCTTTCTATTATACTGCTTTTGATATCTATATATATATATATATATATATATATATATATATATATATATATATATATAATTGTTAAGACTAATTCATTTCATAGATAGGGCTAACCTGCCTTGAAGGCCATGAGCTGCAAAATAAAGGCTTAATATACAAATAAACACATAACAGAGCAGGCCAAATGGGGTCTATGAAATGAGCCAGACAGACCAAGTAAATTGGCTGGATAGGAAATGAGTTAAGTTTACTAATACAATGGTTTGAATTGATTGCACTTACAATGCTAACATATAAATATTTTAAAAGAATAGGCAGACTTACGTTGACGAAATCCTGGGTCTTAAAACCAGACGCTTTGTCCGCCAAGTACAGTGGGTGAAACCACTCAAAAAGGGAATGGTAAAGGCCAAAGTGAAGATTGGATTTCTGTCTTGTGGCATTCATCAATTCACCTAAAGTAACATGTTTGAATAATTATTTTAGTACATATGTACTCTTAAAAATTATTTTAGTAACAAATGTTACTCTTATAAATTAAAACTATTTGGTTTATTTGATTTCAAATAAAATGAGGAAATTTTTTTATGGTAATACAAATTTACTTTACTTTATTTTTTTTTATATATTTGTTAATGATCTTAAGTAATTAACAAAAAAGGCCTACATAAATGTTATTAAAAGTTGATAAAAACCTAACTTTCTTATTTAAAACTGTTTTTTTTATTTGTAAAAGATTTTCTGAATTGAAGTTTTTTTTTAGGTTGTTTATATAATTACTTGAAGTTAAATAGTATAATATATTACTGTAAAAAAAATATAGTATACTTCTCATTTTAAGCAAAAAAATATTAAATTTTTTCTTAGCAAAATAAAATCCATTTAACATGATGTAATATCTTTGTGAAGTTGTGTTCCCAATTGAGATTTCTCATTATATTCTAATAGAAATTGTTCTTGTTTTAGGTTGTTTTATTAAATAATAAAATATTAGCTCTCAGGATCGGCACTGGCTAAATATTATATTTATTAGTAGCTATTCATCCATGCCTCATCTGCATGAACACAAATCTTAAAGTATATATTCTTTATCAGCACCAGACATTAAAAAAAAAAAAATTTCATTCAGTAGGCCTATATTCATTTCTTTTCCTTGTATTAAAAATTGAATTGTACAAAATTCTAATAAGAAAGAAGTGCATGTTTTAATTAGGTTTACTAATTGACTGACATTGACAGTAATCCAGTGATTTTAATCAATATTATAACATTTTAAATTAATTAAAAAAATGAATAAATTTAAATTCAAACATAAAATAATAATTACTGACATGAAAATATTATTTCATTTAAATCATGATTTTTTTTCCGTCCAATTCAAATTGTAATGTCAATAGATTTAAATCAATGATCTGATTCAGTTGTTTTAAATAATCAAAACCTGAATTTAAGATTTACTTTTGTGAAATTTTACTTGCCTTGCTGGCCTATTTTTGTTAGAAAACCATAATTTATGAGGCTGTGTCAAAGTGGAAACTAATGAAATCCTTATTGTCTTATTGTGAAACCTGCCTTAATTCAAAGTGCTATATATAGCAACAACTTGGGCTGGAACTGGATGGGTTAAGAAGATATTAAAACTGTTGTCCCATACATGTGTGATGTAAATGAAACATACCAACAATATCTCTGTTTGGCCCAACGTCTACAGAATTCCAGTTGAATGAATACTTAGATGGCCAGTTGGTGTAGCCTTCATGATGCTTGCTCACAAATACTAGGTATCTAAATTTGAAAAACAATTTTTAAGCATCAATCAATCTTTAAAGTCATAGAAAAAGAAAATTCTGAGATTTCTGAAACAACTGTACTTATGCAAATTATAATAATTATTTAAAAAAAACAAGAAAAATGTCTCAAAATGTTATATCAGGGTTCTCACATTTTTTCTATAAAAAAAATCAAGGCTGTTTCCAGACTATTTCAAGGCTATAGGAGCCAAATTCCAGGCAGCTGGAACACGTTATTTGGAAAATGGTCACACGCCTCCTCCCCCTAAGTGACCTAAATATTGCGTGAATGAGGTATTAATCTAAGGCTCGGTCAGTGGCCGTTTTTGGCATATAAAAATGGGATTGGCGTTTTTTGTCTGACCTTCATTTTTATAATAAATTTACATATAAATATAGATTTAGATAAATTTCCAGGCTGCCAGGCTATTTTTTCCAGGCTAAAATGCCAATATTCAAGGTTGTCCAGGCCTTGATTTCTTTTTTTGAAATTCCAGACTTTTCCAGACTTTCCAGACTGTGTGAGAACCCTGGTTATATGGACATCGCTAAGTGGCTCTAGTATAGTCTAAGCTAACGTCTTTGTTTGCAGGCTTACTATTTTTATTCTTTTGTCTTTGTAGGCTTACTATTTTTATGATACTTATATTATGACTTTTAGAATTAGATTACTAATTAGACCTATGAAGATAACATATCTTATGTAGGCTTCAGGCAAAGGCTTGAAGACCCGGGTGAGTTTAAAGGAACTCGGATTTTGGTGCTGGATATTTTTAGAACATGGTATCCAGTTCTAGATCTAATAAAGCTAGGAAATTTTAAAGAAAAAAATTATGTATTTTATTATAGAAACACAATATATTTAATCAAGTAAAAAAAATGCAAGTAAAACAAAATAATAAAGTGAGATTTTCTTATATGTAATTGAAATTTTTTTTTTGAAGTAAAAAAAAAGTAGACAACCCTTTCAGATGGATAAAATCCATAGGGCTTCCAAAGCAGTGTTCATACGTGTCATGGCATACAAGAGAATGTGTAGGCCTAGCTAGCACCCACCTTAATTATCCCCAATTACTTGGAAGACTCAAGTACAAATTCTAGCCTTCACAATGGATTAGAACCAAAGACTTAGCTACAGCAGACTAGTGTGATGCCGCTAGGCCATCATGTCCTATACTTTTAAAGTATGATCATTAAAAATAACACAAAACATCTAAACTTTCAACGTTGAATGTGTTTATAGCTAAATTTAATTGAAATAGTCTAAATTGAAAGGGTTTCAAATTGTAACAGTCAAATCCGAATTTTCCTTGCATGACCAATAAACTCTATGTGCTTTCTTATCTTTTTTTTTAATTATCTTTTTTTTTTTTACCAAACTTTGAAGTTTATTGTAGGCCTAGTTGTACAATAATTTAATAACTAATAGTAAATTGTTATATAATAGATGAAATATTATTGGGTATTTTAATATTGTAGTGAGAATGTTTCGTTACTTAGGCCTAGTTATTATTATTGTCTCTTCGTATTTAATTATTGTGTTGGTGTAGAGAGTTCCGGTTGCGCTTGAACGTTTATTAGTATTGTTCAACAAGTCAGGTTTGATAGGTTTAATACAACATGATTACATGACATGATATAGAAGACAACAAGAACAGCTTGTTAAAAAATATCTGAATCTTTTTAACTGTAACCCAGACCAGGTCTCTTCAGATCCGGATTTTGGGTTCTTGAAAAAGTCCAGGTTTCCCAGACCCCAGTTCTGCAAGCCTTAAAATAGCCTTAGTATAGAGTATAGGTATAGGCAGTATGCTATACCTATACCTATATCTTGCCATAGGCATAACGCATAATAAAGACCTAGGCTATTTGGATTCCTACAAATTATAAGAAATATGATTATGATCATAATTTCAAAATTCATAATAAATGATTCATTATAAGATTCACAATGATTCATAATAATCATAATGATTGTGTCATAATGATAATGAATCATAATGAGACATAAAATTACTTAAAATATGATAAAATTAAAATGACAATGAATTTGAATGAACGATTCTAGAAAAAAATGCAAAGGAAAGCTTACTTTGCCCCAGCATTTTCAAACATCTCAACCCAATCAGCTGCATTAAAAAACTCTGCGGTAAATTCTTTTGCAAAATCGCCATATGTAAAGTCTGGTGGGTAGTTTTCTGCCATGAATTGAACTACGCCTGGAATTTTCTCACCCTGCCAGTTATACCAAAACCATTCTGAAGAAAAACTGGGAACTGAGAATACACCCCAGTGAATAAAAATTCCAAGCTTTGCATCGTCATACCAGGCTGGAATAGGCCTCGTGTCAAGCGAATCCCATGTTGGATCATAGCAGAAAGCACCAAATTGTAATAGAAATAAATTGAAAGCAATGAAAACAGTGTTTCTACTGTGCGTCGCCATTTTAATTGTGTGGTTGAAATCATGTGATGATTCGATATCACATGACTATGGGTCGATAAAAATAAACCTTTTTTTTTAATACGCCGAATTACCAAGCATATAATATTATAGCTTCGCATTTCTCTCTCTTTTTTTTTTAAATATGGTTAGGGCCTAAAGATCTCGATCACGATCGAAGCAATCATATTTATGCCGATCAAAAACGAAAAAAACAAAACCAAGACACACACACAAAACTATCAAATGTGTTATATAGGAGAACATCAAAATGTAGCCTACATTCTACAAATAGATAGGCCTGCTACCTATAACAGTAATAACATATCATATTAGGCCTATAGCTATAGCCACTTTAGCATTACTGAACCTAAAATAAAGTTAACTTAAAGATTAGAATTTGTGGGAGGAAGTTAGAAAAACAACTTTTTTAGATAAGATAACATTATGCTTTATTGATCCAAATAAATGGAAATTTGATTTGATTACATAAATTCCGTCTTTCAGAATATGCCAACTTAATTGAACTTAAAACAATATTAAAGAACCATTTTGTAGGCCTCTCGCACTTGACACGGAAATCAGCAAGAAAAAGAGGATTGGCAAATTAAGGCATAGGCCTATACACAACCATGATGTCTAGATTATCACAGCATAGAGTATGGGATAACAAAATCTTAACTTTCAAAACAAAATAGCTGTTCATACCACGCATAAGTGGTCCGCACAATTCTGTACGCGAACCCTCTACGCCTGTCAAGAATTAAGACTCTTTTCACATGCGCTATAATAACGCCTTATACTTATAACTTATATAGGCCCACATTGACATTGCCCACATCTAGGTCATATAATAGGCCGCTACTTGGCATCTACTATAATAGCTACCAGGACTACAAAACCAACAATAGGGGCATTAAAACATTCGAAATGATCTAGCATATTATAGGCTTATATTGTATGGTCATACTATTAGGCCTATCCGTCATCGTCGTCTCAGCTAGGTTAAATTGTCTACATAGGATGTCGAAAGGAAGAATCTCAATATATAGGCCTGTATAAAGTAGGCCCTATTATACTTGCTCTAGAAGTGTCGCCCCCGGGTAGGCTATTATACCTATAGGCCTATGCCCCCCTCACCCCTCTGCCCTTCCCTTGTGAGGGCACTGACAAGGGGCCCCCACATAAATCAGGGAACAGGGCCCCCACAATTTTAAATACGCCAATACGGCCCTGTATATAGGCTAGGCCTAGCCTATATGCATAGGCCTATATGCATATAGGCCTATAGGGCCCAATATAGGCCTGCTATAGTATATATATCCTCGGGTATAACGGGGTCTCCACAGTAGGCTATAACGGAGAAGAAGAAGATTAAAATGAAATTGTTCACGGATGAGCGTAGGACGCAATAATCTTCTTTATAGAAGGAGCGTGTGTATAATGTATAAGATAAGAAAAGAATTCGCAGACATTCTAATCTGCACGTACCCTACCCCTCCTCCTTCAAAGAAAAATAAAACCACAATATTTCCCATAGGCCTACCAACCTTTCACTCCCTTAGCCCTTCCCCTCCCCAACAGAATAAATATTAAGTATAGGCCTATAGGGGCTACCCCCCCCCCCAACCTGCACTATTAATTTATTTAATAGTAATTAACCCGCCCCTTCTTAGTTAACCAGTGGTTAAAACCGTGCAAATCCTTTACGCTACAGCTACATATGTCAGTGCTTTATTTTGTGATGAAAATCTCCGTTTTGTCAGTTCCGAACTTCCGGTTCATAAAAATAAAATGGCTCAAGTGGAACTTGCTCCTCTTCGTACTATGGGAGATTTTCTTTTCGAGACTGCAAGGTTTCAAATTCCACAAATAAATGACCCAGAGAAATGGTCCAATAGAGTATTGAACAATCTTCTTTATTACCAAACAAATTATTTTCTAACAGCATTGTTAATATTTCTTGTTATAGGGTAAGTAAGCTTAATTTAAACTTAAAATATAAAATACAATAGACTTCTAGTCTAGTAGCCTAAATTCCTAAATATTAAAATAGTAGCCAAATAGGCATTTTTATTTAGTAAATAAATCATAAATAGATCTAGTAATAATTAAGATATATATTTAAAAAAGGCCTAATAATTAGGCCTAAAGTATTACAATTAAATTAATTACTAAGATAACTCCCACTAGAACTGATCTAAATCTTATATAAATCTAAAAATCTAGTGTAGCCTACTAACTAAGACTAGTCAGTTGACTAGTCTAGATCTAGATCTAGAATCTAGTGAACTTGTGTAAATATTTCATTTTTTAGTTTTTGCTAGGTAGGCCTAGGGCAGGTAATCTACTACTTTTTAGACTTGTTATTGATATTGCAATAATTAATAGTTGGAAATTATTATCATTATAATATAATTATTTTTATAATAATACTACAATATTATTGATTATTATTATTTACTATTCTAGTATTTATGCCCGTCAAAATGATGCAGAAACTTATGATTTATGATGACAATATATGTTTTGTTAAAAGATTAAAAACAATTAAAAAAAAAAACAGAAAAAATATACGCTATACTTTGGGAGAGCTTTTTATCCTGATTACGGAAACATTGGTTTCGTTTGGCGATTGTGTTTCTGTGATTGTTTATTTAATGTTGAATTTATTTGGTAATTTTGCATGTTTTATGAAATATTATATATTGTTACTTACTTCCCATGAGCACTTTTGTAAATAAATTTGAGTTGCGTCCCTTTGGTTTATTTGTTTTCCTTTTATCAACCGCACACACACTCTCCAATCTCCATGCACTACATGCTTCCTGGACCAGATTTATTCCCCTAGATATGTTAGTCTTTATGGTAGGTTTAGTTTTGTAGCTTTTCTTGTTGTTTTAGGCTAGTATCGGTTAGTTTCTAGGCTAGGATAGCTTTGTAGTTTTTTGAAATTCTAAATAAAATAATAACAAAAGAAACACAAAAAGGACATGTCAAATATGGTTTTTATATATATTATACTTTCACGGGCTTACATGTACTTTTAAATTTTCACTTTAGGCAGGTTTCACAATAAGAATTTCAGGAGTTTCCATTTTTTACGTTTTTTTTGAAAAAAATAATGTTAAGCTATAGTATAGTATTATATGTCATTTTAAAGCCTAAAAGCCCAGAAATCCAAATATGACACTTATAAAGTCAGCTGATATTTCAATATTTTTAAATAATTCATTTAAAAATCGGGAAATTCCCTCTATCAAAAAGTTCCTGGGGCTACAAAATGAGTTAGACTAAACATCATCAAACTAGCATTAAAACACACAATATTGTTGAAATTGATACTTTTATGACAAATAAACTCACAAAACGTAAATATATCAGTGTTTGTGTTGTGTTTTATTATTATTTTTACAATAAAACGTGATTTCGCACTCGGGCATCATAAAGTCTAGAACTACAGAAGTCGCCGCCATTTTGAAAAAAACGTGGCTTTATTGGACGTAAACAAAGCGTGTGTGTTAAAAGCGAAAAAAAGGATTTTTAACGTTTAAACCACAATAATTTGCGTAAATTTAGTTTAAAACTATAAATAATAGTATTTTGTTGCCGTAGATAGTACACAAATAGTCGGAAATCGGAAAATAAATGTGTAAATAGTGTTTTAGAAAATACTTTTTCGACATTGATCGAACGTTCCAAAAAGCGAACGTTTTGCACCGATACCAGAGTTAAAAAATAAAAAAAAATAAAAATCCTCTTTTTGCGAACTAAAAAAGTGCATCAAATGTAATTTTTAAGCTATCCGATCGGATTTACATTCTATAATTCGCACGTGTGCATTTAAATTGACATTAGTCTCGAATCTTGTTTTGACAGTGAACGTTATCTTTGCTAGTCCGAAGCCTTTTTTGTACCAATCGATTTTCATTTATTTACTACTAAAATGAATTCTTCGGCTAAATATTTAAAACAAACTTTGTTTTTATGAAAAGAATTAAATTTCTGGTTAAAATTAAAAGAGTTTTACGAAATTAAATAGATAAATCTTATTTTAGATCTAGTTTTAGACTTAGTCTCGGCGGCGGAAAAAATCAACCGATAGGCCGTAAAAATTAGGGCTTTTTAAAACACGTTTTTTTTCAAAAGATAAACATTTTTTTGTGCTTCTAATGGTGGCCTAGGGAAAATTAACATGTTTATGAATGTTAAGCATTAAAAAAACATAATATTTCGGCTTTATTTATTCCTGGTAAGTGATTTTCAAATGTATACAAAAAATCGGGAAATGGGATCGGTGGATTATGTAACATACAAGTAAAAAAAACAGCATTTTGTATCAACAATTTTTATTTTTTAAATAAACAATAAATCTCCATCATTTGGTGGCCATTTTGTGAAACCTGCCTTTAGTGACAGTAAAAAAGAAAAGGTCAATGGCCCTTATCATTTTTTGGTATAGGCCTGTAGCTTTTCTTGGGTGAAGGGGGTGATGACTAAAAATTGTTTATAACAGGATTTCTAGAATCTAAAATAAACTGATATTAACCCTTCCTGTACCGACCTACTTCTATCTATGCTGCCTTCAGTTCCGCTATATACGCGCCCGGGACTGTAAGGGTTAACATCCCTGCCAGGAATATACAGCAGCATGGACAGGGAAGCAGTTACATATTTTATTTTTATGTTTTTAATATAGTGAAGTGTGTTTGGTGGCTGATAATATGTTGTGTAATTTAATATTATTAAGTAACAATTGTGGAATTGACTTCTATTAAATATTCAAATGTTTTTGTGTTTTTTTACATTTTGAAAACAACATCCCTTGAATTTATATATTTTTTAAAAAAGACAAGTGTCTTGATCAGTTTACCAATAATCACTTATTACCAGCTTTTGTAAAAAATTTTACTGATTGTGGGTTTATTCAGGAACGATTCAATTGAAACATTTAATACATATTTTTATGTCCCCCTTTTTGTATCTATATGTCCTCTTTTTGATCCCCCCATGTATCTGGCAACCCTATCATAACCTATAAAGGGGGAATTATTTTACTTTATACTTTAAAAAGCAATGCAAAAGATATGATCATTTAGTCAGATCTGTACCAATGTTTGTGGCTTCTTATCATACTTTTGGATCTACTATAATCAATCATTATAATATGTTCTGTTATATATATATACATACATTGTTTCTGTTAGTTTACCAATAATAATTATATAATTAATAATGCTGTTCTGATAACATTTGAAACAAGTTCCATATTTTCTTCCAGGATAATCCATCCAGTTCAGATCCTGTTAGGTTTCACAGCCCTAGCCATATGTTTTGGTGTGTTTGTCTACTTTACCAATAGCCAGTACAAGGCAAAGCGTTTCAAGCATGACCACCCAGTCTTCTGTGTTGCAGCCATCATAGCCGCAGGATATTTTGTGGTGTACATGTTTGGAGCCGTGCTTGTGTTCATGTTTGGAATAGCTTTCCCAATGCTATGTACGTACTGAATTTAATAGATTCTATCATGTTACCTTATAATTTCAGACATGGTCTCTGAAGATAAGATTGTTGCATCTACACTTACCAGTGTCTAGTTGTTACAGTTGAATATAGGATTTAAATATGGTGTTTATATATACTCTTTACAAAATTGATTTTAGATGATAGAAATCAGATTTTAAACTGACTCTCTCTTTTTTTTTTGTAATGTCGGTCTCTATTTATAAAATGGACAAGCCTAAAATTGCTTGTTTATACTATAGCAAACTTTGTCGTCGGGTTAAGGTTAAAAGTCTTGTATGTTTTATTATGAGTAGTAATGCACACATTTGATCTCAGAGCATGCAGAATCAACTTATCTTTACATTGTGAACTTCTCCTCTGGTATAACGGCGTCTCCACAGTATAATGAAGAAAAAAAGCAAAAGTGATATCCAGGATTTGTCGTACGGGACTTTTGTTGCTTGATTTACTTATCACAGACTCTATTTCTTGTTGTAAAGTAAAGTACCCTTCGGACCAAACTGATCATTTGGCTGGTGAAGCAGCGTTCACCAGTTTCTGAGGCCACGGCATACTAGGGGATGTGTGGCCAGCACAATGTCCAGCCGCCTTTACTTTAACCCATCTAATGTCAGGTACCCATCATAGCTGGGTAGACTCAGAGACATACTATTACTAGGTGATTGTGTGGCCAGCACAATGCCCAGCCACCTTTACTTTAACCCATCTAATGTCAGGTACCCATCAGAGCAGGGCAGACTCAGGGACATACTAGGTGATCAGAGCTGGGTAGACTGGGAAGAATACCTTTAAGTCCCGGGGAAAAATCCTTGTCTCCACCAGGATTCGAATCCAGAACCTTTGGATCACCAGTCGAATGTGCTTCCGCTTGGCCACCGCGCCCCCTGTTGTATGTTGAATGGCTACAGAATCCCTAGTTGATAAATATTTAAAAACCAAAAATTCTATTTGTTCAACCAAGTATAGAAAAGGGGAAAAAAAGTTACAAAAAGCAAAAAAAAAACAACATTTTTAAATCTCTTTTTAATGTATTTATTTTCAGTGATATTGATTCATGCCTCGTTACGGCTTAGAAACTTTAAAAATAAATTTGCTAACAAGATGGAATATGTTGGACTGAAGAGAACACCAATGGGCATCATTCTGGAAGGGCTTGGGCAAGAGCAAGAGGCTGGATCATAAGTCTTCACTCAATTTACATTATAATATATTTGAAGTATACACGGCTGAAATATTAATTCTTTATTCACTCACTTTTTAAAACAAATGTCTTTTTTTTTAATGACTGAAAATGTCTTTTTGAAGATATTATCTGTTCTGACCTTTTGATATTTCATTCACGTTGATCTTTATGCTTGTGAAGAAGTAAATTATTAAAATTTTCCACCAAAGTTTATGTATTTTGTGCAAGTGTGTGTTTATTTTTCAAATGCATCCACCTTTCAATGGAAGGAATAATTATTCCTTGTGCTGACCAACATAATTGAAACAATCCCATGACCTTTTGAATGTTACAAATACATACCAAAGGATCTTAATGGAAACAGATCTTTTCCATTTGTAAACATGTATTTATATTTCCATTATTGAAATATAAAAGTAAAAGATTAACATTTTGTCCAGTTAGTATTGTTTTTTCAAAGTGATTTTACAGACATGCCTACCGTTCCGGATTTTCCGGAACCGTTCCGTAAAATGGCCGAAAATTACCCTTCGTTCCGCAATTCCGCATTAGACCAGTTTGTTCCGCAAAATCGGCGTCTCCGAAAATGCTGACATTTTAATTAGGAAAGTAATAACGCGAAATAAATAAAAGGCGTTTGCCAACTTTTGTTTTCTTCATGTCACTTCCGTTTTAATGTATACTATTTCCTATTTATTTTTGGTCGAGAGTGCATAAGCGTAGGGCTTCGCGGCACTGCCGACTACTTGTCGAATAATTTTAGGGACACTAAAACTAAACTAATCATTGCTAGCCAAAACAAAATGTTACCTTCTAGTACCGGTAACTTAATAAAAGTAGTTGCTAAATTTAAATTCAAAATAAAGTAAAGTATATTTTCCCTACTGCTTTAAATCTGTCGGCTAGTAGGCTAAATTAAACTAAAACTGATGTTGGTGTAATTAGAACAGACATAATGATACTAGTGTAAGTGCCTAGTGCATTTAGCTAGGCCTATTCAAGCCTATTGTAATAAATTTGCTTAAGCGTAAAGTGCATAGACCATAAGACTTAGTCCTAGGCCTAGGCTTATGAATTTACTTTATTTAGTTAGTTTTACCAATATCAAGCATTTAAGTTGATACTCAATTAGGCTACATTGACCTTATTAGTTAAGATAATAGATAGGCCCTAGCTGGTTAGACATACTGATTAATTTGAATTGAACCACTTTCTGAGTTTTTGTCCTAGGCCTTAGGCCTTAGACTTAGTTGATTGAAAGGTTTATTTAAAAAAAACAACAGCATTTTTATTATTGAGTAATAGCTTTAAATCATATATACTAACACTACAGCTACATAAAAAGCCACTTTTTTTCATTTTGATAAAATAATAGGTTTATAACAATATTATTTAGCGTAAAAATTGGGTCGAAAATGCATCCTCCGCGCTTATGTTCCTCATTTTGGTCCCATGTTCCTCATTTTTACCTTGGGTGTTCCTCATTTTGTTATGTGGAGGTAGGCATGTCTGGATTTAGTTAAAACAAACGTATGTTATGTGAATGCAGTAAGAAGAGCAAACTGAATCTTTCAGTTTGTTTTTGTGTTATGTTATGCATTGTAAGTCAGTTTTGTTTAAAATGCAATTAAATACTTTTCTTGTGATTTTTTTTTAAGATTAAATATCTAATTATTCTTTTCTTCTTGATAATTACTCTTCAATACATCATAAATATCATTTTAAGATTTTTTTCATATTAGATATTTGAATTTATTATTCTTAGTTAAAATGAATTACAAGAGTTCTTTCTATATAATATATATTCTTGTAATGATATTCAAATATCAATTCAATAGGTTGTTACTTTAGATAAGATTTCACACCAATTTTTAATCCTTAAACAATAAATGATTAGCTAGTAGGCTGTTAAAAATATTGTGATTGGCCATAGCCATTCTTTTATATTTTAATAATTGTGAATTTGTTATGTTTTTCAAAGAGGTGTTAGGATAAATCGTTAATTATTATATGTAATTTAAGAAAATGAAATCAGCACAAAACATGGTCATTCCATTAATGCTTGAGAAGAAAAAATTCCTTGTAGCCTCTGCTTCTATTTTATTATATAGCAAAGTAGTCTAATGAAGCTGGTTAGCTCTAGCACATATTTTAAAAGGTCTGTTATAGGCCATCATGATTTAAATTTTGTTCACTCTGGCAAACCTTGTATATTGTTTATTGACAAAATTACTCTTACTAATGTTCACAAAATATAGTTAATATTAGCACATATTTTTATAATGTATAATTTTCCTCCACCCCAGGTGGCTCTTTAAAAATGAATAGGTTTTCATTAAATACGAACAACAATTTACCTAAATTTGTTTTACATTCAGTGAAGAATAATTCCTCTTTACTCCATAACTAGTCAGCCAATTCATAAAACGGATGGTTAGGGGTCATAGAGGCTCAGTCTTGGCCTGTGAGCACTATGTTACTTGACAAAGATTTTTAGTTGCTACTACTACTACTACTACTACTACTACTACTAGCATCAACTTGCACTGCTTTATAACCCCAAAAGTATTTATTGAAAACGATGTTAGAATTTTTAGAGCTGTTGCTGGCCACATCAAAATAGAACTAGAATATTTCACCTCCCTATCCAAGCTTTGTTTTTTTAATGTGTTTGTTTTTACATACTAATTTGTTTTTTTGCTGCCTATGCCTTAATTAAAGGATTTCTTCTGTTTACAAGAACATCTAAGTTATATCATGATGTAAATGTTGAAATAAATGTGCATAGAAAAAGAGGAAAAAGAGAAGATGAACTTAACCCTTCCAGTACCGACCTACATCTATCTATGCTGCCTTCAGTTCCGCTATATACGCGCCCGGGACAGTAAGGGTTAAGAGTAAATTGGCTTTGTGAAAATAAAATATTTAATTCTTTGTACTGAGCTATTAAATATAAAGTGACACCACTAATATCATTTTGTCAGATCATTTTCATTCCATCTTGATAATTATTGAGCTGAATGTAATTTTTTTTCTTTTTAAGTGAAATATTTCAACTGATACATTTCACTTTTGTAAAACATTGTCATATTAATTAATGGCTCTCTAAATGTAAAACACTAGCTTGTTTTTTTTTTAACAAAAATTATTGTTGTTTTGTTTGTCTTGCCTTTATTTTTAAAATATACCGTACCTTCGATACTTGGGACATTGCAATAATTATTTTTTTTTGGCGTGCCTGTTTCTCTTTTTTTTAATTATTATACATGTGGGATTCACAATAAAACAAAGGGGTAAAACTGTATACTGTTGTAATTATAATATAATCATGCTTAAAAATTCTTTATTTTTGTCCTTTTTTATTTTATCAATATTTAACTAAATTAATTTACTGCTGCAGGAAATATTACTACTGTTAAGAGCTATTATCATTATAAGAATGCATTTAGTGATGAAAGTCTTACTTTAATTTTTTTCTTCAGGGGGGGGGGGAATGTTGAACATGCAATACTTTCTTGATTTATGTTGTCAGACAAATCTTATTTATTTGTGTGTGCCTAGTTTTGCTACTAATTTTTTAATTTCTATTAAATCCGAAATTTTTACTTGATATTTCTTGTGTTTGATTGTCTCATGAGCAAAAAAAAAATCTTTAATAATATTACATTGAAATTGAAGTAATCCATACTTTTTTATTATTTTATTTTCTATTTGCTTTTCACACATGTTCAAATATATTTGTCAGTTTTATGGGCATTACCTTTATGTCAATTTTTCTTAGCTGTTAAAAAAAACAGATTAAAAAAATCTGCACACAGTAGTACATTCATTTAGTTCTCTTCTAAGCCAGTTTTGACTTTCAAATCTTCACTTTTAAAAAAGGCCATATTTCAGCTTTAATGATTAATAAATCATTTTGGACAGACTGGATACTTTTTTTTTCATGTTTAACTTGAAAGCATTTTTTTTTTACAAAGTCTTTGCAATATACAAATTGGATCCCAGATGCAAGTCTTGCGCCTTATGTGACATTTAGATTGGTTTTATTTAAATTTTTTTAAAAAAAAAAGGCACCTCAAGTATATACAATTTTGACATGTATATAGTTCTATAAGACCAATCCGATTATATATACCAGTAAATACTTGGTCATAGTGCAATTAGGTAGCATTTTTAGAATTCTACTGTTAAAATTCAAGTTTATATCTACTAAGGTTTCCTTGCAGATATATTTTTAAACAAATGCTGTCTTCAAATTTCACCATGTTTCAGATATTAAAATTAAAATCAGGATATCTCTACTATTTAGCCATGTTTGATTTTTTAAATCCTTCTTTGCCAGTTTCACACACAATTTTTCAAACAATATCCTACACTCTTAAATTGTTATAGATTTATTTATTTGAAATGTTCCAGAAAAATTGTAAATTTGTTAACAGTACCGGTACTTAACAAAAGTTTTGGATTAAATAAATTTCTGTTTGCTACATACTGTTCATTATTGCTAGCTGTGTGGTAAATTTTTGGCACTACAAAATGTTTGATGCTCTGATATTTAAAGATGCAATAAATATCAAAAAATAAAATTATTTTAGTTTGTATAGTTCTATCTAGTCTAGTCATGTTTATTTTTTTAAAAATATACCGGTATTTTGAAAAAATAAATCTTTGCTTAGATCTGAACAAGATTTGCTGGTGAATTAAGTTCTTACAAATTCAAATACACTGACTTTCGTTTTGGTCACATATAAATCTGCTGTCTTTAATTACCTAATCAGGAAGTGTGTTTCTAATGAAAGCTTTATTTTATAAAGCTATTTTTACACTATACACATATTAATAGCACTATGGTTCTTCCCCACCACTGTTATATTTTTTTATTTTACTCATTTAACTTTGGACTCTTGGTGGAAATTTCATAGTTTAATATCTTTTGTTTCTTTTGTTTTTTTATCTTTACATTTAAACATTGAACCTTTTATTGTTCCCTTTATGCCATGATCAGTTTATTTACTTGGTCCAAGTTTTTAACACTTTAAAGTTCAAATAAACTCTGTAAACAATTTTGAAATAAATGGCTAAAGATGAATCCTTATTCATTAAAGTACTGATAGGATAGTTGATACTGTATTACAATTTATGCAATACAAAATATTCTATATTAATTTGGCATGACTTCTGAATAAGTAAAATACCAACAAAATGTGTTTTATGTGATCAATCATTTTATGGATTAAACTATATGATTAAACTATTCAGTAGTTGTATTATTTATTGGTTTATTTCAGAAGCAGTGTCTCTTTGCTCTTTTCATTCTTGAAATGCGCTAGAAGCTATTTTAAAAACATGACTAAAGTTGATATTGAAAAAAACAACCATCCTATTAAACCATTGAAGAGTGTATTGAAAATATTGTACATAAAAGGAGTTTATAATTATAATAGAGCAAAATTGGAAATGAAGGTTATGTCCCTTGGTTAAAAGGGGGCTCTGTATCGTGTTGTTCCGTACGGAACATAGCGTCCCTTAATATATTATTTTTAAAATACAACATTAGGGTTTAAAAAGATGTTTTAAAAATGTTTTGCTACACACGAGTATGGTAACATGTCAAAAGTGGAGGCAATGATATGAAAATTTGGAAACATTGAAAGAGTACATAATTTAAACTATTACTATTATGCATGGAAAGTAAATAACATTTAGGCTTGGAATTAATTGTACAATTTGTGAATGGATAAAAAACATGAACAAAATACAATTATTTTTTTTTGCAGGGCATAATTAATAGTATAGGGGGATTGTGCTACCGAGCTCACCCTCGTTCATGACATGGCAACCGATGTGTCGCTGGGTAGCGCAAGTCGTTACCGTGTCTGGTGGCTGTGTTAGTTTGTTTAGTCATGTTGCTTTAGACAAAAGTTTTGGGAATGTCTAAAAATAGCTGTTAAGAACTATTTTGTCCTGTATTGGCTGTCTGTTCGTTTTCTGTTTGTTAGGTTATTTTATGTAAGAGTGTCGCTGTTTGTTAGGTTATTTTATGTAAGAGTGTCGCTGTTTGTTAGGTTATTTTATGTAAGAGTGTCGCTGTTTGTTAGGTTATTTTATGTAAGAGTGTCGCTGTTTGTTAGGTTATTTTATGTAAGAGTGTCGCTGTTTGTTAGGTTATTTTATGTAAGAGTGTCGCTGTTTGTTAGGTTATTTTGTGTAAGAGTGTCGCTGTTTGTTAGGTTATTTTATGTAAGAGTGTCGCTGTTTGTTAGGTTATTTTATGTAAGAGTGTCGCTGTTTGTTAGGTTATTTTATGTAAGAGTGTCGCTGTTTGTTAGGTTATTTTATGTAAGAGTGTCGCTGTTTGTTAGGTTATTTTATGTAAGAGTGTCGCTGTTTGTTAGTTTATTTTATGTAAGAGTGGCGCTGTTTGTTAGGTTATTTTATGTAAGAGTGTCGCTGTTTGTTATGCTATTTTATGTAAGAGTGTCGCTGTTTGTTAGGTTATTTTATGTAAGAGTGTCGCTGTTTGTTAGGTTATTTTATGTAAGAGTTGCTTACTTGCTTAATTCCTTTGATTCCTAATGGAACATTCCTCCGCAACAGCTCTCCAGCGCACTCGATTCTGACAGGTTGCAGCTTGCTATTTCCTCCTCACAGGAGCGTCTCCAGGTGATCTTCGGGCGACCAACCTGTCTTTTTCCTTGGGGGTTCCACTGCAGAGCCTGTCGCGTGATGTCCTGCGGGGTCTTCCGTAAGGTGTGCCCAATTCACCGCCACTTTCTCCTGGCGATCTGCTGTTCGAGGGGATCCTGATTTGTTCTTCGCCACAAATCGGTGTTCTTTACTTTTTCTGTCCACCGAATATTTAATATGTTGCGGAGGCAGCCATTAACAAAGGCTTGCTCAGAGTGTTGGTGACTCTCCAGGTCTCTGATCCGTAGAGAAGCACTGCCTTTACATTGGAGTTGAAAATTCGCAGTTTGTTTCGGATAGACAGGGCTGTTGACCTCCAGACTGGTCTCAGGGTGAAGGCATGTCTCCTTTCCCTATTCTGGCTTTGATGTCTTCGTCCGAGCCACCTGTTGCTGAGACTATACTACCCAGGTATGTAAAAGAGGTGACTTCTTTCAACTCAGTGTCTCCAACCTTAATTGGTTTCTCTTGTTTCTTAAAGAGGGTCATCGTTTCTGTCTTCTCCAAGTTGATCTGCAGTCCGGTCTTGGATGCTTCTTGGGCCAGGTTATCTGTTTTTTGTTGTATGTGCTGGTTCTTCTGGGACATTAGGCACAGGTCATCCGCAAAGTCCAGGTCTTCAAGGAATTGGTTTAGTGTCCACAGGATCCCAGTTTTTCCAGTTTTTGTTGTTTGGCGCATCACCCAGGGGGGGGGGGGGGGGTCTTGTCGGAATATATCTCGTTTTGGAAGTCGAATTTGGCTTGACCATTTATCGGCGGGTCCTGATGGCCGCTCTACTTTGATTTATGTGCCCGGTTCAGCGAGGTCATGAAATATTTTTTCCACGAAACTTTGTTTGATTGTGGCTGTCAGCCAATACAATGTTAGGTTGACTATGTCTGCCTCGATTGGTTTAGCGGTGATTTGGAGTTTCCCTGGGATCCCAAAGGTGTTATTCACCGTCTTCACCCTTGCTTCTGGTGTAGCCTTAAGGAACCAGGTCAGGGGGTTCTCAAATCTGTAGAGTCTCAACACTTCTTCAGCTTTGAGATTTAGGGTTGTTAGAATGTTAATTATCGTGCTCTGTCTGGCAGCGTCTGGGCCGCTTAGAGTCAGTCTGAGCGGGTCTGGCGTATGGGTCAAACCTTGCTCTAGCGCCTCTATTTCGGGGCTTTATAGTGAAAAAGGTCCGCGTGTCGGCGGGTTGCCATGGTCGCGCACGGGTTAAAGGCAAGGTAAAACACATTTACCCCTCAGCATAACAACACAGTGTGCTGCCCTGGGTGGTTCCTGGTAGGTAGTGTTTCTTGGTCGCCAACAGCAGGGGACGTCACTCGCCGGGATACGGTTGCTGGGCTCCGGAGGGTGGGTGTGGTGACCTCTGCCCTCGGGAGGTGTTGCAATCGGCCAGGACAGGCTCCGACCAGGATTGGCCACATGTTGATCCACAAGTTTGTCTCAGAGGGACGCCCAGGGTTGGCCACGTGTTGGTCTGCAAGTGTTCCCCAAGGAGGACGCCCAGGGTTGGCCACGTGTTAAACTGTAGTGTTCCCCAAGGGGGCGACCAGGGTTGGCCACGTATTAATCAGCAAAGGCGTTTCAAGGGAACGGCCTGCAGTGGCCGCTGGAAGCTGTAATCTCTTGTGAGTGATAGTACTGATACTGTCAAATTTCTTGATAAGTGATGATCACGGATTTAAAGAAAGTGACGTCTCGGCAAGACAACCTTTAGAAATGATCCCTAAAAGTATGATTTCATTTAATCTGTAATAATTCGACAATCGGAAGACAGCAGAATGTAGTTAAGCTAAATAGATGCGTAGTAATCATACGAACTGGGTAGTTAATGTAATGTTTAAAAATATACATATACATTCTTTAGTCATATAATATGTATATCATAGTTTTTACAGTTTCACCATTTGTAAGTTATGTATTGTAAGTCATTTATTCTTTTATAAAATAACATATTAGAAATATTAGCGCAAATAAAAGTTAATAAAACTGGTTAATTATCTCCCTAAAAACAAAAAAAAACAAAAAACAATTTTTACATTTTATTCAAAGAAGTTATGTTTTGTAATATAACAAATATTACCGACTAATTATTATATCTTTATATAAATCCAGCATTATAATCTCATTACAAGATTTAATTATTAGAGAATTAAAATTTATTTACCTTTAACAGTTGTAAATAGACATTTCCTGCATTAATTGTTTGTCCATTTGAGGAGTTTATTTCTTAAACATAAATAATTACCGAAAATACATGATAGTGCTATATTAAATTGGTCTTTTATATGTTTTTTGTTTAAATTAATAATAAAAAAAAAAATTTGTTTTAGAATTACTTATATTTAGGTCTATTATATTCAATAATTACCTATAAGAAGGTTGTAGTAAGATCAAACTAATTAAGCTTGATGTGGTATAGGCCCTAAAGATACTCCGCTTTGAGTTTGAGTGTTTTGGCGTAGGCCTACTTCTTAAAAATCCCAACTATCTATCTTAATATTTGCCCTAATATAGGGATGTAGCATAGGCCCTACAGGTATGTAGCCTAAATGTTTTAAAATTGATTTCATGCCAAGATATATCCAGTTTCAATGCAAATTTATTCCAGTGGTCCATCTAAATGCAAGTAGGTCTACAACTCACTGAAATGTGTCGCTAAGTCATGCAGAAACATCGGCTTCAACAGTCAATATAAAACACCTCTTAATCTTAAGGTATCTCGCGTGCACGCGTGCCTTGTAGGTTGTCGACCCCTGGCCTACAGTATACAGCCAGCTTAGATTAATGGAGCACGGTAGCTGAGCGGCAGCGCGTTCGACTGGCGAGCCGAAGGTCCCGGGTTCGAATCCTGGTGCAGGCTAGGATTTTTACCCGGGTCTGGAGTCTACCTAGCTCTGATAGGTACCTGACCTTAGGTTGCTGGCCACACAATCACCTAGTATGCGGTGGCCACAGAAACTGGTGAACGCTGCTTCATCGGACATCGGACATATGGATCAATTTAGTCGGACGAGTACGTTATATACTTTCTTTACTGTTTAGATTAATGCTTACTTTCAAGCTTTATCATCTTCATCTAGCTGGTAATTTAAAACAAACATTTAAACACAATCTATTAATCATGATACTTAATCATTTTTATAGATTATAGATGAATTCTAAGTTGGATAGGGTAAAAACATAAATCTGAAATTGATTTGATTAATACAAATAGGCTAAATTGGAATAGGCTTATGAAAAAAAAATCATAATTTTTAGAAAAAGAATTAAAATAAAACTATAAGTCTACACGTCATTTAATTTTCTATCTTAATAAAAATAATAAATGCAATATGAAGAAGTAGTAACATACATTATGTCTTTGATTATAATAGTAATAGTGATTCTTCTTCTTCTTCTTCTATTAACCAGTCTGCATAGCAGTTTGCTCTCTTGCAGTCAATGTCAGACACACTGGCATTGTTAAACTGGGTTTTCCTTTGAGGCTTTTTTTTCAAACCTCGCAGTTCAAGAGAGTTTTCGGTTCTGCGCCAAGCACCTGTGAGTGGTACTCCGGGATCGGGCTGCATTGAGTTAGGGCTGTTGTGCTGAGGTTGGGCTGGCCTATGGTCCGATCTCCGCCATCCACAGAGCTCTCCAAACGGCCATGACACTCAGTTGTGTCATTTATTGTTTTTTCAGATTCTGTGAATACTCTGTGGAATTGTCACATCCTGGACCCAGGCCCCTTCATGACTTTACACCCACCCATCTCCAACACGCAGAGCCCCCCAGCAGGAGCCGCGAAAAACCTCTATCCAGGATAGTGCAATCTGGACCTCTGTCGAACAGCACCACAAAGGGGGGTACACGTTTTACGTGCCTTGGTTATACCCAATGCACAACCCACTATTAGTTGCCTGTTACGACATGCAAGTGGGACTTAGCAGTGGGTTTATTCTTTCACCTGGTCATTTCCAGGACCCCGATACCCACACGGGGGATGATAGTAATTTATAAGCATATCACCCCCAATGAGTTACAAAATATATAGCTCAGTGGCTGTCGGTGAGGTTAATTTGTTTAAATATATAGGCTAGTGCATTTTTATTACATTACAAAACATTAATTGGCAGTTCTTTAATTACGAAACCCGAAACTTGCGCTGCTTAAATTTGGATACAACATGGATAGTGATGAAGATGCACCACCATGCGAGCAAGCTTTATTAGTTGAGGAAGACAATGATGATAACATTGATCTAAACATTCCTGCAACTACAGGAAATGAATATCTTCGGCGAGTTCGGTACATACGTTTCAAGATATTTGAATTTATTAATACGTTAGTTTTGAAAATGCTCGAAACTCATGTCATGACTCATGAAACTGGACCATTGATGATTGATTGAGTTGAGTCATTGACGGCATTGGGCATTGACCATTGCCAACGTTGCCAAGCCATTGACGTTGACTTCATTGACATTGATTGCCATTGGTCATTGTGCCGTTGTCCTTTTTATTGTATGATTATTTAAAATTTAAGTATAATGGCTATACTTTGGTTTAACTGCCTCACGGAAGTTTTCCAAGTCCAAGTCCACTTAAAGTTAAAGATATTTTTTATCCCGAATACGAAAATCGAGGTTCTATTGATTAAATTTACCATTTTAAAGTGTTAGTAGTTAGGTTAGTGTCTAGTGTTAGATCTAGAACTAGAATTAATCTAGATTCAGATCTACTTATTAAATATAGGCCTATTATTCTAATTTAAATTCATTATCAATGCTTATCATTATGACTATTGTGTAGGCCTACCATTTTTCAAATTTCAACTGGAATTATTATAGTCTAAGATAGATAGATAGGCGTACTTAAAATAAGTTAAGGCAGGTTTCACAAAATGGAACCAAATGATGGAGATTTATTGTTTATTTAAAACATAAAAATTGTTGATACAAAATGCTGATTTTTTACTTATAGAGTTATAGGCCTATGTGTTTATCTGTCCATAAAGTATCATCTGCATCAGTATTGTAGCCTATGTTTTAATTATGTTATTGTGTTGTTTATATTAATTTAAACACCCTGGACCTGGAACGTTACACAATCCACAGAGACAGAGCCCATTTCCCAATTTTTTGTATACATTTGAAAATCACTTAACAGGAATATATAAAGCCAAAATATAAAGTTTTTAAAATGTTTAACATTCATACACATGTATGTTTTCCCTAGGCCACCATTAGAAGCACAAAAAAATGTTTATCTTTTGAAAAAAACTTGTTTTAAAAAGTTTAATTTTTACTGCCTATCTGTGTTTTTTTCCGCCGCCGAGACCAAGTCTAAAACTAGATCTAAAATAAGATTTATCTATGTAATTTCGTAAAACTCTTTGAATTTTAACCAGAAATATAATTCTTTTCATAAAACCAAAGTTTGTTTTAAATATTTAGCCAAATAATTCATTTTATTAGTAAATAAATGAAAATCGATTGGTACAAAAAAGGCTTTGGACTAGCAAAGATAACGTTCGCTGTGAAAACAAGATTCGAGATTACGGTAAATTAAATGCAGACGTCCGAATTTTAGAATGTAAATCTGATCGGATAGCTGAAAAATTCCATTTGATGCACTTTTTTAAGTTTGTAAAAAGAAGATTTTTATTTTTTTGTATTTTTTAATTCCATTTGGTGGATAACGTACATTTTTTGAAACGTTTGTACAGTGTCGAAAAAGTATTTTCTAAAACACTATTTACACATTTGTTTTCCGATTTCTGACTATTTGTGTACTATCTAAGGCAATAAAATATTATTATCTATAGTTTTAAACTAAATTTACCCAAACTATTGTGGTTTAAATGTTAAAAAAACTTTTTTCGCTTTTAACACACACGCTTTATTTACGTCCACGATAGCCGCCATTTTGAGAGTATGGCAGCGACTTCGGTAGTCCTAGACTTTAAGACGCCTGAGTGCGAAAGCACGTTTTATTGTAAAAAAAATAATAAAACACAACACAAACACTGATATTTTTACGTTCTGTGAGTTTATTTGTTAAAGTATTGATTTCAACAATATTGTGTGTTTTTATGCTATTTTGCTGTTGTTTAGTCTAACTAATTTTGTAGCCTCAGCAACTTCTTGACAGGGGGATTTTCCAGATTTTTTTTATTATTAATTATAAAATATTGGAATATCAGCTGAATTTAAAAATGTCATATTTCGATTCCTGGGCTTTTAGGCTTTAAAATGACAAATAATACTATACTATACCTTAACATTATTTAAAAAAAACAACAACTTAAAAAATGGGAACTCCTGAAATCCTCTTTGTGAAACCTGCCTTAAATAGATTATTTGCCTAATTATCTATGGGAAAAATTGGCACTGGCCCACTGGATATTTTATTATATATTATTTGGCCTACTCCATAGATATAGTAGGCCTATTATAGTAGGTATCATATATATCAAATTAAAGGTCATTTGAACCTGATTATGTTTATAAATGAAACAGTGTTTTTCTTTGTTGGGTGAT
Organism: Anisus vortex; assembly: GCA_949126835.1. NCBI lineage: Eukaryota > Metazoa > Mollusca > Gastropoda > Planorbidae > Anisus > Anisus vortex. The sequence continues at coordinate 34,665,092 of OX421496.1, forward strand.
GCTCGTGTGATATTTTATAAAATTGTTTTATTTTGTCTGTTTTCAGTGAAACCTTTACACTTTCCTTGAAAACATCTTGTGTTGTTACTGAAAATTGTTATGTCCCTTGTGTTTGTTTAGGCTTATTTATTTTTTATCAACTTATGCCATAACGCACTAACATCCAGTCATTGAACATCCTTCTCTGGGATTCGAACCCATGATCTTCAGTATGCCAGCCGAATGCACTGATGCTCGGCCAGCATGCCCCCTTTCAAAAAATAATAACCATAAGCCATAAATAATTTATATATTATATATGATAAAGTTGTGTATCAAATTAAATTCAGATTTCATAATATAAATTCTGACTCAATAGAGACAAGTTTGTTGCTTAAATTCTTTTTAATGCCTACCTCTTTTGAACTTCTGGGGCTGAATTAATTTGTTTAAAATCTTAAAAGCCTTAGAAGGCTAATTATTTTCATGTTTTGTCTGACTAGGCCTATTCTTTATAGTTACTTGTTTTATATTTTGTCATTTTCATATTTATCTTTATAGAATCTGAAATGTTGTTTAAGACACGGAAAATGACAAATAAGCAGAATAAAGACATGTCTATTTCTAAAATTCAACAAATGCGTTTGTGTAATTATAATGTAAAATTAATGAAAGATTATATTGATTATTAAATTATAATGTTTTTTTTTAATGTATTTAACTTAATAGCTAAACTGTCACTGAGGCAATGGGCTGAGTGTCATATGGTCAATTGTTTTGTTCTATACTAAGAATGAATTATATAATAAAATATTTTATATATTGAAGATTGAATCATAAATGGTGCAGACTTTGTTATTAAAATTTTTAGTTTTTATTTCTTTTATAAACCTAATCCCTTCAGACAAGAAGCTTTGGGCTGTCCGAAAGTGGTTGTTGCAGACCTGGACACAAGTGCCTTCCTCCACCAGCAAACAGTAAAAGTTTCTGAGGTACTCTATAAAGTTTTTATTTTTCTTAGATAAATGACCCCTAAGAATAGCTTTTAAGATATTTTTCATTATTTCTAGTTTGTTTAGAAGTAAAAACTCATTTGATTTTGTTAACTGCCTTATAACTTATACTATAAATATAATATATACAATACATTTTTTTGTGTTCAAAATAACACAAATAAACCTTCAAATTTTGTTTCTTCTTATATACAAATTGTAGCAAATGTGAGCTTCTAATTTAGACTAACTTATTTCCTGATAAATGTCAAATATTCAATGTGATAGATTGAAACAAATAATATAGCTCCATGTACACATTTTATCTTAGCCTGGAGGACTGTTGCCAGTTCCTCCAAGTTTTAAGGCTCCAATGTCATGGCAGCGGCTGCAGGTTGCTGAGTTTGCTGCTCTTAGACAGGTAAGAGTTAAGAGTACATTTTTGTTTTTTGCAAAAATAATTTATTTTTTTTTTCTAACTGCTTGTATTCAATTTTTTTATTTGATTATATTTTTTATTGTTATAGCTGTTATCTTTTTCATATTACCAGAAATTAATTCAGTACAGAGCATTGGTACAACAAAAAAAGATTGACATTACACCTCCAAACTTAGTGAGTAAATTTAGGTTGCCTGTCATCATTGCAAGTATATTTAGATTATAAATCATATTATAATATAAGTATATTTTATGATCCCATGTCTGTGACATACAATGTAAACAATTATAAATACATTTTATTCGTCTACAAATTAGAGTATGGAAAAAACTAGTTTCAGAAATCAGGAACAGGAAAAAATGTTTACACACTTTATATTTATACACTTATACACAATTTACACACTTAACAGTATTAACACTTTTAACCCCATGATCAACTTTTTGGGTCTGTCCATCAAAAACCCATATCCCACATTTGGTGTTACAAAGCTCATCACGAGACTTAGCAAAGCAAGCAGTAAATTATATTCTAAATTAATCAGAAGATAATAAGTTGAAGTGAGGTTGAGTCATAATAATAAAAAGCATCACTATTAGTTATCTGTAGTTATATGTTTTTTTAGCTATGGCTGATGTAGTAGTTTTCTACTGTGTACAGCTATGCATTATTTCTTTACAAACAAACCCTCAATACCATTGTAGTTGGAATTAGACAACTTTATAAAATTTAACGTTTTACATTTGACACCCATTCATTTATTATCAGTTTTTAACACTAGGGTGATGCCATCTGTTCAACTTTATAGTAGTATTAAGATTTCTTTCATCCCCCATCTAGCCTCATGCTAACAATGCAGACAGCTGGTGCAAGATGTGCTTTGGGAGAATGCTCATTAAGTCTGAAAGCAAATCTCCCACCGTTCAGGCGGACAACAGTGACGCCGTTGAGCCTTTGTCCTCAGAAGAAGGGACACCCCCTCTGCTGCACATTGTGGCTTTTATGAACCAGGTGAGGAGGTTTGCAGGAAGTAGGCGTGGCTTGTGTCTTCACTGCAGAGTTCATAGTGTGTGACTTTGTTTATTTTTTAAAATGTTGGTCAAGTGGTCTGTTAACTTGAAGGTTTGAATGCTAAAATCAAGCTGTACTTATTTTCTTGGGTATTGTAGGTTTGTCTATGTTGGTTGGCTGTCAATACTGGGGGATGGGGGAGTGTGTGTGAAGAAATAATGTAGAACAATAAACATTCACTTATGTTTTGCTAATTGAAAAGTAATCATTGGAATATTCAGTGCTATGAGTAGATTATCATGGTTTTAAGAAAAAGATTTTTATCCCTTAGGCACAATTTCAAATTCATTAGGCACAATTTCAAATTCATTTGGGTATGCGGTTTGTATACGAAATATTTCAGGAACTGAACTTTATTTTATTTTGAGTTTAAAAATTTTTTAAAAATGTTTGGCTAGACAATTGACAATGAATGTCTAATAATAAATAACTTTGAATATATATAGTTATGATGTATGTATTAGTTAACTCCCTTGGTTTTCTGTTGTGAGTACCTCCATCTGTGTAAACTGGTGATTCTTTTTGGTGACCCTTGTACGTCTGGCCATGAGGTGTGTTACAGACTGTGTGTGTAGCGGGAGTTTGAGAGTATAGTGGATAGAGACTGATTAGGCTGTATTGACTACGACTTGTGTTTTCTTCTGAAATTGTATTTGTTTTGATGGACTGTGTTGAGCTCGGTGTTATGTCATATTAAAAGTTATTGTTAATTGTTCCTGGCGTCTTTTCTAATTACTTGGATGGAAGTTTGGGTGAGAGAATAAAGATTCTTCAAACAAAATAAGATGTAATCGTGACAAAACCACCCACCCTAGCCAGTGAGGCGTAACATAGTTGACAGAATTAATATTACTTAGACGAAGATTTCAGTTTTTGTGACAGAAGTAGATGATAGTATGTTACATTAATTATTGATTGCGTTTAAGTAATTATTGTGTTTAATGGTGTTACTTATCTACTATAATCCACATCACTTCACCTGCAGCTTCAAGTCACTAATGTCCTGGAATATCATGTGAACTGGATGGAGGCAACAGGATTTAGCTCCAAACAGGTGAGAGTGTCAATATTAGAATAAGACACTAGAGCTTGTTTATGCTCTGAATGGAAGGGAGTGACGAGTGTGTGATTTGATTTTTGACAGTAAAGAAGAAGCAAAGGGAATGTTGTGTGTGTGTGTGTGTGCTTGTAACAATTCTAACATTTAATTATCATTTCACAGGATAATAATTCAATGATTTAAAAAAAACAGTTTTTTAATAGTTTGTCTGATATATAGAAATCAACTTTGAATGCGCTGTGTGAATAGAACTCAACTTTAAATGCATTGTGTGATATGAAAATTCCCAGTCATGTTCCACTAGCAATGCTCAATGAGACATATTGTGAAGTTCACTAGAGGGTCTGGGGGGTTCTCTCATTTACATTTCAGTATCAACAGGGACAATTTTGTTTCTTTTTTTTTTCTTCTGCTTAGGGTCGTTGGTTTTTTGCACTGCTTGCAAGTCTCCAGAAACCTTTAACCCCTGAGGTGTGTGCATGGATTCGTCGCTTGGCTCGCTTGTGTTCAAACATAAGGGCAACTCTGGTAGGTACACAGTGTGGTGGGGAAAACAAAGGCAACCAAAGCGACAATATGAGCACATTCAGAGCTTACACTAAAATACCTTTGAATATTTCTTTTCATTTTAATGAATGAGATTTACTTTGTATCTAGCAACTATTTGCTACTTCATAATGGGAAGTACCCGGTACTGCTAGGGAAGTACTGCTAGGGAAGTGCTGCTAGGGAAGTACTGCTAGGGAAGTACTGCTAGGGAAGTACTGCTAGGTACCCATTGGTGGTAGAGAAAAAGATTTCTTAACTTTCTGCTTTAACACAATTGAAGGTTTGGGTTTGTTTGTCCATTGATGTTAATCTCCAGCAACAGCCAAGATCTAGCATGAGCTGACTTACAAAAATGTTATTTCTGTTCTAAGTTTTTCTTATGATGCATAGCAATGTTAGTAAATATTACACTATTATATGTGCATGTATACTAGAAAAGCATGTCTGATTCTGATTACTATAAGGGAAGAGTGTTATAAGATACTATCGACTACTATTGCTACTACCCTTGTAATCCCATTGTTTCAGGAGTCTCCAGAAGACCCTCTCCTGAAGGAGCTCAACCTCATCATCTGCCTCGTTTCACGTTATTTTGAACAGAGAGATTTGGCAGATCCATGAAACTGGAGTTTTACATTTGCTGCACTTGTTCTAGTCTACAGAGGAATCAGTATAATATATTGGTCACTGGTAGTGAATCTCTGGAATGTTTGAAAGACATTTTCATGTGTTCATTGACTAAAGTGCTGCAGTAAAAGGCACTGTTACTGTCAATCAGCAATTAGGTCTTTGTTTTATTGTATCAATTAATTAGTAGCAAGGCAGGCAGCTTTGGAAACTTTTTTTTAAGCTGATAGAAAAAGTATCAGAAAAAAAGTTTGTAAGATTTCACACAAAAAAAGAGCACAAAATTTTACAAAATGATTTTAAAGTGTATCCAATGAATTTCATGGCATTTATCCTTAATGTCTTTAATTTATGTATTATATATTATTTGAATGATTTGTTTTAAAATTGTTAAATGTTGAAATTAAATTTAAAAAAAAACAAAACAAAACATGTTTTTTGTTAACATTTGCACAATTTTGTTTTGGTATAAGAATAAGAGAGAAAAGAATTGCCCAAGTTTATTGTCCTGTACAATACAATCATAGTTGATTTTTTTGTCATGCCAAATATCATTAGCAACAATGTTTCCAGTCTTCATTAAACGTCATTTGTAATTAATTCAATTGCTCTCCATCTCTACAAATGAATTAATGGTAGCATAGGCAAAGCATTCATTCACTCTTGAACACAGTTTGTTAAACAAAGCAATGAAAAAAAATACTTAAGAAAATAAATATCACAAAAGAATTTAAAAAAAAACATTAAAAAAATATAAGATTCTTTAACAATAATTTGAAAGTTTCAGCTTTCTCAAGAAAAAAAAAAATTGAACAGAATATAAAACCTCAAAAAATAATGAAAATGTAAAAAAATCACAATCATCTATTACACAAATGACAGTCATAAATTCATTGTGGATCCATACAATAGGTCATTAAATCACAACAGTGAAATATTGCTTAGAAGTGTAACAGATATATAACACACTGGTTGAAACAGAACCTGAATGTGTCCTGCAAACCCACACCTTTAATTATTTACAATCTTGTAATATAGTTGTTTAACTCTTTCTCTACTGTGAGCTGTAGTGTTGGTGTTGTGGCTTACACAAAACCTAGCTTGTAAGGTTAACAGTTAACGTGGTGAATGGATTTAACTTGGTTATACTATGTCATGTGTGAGATTGAATTTAAACTTACTCAAGGAGATAAAAAAAACAAATAGCTTAGATGCACATACAGACTTTATGGGACTTGGACTAGGAAATGAATTATTGGCACCTTGTGAAGAGGATTAAAAGTGACAAAAAAAGTTGCATGATATATCTGTATACCGGTACAAGAATAATAATATGGCTCTACCACATAAAATTTGTACAGAGTAACTAAGCCTCACACGATATACTAAATATCTCCACTAGCTTGATAGGAAAACAAAAAGGCAATAAAAATAATCATTACATTTACATTCAGAACTTAGACTATAATTTAATACTATAATACAATTGCAGATTTTTCAGGTGTTTTTTTAAATAGAAAAAATACTTCATACCTAGCAGCCATAAAAGATTACTGTACTAGCAGCCATATATGATTACTGCAGTAGCAGCCATATAAGATTACTGTACTAGCAGCTATAAAAGATTACTGTACTAGCAGCCATATGAAAAAAGCTGTAAAAGCTAAAAGAAACCTGCTCTGTATGAGCTTAAATGAACAGAATTGTGTGGTCCACAGGTCAAATGAACAAAACAGTGTGGCCCATAAGTCAGGAAGTTGTGCTGGACTTGTGCACACCGTACTGCTCCAGGGTCGATGGTTTATACAGTCCCAGCTTTAGCCCAGTTTTCACCCTGTTGGCGTTGAGCTGCTTGGCGGGAAAAGGGTTGAAAGGGATGCTGTTTTTTCTCATGAGAGCAGCGGAGTAGCCCAGGCCAAGCTGACCGCTGGTCAGTGTTTCAGCCCTGGCGGGAGAGGAAAACCTCCTGCTCCTCAGGTGGTTTTTAGCGGGCAGGGCAAAGTTTGATTGTGGGAAGATTTTGGCACTGTGTGCTGGCCTACCGCCGTCTTTTCTGGAAGAGCTATTCTTTCTTATTCTGTAATGATGAGTAGCTCCCCCTGGTTCATCGTCAAATGTCAAGGCAACCATTTTGGGGATTGGGATTGTCTCAATGACAGGCAGACTGGCCAAAGAGGTATCTGAAACATCTCCTGCACTTCTTATCTCCCTTTCTACATATGTCAAACACACCACAGGATCCAAAATCTCCACTGATTCACCCTGAATGGAACATGACAGATGATCACCTCCCTCAGCCTGTGAACCCTTTACATTTTCATTGTCATCAACTTCTAGTGCAACAGAAGTCATTCTTTCGTTGCATATTTGCTCACAGCTTTTAGGCAGCTCCTCTAGGATCTGAGATTTGCTGATAAAACCATCTTGAGAGTTTTCCAAATCCAATATTTCCGTTACAGGATACAATGTCACCTCGTTTAAAACTGCGCCAGTCTCTTCTAATTGCAATTGATCAACATCCAGAACATTAACTGGCTTTTCTGAACTGTCTTGAGTGGTGAGGGCATCATCTAACATAGATTCTTGAACGATTTCTACAGAGAGCTCTTCATGGGAAGCAACAGGAGATTCAATTTCAGATGTCTCTAAGCGGGGCTGTAAATTCTGCTCATGAGTTTCACCTGGTGCTGCAGTGGTTTGGAATGTCTTGGTTGAAACAGGAATGTCTTCAGTGTAGTCAGACAATCTGGAACTAAGACTATTTGGATCTTTTGAGTTTTCTAAGAATTTCCCAATTTCATCTGTTTTGGCCAAAGAATCAGCCTTAGAATCAGGTAGGGTATCACTTACATGAGATGGTGAGGAAGCTGCACTTTGTTTTGTTGGGGAAAGCTCCCTCAAGGAACAGCTGCTTGAGTTGAGCTCAGAACAGGGTTTGGCTGTAGTTGGGGAAGACGATGACGAAGTTACGACAGCAACAGGGCTAGAAATGCTGGACTTGGCGGAGAAACCTGTCTTCATACGCTGGTATTTGGACACGGCCTGAGCGTTGGCTACGGCCTGCACTTGCTTGGCCAAGACACTGCTGTTCTTTCTCACAGGCTCAGGGGCCGCAATTCTCGGGCCCTCTCTAACAAGCCTGTTTCTGTGGCCAGCGGCTAAGCCTTTCCCAACAAACAGGTGGTTCATGGTACTTGGTAGCTCAATGTTGGGAACCAGAGCTGAGTCCAACATTCCTATCCTATAGGCTGATGCTGGTTTTGCTTTCTTTGCTGAAGCAGCTGAAGATGTAGAGATACAAAAATTTTTTTTATTGAAGTACTAAAGAAGAAAAAAAAAATTAAAATCAATTCAATATAAATAGTAAATATATGTATGAATTTACAAATACTAGTATAAATACATAAGTATAGCTTTTATAAATATAGAAATCTATAGAAATAGAACTTCATTTTAGTTATATTTTAAAGACACTTCAATTTAAATTTAAATTATAAAATTATTTATAGTTATGGTATATTATTAAAAAAATAGTTTAAGCTTAGTAGGATATTATCAATAATCATATAAAACGTATTTGTCATTTAATTCAAATAAAAAAATGGAATTTAAAAGCAAAATATCTTTTCCTAAAACTTTATAATGTTCAATGGCTGACATTAAAATACCAACACCATATCCTTTCTATAAATAAATAATATACTTTATACCATTATTACTCTAAATAAAACATTAAAATATAACAAATAAAAATTAAAATTTCAAAATAGGATTTTTTTTTGTTTCCGCAGCTGACTTTCATAAAATTCAAACATCACCCCATGCCCCTGGCTGAAAAAATGATTTTTTGAAAAAGTAAAATAAAAAATGAAAAAAAATAAATAAAAGGTTGTAGAATGATAAAACAAAGTTAAGCAAATAATATTATTATAAAAATAAGTTTAAATATTGTTCTTGCTTCCCAATACATTTACCAATTGGTGCATGGAATGCAAAGTTTGGTAAATTAATCTTAGGAATTTTCTTATATTCAATTTGGCTGTTGGACAAATAGAAACACACAATTTATTTTGTGAACTGAATGTTAGATTAATGGAATATGAGCTCAAATTGCCATTTATTTGGATCAATAAATTCAATAAAGCAATCTTATCTTATCTTATGTTAATCCTAACTTGCCAAAAAAGCTTATGTTAATCCTAACTAGCCAAAAAAGCTTATGTTAATCCTAACTAGCCAAAAAAGCTTATGTTAATCCTAACTAGCCAAAAAGCTTATTTCTTTTGTTACATAAAGATCATGTTATTTGATCTGACTATATTGATGTAAGATAAAATTTCTTTAGTTAACTTCTGCAGTTAATGAAAGCAGATTTAACAAACTTTCAATATTTTTAGTCATTTTCCACACTTGATTAATTAAGTTTATGTTCCCAAACATTCCCAATCTGTATGAAGCTATAAGTGCTACTAATGGTATATCATGTTATGAATTTTTTTGATATAAAAAAATATCATGAAGAGCTTTGGCCTTGAAAAGTCAAGTATACCTTTCATATCTTGTTCGTCCATGGATCTAGTCAAGGAATGATCACTTTACCATACCCAAGGCATGTATAGCAAAGATGACCTTTCACATTGTCAAGGCAATATTACTAATCACCCAAACTTATGTCAGGCACATATCAGAGCTGGGACAGATGCAAGGGAATAAAAACCTGGCATTTAACCTGGATTCGAACACAAGTTATTGTGAAATTGTCATCTGAATGCTTTGACCCTAGACAACAGTGATGTATAAAGATGAGTTCAAAATTATTTATTTTCTGACTTCCACTACACTTCACTAGTATTTATATTTAAACCAAAACTGGTGTATTTTAAAATTGAAAAAAATTTAAAAGTGAAAGGTAATTGAATTCTCTTAAAGTTAAATAATAGTGCAAGAAATGTACAACATAACTCTGATGTTAAAGACCAATCTTCTGCTTCATTGAACAAATGACTTCAAGTAATTCTTTTCTAACAAAATTTGTATTATAGTAGATTAACTATTTGGTGAATATTGCCAACTTTTCCTTTTGTAAAGCGAGTTAAAAAAACATTATTTTCAGGAATAGAACACAAAGCTGGAAAATGTTTCTTTCCAATTCTTGATATTTGAGATGAATAAAAAATGGTAGCCCACTTAATATTAAAGTGCCTGACCCAAATTTCAAAAAGATCTTATGTTCTAGTTCATGGAAATCCTGATTGTAGTTGTGGGAGTGATTTATGCATACAATTTGTTATTAGAGAAATTTGTCTCAAAGTTAAAATCAACCCGAGTGTGAGTGTGTAGGGCGTGTCAATACTATAGTGACAGGTGAGTGTAGGCGTGGATTAATGACATGCTTACATTCCAAAACAAGACCAGAAAAAATGAGTTCCTTCAATCCATGGCAATACCTTGAACTGAAAACAATAGAGATTACCAGGGTCCTGGTGGGCTGAGCATCCGAGGGTTAAATACATGCAAGGGGGGTTTATAGGAGGAAAAGGGTTAAGAGTGAAACAAGAATAAAAAAAACAATCAAGGGGAATGGAAATAATAGTGTATCAATGGGTTTTCAAAAATTAATAAGGTTCAAAATGTTCAAAATAGAAAATACATTGGATTCATACAACATTGGCTATGAAAGAAAAATAAAATATATAAACAGGATAAAAAGATAACAACACTAAATTTCATTCATTCTCCAATTGACCCATTTCCATCATTTGATTGGCAAACTTGCTGGGACAATTTTCATTCTCAACATTTTAAACTTTTCTAAAGTATATTTTTACATTGCTGTTCAATTTCTTGTATTTATTTATAAATATATATATATACAAGCCGTTATGTGCCCGATTCTTCGAACGGGCTTTTTTTTAGAATATGCTTGACACATTATAGTTTTTTAGTTTTGTTTTTGCAACATACATAAAGTAGTATGTTTTTTTTTTTGTGGTCAGTATTTTTTAAATTTATTTTTGTTTTGCACACTTTATTATACACCAATTCAATATACAACTAAAAATAATATTTTTTTTATTTCTTGCTCAAAGTATGACCACTATGATCGAATTTTGTGAGTTTATTGGGTAATTAAACTCTTTCTGTAAAACAGAACTCACATGTCTTTTAAAAAGTACTGTTAATTCGAAAATGATTGTTTGATATATTTTTTTGCTACAACATTAGTCGTAGATCAATATTTTTTTTTTGTTTTTGTTTGTGTTATTTGCTATTTATTTATTGTTGCTTTGGAAGCAAACTTAGAATTAAATTTTAAATTCAACAGGAAAAACAATAACAACTGAAACCGATATGAATCATAGTTTATACAACGTATACGACATGAATTAAAACTTTAAAAAGTTGGTCCGGCAAATTTAAACATTGCCCGGCAATATAAAAATTTCCCGCTACATAGTTTATAAGACGTATACGATACAAATTAAAACTTTAAAACGTTGAGCTCGGCAATTTAAACATTGCCTGGCAATTGAAAAATTTCCCGCTACAAAGTTTATAAGACGTATACACAGAATAGGTATAGAACAGAATGCACAATCCCTATATACGCACTCACTAAAAGTTACCATTTTCCGCAATGCAGCGGTCGCTAGAGACGCTACTATAGTAAAATGAGAAATGATATCTACAATATATATAGGGCCTACATTATCTTTCATTATAGGCTTACTTTTATATAAATTTGACTTAATTACCCATTTTGTTTTGAACATTATATGATTAGGCCAATATGATGTAAAAATATTTATTACCCGGTACTGATTTGAAAAAAAAATGGCTTAGACGTAGCTCGGTACCGGTAACTAAATTGCTGCGGCTACCGGTACATAAATATATATACTTTTTAAACCAAAATAAACTTTTAAAATTATGAAGGGAAATAGGCATATAATTCATAATGAGTTAATATGAGGTTGTTTATGCTGTTTTTTATCCTTTATGGAGTCAGGAAAGCCATGCAGTTTGACATGCTCTTTTTTACGATAATCAGTCGTTTTCGCATCATTGTTGTAGTTTATTACACAACCGTTTATGCACATTTTGCCTGAAATATTAGCTTTGGGTTTTCGAACTTGTAGATTTGAAGAAAAGGACGTTGTAGGCTAAATAAGCATAAATATAGAGTGTAACCAGGACCACTGCGTTTAAATAGGCTTAGTATGGCGTCGGTATTACTGCCCAAAACAGAAATAAAATGCGATTGCGCATTCTGTTTTATACCTTTTCTGTGGACATATACAACACGAATAAAAACGTGAAGGAATTTTGTATTTGCCAGATACAACGTAAGATACCCATTAAAACCATTAATCATTACCCATTATAACAATTTAAAAAAAATATCCCGCTATAAATTACGACGCAAATTAAAACGTGAATATATTTTGTTCTATTCATTCATAAAGTACATTAGCAAAGGTTGAAGCGAAGTTAATTAAAATGAATACGCAAAATTCGATGACGCCATAAACAAAAAAGACAACCAGCTATCCCTGCGCAAACTTTGATGACGTCATCCTGAAAAAAATCTCAACGCCATCCTTTTTTATATTTTCTGAGCGCGATCGATCGAAAAACTATAAAAAGTTGGAACGGCAAATTCAACATGAACCCAAAATATGTCGTTTTATTCGCGTTTTTTGACCAAACTGACCACTGCGGTCATTTTAATTTTTTTAAAACCTTGACAGTGTTCACCGCCGTAACGCAAAGAATATTTGTAGCAAATTTCACGTTTTTATGTCCAGTATTTAAAAAGATTATGCGGTATGTACATACCCAGCCAGCCACATATTCCTTTTGAGATTTATATATATACAAGCCGTTATGTGCCCGATTCTTCGAACGGGCTTTTTTTTAGAATATGCTTGACACATTATAGTTTTTTAGTTTTGTTTTCGCAACATACATAAAGTAGTATGTTTTTTTTTTTGTGGTCAGTATTTTTTAAATTTATTTTTGTTTTGCACACTTTATTATACACCAATTCAATATACAACTAAAAAGGAAAAACAAATAATAATAATTTTTTTTTATTTCTTGCTCAAAGTATGACCACTATGATCGAATTTTGTGAGTTTATTGGGTAATTAAACTCTTTCTGTAAAATAGAACTCACATGTCTTTTAAAAAGTACTGTTAATTCAAAAATGATTGTTTGATTTTTTTTTTCTACAACATTAGTCGTAGATCAATATTTTTTTTTTTGTGTGTTTTTTTGTTGGTGATATTTGCTATTTATTTATTGTTGCTTTGGAAGCAAACTTAAAATTAAATTTTAAATTCAACAGGAAAAACAATAACAACTGAAACCGATATGAATCATAGTTTATACAACGTATACGACATGAATTAAAACTTTAAAAAGTTGGTCTGGCAAATTCAAACATTGCCCGGCAATATAAAAATTTCCCGCTACATAGTTTATAAGACGTATACGATACAAATTAAAACTTTAAAACGTTGAGCTCGACAATTTAAACATTGCCTGGCAATTGAAAAATTTCCCGCTACAAAGTTTATAAGACGTATACACAGAATAGGTATAGAACAGAATGCACAATCTCTATATACGCAGTCACTGAAAGTTACCATTTTCCGCAATGCAGCGGTCGATAGAGACGCTACTATAATAAAATGAGAAAGGATATCTACGTCTGCCATAAATATATACAATATATATAGGGCCTACATTATCTTTCATTATAGGCTTACTTTTATATAAATTTGACTTAATTACCCATTTTGTTTTCAACATTATAGGATTAGGCCAATATGATGTAAAAATATTTATTACCCGGTACTGATTTGAAAAAAAATGGCTTAGACGTAGCTCGGTACCGGTAACTAAATTGCTACGGCTACCGGTACATAAATATATACTTTTTAAACCAAAATAAACTTTTAAAATTATGAAGGGAAATAGGCATATAATTCATAATGAGTTAATATGAGGTTGTTTATGCCGTTGTTTATCCTTTATGGAGTCAGGAAAGCCATGCAGTTTGACATGTTTTTTTTTACGATAATCAGTCGTTTTCGCATCATTGTTGTAGTTTATTACACAACCGTTTATGCACATTTTGCCTGAACTATTAGCTTTGGGTGTTCAAACTTGTAGATTTGAAGAAAAGGACGTTGTAGGCTAAATAAGCATAAATATAGAGTGTAACCAGGACCACTGCGTTTAAATAGGCTTAGTATGGCGTCGGTATTACTGCCCAAAACAGAAATAAAATGCGATTGCGCATTCTGTTTTATACCTATTCTGTGGACACATACAACACGAATAAAAACGTGAAGGAATTTTGTATTTCCCAGATACAACGTAAGATACCCATTCAAACCATTAATCATTACCCATTATAACAATTTAAAAATATCCCGCTATAAATTACGACGCAAATTAAAACGTGAATATATTTTGTTCTATTCATTCATAAAGTACATTAGCAAAGGTTGAAGCAAAGTTAATTTTAAATGAATACGCAAAATTTGATGACGTCATAACGAAAAGCCGGCTAGCTATCTCTGCGCAAACTTTGATGACGTCATCCTGAAAAAAATCTCAACGCCATCCTTTTTTTTATTTTTTTAGCGCGATCGATCGAAAAACTATAAAAAGTTGGAACGGCAATTTTAACATGAACCCAAAATATGTCGTTTTATTCGCGTTTTTTGACCAAACTGACCACTGCGGTCATTTTAATTTTTTTAAAACCTTGACAGTGTTCACCGCCGTAACGCAAAGAATATTTGTAGCAAATTTCACGTTTTTATGTCCAGTATTTAAAAAGATTATGCGGTATGTACATACCCAGCCAGCCACATATTCCTTTTGAGATTTATATATATTTATGATATGATATTATTTTGTGGAAGTATTTGTCACACGAAAGTTCAGCCCTATCTGGGCAAAATGTCTGGCTTCGCCCCTGGTTATAAAGGTTGTTGTTGTTAAGCCATATCACAGCCTTTGATTCCAAAGATGGAGGTCATGTTCAAAAAGCCAGTGTGTGTATAGATTTAAAATAAAGCTTTTGATAAGGAATGAGTTCAATTATATTTTTTTTCTAGCCTTATTTGATTTAAATGTGCTATAACACATTTGACTATAATAAACTTTCTTTGTGTGTAAATTTATGTTCTTAGCTGATTATAAACAGTTTGTTTGTCAGTTAATCTATTCCTGGGAATTATTTTGAAGTAATACTATAAATTTGATATTTTCTTTTGCCAAAACTCAATAATGTGATCAAAATGTGCTAGCCAGATATTGATATAATCGCAGGGATTTTTTTTCATGATGTCAAACAAACAAAAATGCTATTGAATTTTTTTTCAAACTACGGTTTATTTTTCAAACTATTCTTTTCTACTTCTGTCCAGCAGGCTGTAGAGCTGCTTTATCTCTATCAGTGGCAGATAAACATAATTTGGTCCTTTTGTGTTGTTGTTGTTATTGTAAATTGATGGGGCAATATTATAGGTCTGAGAATGGATTATTTGGAACATTCTTGTAGGAAGTGATTTACTGTTTCATGTAGGTGGGACAATGTCTTCTGTTATATGGATACATTTGATTTATTCTAACTATCAGCTAATAAAACATATATGTGATGCAACCTCACAAACCAGTACGGTCGTCAGTGAAACCGATTATTAAATAAATGCAAAATAATGTGTAAAATGAGTCCTATGTCATTTTAATTATTATTATCGATTTGATTAAAAAATCAATCCTAATGTTCAAAGCCTTAACTTATAACTGTGAAATTTTAACACTAAAATTCTTTATACAAGTTTAAAAAAAATAATTTTTTTTATGCAACTTTTGTATAAAATCAAACAAAATATCTTCTAAATATAAAATAGTTTTTAAGTCAACTAAATATTATTTTAAATCTTTAAAACTATAACAGCTAGTGTATTGACTCATTATAAAAGTATTTCCCTAATTTCATGGTGATTGGTTAATATTTGTTCATCCTGGTAATATTTAATTATCTGTTACAATGCTAAACTGTTAAAAATCGGTAGTGTTTAATTTTTCATTTTTCTCCAAAAAGACTTTCTTTTCCTTTACTTGTGTAATTTTGAATAACTTTTGAACTATTTAATCGATTTTAGAAATTTTTTCTTCACTGTATAGATAAATGAATTAGCTTTTATTAAACACTTTTAACTAAATATCTTATTTTGCCGACTTCAGTATCATTATGTGGGGTTGCATCATATATGTGTAAATTAGTGAGCCATTCTTGCCCACAAAAATTTTGCTTTCAGCAATAGCAGGCTTTAAACAATTTTTTAGTAATGCAATCTGGCAACATGGAAATGGGTTTAGAGAATTTTTCTTGTCTAGCACATCTATTTGTGTAGACCACTTGGAAAAAGTCTATTAAAAAAGATTTTACATCACAATTTAGCATTTTTTGATAGGTGCTTTTTTTTTTTCTATCAACTATATCAGAATACTCAGAACTTTTAAAAGGTTGCACTGAAGATCATTATATACATAAACACATTTTCCTTAAGACAGTATGTATATAAATTATTAATTTGTGACTTAGCACCTTTTACAAGTGGACTCTTCATTTGGTTGTTGTGTTATGGATAGGGTTTTCACTTCTACATGCAAAACAATTCAGTAAGTAATACACAGTTTTTTATAAACATTTAATGAAGGTACAGAGAAGTAAATATAAAAACAAACAATAACTAAAGTATTACCTGCAATGATAATGTGTGCCTGGCGCTGGCGCTGCTTGAGTTTCTCGTACTGAAGCTTTAGGCTCTGAATGTCCGTTGTCATTCTCTCCAACTGAAGGCTTCCTTTCGGGATGACATCATCATTGCCTGGCCCAAACACACCTGGTCCTAACACTGATATATCTGCAGAGGAATTCACGTCTCCTGAAAAAACACACACATAGAAATGTTGAAGACGGGTATCAAGGCAAATATTATTTTTTTCTCATTTTAAAGTATTCAACAATATTATGCTAATTATGTAACATTTGTAACCAAGAAACTTATTTCAATTATAAGATACACACAGAAACAACATCCTAATTTGCTTTAAAAAAATAATGATATTTTATAATCTAAACATTAATAATATTAATAATATATTCTTAATAACAATATCCCATCAGTCTAATTGCATGTTTGTTAACTAAATGTAAAAACACAGAATATACAACAGCTGCTAAAGTTTAGTCACAAACAGTTTCTGCTATTGCATTTAAAAAAAATGTAACATTCAAGTTTTAAAAACAAAACCTTGTAACAAAAGGCACAGAACTAATTTAGAATTGATAAAAGTCTATCACTGTCATTAGCAAATTGAAGAAAAGCTAATTTTAAAAAAAAATACATTGGTTACGTTCGCTAAATGATAACATTTCATCATTTTTATTTTCATTTTAGTTTATCTAATTAGCACACAAAATAAATATGAAAAGAAAACAACTTAACAAATTAAGACCAGGTACCTGGCATGCATGCCATCGCAGCAATGTCATCATCATCTAGGTCATCCTCATCGCTGTTGACCAGCGACTTCATCCCGCCGCGTGACTCCGCCTTCTTGCCACTGGAGGAGCTGGCCTGGCTGAGCGGCCGTATGTTGTACGTGTATTTCTCACGTAGCTCATTCAGGTGTGGGAACGGGAAATCTCCTAGCAAGTAAATGGACTGAAACCAATAGAAATAAAAGAGCTTTTTACAAGGGCAATTTTGTTTTTACAGTGTAGGCCTACCAACGAAACAACATATGTGCTTGTCTTGACAGCTGCCTTTTGCAGATGATTGCGTGGGCAGCACTACCAATAATACCATTATCTCTTGAATTACCTCCATATACTGATATTTGTGGGTTGAGACTGGAGGGGGGGAATGTGGCTGAAAATTTTGAAAGAATGTTTTGTCAAATGTCTATGTGCCAAGTTTCAGCTCAATAGAATGGCCAAAGTGGGTCAATTAGCCTTCCAAAAATCAGGCTGTATACAAAAAATGAGATTTCTGCGGAGTTAATATATAGTTATGCAAGAACACATGCATATTAGTACTTTTTCTTGCCAGGAAAACCACTAACTTAAAATCATTTAAAAGACCAATAAAAATACAAGACTAGACTCACACTACAGATGAGTGTAGGAGGTAATGATCTTCTTTATAGAAGGAGCGTCTGTAACATATATAAGGTAAAGAATTTTTTTAAAAAAATCAAACTGTTACCTTGATCATGGTGTCGCCATCAAAGATGTATCCTTGCATCATGCCAGAGGACAGCTCACCCATCAGGCAGTAGAACTCATCAGCACTGGATGCACTCATAATACGTCTGATGATGGAATCACATCTTACAAATACAGCAGCAAGTGAAATTTAACTCTCTAGTCATTTCACTAAAAAAGTCAAAGTAATCCTGTCGGACAATATAGATCCATAGAGTCTTCACCAGTTTCGGTGGCCACGGCATACTAGGGGATTGTGTGGCCAGTACAATGCCCAGCCGCCTTTACATTACTCCAACTTAAGTTAGGTATCCATCTTAGCTGGGTAGTTTCAGCGACATCCCCCAGACCTGGGAACGAATCCTAGCCTTCACCAGGATTTGAGCCCAAGACCTTCAGTGGACCAGTCAAATTTGCTACCGCTTTGAAACCGTGCCCCATTTTACTAAATGTCACTTAAACCCAACTTGAAAAGCTTACAGAGCCAATGATGGCATTATCCTGATCACTAATGGTGTCCCCCCTTAGAAACAAAATATATATAGTTAGTATGTTAACTCCACACCTGTTGGTCACCTATGATATTTGTCATCAAG
This sequence comes from Anisus vortex, assembly GCA_949126835.1. Taxonomy (NCBI): domain Eukaryota; kingdom Metazoa; phylum Mollusca; class Gastropoda; family Planorbidae; genus Anisus; species Anisus vortex. The sequence continues at coordinate 34,683,707 of OX421496.1, forward strand.
TGAAGTTTTGTGTGTTTAAAGCCTACAGTATGTTCTCAACTCATCAAATAAGTTTATTTGGTCTGAATAGAGAATTAGAACACTCATCTAGAAATAAAAAACTCTAACTTTAATATTGTTCTGATTTTTTTACTAGGATATCTTCTAATTTACAAAGCAGGCTTCTAAAAGGAATTATATTATGTCCCAATGTATATCAGTGGTTAAGTCTAAAAGGAATTATATTATGTCCCAATGTATATCAGTGGTTAAGTCTAAAAGGAATTATATTATGTCCCAATGTATATCAGTGGTTAAGTCTAAAAGGAATTATATTATGTCCCAATGTATATCAGTGGTTAAGTCTAAAAGGAATTATATTATGTCCCAATGTATATCAGTGGTTAAGTCTAAAAGGAATTATATTATGTCCCAATGTATATCAGTGGTTAAGTCTAAAAGGAATTATATTATATCCCAATGTATATCAGTGGTTAAGTCTAAAAGGAATTATATTATGTCCCAATGTATATCAGTGGTTAAGTCTAAAAGGAGTTATATTATGTCCTAATGTATATCAGTGGTTAAGTCTAAAAGGAGTTATATTATGTCCTAATGTATATCAGTGGTTAAGTCTAAAAGGAGTTATATTATGTCCCAATGTATATCAGTGGTTAAGTCTAAAAGGAATTATATTATGTCCTAATGTATATCAGTGGTTAAGTCTAAAAGGAGTTATATTATGTCCTAATGTATATCAGTGGTTAAGTCTAAAAGGAGTTATATTATGTCCTAATGTATATCAGTGGTTAAGTCTAAAAGGAATTATATTATGTCCTAATGTATATCAGTGGTTAAGTCTAAAAGGAGTTATATTATGTCCTAATGTATATCAGTGGTTAAGTCTAATTTTGTTTTTATGAAAAGTGTTTGGAGCTAGAGTTACAATATGCTGTTTGTTTTTTTATTTAATTTAGGCAACCATTTCTATACTCAAACGCCACTCAGGGATGAGAAGAGAATTAGTTCTGCAATATAAAAAAAATGGAAAAAGAAGCAGAGTTTGGCCAAGGCAAACAAGAGGATTGTTCTAACAGCACAATGATTAACTGCCTTTCTTTTTTTTTGGAACCAAGTGCTTGAGCGGGTAGACCCGGTAAAGATTATTAGGGAAAAAGCCCCTCAGCTTTATTGAACAGGGTTTGAACCTGAGATCTTCACAATAGGAGTCCCCCCCCCCCAAAAAAATGTGCTCATATCTGCCATCGTTACTTCTATCATCTACCAAAATGGCAGCTGTTACTTCTAAGGGAGGACCTACTTGGCCAGTTTTCCCCATATGGTCAGCGCCGTCCTCAGCAGAATCTCAGAGCCTTCAAGCAGTATGGAGTCCCAGACCCTCAGAACTATGTTGACCGGGAGGCAGGTGGCAAACAGCGTGAGAAACCACTGCATGGTGAAGACATTGGTCAACGGAGGTTCATAGCAAGCACCTGGTGATATGTAGCAATAGAAACATCCTTACACTTACAAAAACTACCGTAATTAAAATTGAAAGCTAATCTAGACATAAATAAAGTTTATTTCAAATCTGTGTAAAAGAAGTTTTTCTTACCATTCATTACAAGACACATCAAGAAAAATTAAAAGTTGTGTAAAATTATTATGAATTTAATTAGGAGCCCGTCATTGTTTTATTTGATGTAGAACAAATAAGGAAAGGAAAAGTGTAAATATAAAAACTAAAAAAACACATTACAAAATGAAATTATACCCCCTTGCCTTTTTTAACACTAATAATATCATAGTCGGGTCTTTAGTGCAAACTTAAAATTAGTAGACTAAAACGTCACTATGTAGTTTCTGTTAGACTAAAATGTCCCTGCATAGTTTCTGTTAGACTATAATGCCCCTGCATAGTTTCTGTTAGACTATAATGTCCCTGCACAGTTTCTGTTAGACTTAAATGTTCCTGCATAGTTTCTGTTAGACTATAATGTCCCTTCATAGTTTCTGTTAGACTATAATGTCCCTTCATAGTTTCTGTTAGACTATAATGTCCCTGCATAGTTTCTGTTAGACTATAATGTCCCTGCATAGTTTCTGTTAGACTATAATGCCCCTGCATAGTTTCTGTTAGACTATAATGTCCCTGCATAGCTTCTGTTGACTATAATGCCCCTGCATAGTTTCTTTTAGACTATAATGTCCCTGCATAGTTTCTGTTAGACTATAATGTCCCTGCACAGTTTCTGTTAGACTTAAATGTTCCTGCATAGTTTCTGTTAGACTATAATGTCCCTTCATAGTTTCTGTTAGACTATAATGTCCCTTCATAGTTTCTGATAGACTATAATGTCCCTGCATAGTTTCTGTTAGACTATAATGTCCCTGCATAGTTTCTGTTAGACTATAATGCCCCTGCATAGTTTCTGTTAGACTATAATGTCCCTGCATAGTTTCTGTTAGACTATAATGCCCCTGCATAGTTTCTGTTAGACTGTAATGTCCCTGCATAGTTTCTGTTTGACTAAAAGGTCCCTGTGTAATTAATATTAGACATAAAGGTCCCTGTGCGGGTTCTGTTAGTTTGTAAGGTTTACTGGGTAGTTTCTGTTAGACTATATAGACCGTAAGGTCCCTGTGTGGTTTCTGTTAGCCTGTAAGATTCCTTGTAATGTCTATTCGACTATAAAGTCCTTTTTTTATTTCTGTTAACCTTTAAAAACCCTGTGTGGTTTCTGTACCTGTCCTGATATCCTGCGCCTGGACCTGAAGTTTGTCCAGGTGCTTGGACAGTTTGGGGTAGGTCAGCCTGAGGAGGTCCCTGAATACTGCCATGTCCACAGACAGGGCCCGCAGGTTGTTGGCAAAGTAACTCTCCGGCAGTACACTGTCTATCAGGTATATCATCACCTGAAACAGCGGAAAAGAACAAGAAAAGAAACGGGGAGATAAATAGTTGTTTCAATGAAGGGAAGAGAAATCATATCTATATAATCCTTAACCTTTCAGGACATGGGATAATCTTCATTTTAAAACAGTCATTGAGTACAAGCATTGTATAATGCAAGTACCACTAAGACCAGACAGATTAAAGGGCCGAAGTTTAAATTAACGTATGAAGTCTTGTTCCTCTCTAATGCAGGGATCGGCAGCTTACAGCACCCGCGTGAGAGTTGGCAAGTAAGGGCGATTTTCAAATAGCGCAGAGCGGTTTTCAAATGGCACGCCAAAAAGTAATTCAAGTCTTTAAAAAAAGAAATTGATTGATAAAGCATGATGACTTTTAGGCTGTTGGCTTAATGGGAGGGGGGAAGGCTAGCATAATTGGGTTTGTCCAAACAAGATTGATTCTGCCAACCTCTTCGGTTTATAAAATCCTAATGACACAACACAAATGATGCATAAAGTCAACCAAATGTAAAAAAAAAAAAAAAAAAAAAAAACTTGTCAGAAAATAAAATAAAATTCTATTATTTCTATTCAGGTAAAGTTATGTGTTTAAAGCCTACAGTCTGTTCTTAACTCATCAAATAATATCTGAATAGAGAATTAGACTAACACTCATCTAAAAAAAGCAATTATATTATGCCCCAATGTATATCAGTGTTGTAAGTCTAATGTTGTTTTTTTGTTATTAGTCCACTGTAGAGACCGACCGAAACCAAATTTTTAGTTTCGGCCGAAAACGAAACCATTCCGAATATTATGCATTGACTTTCAGCCGAAACCGAAGCCGACCCACAAATGTTTAACTACAACTTCGGCCGAAACCAAAAAATAAACCGAAAATGCGAAACAAATGATTTCAAAAGACTGCACATTTATGTTTAATATTAGCTAGTTTATGGGCACTCTCTTTGAGTTGACCATTCTTTGGAGTAATTAAATAATCCGTTATTATTAACTTCAGTCTTCTACTTCACATTAGGGATGTTAATATCCTTTTTTTTACTCAAAACCTATTTTCCTTCTAAATATCATATTTCTTAACCCATTTTTGGTTTACCCTCACCGCCCCCGGGCAAAGTAAGTTATAGTTTGGAAAAGAGAAATTTGCATTGATTATACTAAAACAATAATACAAAGGACCATTAATCCTTAAAACGTGGTGAAATCTTATTTTTAAAAAGTTGATTTTGGATTAGCAGAAGTCAAAAGCTGTATATCATGAATTTAGACCTTTATAATTATAATATAAATCAGTGGATGTTAGATCTATATGTTACACACATTAAAAGAATATTTGTAGAATATGAATAAAATCCCAGACTCATCTATCTAGGGTTGACAGACGTCCGGCAAGAAAATTAACCTTTTTTGAAAAGAACCTTTTATGCTTTGCAAAGTTGTTTTTTTAATTGCCCAAAATAAAATGTTGGGTCAGTTTTACTAATATACAATTATTGGCAGCTAATATAACAAAACTGAACTGATTGTGGATTGTGAAACACTAAATATGTCATTTAAAACTGAACTGATTGTGGATTGTGAAACAATAAATATGTCATTTAAAACTGAACTGATTGTGGATTGTGAAACAATAAATATGTCATTTAAGACTGAACTGATTGTGGATTGTGAAACACTAAATATGTCATTTAAAACTGAACTGATTGTGGATTGTGAAACACTAAATATGTCATTCTTTTGTCTCTTTATGTCCTCCTTTTGAAGTTCAATATTCTCGCAACCTTACGTCTAACGGTCTGTTTGTCAGCATCAGTGGGGAAAGGCCAGTTGTTTTCCTTATTTCGAATATGTAGATCGAATGGCTGTGCTGACGACTAGTGTTAACATCTGCATTTGCTGTTGTATGTGCTTGTATCGCATGTTCACAAGCAATATTCGGAATTTGAAAAAAAACAACAACAAAAAACTATAATTCGCCTCTGACAAACGAGTGTTTGCAAGGAATATAATGTTAAGGTTTCAAGCTAATCAAACAGGGTTTACAATTTTAATATTTCTTCAGATAAAAAGATAAATAAATCGTGTGAATCGTAAACCATTATGAATGATTTCCTCCCGAAATCCGGTTTTCGTTTAGCATCACTACTTCACACAGATTAATTCACAACAGTTTAACCAAATGAAAGTATCAATAAGCAGAGTAATATATGCAGCAATAGCGTAGCATTATGAATTTTGAAAGTTAAAATAGATATTCGGCTGATGACCGAAAATCAATATCAGTTTCGGCCGAAACCGTATACAAACCGAAAACTAGCCTTTTGGCTTCGGCCGAAACCGAAAACAAGCCGAAAAAGAAATTTTGCCTATTTTCGGCGCCGAAAACGAAGCCGAAACCGAATATCGGTCGGTCTCTAGTCCACTGAGTCATCTCGGTAGGGTAAGTTCTCAGCCTGGACTATGCCAACATCTTAAAGTCTTAGTACACACTAAAAAGAAGCGCTATGTTTATTCTAGAGACCGCCATAATGGAAGCTCTCTACACTCGCATATCTCAAGGGAAATAACTCTTAATTGTTGTTACAGGAAGCAGGAACACGAGTCCTGAACCGAGTCCGTATCTTTATCTCTGTGTGTATGGTATATAACCAGAAGTGTGTTCGTACATAGGGTAGAACAATGTAGTTTATTGGAACTCCCTTTGTTTGTAAACAAGAAATAAAAGAGAGAGGTAGAAAGAGAGAGAGAGAGAGAGAGGGAGATTGAGAGTGAGAGAGGATGGTGTAGGAGGGAGAGGGAAAGATAACTAGATAACGAGAGACAGGGAGAAGGTGAAAAGAGGGAGAAATAAAGAGAGAGAGAGAGAGAGAGAGAGAGAGAGGGGGTAAAATACAGAAATAATGAAAGAGAGAGAGATTGAAAGAATGAGAGAAAGGTAGAGAAAAAGTAAAAGAGAGAAATAAAAGGACAGCGGGAGAGATAGAAAAAGTAAAAAGAAGAGAAGAAAGGAAAAGGGAAGCGAGAAAAAGAAAAAAGAGAACAAAGAGAAAATCCTTTAAAAAGTATTGCAAGCCATCACGGGCTGAAACCAAAATTAATTTAACTTGACTAAGATTATTAAATAAATTAAAAAAAAAAAGAACGGCAACTCTATTTTTTTTTCCTTTAGTTCCGAGTTCTGGTTCTTTGTACTTTGTACGAAAGGGTCGTAACTCGTAACGCTATCTGCTCAATGCGTGTGGGAATCAAATACCATAGCTCGAGTTAATGGAAAACCATCAACATTCATTCTTTATTCTGTTTTTAAAGCTTACTACAGACAATGTTGAATGGTTTAGAGTTTAGCTTACTTTCATTGCGTGCACTCCTTTAACATCTTTCCGTCCACCGGGATAAACTATCCAATCAGCTCGCACCAATTTCCAGGAATCGTCTGGTAGACCCAATCGTTCTGCTACACACACGCACAAACACACACACAAATACGCACACAAATAGGCCTACACGCAAACATTTGAATGTGTTAAAATTGGACATTGCAAGTATTGCAAGCCATCCGCCCCTTGTTTTCCACAGGGAAGCTAAATCAACTAAACGTAACCCGCGCGTGACCTCGTGGTTCTCGTGTTGAAAGGGCTGGGGACTTGAGAAAACACGAGGACCCAAGAAATCTACAGACAAAGTTGTTGTTTATTAAAGTGGGAAATAAACCCTCATCGGTAAAATTGAGGAGAAGAAAAATCAATAGCACGTGGACTTGAAGGATAAAATACAGATAATACTTTTTACTGCTCGAAACAAAATGGAAGTTTAATAAAGATTATACAGTATAAAGTAACAGGACTGGGAGTGACATTCTGTGGTCAGACTGAACAATTCGGCCTCTGTACGTAGAATATAATTATACTTCAATAAGCAAAGAAAAAAAGTTAGGAGTGTGTGTCCGTGCGAGACACTGCAGCCTGAGGTAGACACCACAAATATGTTGATCGACCAGACACTAAATGAAGTCCAGTATAATTAGGCATAGGAGCTTCTAGCTTACACTCAACCGCTCCATCCCAACAAATTATTGGTCTGTTTTGCAACAAATACGTTTAAGTTTCAGAACAGTTCTAAGAATTGATCTCAACATCTGTCCAGCCTAACACAAACAAGATTACACTCACACAGCCTCACCCACGTACGCACACACGCACTCCCACAAATACACTCGAATGGAATCTTATTGTTTTATTCATCCTTATCTAAATCCCCAATGTTCCAACTTCGTGTGAAAACAATTAAGAGTTATTTCCCATGTTGTTGTTGTTTATTCAATCAAGCCCATCTCTCTAGGTTCTCCGCGCTGCTATATCGTGCTGTTATTTTGCCACTCTCCTATCTTGATGGAGCTGTGATGTTTTACATACAAACAAACAGCGATGTGTCCATGAATATCTAAATAAGAAGACCACTGCCTTGACCAGTAGCCTATACGCATTTTTACTGTTGCTGCTACAAATCTACAGAATATCATTCAAGAGTGAAAAAATAGCTATACAAAAAAAAAACTAACCCATAAAAACCAGGTTTTTATTATACTCCCTTTCTTTGTAAACTAAGTTTACCATCATGAAATTAAATAATTGATTGACTACTGGAAATGAAACATACACGACTCGAATGTCAACATGAATTAATTTTTTCGCTTCATTCACAAAGCTAGAGCGCAAAGTTTGACGACGTCATAATAATCTCAGCGCATCCTGTCAGCGCATCCTTTTTTTTCTAGCTTTGTGACGAAAAACCATAAAAAGTTGTACAGGCATTATCAACATGAAACTAAAACAAAGCGTTAAATTTTCAAAAAATAATAATTTTAGTATAATTAAGTTTTTTTAACTGAATGTATTGTTAGTCGCTACAATTCTACTGCCCAAGTTTCAGCTCGATTTGGACGACGGGAAGTGGTCGAAAAATCGATGCAAAGTTTTACAAGCAAGCAAACAGACAGACAGACAGTCAGACAGACAGTACGAGTTAAGAGAAAGGGAGCAAAAAGACAAATATTCCACGATTGGTTGCAACGAGAGTTGTCTATCTTTGTATCTAAACGCCCCCTCCTCCCACGCGCTGCGCACACTATTTTATTAATCGCGGGCTTGTGTATTGTAAACAAATATATGCCTACACAGCAAGTCAAGGGGATACAATGGCAGCATAATTACTTTCAAGGGAAACGAATCGCTTTTGCGGCATTAATAAAAGATACCCGTCAGTGTGATGGTGTATTATGTAGGTTAGCTCCCCCCCCCCCCCCGCCCACTTTCAGGACAAAAAGGGCAAAGTCGGATGTTATTTGATGTGTCCATGGCTTAATGCACAGTGGCCTTTAGACTCGGCCATACTAGAATCATGTCAGGAATTATTTTATTTTTCTGCATGGGGTATATGACAATATGAGGTAGGGTGGCCTAGCTGTGGCGCATTCGGCTTGCGTACAAGAATCCTGGTGAAGGCTAGGATTTTTTTTTCCTGACCTGGCACTTGAGTCTACCCAGTTCTGATGGGTAGGCCTACTTGACATTAGTTGGGGAAAAGTCCTGGTCACACAACCCCTAGTACGCCTGGCCATAGAAACCGGTGAGCGCTGCTTCACTGGCCCTATGATCAGTCTTGGTCCGATGGGTACTTTTTTTTATATGACGATTGAAACGTGTTCAGAATCGGAATGTATTCCCGCTTTATCAGTACGGGACATTATCAAGACACAATTCACAGGCACAATGACGAGCATAGGCCTACTCTCATACAGGGTTATTCACAAACACAATGACGAGCATAGGCCTACTCTCATACAGGGTTATTCACAAACACAATGACGAGCATAGGCCTACTCTCATACAGGGTTATTCACAAACACAATGACGAGCATAGGCCTACTCTCATACAGGGATATTCAACAAAACAAGAATAAACAAATATCATGACACATTGCTTCAGTTTTCAAACATCGTCACTAAATAATTCAGCGAGTATTTGAAAGACGAGTCATAGACTTTCTAAATGTCTGCCTCACTATCATAGAGACTATGTAGTAGTGTCAATATTCCGGTAATGTTCCGACCATCACCATCGGAATAACAAAACCTAAGCAAAAGACGTTTTGCGTTCTCGGCTTCGCGAACACAATTCGGGTTGTCACGGTGCAGCATGCTTTTTGAAGGCGATTTGGACATTAATCCGCCCACTTCTAAGACCACACGACCGCGGTTTCCGGTCCAGAGCGATCATGAGTGGCGGAAATCCGATCTGACGTTTGAGAAGAGCCCGCGAAAGACCTGCGAAATCCCCACAGAGGTTGTTGTTTTTTTTTGTTTGTTTTTTGGCGTTTTTTGAAAAGTGCCTGAACGAGCTGTGGTATGCATGGTTTTCAATGTAGATTTCTTCATAGCACACCCCGGATAGTGGATTTATTGATTGTAAGCTCACCGCTTGCTCGATTTGTGGACTTTCAAGAGCTCTTGTCAAACGCAGCACAGATGCTCGCATCTTGTTAATTCAAAATTTCATTTTCCTTTACACAGACACATACTGTCTTTAAACTGTCGAAATTACTATCGAGTATTCATAGGGAGGGCGGATTTATCTAGTCAAATATGAATATGTATTTAGATATTTACCCATGAATAGTTTTATAAAATAAAAAAAAATTGACAGATACTAAGCGAGCTTAGATCAAATCATATACATCGATAGATAGGGACATTAAACAAATAGTTAGAGTATAGAGATTGACACATAACAACAAACACAAAAATATACAGACAGTCAGACAGATAATGAGATGTATAGACAGCTCAACTGACAGATAGATATTGACAGACACATAGGCCGACAGACAAGACAATCGGCAGACAAGACAAATATATAATTAAACAAACACAAGGACAGTGACTGAAAGAAAGATAGAGGGATATACAGTCAACACGAAGTCATCAAATACCTTCAGCGCATCATCCTCCTTCTGGTCCATAACGTTGAGCAGCAAGGCAGCAATGACGTTAAATCCCTGGCAGTAGCCGACCCGCTTGTTCCACCTGGCATAGGCCAGCAGCAGTCGCTTGAGAACAGCCCTGTCCTCGTCATTGTCATCACCACTGAAGTTGCTGCAGCCTGTACGATGGAGGTCCTGCAACACACAAAGAAATACAATTGACAACGATGTAAAACTAGAACTGGGGATTGGAAAGATATTTTTTCTTCAATGAATAGTACAAGCCTGCCTAAAATATACACCTGTCAGTATTCCCATTAAGTAAAGTACCCGTCGGACCAAATGGTTCATAGGGGTGGTGAAGCAGCGTTCACCAGTTTCTGTGGCCACGGCATACTAGGTGATTGTGTGGCCAGCACAATGCACAGCCGCCTTTTCTTTACCATCAGAGCTGGGTAGACTCAGGTACACACTCCAGAACCCGGGAAATAATGTTAGCCTTCACAAGGATTCGAACCCAGGACCTTCGGTACGCCAGTCAAACGCGCTGCTGATCGGCCACCTTGCCCCTACCCATTCAGCCTTCTATAACTTCATAGTGTCAGAAAACCAAACGTGGCCGTGATAAAAATTTACTGACACAATATCCTCAGTTTGTATTTTGTTATGGCAGATCAGAGAATACATCTAGTAATCTAGTAGCTAAACAAGGAAGAATTCAGTACGTTAAAACAGCGGGATGTGAGTAAATAAAGCCCATAGGGCTTATCACATTGGCACATGGAAACATAATTCTAATTTTCGTGAAAACTAAAAGAGAATCTCAATGAGAGGAGAAAATTGCCACATTTTGTTTTCGTCCTGTAAAAAGTCTAGTTTGTCCACCCATAAAACTTACTTTCATGTCAACAACCGTTTAAAAATACAGTACGGGAGCAATTTTATAACCTTTTTTTCATGTGTTGGTAATAGAACAAGAGCTAATGGACCGTTTGAAAAGTCAAGAATACTTAAGTTCACCACACATTATATAAACACTTAAAAAAAAAAGAAAGGAGAAAACCTTTTTGTTTTACTTTGGTAAAGGAGCTAACATATCGATTTGTTACTTGCCCATGTCCATACTTTTGTAGTTTTAAAAGGCAGCCACGGGATTCTGTAAAAATCACAGGCTATAACTAAAGGTCACACACACACATGAGCTTGTTCTTTTTAAACTGAATATGAGGAAGTGCCAGTGTTTACAGATAAAAAGAAAAGTCTGACAGACATTTGGAATATTTCGACGTTTTGACTTACGTAGGTACTGAGGGCCCTGGGTTCGAATCCTGGTGAAGGCTAGGATTATTTTCCCGGGTCTGTATGGTGTCTTTGACCCTACCCATCTCTGATGGGTATCAGTTGCTGCCCACACAATCCCCTCGAATGCCACAGATACTCTGACCTAAATTAGTGAACTTCTCCTCCTCTCCCGTCTCTTTTTTGCGACCCTGACATTTCGCTTTCATTTTTGTCGGTATGTGGGCAAAATGTTGTTCAACAGAACAAATAAAAAATTCATATAAATACGTTTTAAAACTATTTTTTTTCCTATCTAAATCGCACTTGACGTAGGCATTTATTGTATACCTGATGAAACAATTAATATTCAAACATCTCAGATCGATAGACAACAGAAAAAAAAAAAAAACAAGAACATCAAAGCGATCACTTTTTCATTTGTTCTGGTAGCAAAGAGAAAGAGAAAGAAACAAAGAGAGAGAGAGAGAGAAACAAATAAATCGATCAGTTTGAAGTTCGTCTAAGCGAAAAACACGTTTATTCAATTAAAAGCTTATCCAATCAATAATGTAAGAACGATGGAGGGGCCGAAAAACGTACATCACATTACTTCCGGTTGACTGCCAGAAAACGCCAAGGGGAGCTAATTGGTGCGTTTCGGTGGTTCTCAACTCTTCTACGGCACTAAGGTATGTATATAGGCCTATTAGGCTAATTGAAGTGAGTGTGTCTTCTATGATGCCAAGAAGTGCAAATGGAAGAAAAAGTGCCTACCGACGTTGTTGGAAATCGATGTCAACTAACAAATTGGCACTGATCTATATGAGTGCAAAAAAAACTCGGCAATTTTTCAGCCTTGTTAGTTAAGATTCACCAAGTCCCGTCAACTGTAATATTTCCAACTAGGAAGGTGGTAAAGACTCTATGGGTCAGTGATCTTCGGATGTATCTGGTTAAACAAATAGTAGTTTCTTTTATTTATTTGTTTTTTGTTGTTGTTGAAAAAACGAAAACGACTTCTTCCTAGTCCCATAACCTATTTACATCTGACATGGACCATACATGGACATTACAGACCTATATAGTAGTATAGTAAATCACCTAGACAAACATAATGCACTGTGCCCACACAAATATGGCCTTAGGAAAAACAGATCATGTGAAACACAATTAATAGTTTGAATAGACGACCTGTCTAAAGGATTAGACAATAACAACTAATGTGATGCTATATTAATAGATTTTTTTCAAAAGCATTTTTATAAAATTCACCATTTTAGTTTACTTAACTAAAAACTTAATTTTTTTTGCATCTCTGGTCCCTTAAATTAGTGGATTCCAGATTTTCTGATAGGTAGAGAACAAACTGTAATAGATTAATGGCTCTGAATCATCTGCAAAATAACCTTTCTTATGTTCCTGTGTAGGTGCAATAGGGTAAGTCATTGATATAATTTAAAAATTGTAAGGGCTCTGCCGCTCGGGAACATTGATGTATTTATTACTCACCTTGAAGTATTGAAATGCATTGTAAAATTGTTTATTGATAGGAACCGGTAAATAACTTTGGAAATTGATAGAAACAAACTATATATTATGTCTAGCATTTCAGTCAAGTTGAAAAATGCAAGTTGTTCTGTTTTTATGTAAAGAAGGTTTTAAATTTTTGTTTAGCATATTCCATATTCAAAACCCGGTTCCCGGCCTACTCGAACGGCTTAACTTTTGAGTTTGACCGACCGATGACAGGAGAGGGTTGAAAGCAGACGACTGGTGCATTAAAACTTCAAAACGATGTAGTTTGTAAACATTGGTTGACAGTATATCAAGTGAAGGGGAACTCAAGTATCAAAAGCTAGAGCTTCCTTGGTGCCATTCCCGTCCGCAATGAAGGCAAGGGAGTAAAAACATGGCATAAAATAATCGGTAACAACCACTAGCTTTGTAAATAAGCTCCTTCGACGTCGTTAGCCGCTAGCTGTAACGATACAAGCCGAGCTTTTGGAGTCGGGGGGAGTAAAGAGAGGTGGTAGATACAGGAACGGTTTGTGACAGCCAACTTGGCGGCTGAAGTGGCCTAGGGAGGGGGGCAGACAATTAGGAGACAGCAGAAGTCAGGTGTTAGGGCGCGCGGTGGTCTAGCGGCAGCGCGTTTGACTGGCGTACCGAAGGTCCCGGGTTCGAATCCTGGTGAAGACTAGGATTTTTCCCCGGGTCTGGAGGGTGTTTCTGAGTCTACCTAGTTCTGTTTGGTACCTGACCTTAGTTGGGGTAAAGTAAAGGCGGCTGAGCATTGTGCAATCAACTAATATGCCGTGGCCACATAAACTGGTTAACGCTGCATCACCGGCCTTATGATCAATTTTTGATCCGAAGAGTACTTCATTTAGAAGTCACGTGATAAAGTGGCTGTAAAATGAGGCGCGGTTTGACAGTATTTTATGACATAGTTTTGGAGAATAAATGATATCTAGCTTTTATTTTGTGAGTTGTTGTTATTTTAATGCCAGAATCTTACAATTCTTAAAATTCTGTACAAAAAAAATAAAATATTCCGATGAAACATTCAGACAGTTTTGTCATTCCGCGAGACGAGGATAATAGAACTGCTGAGGGTCTCAGACAGTCATCAAATTGGAAATGCCGCACAGAGGTGGTGGAGGACGGGGTGGGCTACTCTAACCTCGTTAAAAAGCCGTCTCCATTATTTATGATGGGTCCGTCTGTGTGCCCGAGTGGACAAGGGGGGCCCTGAGCTATTAATGCTGAACGAGATGTTAGAGCCGAATGGGGGTTTGGATAGTGTGAGAGAATAGTAAAGGTAGAAAAACAAAAAAAACGGCTTTATTAAAATTCCCCATACATAATACTGTATAAGGTTATTGTAAGTAAAAAGTATCCCGTTTAATCGAAAATTGATCCATAGGGCCGGTAAAGCAGCGTTCACCAGTTTCTGTGGCCACGACATACTTGGGGAATGTGTGGCCAGCACAATGGTAACAATGGCCTTTACTTTACCCCAACTAAAGTCAGCTACCCTTCAAAGCTGAGTATACTCACGCCTAGCCTGAACCAGGATTCGAATTCAGGACCTTCATTACGCCAACCGAACGAGGTGCACAAGGCCACCCTGACCCCATGAGCTTACTGAGGTGAATCCAATATATTTTCCCGTCAATACTGCCCAGGGAAATAAGCCAATGTTCAAGAAAGTTGCTATTCATCAGGTAAATCTTGGGTGAACTTTTAGCTCCTACCAAGCGCGTCCCCAGAAGGCAGATAGTGAAGTGACATTTAGATATAACGTATTAGCCCAGATGGCCCCAGAATACTAAAAAAAACATGTGGTAAAAAAAAAGTGTCCCCTGTCGATCCATGTTATTACAGTAAAGCTGGCTCACCTAGCAAATATCAAACACCCCGTTACATATTAGAGGCCCGTGCCGGAATCTTCAGTAAAAAAAAAAAAAAAAAAACGAAAACAAAAAAGCACAACTTACCTTAATAATCTGCACAACTTACCTTAACAATCTGCACAACTTACCTTAACAATCTGCACAACTTACCTTAACAATCTGCACAACTTACCTTAACAATCTGCACAACTTACCTTAATAATCTGCACAACTTACCTTAACAATCTGCACAACTTACCTTAACAATCTGCACAACTTACCTTAACAATCTGCACAACTTACCTTAACAATCTGCACAACTTACCTTAATAATCTGCACAACTTACCTTAACAATCTGCACAACTTACCTTAACAATCTGCACAACTTACCTTAACAATCTGCACAACTTACCTTAATAATCTGCACAACTTACCTTAACAATCTGCACAACTTACCTTAACAATCTGCACAACTTACCTTAACAATCTGCACAACTTACCTTAATAATCTGCACAACTTACCTTAACAATCTGCACAACTTACCTTAACAATCTGCACAACTTACCTTAACAATCTGCACAACTTACCTTAACAATCTGCACAATTTACCTTAACAATCTGCACTACTTACCTTAACAATCTGCATTCCCAGCTGTTCGTCATCCGGGTTACTTCTCTCGTTGAAGACAAAGCGGACAGTGTTCTCCCAGTTGATCTTCAGCTGATGGAGGTAGTGGTCTGCCAGACTCAGCCATACCTGTGGAATTCGGCATGCATAACACCGGTGGTCATTTTATGTGTGTGTGTGTACAGTAACAGCAGATATAAAACTTAAACTTAGAATACAAAAAAATACATCACAAAAGAACAGCACATCACATTTAAAAAGAAAATCTCCATCAACAACTTGCAATTTTGAAAAAGTCGTAGAAAACTCTTTATATATAAGATGTGAAGGTATGCAACGCCCAAACATAGAATTGTCCGTTTAAATTTAATTCACAAAAATAAATTTCATACAATGGTTAATTATTGTTACTATTTTGAATCACTTATATAAAGGGTAGCACAAGAGTCTTTTTAGAGCTTAGGGTCTCTCGGGGTCTTTATCTGGCCCTGGGCATATGTATGAGACAGTCATTCGAGGTGTAACTTGGACACAGAATAGACAAACAGGTGCTAAAATATTATAAGAGGATTATAATCAACAGTGCACCGACCTTCTTCCTGAATTCGGGCGGCACACCCATGGGGAGCCGGCACACCGCCTTCATGGCGTCACGCCACTGCTCAAACGCACTCTGGCCAGGCGGGGGCTGAATGCTGAACTTCATCCTGGTGTCAATTTCTGTGGACAGACAGGCAGACACAGACTCAATAAAAAACAAGATACAGACAAGCATTTCAAATGAAATTTCATTAAAAACAAATAAACTAAAAGAAAAAGTAATGTGTTGATAAGAAAAGGGGGGGGGGGGTATCGACAGTGGGGCCGTTTGCCTCCCCCCCCCCCGTTCAAATCAAATATGAATTGAAAAGCGTCACTATGTAGCTTAGAGTTTAATAATGGCCGGGTAGCGACCCGGTACCGGGACAGAAAAGCAAAATTACTAAAGCGAATTAAAAAAAGAAATAATTTTTTTTTTTTAAACCTAGGTCAATCACGATACATAATGTATCACGCTACACAATAGACCTATAACAGTACATTTCGGAAATTGTGTGATGTTTGATTCGAACCCAAGACCTTTGGTGCCCCCATTTACTATGTATTAAAATGAATTTATAATATAGAAATGCGTTAGAAGCTATGTTGGAAGGAGAGGGGGGGGGGGGTTCACAGTAAAACATTTGACGGGCCGTGTTGTGGCCTTCTGACCGTTTTGTTACACACGCCCCCCGGTGGATATTAATTCAGCTCAAATTATCCAGACAGTACACATGATGCGCGCCTTGTTTAAATTCTAGAATAAAAATAAAACACACACAACCACGAGTGCTTTATTGATACTAAAAATGTTATAGCTTGTTGAGAACACAAATATAAAATACTCAATTATTGTCATGAAATTTAATACAAACTTTTGTAAAAAAAAAATTATGATTTCGCAATCCAGAGGCCGGGAGCAAATGCTTGACGTTTTAGCATTCAAGGAAAACAATAGCACGCACACACACACACACAAAATAACACCACCAGGAAACAAAGAAAATTTTTAACACTGGTTTTGAGTTTCCACATATATTTCTGAGTCAAATAAAAAAGAATAACCATTGCAATAACAATGATCATTTTATTCTATTTATTCTATTATCTATCGTTGAAAAAAACATTTTTACACTTATTTATATACACGCTAACAAATGTATTGGATGTATAATATAATTTTAAAAAAAAAGCAAGGCTTGTTAATGTTCATTCAAAATCATAATAAATAGTGTTTAGACAAACTAACAGAGCATTACATTACGAACAACAAAGTCAAAACAAATCGTAAAAGATAAAATGAAAAGAAACACGTACATGTATATGAAAAAAAGAGGAAAAACAGAAGTATATAGCTGTCCTACTTCCCATCAGCTCCAACTAACAGCACCAGTAGAGTTAGCCTAATACAATATGCGAAACACTCAATAGAACTGTAACGAGTTAAGAAAAAATAACTGGGCCGTAAAAGATGAGAACAATGGTGGCCAATACGCGTCGTTTCTACTATAGCTATGGGCAGACCAATAAAATATCGCTGGATGGCTTATCTTTGTTCATTGACCCCTAGGAGAACATTATTTTTCTTTTGTTATATTTCTGCTTGCTTGTTTCTGTTTCCCATGAAACAATGCGATAAATGGATGTCAATCATTATCAACGGAAACAGCTGATTGCATTGGGAGCGCGTGCCAATGTGAGCGTGCGTATGTGTGTGTGTGTGTGTGTGCGTGAGTATGTGTGTCTGTGTGCTTTGTAAGGGAGGCTAGTGTGAGGGTAAATGATATTAACGACTTTTCGTGCCCCAAAATGTTTTGCCGAAATTTCGATGTGTGCATTGCATTCATATAGATTCTACATTCTAAGTTCATTCCATACATTCTAAGTCATGTACATTTTTAGTATCTGATTTTATTCCATCTTGTAAAACAAATAATATATATATTATATATAAACCGCAGTAGAAACGGAGTTTGAAATATAAAGTAAGAAGAACTACAAACTTTATTTAGCGGAAAACAACAAATACTCGATACTCTTCAATGTAGTCCACGCATGGAGGAATAATTACAGGGGAAGTATGAAAGGGAGAAAGTGAATGAGAGGGTGAAGAATACGGAGAATAAACAAACAGAGAGAGAGAGAGAGAGAGAGAGAGAGAGAGAGAGAGAAGGTGTATATATATCTATAATATCCATTTACGTTTGTTTCGCTGGCCAGAAAATTAATGTCTGTAATAGATCACAGTGAGTGTGTCTGTGTGTGTGTGTGTGTGTATAGTATGTGTGTATGTGTGTGAGCGAGTGTGAGTGACATTAAGCATCTGAATAAAATACTACATTTAAATTCCACTCAGAAGTGTGCTTTTCAAATATATCGTTAAATCTCGATTTATAAAACATAACATGGACATGAATATTCAATGTTTCTTCCTTCTCACTTGGCAACGGAGTGCCGAACATACAGGAATTGAATACGAACTTTTTACACTATTACTCTCTCTCTCTCTCTGCCTGTCCGTCTGTCTTTCTCATTTTCTCCCTCTCTCTCTCCAAATATATACGTACGGTATGTCAGTGGTTATAAGCAGCAACAAAAAAGTAGTGATGTTGGAGGCGGGGAGGGGGGGGGGGCGTGGTAGGGGGTAGTGTCAATCACAGAATAGAAATATAATAATAATAATAATAATAATATTATTTGTATAGCGCTGCCAACAAACATAATGTAAGCTCAGAGCGCGTTTAACATACAACTAAGAATACGGATATTACCCTAGGCCAGGTCACAGAGCTAAATTGATGATTAAAAAAGACAAAACAAATAAATGTAGTATTAACCGACCCAACCCATAAATAAGACAGTAAGTTTCTAAAGCATGTTAAATGTTATCTAAGGTAAATATTGAAATAATAAGTTTTTAAGTTCTGTTTAAAAGTAACAGTAGAGCTTGTTCGCCTCAGTTGAATGGGAAGTTGATTCCACACCTTCGGACCGGATACTGAGAAGGCTCTAAGGCCAACGGTCGTCAGAGAGAAACGGGGCTCTTCCAGAAGCGATGAGTTATTATTCTGTGGTGTCAATCAAGGGGGAAAATATGACTAAAGACTATAATGAGGTGGACCGCTTGCTTTAATATTTCTTCTATTTGATCACTTGAATGACTTCTTTTCAGAATTCCCGATTCCGTTTTGTATTGTACACTTCCGTTTTAATTAATCGCTATGAATTTCTCAATGTAGGCCTACAGTTTAAATTAAAATCGAAAGTTGTATACAGCGGAAATATTTAGGCAAACGTAGGAGCGTAAGAAGTCATTTAAGACAGCGCTATTGGATGCGCACGGAAAAAGACCGTATACGCTCTAAAAATAGAGCAAGAGGTCCATCTTATTATAGTCTTTGATAAGACTAAGGTGAGTCACATAAGTTGAAACTCAATTCTATAAGAAATTTAGGTCTCGCCCCAGGAGATTTATGTTTATTAAAAACATATAAAACTAAATATATATATATATATATATATATATATATTTATATAGCTGTAGGTAATCTTTGCAATAAATAGGCCTATTTATATGGCCCGATCTATGGGTAGCTGGTACATTTTAAAAATAGAACGCATTCAACATTCTCTCTTTGATGAAACTTCTTTTTTTTCGGAAGGTTTGCATAAATCAGGCTTGAATTTTATTCTCAGCGAAATCGGAAGCTAGGTTTAGTTTTTCTTTTAATATTCAGTTGATTGGGTTTTCTTAATTGGACAGCATAATTATTTTTACATCGATGTTTTATACTCTTTGAAGCGTATCTTACATTTCATTGGATTGGGGTCAATAGAATCCTAAATGACTACTCTGAGCCCTCGTTTGTGTATTTATCGATTGTGTCACATTGCTGTAAATGTTTATAAAAATAGTTAACCGTCCAGTTATCAAAGTTTCCGTTATTAGGGTTATAAAAAGAGTTTTGAAAATATAATAGAGAGACACATTTTGGAGATTGGAGATGAGTAAAATAAATCAATAAATTAATTCCGCTGTAACAGATCGATCCATAGATGCTGGTGATGCAGCGTTTACCAGTTTCCGTGCCCACGGTATACTAAGGGATTGTTTAACCAGCACAGTACCTTTGTTTTTCCCCACTAACTAATGACAGGTATCTGCCAGAGCTAGGTAGACTCAGGGACAAATGACCCACACGGGGAAACAAACAACTCAAAGCGGATTTTAAGCCCGGGACCTTCGGTTCGCACAGTCTGCAGCTCGGGCCACCGTGACCCCCCCCCCCCCCATTCAAAGGTGAGTACTAAATACATTATATGACAAAGCAACACGAAGCAAGCAAAGACTGCCTCCCCCCCACATTGAAAGATGAGTACTAAATACATTATATGACAAAGCAACACGAAGCAAGCAAAGACTGCCTCCCCCCCACATTGAAAGATGAGTACTAAATACATTATATGACAAAGCAACACGAAGCAAGCAAAGACTGCCTCCCCCCCACATTGAAAGATGAGTACTAAATACATTATATGACAAAGCAACACGAAGCAAGCAAAGACTGCCTCCCCCCCACATTGAAAGATGAGTACTAAATACATTATATGACAAAGCAACACGAAGCAAGCAAAGACTGCCTCCCCCCCACATTGAAAGATGAGTACTAAATACATTATATGACAAAGCAACACGAAGCAAGCAAAGACTGCCTCCCCCCCACATTGAAAGATGAGTACTAAATACATTATATGACAAAGCAACACGAAGCAAGCAAAGACTGCCTCCCCCCCACATTGAAAGATGAGTACTAAATACATTATATGACAAAGCAACACGAAGCAAGCAAAGACTGCCTCCCCCCCACATTGAAAGATGAGTACTAAATACATTATATGACAAAGCAACACGAAGCAAGCAAAGACTGCCTCCCCCCCACATTGAAAGATGAGTACTAAATACATTATATGACAAAGCAACACGAAGCAAGCAAAGACTGCCTCCCCCCCACATTGAAAGATGAGTACTAAATACATTATATGACAAAGCAACACGAAGCAAGCAAAGACTGCCTCCCCCCCACATTGAAAGATGAGTACTAAATACATTATATGACAAAGCAACACGAAGCAAGCAAAGACTGCCTCCCCCCCACATTGAAAGATGAGTACTAAATACATTATATGACAAAGCAACACGAAGCAAGCAAAGACTGCCTCCCCCCCACATTGAAAGATGAGTACTAAATACATTATATGACAAAGCAACACGAAGCAAGCAAAGACTGCCTCCCCCCCACATTGAAAGATGAGTACTAAATACATTATATGACAAAGCAACACGAAGCAAGCAAAGACTGCCTCCCCCCCACATTGAAAGATGAGTACTAAATACATTATATGACAAAGCAACACGAAGCAAGCAAAGACTGCCTCCCCCCCACATTGAAAGATGAGTACTAAATACATTATATGACAAAGCAACACGAAGCAAGCAAAGACTGCCTCCCCCCCACATTGAAAGATGAGTACTAAATACATTATATGACAAAGCAACACGAAGCAAGCAAAGACTGCCTCCCCCCCCCCCCCCCCCCAGGCCAAATGCACTCTTCCGATAATGTAAACAAAACAAAAAACAATCGCGTATCGCGCAGTGCATACAACTACAACAAGGGCGATAATCTAATTTTCTTCTAGATCCTAGAGTCGTCTCTGGGCGTGGGAGGTATCCGGCGTTACTTCGTTACCATGACAACATCGACGCGAGAAATGTACGCCGCGCAGTTACGAAAAGGTCAGCCATAGGGAAAAAAAAATAAACTGCAAAGATTAAACATGAATGAGCAATTAGATGTTGAGATACGTTCATTGCATGTATTTCGCAACGGCGGTGTCTTATGAAATAGTGCTGCTCCCCTCCCCCGCACCAGTGTTACTCCACCCACCCTTCCACAAGAAAATTACTCTTCTTCAATAATATCTTTAATAAAAAGCAAATTACGAAGTCAAATATCTGGCTACTGCCTTCTCAAAACTTTTACAAATTAGTATTACTAACACTGTAGCCTAATGTTACTTTACTTACTTGTTGGACATTTTAACCACTGCATTAATGTTAAAACTAGGTTTTACTGTATTGTTCTTAGATTTAAATTATTTGAGATGCGTGTAATATTATCTATTGAACAACGGTAACATGAATACATGAGTACACATTGGTTTCATTCAGATGATAAGTTTATTACATATAAAACATCAATGGACGCAGCACATGGCTAACAATTACTTCTTGTACATAAATTGTCAATTGTATATAAAATCTTCATAACATCATTCTTCATTTGTATGGTCATATACTTATTATATCTTGAGCACATTATCTAGCTCCTTATAGGATTCTTTATTTATTAAAACACTATTCAAAGTCTACACTTAGACTTAAATCAATTTAAGTATAACACATCTAGTTCAACAGAACTTATATAAAACTGAACCTTCTATCTCAAGAATCCAACATGTACTAAACTTTTACCCTATCATTCTCTCCCTTATCAACTCTGGATCACTCATACAAAATCATGCTTTTCTTACATACTTCTTTTGCACACTTCACTACTGTTTGTTTATTTAGGGAAAAACTTCACTCACTCATTCAATTATTTAAAATCATGTTGCAGTGAATAAGACTGAACTGCAACACTAGGCCCATAAATTAGTTAGGTCTCTTTCAACTATATACTTTACATAATTTTCACAACAACAGACAGTTCTATCTAGTGTATTCTTTTGTACGCTACCTAAAACAATAATAACATATTTCAACTGCAACCCATAAGGTCCCAATCGGTCCGAAAGAGTTACTGAAATTGGGCATTTCTGCCAACAATCAGTAGAACCCCTGATCGTGTAAAAAAAAACACCATCAACAATAATTCTTTCCAACCCATCATTACAAACGACACGAGGTAGTGCCAGAAACCAAATAAATAATGTAAAAACTAGAAGACAAGATTGCTATTCTGGGGGGGGGGGGGGGAGGGGGAGTACCTTTTTGTGTGTTTGTTTGTTTTTTGTTTTTGTTTTTCTATGTCTCAGTGCAAGAACGCATCAATTTTCTAATCATACGTCTGCTGACACCCCAGGGAGGAGGGAATGGAGGTGGGGAAAAAAAGAGAGGGGGACGGATGCCATTACACTTTTGTCAATCTGTCCGCAGACTTGGACATTCTCTGACAAACAAAAGGAAACAATTCCCTGGGGGTGTTTTATTTAGTTTTAAATTATTTCAATCCCTTTGTGTTGCTTCTTCTTTAAAACTCCATTAGTTTAATTCATTGTCATGTAGGCAGTTGTGGTAGGAGGTCTCTGGGAGACGAGACATGTGAGGGGAGGGAGTAGCAGACCACGTCACGCCGACCTTTTGCAGCTTAGTCTTAAAACACAGTTATATTTTTTTTGAGAGAAGCATTTTTTGTTCCACTGGAATTTCGAATGCAGATTTAAGAATTCCAGACTAGTCTCAATTTAAATTGACCTATTAATTTCAATGCTGCTGACTCGGTGAAGCTTCATTTCAGATCGTTACGGCCTCCATCTTCACACAAGACCCGCGAAACAATACACAGATAATGGACATCCTTACACGCTCATGAAAACCCTTATGAAGACATCCTTAGCTACACGCTACATATTTACTTCCATACATATATATATATATATATATATTATAACAGCAAAGACACATTTTGTAACTGTTTTAGTTACGGTCCCAGTCATATATATAGTCATACAAAGTATATACTGAACTACTTTTCAAGTGAAAAACAACAACAAAATAACCATAGCAGAATAAGAAAAGAAAAAAGAACACATTTACAATGGAAAAAAAGAGGCATAGTCTTTTGTTAATGTGTGGTATAGCTCTGAACTACAAAAGTGTGACTGATGTTTTTTCACGCGTGGTCTTTATATAATGTATAAATATATATATGTATATATATTATATATGGACAGCCAAAGGCATCCATAGACATGGAGAAATGACACACATTGACATCCATAAAAATCGAGAAAATTACATAGACATCCTTAAACACAACACATATACAGCGTTATACATGCGAAGACACCTTATAAACACACATCGACACCCCACAGACATCTAGGGTAAACAGAGACACACTCTTAGGCATTCCAAGACACACACAGACACAAATCTTGAAGCTGCTCAAGTTCGTGAAATTCTGTCTGAAAAGCAAAAGCAAAAAAAAAAAAAATAGATCTAATAAATAAATAATGATTTTTTAATTTACACTCAGACGTGAGAGAAAAACAAAATCCAAGTTGACGCAGACGTCAGAAATTATTTCCTGATGCTTATGTGAGCGCGTAAAAGTGTATGTGTGTGTGTGTGTCTGTCGGTATGATATTGAGCGACAAACAGTAGTTGAAGTCGCAATTACATTCCTGAATAAAAATAAACAAAGATGTAGTTTTCAAATCTTAACGAACAGCCCGAAGCAAAGAACTAAGCGAATTACAGAAATATGATTATTAATTTATTTTTTTTATATTTTAGAATCTTGACAAAGTCGCCAATCCATAATCCATAAACAGACTGTTCTTATTTTCCAAGAGTTTTGGAATTCGAATTATGATGGTTACTCTTTAACATAACCGAAACGACATAACACTTAGAATTATGATGGTTAGATCTACTCTTTGACATAACCGAAACGACATATCCTTCATCAAATTAATTTTGTCTGCTCTGTTTCGCTTTCACCGACATTTGATGGCTTCTTAATCGATACAGCCTCCGTCGATAAATGGATACAGTGTGCAGCACGGGAGAAACAGGGAAGGGGTGAGATGGGTGGTGAGTGGTAGAACTGCGCGTGTTGCCTTGGAAACGAACGCATGGAACAAAAATAAACATAGTAAAGTTGTCTTAATCTCCGACAGCAGCTGACAAATGAAAGTATCACCATAAGATGCCATTAGTAACTCGCCAAAATAGTCGGCCAACAGATTGATGTCTGGCGTGGCGGACAGATTATGATAATTGAAAAAAAAAAGAATATTTCATCAAATTATCAATAGCTAAAATGTAAAAATTATACATTAAATAAAAATATTCTTTAGAATTTTCTTTTTGTTATATTAAAACATATTATATAAATTTTTAGATACTTCAGTTTCTGACAAAAAAAGGAGATATGTACGCGGGTTAGGGAGGGCACGTGTCCCTCTTGCTCCCCCCCCCCCGCAGTTGACATTTCACATTGGTGGTCTTTAAAACAAGATCTATGGCCATGCGGGTAAGCTTAAACAGTCTTAGTTCAACTCTAAATCCACCCATTATTAATTAATATTATCTTTACACAATATGAGTCGTTGGAAGAGATCCCGCGCCGAGGCGACACTCGAGTTGTTTGCACAACAAACACACAACAAACAAACTGTGAGTTGTGAAAAAGGATAAAGCGATCTATCCAAACAATATTAAAAAAAAAATATTAAAAAATAGGGTCAACACAATATCACGCTAACAGAAATTAAATGAAAACATCTTTGATAACATAACACCACCCACACACATACACAAGCACATAAACACATCTCTATAAAGCGTTCAAAAAAAAAATCATACACGGGAGCCTTTGTAATTAATTTCCTTGGGAAACATGACAGGCGTTGGTTTATCATTTTCCAGAAACTCTAGTGTTTCATTCCTCCAATCTCAACAACAAAAACTACAAATAATAATTAAAAAACAACAACAAGGTCTGTATGATGTGTATATCGTCTAAGTCAGGGATCTCAAACTCGGACGAAAGCATTGTGCCATTTTATCACTTAAAGAGATGTGTCAAGGGCCGAACTCCCCCTCCCCTCCTTCCACAAAGCCGACCCTAGTAAACAAAAAATACTTCACACATTTTAACTCATTCTACTACTTATCACTAATAATATGCCAATTTACAATTTAGACTTTAGATACAAAGAATTTTACCAAAGTGAACTATCATTTTTATTAGTGACATAGTAAACAGTGAGTACAAACTACATTTGTATATATATATATTTAAGAGTACTGGAACCTTTTTTGTAAGCTTATTGGCGGGCCACAAAAGTCCACTAGGTGGGCCGCATGCGGCCAGCGGGTCGCGTGTTTGAGACCCTTGGTCTAAGACTCTAACAGGGATGTAACTGGCCTTCCCCAAAAAATGAGGAAAAAAAATTTCCTGCCAATAAGAGCGTGAAAGGAATCGTCGACGCACACTTATATCATATGTATACAATATTATAAGCAAAATACATAATAACTTACTCATTAATAATTTAATAATGAACATTTTAATGATATCTGTTGTTTAGGCTAATTGATAATATGAAAAAAAATACATCCTTTTCCTCCATCCAAAACCATTTAAATTAATTTTTTTAAACCTTTATCGATCTCTTTCACTAATGCGTCATTATTATTTTGTCTTTCGACGAATTTAATATTCACAGCCATTCCAATGAATCCACAATATATAATCGACATAGAAAAAAAATTTAAAACAATTTAATTTAAAAGTGTCGACGACGATGTAGTTTTCAATGAAGGAAATATGAATAAAAACGTGCTCTACGCTATGTAAAAACTCATGGTACCAAGTGATGGACCCCCATTTGGCCTGCAAGCAAGTGTTGACAATGCCAAAAAGCCTGCAAAGTTTCGGCCTAAAATCATATACTTAGCGTTCGTGTTCGCATTAATATAATAATATATATGCATGTGTGTATGATTTGAAAAAAGTTATGTGTGCTGAATGTTTAAAATGATTTGGTCTAGTTCTAAAATCTATAATTGTAGGCCTATAGGTCTAGGCCTAATTGTAAACAAAGATATAAACATTACATTTCCGATATTGTCAATAAAAAAAAAAAAAAACAAGATCGCATATCCGCATTTTTTTTAAACAAATATTTCAAATAGCCTACGATCGCCGAATTTGGACATTTGCGAGAGAGAAAAAAAGGATATCAGGTCAAGGTCGCTGCGCCGTGTAACAAGTTAGGTATTACTAACAATGTAGGGCCTACAGCGAGCTCAGTGTTATACAAAAACAGGTTTATAGTGACGATTTTACATCATTGATAGCAATAAATGATACCCTGACGTTGAGCCGAGATCAAGTCTATTAATAAATAGTTGCTTTCGTTTTAGTAGGCTGATAAACAAAAGTTTTATTGTAATGAAAACAACGAGTTTTAATCTCTCCGTTAGTAAAATAAAACATCGAGAATAAAAAAAAAAGCCGCGAGTAAAGCGTGATGTGACGTACAGATTGACCTAAAAACAAATTCGCGTGAAGTAGGTAGGCTTATTACCGATTGCCTTGTCAGACCATAAAAACGTAGATCTGGGCTTCTTGGAGATTTATATAGATCTAGAATCTAGACTATAGAATATGAAACTACCGGGTCCAAAAAAGGTACATAACGGTATTGTGCTAAAAAAAAAGTTTTTAAAACTCTGGAGGCACGAGTAACCCTATAAAATTTATCGGGCCACGAAATCACGAAAGCAAAAACTAGGGAAACCCTGACCTAAAAATAAAAATAGAATCACGTTTGTGTTTTATTTCGCCTTTTAAGTTTTCATGAAAGAAAAAAAACGATCATTTATAGTTTGTTAGGGCCAAAAAAGTCCGATTTCGGTGCAACGAGATCTACTCAAAATTACGAATTCAGCTTGACGCGATTGGCCGGCGCGCAAGTTTCCCAAAATTTAAATTGGCCGGCATGCCCGCCATAGCAGGCACTCTTGCACCAATGATTTATAACAGTTTTAATAAAAGGAACTACATGTACTGCGCATGTCCACAATAATATATTTCAGTTCCGACTTCCGATTTCTGACAGAGAACACTCGCATTTTTGTATTTTTGTAATCGGCGGACAAAAAAATCGGTCGAAAAAGAAAAATTATAGGCGGAAATTTTTTTTCATTTTCGGAAGAAATTTTTCGGCGGAAAATTTTTGGAATATTTGGCGGAAAGTCTAGTTAAAACGGAATATGCAGATTTCCGCCAAATGGCGGAAAAGTTACATCCCTGCTCTAAGTTAAGGATTTCCCCTTTTTTGTAGGTTCCGCTCAGAATAGAACTTGTTGCATGCTTTAAATATTAAAAGTAAACCATCCCCTAATTTCAGAAGACTTGCATTTCTTAAACCAAAAGTCAAAATGACTTTCGAATTAGAATACACCTTCAACTCGAGGTTTTTCAAAATGTCCGTCCATTAAGGTTTCAAGTATTTCTTTTATTGGTCCTTTCACCAGTGTGTAAGTGTTGACTTTTAAAACACTAGAAAGTTTTATTCTTGTGTTCATAAGCAAACAAGTTTATAAATAGCTATTCAGATGTCGGGCAACCTTTTGATAATAGCGTGCCAAAGTAGGATTTATATTTCATTCAGTCAGAGTGTCAACAGCTTAAGAATCACTCTGCGTGCCAAGTCTTGCACGCGTGGCCTAGGTTGCCGACCCCTGGCTATCAATATTGATTCTTACGTTAGCCCAACACTTAAAACAAAATTGTTTGCGTTTCGCAAGAGGGCATGTTAGAATTAAAAATCAACAGAATGTGAACTTAAAGACAGTCTCAGGCGTTGAAAATTATTTGTATGGAAAGAAAAAATCAATATACAAATTATACAAGTTTGATGTTTCTTCTGAAGACCTCGGTATAATGGAAATATCGATGGGGAAATTAATTGTATTTTAATAAGCGTCTGGTAGAGTTGAGATGTCTAGCTCTAAGGATTGACGATATTGTAGCTGTGTTCAATATTAAAAGCCTAAAACATCAGTGGACTTTTAATTAAAACGTTTTTAAAGGTCTAAGTAAGGGAATACTGTTCTAATGTGATGATAAGAAGCCCAGCAATGTGATGTTATTTGTAATATTTTGTTATGCATTTACGTTATGAAATTTAGAAGTTGAAATTATTATAGTAAACCAGTAAGCACACCGAAAGTTACTAAAAACTTGACCACATGCACCTAGTAAGGTAAATACCGCTAAACATATTTACGATTGCGGACAGACTGATAAAGTACACCAACAAACATCGGAAAGGCAGTACACAATAGTACACATTGTACTGACAAGATAAGTACAGACTCAAAATTCACAAACATACAAACAACATAGAGACACGCATTCCGACATTAAATTTTTTTAAAACAAACAGCTCACACAAAATAACAACAATTAGTTTCTTAACGGCTCAACAAACATTTTACTCGGGCATCATAATATACAATGCATAATATAATACATAAACTTTAGATCTAGCTTCTACGTCCCACACAGCAGTTATACTAGTTATATACGCTTTTAGTTTGTGTCGTCATCTGGAAACTCATCCCAGTGGGCCGTGACGCAAGAACTTTCAGTGATCACAACTTGAATGACACAAATCGAACGTCTGCACTATGTCAAAATGAACAATTAAAAATGTCAGACATTGATCGTCTACACTAGCGAGATGAATGGAATGGAGAATGTCATGCTCTGTCTTGGAAGACTTCCTATGCATGCCCTTGTATGTTTGTTAACACATTCGATGTATTCCCTACTAGCTATTAGTTACGTTATCTTCATTCCATATCATTCTTTTTTAATTAAAGACATTCGACGTTTGTCATATAAATGTAAAAGTCGACACCCGAAAATCTTCAAAGACATAAATCAAAATGACTCACAAACATAAAATGACTTACTTCGGAATTGTTCACAAACATAGAATGACAAACATGGAAAGTTTTCTCAATCCCAAAATGACAGACAAGGAACATCTTCACAACTAGACCTAATCATAAGCGATGGGACCCAAAATCGTGTCAGAATATTAAACTTTAAGAGATCGCCCGGTAGAATATAATTTACAATTCTAATGACATAATGGGTTGGGTTGGGGATTTGGAAAGACTAGACATGAAAGGAGAAGATAGAAAAAAAAAGTATTTTGTCATTTATAGAGAGTAGAGCTTCTTGGGATTCGATAAAATAGGATTTAAAAAAAAATTATGGCTAATAAAACAAGACAAACAACAAAAAGATTTTACGTTAAAAAAAAAAAGAGTACACTCCAAAATCCAGGCTTCAGATGAAACAGAGGTTGAAGATTTAGACGAATGGGTAAAGGTAGTGGTAAGGGGGTGCCGGGGGCGTGTAGAGAAATCATTAAAAAGACGGTTGTTTAAGAGGAGGGAGGAGGGTACAGAGAGGTGGTCTCCCTTGTCATTGATAAAGGCCAGAATTCCAAAGGAAATCAATATCAAGCCCCCCCCCCTCCCTACTCTCCCCCACACAAACACACACCGACGGGCTTATTTTGACAAGAGCTACTCTCCCTATATGCCGGGTACCCGGAGCAATAGAGCGAAAAAAAAAAACCTGGCTGAAGACTGTAAAGCTTTAAAGAAGGTTTCAGAGACAAGACTATTCACAAAAAAAAAAAGAATACTTTTCAGTACATTAACACAAATATGAACAATTTGAACAAGTCATCAGACTCAATGTCTCAACTATTGTGTTGTTTTTATAGAGAAATAAAAATACGATATGATATGACAGTTTACAGTTCATTTTAATCACGGCTCATTCGTTTCCCAACTACATGATGTCATGTTTAATCTTTTCCCTTGTTTACTGGAATGCTTAGCGTGTCAGCGTGTCATGAATTATCACTTTAGTCGTTTGATCTCTTCGAAGGACTTCAGCGCCACTACGCACTACATTCAGAGTCAAAAGTATCCTGGACACTAAGCCAGCGTTTCCCTCACTGTTCCCTTTTTCGTGACCTGGGTACTCACATGTTTCTACTTCCGTGACCCATCAAACATTTGTATCGTCTAGAGCAGGGGTCAGCAACCTATTGCTCGCGGAAGAGGCCTTAGAAGTTAGTTCAAGTCTCTTCTACAAGAAATTTAGTGCTACAGCGGGATGACTTTTAGGCTGTTGGTACGCTGACTGAATTAGATATCATACATTGGCACACTATTATAAAAATGTTGCCGATCTGTGGTCTATAGCCTATACCAGAGGGCGGCAACATTTTGCTAACAGTGTGCCGAACTAGGATTTCTAAATCATTCAGCGTGCCAATAGCCTAAAAGTCAACCTGTTCTATTATACCTTTTTAAAAACATTATTTTTATAGGACAATTAATCTCGGTAGCAAGACCAAAACCAAAAGAGATTATGTATAGAGAAAATCGTTAAAGCTTTTTATATTTAATACAAAGACTCCTTTACTCAGGACATACATAGCCTATATCCAGCCTCTGCTAGCAGAGGCGATCGCCTACACTAGGAAAATGCTGTTGTTTTGGTAAAATCAACAAATGACATGCTTTTAATTGTTTAATACTATTGTTTTACACTGTAAAAAGTCATATTAAGGGAGTAAATACCCGGTACCATGCGTACAGAGCAACCTGTGGGTGTAGTGTCGTAATATTGCTATATAATCTGACTAAGAACAATATTAATAAACTATATTAATTTGTTGAAATATTTACTATCATATGAATCAGAAACAAAACTTAAGAAGTAAGATTCCACAGCAAAGCAGTAGTCTTTGACAGTAAACTTTTTGTCTGCCAGTAGCCTCAGGTTATTGGTGATAAAGTCCAGTTTTTTTTGCCTACTTCTTGTCTTCGGTCTCTTGTGCCTGAAGCACAGTCACTACATTCCTCAACACCTTTTCTAGAGGGACTTTGTAATTAATACAATAATGTATAACAGCATCAAACTGAGAATAATAGTTAAGAACATTATTAGGATTTAAAATTGTCCCCAGGGGCACGCGAACACCACTTTTGTAGACAAAACTCACCAGGGGAGAACACAATGTTGATTTGTTTTCCACAACAACTGTCATTTTACATTCATGTAAGTCAGACGACATGTAGAGATATGCACACCTGGAAGACGATCTAGTAATAACTACGTTCTCATATTTCTTTTGGATTTTCTTGTCTGGCACAAAATCACAAAAGGATTTTATCCTGTCTCTGTCCATGAAAATCTCAAGCTGTCTGTCTTCTTGTTTTGCTGGACGAGGAGGGAGTCTTGGGGTTGGTAAGCACGAAGCAGGTACATCAAAAATGCTTGGTGCAACAGCTGGTCTGGTTGTTCCGCATGACAGTTTCTTCAGTGGAGGATTTTCAGACCAATGATTCTCACAAACAAAAAAGATTTTACTAGCGAAACATCCAGATCTTTGCAAGGTGGAATCACACTCAGTCTCAGCCACAGCTACCTTTCCGGATTATCTTTGGGCAGTTTAAATATTCTACACTTAGTCAAATCGTCATAGTTTCCTTTACAGTGTATAATTCCACACTTGTTAGGCATAGTGACAATAATTTAACTTAAACACGGGGAAAATATATCCAATCTTTTTAGAATACAACAGAAGTAAACACAGTTAAATCCACTGTTGATATGACATTGCACTAACTTCCGAATAAAACTTGGCGAGGTGAAAAATAGTGCGTAATTAAGATGTACAAAAATATATATATTGCAATTAAATTCAGCCCTTTATTGATTGCAACTATTACGACTTCCTAAGATTAAACTGAGATACAAAATGGACTTAAAATGTGTCGAAAATATATAGAGTATTATTTTTTTTTTAGCTCAGATCACTACGCCAAAAAAGACTCAATGTGTAGCTAAAACTTAGGCTACACATATCGCCTCCGATGGGCTTTCCTGAATTTAAGTTATGCTGTCCTGTTAGTGTAGAGTAGTCCTTGATTTAATACAAAATTAACGAGTTTGTGATAACAATCCTTTTTATTAGCATTTATATTAAATACAAACATTTATTACTACACTTTCACATTTTTGGTAATTATTAGATCTATCTTTATTTCGATATCATTTTAGTCAAGGTAAGGATCTAACACCTGCAAATATTAATTGCATTTTGATCTCGGTTTAACTGAAAAGTTCCTTTTTTTTCCATTAGGAGGCGCGTCGGATTCTTACATCCTTGCCCCTCCTTTGGGTAAGTTTAGGTGAGAGCCGTAGCTCGGGGTGACTAACACTTCCCACACACCTGTGTGAAAAATCTAATCGCACGAGGCGGAGAAGATCTACACGTTGTGTGGGGAAGCCAGAGTCCAGTCCAATCAAGAGCTGGACAGGTTGAGAATTCAATATATTTTAATATTGAAGCCATCGCTAATTATCTCGAAACTATCAATATACTGAAGAGATACAAAGTAATCATACAAACTGGGTAGTTAATGTAAGGTTTTAAAATATACATATAAATTATTTAGTCATATAATATTTATATAATTTTCAACTACGTTTTACAGTTTGATCATTTCAAAGTTATAAATTGTAAGCGATGTATTCTTTTATAAAAGAAAAAAAGAAACATATTAGAAATATCAGCGCAAATAAAATATGTTTATTATCTCCCTTTAATTAAAAAAACGTGTGCACATTTGATTCAATAGTCTTATCTTATATATATATCAGAATATATATCAGACGCTCCTTCTATAAAGAACATTATTGCGTCCTACGTTCATACGTGGTCCGAGTCTAGTCTTGCATTTTTATAAATGTTTTAATTTATGATAAGTTACTGGTTTTCCTGATTTGTTCAGGCAACCCACTCCATGCCCGAATGCCACTCGAGAAGAAAGCGTATTTACATGCATTTGTTTTCGCATAAGGGATAAGAAAGTGTTACAACGGGTTGTCTTTGTGTTGTATTTCTAAATTAGAATTTAACGCCTTATGTATATTTATTACTTTACTCTTTGCCCTTCTGTCCTCTAGTGCAAGGGTGGGCAACCTTTTCATAACAGTGTGCCAAAGCATGATTTCTAATTCACTCATCGTGCCGACAGCCTAAAAGCCATCCTGCTGTAGCACTAAATTTCTTGTAGAAGACACTTGAATAGACTTTTAAGGCCTCTACCGCGTGCCATTGAAAGTTCATCGGCGTGCCAGTGGCCTTCGGCTGCCGATCCCTGTGACTCTATACTATCCTATTGAATAAATATATATGAATTTCCACATAACGTTCAAGACTGGTGTAGTTTATGCATGAAAGTTGTAGTAGCGAGAATCTACCAAATGTCCGTTTGTGGCGAAGTATGCAGTTATAATATGTCCATCGCTGGTATAACACGACAAGTTAACCGAAGTTGTGTACTTTTCATATTCATTATGCGACCCTGGAATTTTGTTTTCGTTGCCCGTACCAGGTCGCGATCCGGCCATCAGGGTCTGGTTAAACATTTATTTTGTCTTCCCCCTCATGTCCATTAGCCACGAGAGCCTGGTTATACATTTTGTTCGGGCCCCCCTGATGTCCATTAGCCATGAGAGCCTGGTTTAACAATTTGTTCCCTCCCTCCTGATGTCCATTAGCCATGAGAGCCTGGTTAAACATTTTGTTCCCTCCCTCTTGATGTCCATTAGCCATCAGAGCCTGGTTAAACTCAGTGAAAAATCTTCAGCACACAGAGACAAATCCTTCTTCTTTTTTCGAAAAGGCGATTAAACCATTTGAAAGTAGTTCACCACCGCGACTAATGCAGGCGTACAAGCAAGTAAAGCCAGTTAGTTATGGAATGTGAGGGAACGGAATAACGTCTGCGTTACCGAAACTCACACAAACGAGCACTTCAGCGTTAAGATATGAGCCATTCGATTGTATCAATTCATTAAAGGGCGTTAAGATATGAGCCGTTCGATTGTATCAATTCATTAAAGGGCGTTAAGATATGAGCCGTTCGATTGTATCAATTCATTAAAGGGCGTTAAGATATGAGCCGTTCAATTGTATCAATTCATTAAAAGGCGTTAAGATATGAGCCATTTGATTGTATCAATTCATTAAAGGGCGTTAAGATATGAGCCGTTCGATTGTATCAATTCATTAAAGGGCGTTAAGATATGAGCCGTTCGATTGTATCAATTCATTAAAGGGCGTTAAGATATGAGCCGTTCAATTGTATCAATTCATTAAAAGGCGTTAAGATATGAGCCAT
Source organism: Anisus vortex (assembly GCA_949126835.1). Classification (NCBI taxonomy): domain Eukaryota; kingdom Metazoa; phylum Mollusca; class Gastropoda; family Planorbidae; genus Anisus; species Anisus vortex. Next base: position 34,718,559 of record OX421496.1, read on the forward strand.
TTGATTGTATCAATTCATTAAATGGCGTTAAGATATGAGCCATTTGATTGTATCAATTCATTAAATGGCGTTAAGATATGAGCCATTTGATTGTATCAATTCATTAAAGGGGACTGCTACCATTTCACATACAGACACGGATGAGCTACTGTAATGGTCTTGTTTTTGTATATATTTTATATCTAAGCACGAGTTAGCTAACGGTCGAAACGCTTACGGTACGCAAGGTGTTAACACTATTATACACCCTATAGAACCAGCCAACCAGCCGTACAGTAATGCGTGGCATAGCGTGGTGAGTGTTCAATATAAAAAAAAGTCTATATCATAATATTGTCAAAACTTACCTAAATTCCAAACTGTAGCTGTCCTTTTTATTTATTTATTAAAACTCTAGCGTTTCACGAGTATATTTCCAGAAGCTTTCTGCCCGTTGAATGATCACCTTCCGAGATAGACAGCGAGAGAGAAAAAGAGAGAGAAGTGCCAGGAAGGAAAGGGGGTGGGGGGGTGGGAGAGAGAATATGGAAGCTGGGTCAATGACGTCGTTCCTCACCGTCAATGAGGACTCCCTCCGTCCTCCGGCACCAAACCATCCGCCCACGCTGGATTTTGTGTAGGGGGGGGGTTGTTAGGAGATGGGGGTGTGTGATGGGGCAAGCAAGAGAAGAGGAGGAGATCGATTCTAGATGGATGCGGACTAATTTGTCCGTGAGTACTGTGACAATGATTTAAAGACTCAAAGCCCCAGCTACAACGGTTGTGTCACGGGAAGATGCATTCGTATCAACACAGATTTATGCTCTTGCGGATCGATATATTATGTGATAGATACGGGCTAGTTGTTTTAAGGTAGTTATAAACAAACGATGGATTGTGCGCGCAAGTCATCAAGCGAATAAGGAAAAGGCAAATCAGTTACCAGGGTTAACGACTTTAACGGTGTATATTTCGGTAAGTAACATTGTATTCACGTTAAGCTTTAGTCATTATAGAGTACTGTATATGCCTATATAAACTGACACACAATCACATACAAACACACACACACACATATACACACATACACACACATATACACAACTTTAATGTGACTTACTACGCAGATACAAAAACTTAAGATATTCCGCGGTTTATAGACAACACCATACCAGTACATTAAATTTGTAGGCGAAATCATGATTATTATGTTTAGCAAAAGGCCAAAAATAATCCATGTGTTTACACGTATACCGTACGGATAGACCAAAAAATGGAGAAAGTTGTACTGTTTGAAATCTCCAGAGATGTTTTCTTGAAGGTTTTTAAAAGCAATATAATGTGGTTGTTGGTGATTTAAAAGCGTTACACGTTATTTTCTAAGGAGTTAATTTGATAGCGCTACAATGTCGTTGTTTCATACGAGTTTATTTATCAGTGAAACTGTATGAAGATCTGGCACACCTTATATAGCCATGAATTGGTCCTCATTGTTCAATTCCTCCGGAAATCCCCCTTTAAAAACGTCGATGAACATTAAGATTGATGTGAATTCGTGTCTTTTTGTTTGTTTTAACGAAGTGATCTAATGATGGCGAATTTTTTAATATTTTTTTAATCTTCTTTAATGAGGGGATTTATTTGTAATACATTTGTTTTAAATGAGATGGTTTTTTTTTAATTAACCAATTTATTGGTGTCGCATAGTTATTTTATTTTTATGAAGCGATGCATTGCGTTGTAATTTGAACGTGATGATTTATACGTGTTATATTATTTTTAATTAGGGCATAACCGGAATTCATCTTGGGCATTGGCCGCTGGCGAACCAAAGATGGACCGCTTGCATTGATTTTTCTGCTATTTCATAACTTAAAACACTTAGTTTCGGAATTTACGATCGCACTAAGTCCTCTAGACTTCCGGTTTAGTAATTCGCTATGATTTTCTCAATGGAAAATTAAGATTAAAATAGAGCAAGCGGTCCATCTTATGTATAGTCTTTGGGCACTTTTTGTCTCGGTAAATAATTCGCGCATAAATCGTTAGTCTAGCAAAATGACAATTTTTTTTTTTTTAAATGTTGTAAGTAGGCGTAAAACGGTACGACGAATTAGGGCATTATCAATAGAACAAAATATTTTGTACGGATTAAGAAACTTCGTTTTACCACCACTACTCGATTCGTAGGGAGCACGGTCGCCGCGCGTTCGACTGGCGTACCGAAGGCCCTGGGTTCGAATCATGGTGCAGGCTAGGATTTTTCCCGGGTCTGCAGGGTGTCCCTGAGTCTACCCAGCTCTGATGGGTACCTGACCTTATTTGAGGTAAAGTAAAGGCGACTGGGCTTAGTATTGACCACACAATCACCCAGTATGCCGTGGCCACAGAAACGGGTGAACGCTGCTTCAACGGTCCTATGGATAAATTTGGTCCGACGGTGTACTTTTTTTTTACTCGATTTGTACCGGGGTTTTGCAAATAGTACGCCCAAATCACTCGGTAGTAGGCCTACTCGTCTACTCGGTCAGGTCTTGCCCTTTATATAATGTGGTGATGTATGAGTTCGATGTTTAGTGTTGGTGTACAATTAATAGGTGTAAGAATTTCATGAAGTCGATTAGAAATGTAATCAGAACGGTGACATTGGATTGGCAATATAAACAAATAATAATACGCTTTTTAAATAAATAATAAAAGTGTCAACACAAAAATTGTTATAGCGTTGTTGAATTTAATGTTGATGCTTTTTTTTTATTTCATTAGCTGGTAAAGGAAACTACAAGGACAATATGTTCAAAGTTCAAAGGTCAATCAATGCGGTGACAGAACCAGAAATAGCCACCGAGGGCAATGAAAACATGGCTCACGCACACACGCGCTCACTCGCGCAGGCACACACACAGTCACGCACACACACACATACACACACACAGGGCCACCTCTCTGTGGTGGGATATTTCGGGAAACCAATTTATTGATTCGCGTCACGTCAATGCAAGGGCCAATGACGTCATGGACGATATTCACCACGGTTCCATTTTCAATGCAAATGAAAAAAAAAAAGAAACGAAAGAGAGATAGAGAGAGAAAAAACAGGGGAAGGAGGTGTGAGGAGGTAGCGTGGTTAATGAGAGGAGAAAGAGAAGGGGTTTGGAGGGGGAGTGGCGAGCAGAAAGGGCTTTACACCAAAAAAATCGATATTGCTAGACTCTAAAACTGGTGGGGGGAGGGGGTGAAGAGGAAATAGCCACTCTCCCAACCACGAGGAATTAGCCTTTCTAGCACTGCTACATCCGAGAGTGAAAAGCTACAAGTTTCAAGTTTATACACTAAATGGATTGAGCACTAACAAAAAAAAGCAATATGTTACTGTTGGGAATAAAAAGTTCAAGGTTTTCGACAACAGTTACAAATTATTTATCTATTTTTGCTCCACACCAACTACACTAACATGTGAGAGATATTTCATGCATTATTACAAAATACAGTGGCATCTATACTCAATGATAGTGTTTAAAATCGGTTTCAACTATCAGCTCACGAGTGAAATATACTGCTATAAAAGTCAATTAATAACGGCCTCTATTATTATAATCTTGTTTCTACATTACATTAATCTGCTTTAGGTTTTACCTTTTATTTTTTTTATTTTCGTGACCCGGTACATTTTTGGTTTGTCTTTTTTTTTTCTACCCATCATCATCATCATCAATCCCTTGACCGTTGTGGTCGTTGGGGGGAGCGAATGGACACCTCAGCAGTTAAATTACTACACTTTTGCCTATCTTGAGCGGTTCTCAATAGATGAGATAGCTATTCTTTTTAATTAAAATTGTATATCGTGAAGTAATTATAAGCCTATACAAGACGATTTCTACAATAACAATGTTATGTTTACATCGTAATTAATAATAATAATAGTAATGGTTATTTATATAGCGCTTCTATCCATGCTCTTAAATTGAGCATTCCCAGTGAGCTCTTAGAATAAATTGCAGTGCCAATTGTATTGGAATGTAAGGCATATATGGCGTAAATGGGCAACCAGCCCGTGAAGTAGCCTATCTAAGCAGAACACGGACCATTGACGAAATAATCTATAAAAAGTATAATACAGTACACGAAACAAGATTGAAGTTCACAGTAGCCTAATGACAGTCAAAGCTAAGCATTATTTGTGACAAAAATAAAAAGCTTTCTCGTTTTTTTTATTTCAAGAGCTGCCAGTTTCAATAATTATTCTCGCACTATCTCAGTTCAGTTAACACTGAAGAAAAGAGTGAGAATAACAAACAAAACAAATCAAAAGTCTTTTATTGTTTTTATGCATCAGACAGAAAGAAAAAAACATTCAGTCAGTTGATTGTAGTATCTCGCTCCAACCCGGGCATTTTTTTTTAAAAATATGTATTATTCATTTCGATCGTTTCAGTAGAATTTAATTTGTCCGAGGTTATTGAATAGACATTCAATGTTTCACCCAGTCCGACAATTCGATTAGTGGAACAAGATGGAAGACACACTCACACACATACTTCCACACACACTCACACAAATATACTTACACACACACTCACACACATACTTCCACACACACTCACACATCTATACTTACACACACACTCACATAATTTAAACAATGACCCAGTCACCTGAATGAAGACAGAGTGAAGAAAAAAAAAGCTCAATGCGCAATTACATTTCTGTAACATTTTGAACAGAGGCTGGGAGGTTGGGGGGGGGGGGGGGGGGAGTAAACGAATGTAGAGATGGGGGCCCGAATTGATTATTATTTATATACATTTATAGGCATACATTTTTTGTTAAACACCAGACGGGTCGGTCAAAAGTTCATATGAGTATACACTGGAACCTCCACTCCCCCACACATAACAATCGTATTTCATTAACAATATCATAGCCACAGGGGTCAAGAGGTAAAAAGAAAAGGATTTATAAACATATTTAAGTTTTTACTTGCTCCTTACTAATCTTTAGGTTTTATTTTTCTTCCAGATAGTTCACTCTTCCGTGAGCCCCCCAGTCTTGTCACTCAGGTTAGCAAAACTTTGTTATGGTTTCATTCAAAATAGGTTAAACCAAACTCTAACCGACCCCACAGCGCTGTTAACGTATCTACAGACAAACACTTTTTATTTTTTCAATTCACAAAAATTCAAGCTGAGCCAGTTAATTATCAAACAAAGACAATAACAAATAACTAGAAAATAAGAATGTCAAAAAAACAAACCTTACACAAGAAAATGAACAAAACAAAAATGAAAACAAAATTCCAATGAAGGGAAGCTACCCATGCAATTTTATATTCGATGACAAAATCTAAAAATTGTGTCCCCTGAAATGTTATAAATTGTTAATTAAAAGAAAATGCATTCGATTTTGATATGTGTCTTTTAAAAACGCTGTGTTTGTATACAAAATAAAAATATGCAAATTTTATAATGAAGATATATTATGTCTCAAGATGGTGGTTGACATAGTAACGAGCCTAAAGCGATAAAGAAAAAAGTGATCTCAGAAAACTTACCAATAAAACAAAAGGATGAACGTTCTAAAACAGGCAGCCCCTGGGTCTATTTTTTTTTTTTTCAACTGACGCAGTGGTCAGGAGACAGATGGCTAATTTGACACTCCGAGTTTTTTTCCGGGCACTCATCCCTTAAGGCGGAAAACATTTTTTTTGCTTCCCAAATTCTATCGAGGTGTAATGGGTACCGACAGTTGCATAAGTAAGGTAAAATGGCAGATGTGGCGAAAATGTACCGACAGTTGCATAAGTAAGGTAAAATGGCAGATGTAGCGAAAATGTACCGACAGTTGCATAAGTAAGGTAAAATGGCAGATGTGGCGAAAATGTACCGACAGTTGCATAAGTAAGGTAAAATGGCAGATGTGGCGAAAATGTACCGACAGTTGCATAAGTAAGGTAAAATGGCAGATGTGGCGAAAATGTACCGACAGTTGCATAAGTAAGGTAAAATGGCAGATGTGGCGAAAATGTACCGACAGTTGCATAAGTAAGGTAAAATGGCAGATGTGGCGAAAATGTACCGACAGTTGCATAAGTAAGGTAAAATGGCAGATGTGGGCGAAAATGTACCGACAGTTGCATAAGTAAGGTAAAATGGCAGATGTGGGCGAAAATGTACCGTCAGTTGCATAAGTAAGGTAAAATGGCAGATGTAGCGAAAATGGTGGGGGACGCAATAGTCGCCTCTAATTAAAAAAAGAGTCATTTATTAATATTAAAAAAACGCACATAGAGATTACAAATTGTCAGTTTAGCGACTTCCAGAACGTCTGTGCCTAGTTTGGATAACTCCCCAGCCCCCCCCCCCTCTCCGCTTGCACCGATCCCTATAGTTACGCTCCTTTTTACCAACCATCTTTGAAGAACGTCAAGCTGGCAGGACAGTGAAATACAATCGTCTAACGATGAGAATACAATTAAAGAAACACCGTCTTATTCTTATAAAGAACCCAAATAAAAAGTCTGCAACTGCTGCATGTGTCATTAAACCGATATTAAAAAAATAAATATAACGTATCCATTTCAGACCGGATGCCTCATAAGGCTTAAGACTGCGATGTTCAACCATTTCCGTGGTCACAGTGTACAGGGGGGATTGTATAGCCAGCACCCTGCCCAACCATCTTTACTCAGTCCCCAACAAGATGTGAAGTCCCATGCAACACCTTTTAGAATAGGGGTTTAAAAAAAGAAACAAAAACAATCGGGATTCAATCTGGGTTTCACCCGAGTCATTTTGAATATCAACTTTAAAACGCTTCCAATACATCATGTGAAACACATCCAGATAGTCTCTATTTAAGCAAATACACGCCCGGTGATAGATCTCTTGCTAATGAAGCTTTTGCTGAGCTGTGAGGTGGGGAAAGGAAGTTCAAAGTACAAACCAGTTTTTACTTACGTCTCTTCAAGGACGCGGCCTGCAGGACGGCCGTCACGATGTCGCAGTTCCTCTGCAGTCTGGCCAGGCACCTGTCCCTCCTCTTGAGCTGCTTGACCAGCCGGACGTTCATCACGGCCACGCTGTGCTGCAGTTCGGCAAGGAGCTTCTCCAGCTGGCCTTTGCCTGGGGAAACATAAAAAGTAAGAGTTATCTTAAAAAAGCTTATACATCATAAGTTCTTTAGATCGGCATTTCCCAAGGATCGAATTGAGTCCCAGTACCTAGGCCGCGAAAGAAGAATTGCAGGTTAGCAAAAAAAAAAAAAGATGATTTTAGTTGTCTCTTGAAGAAAAAAAAAAGGAGGAGCCAGCCTTCCGGCTATTAAGTGTAGGGCGTAATGTGGAAGGAGATAGTCGGGGAGGGGGAGGAGGGCACACTAGGGTCTTAGAGCACGTCACTTACAGTAGTTTCTCGTAGTCACATGTCACATGCACAACACTCTCCCCACCCCCTTCAGAGTTCCCCTGGATCATTAAAGAGGCAGCAACGGTCGTATACCAACACTGTCACCCGGCAGAACAAATACCAGACTAGAGGCCTGGTAATTGAGCACCGAGCTTGGCGAGACGGAAATTGTTGTGCACATTTCTTCTTCCCCACCGAGTCTCGATGGGCTCTAGACCGAAAAAAAAAAGTTCAAGATCTTGACAGGATTATCGTGCTATAAATAATAAATGCAGACATATAGAAGAATACATCGCCCCAAGCGGGCATTTTGCATGAAGCCGAATTTTAGCTGTGCATTGTCTATACAATCCCCTAGTATACCGTGGCCACAGAAACGGGTGAGAGCAGCTTCACCTGTCCATGTGGATCGATTCGGTCAAACGCGATACTTTACTTGACTTTACAAATTTTAGCTACGGTTGTTCAAGGTCTGGAAACGTGTGTGGTAAAACTTATATTAGTTATAGATTACTTATAGGCTAGTACCATATAGGCGTTATAACAGTTATTGGGTCATGAAGTAGAAGTTCGTGAAACGGTGCTTATACACAGAAATATCACTCTCACACACATCATTAACAACCACACGTAGCTTACACGCATCACATACCGACAGCAAAAAGATCAAGAACCCACCACAAACTAACAGACTCGCATCAAATACACACATCACATACACACAAAACAACCGACTAAATGTTGACAGCAAACAAATTGCTGTCAACAATACAGCTTGGTTCCTAAAAATGCAATTTTTACTCAACCGATAAAATCCAAAATCCAATATCCAATTAGCACTCAGGCTTTCTCAAGCAAGCTTCACCGCCACCAAACACTAACATTTTAAACAAACTTTCTTCCCGATCCCAAATGTAGCCAATATATTTATTATGTTCGCAAGTTGTGTCAAAAGAATTATTTAAACACCAGTTGTTGCTTCTTTACAAAACTTTCCTAGTTATCCTCAACTTTCCTAGTTATCCTCAACTTTCCTAGTTATCGTCAACTTTCCTAGTTATCCTCAACTTTCCTAGTTATCCTCAACTTTCCTAGTTATCCTCAACTTTCCTAGTTATCGTCAACTTTCCTAGTTATCGTCAACTTTCCTAGTTATCCTCAACTTTCCTAGTTATCCTCAACTTTCCTAGTTATCCTCAACTTTCCTAGTTATTCTCAACTTTCCTAGTTATCCTCAACTTTCCTAGTTATCCTCAACTTTCCTAGTTATCCTCAACTTTCCTAGTTATCCTCAACTTTCCTAGTTATCCTCAACTTTCCTAGTTATCCTCAACTTTCCTAGTTATCCTCAACTTTCCTAGTTATCCTCAACTTTCCTAGTTATCCTCAACTTTCCTAGTTATCCTCAACTTTCCTAGTTATCCTCAACTTTCCTAGTTATCCTCAACTTTCCTAGTTATCCTCAACTTTCCTAGTTATCCTCAACTTTCCTAGTTATCCTCAACTTTCCTAGTTATCGTCAACTTTCCTAGTTATCCTCAACTTTCCTAGTTATCCTCAACTTTCCTAGTTATCCTCAACTTTCCTAGTTATCCTCAACTTTCCTAGTTATCGTCAACTTTCCTAGTTATCCTCAACTTTCCTAGTTATCCTCAACTTTACTAGTTATCGTCAACTTTCCTAGTTATCCTCAACTTTCCTAGTTATCCTCAACTTTCCTAGTTATCCTCAACTTTCCTAGTTATCCCCAACTTTCCTAGTTATCCTCAACTTTCCTAGTTATCCTCAACTTTCCTAGTTATCCTCAACTTTCCTAGTTATCCTCAACTTTCCTAGTTATCCTCATACTTTCTCTTTCCCTGTTTTTTAATAAAAGAAACGAAATAATAATGACTGTTTTATCATGACTAGATTATGTGTATACGTGTCTGCTAGTTTCTATATAATTTATGTGTGTGAGTGGCGTGTGTGTGTGTGTGAGTGGAGTGTGTGTATGTGTGTGAGTGGAGTGTGTGTATGTGTATGTCAACCTGTTCTATTATACTTTTAAAAAAATATTTTTTATAGGACAATTACTGTATCTCCGTAGCTAAGAAGGCCAAAAGCAAAGGAGATTATTTATAGAGAAAATCATTAAAGCGTTTTATATTTAATACAAAATTAATGTGTTTGTGATTATCATCCTTTTATTTGGTAATTATTGTCTCAATACTATCATTTGTTACTCAAGATGAGGATCGAACAATTACAAAATGTTAGTTATATTTTGATCTCAGTTTTACTGAGAAGTCTTTATATCTTACTTTTATGTATTCTATTTGCTTATGTAGCCACAATGTAATATCATTCGTTAAGCGGAATGGATACCTAGTAATCATGCAAACTGGGTAGTTGGAAACTGTAAGCTTTGGTTTACACATAGATTTAGTTTAGGGAAAAAAAATAAGTATACAAATAAATAGACATATTTTATAAGGGACGTTACTGAAAGGTGTTTAACATCCCATCTCCCTTTTTTTTCCCAACCTATTAAACCCATGTCTGTATTAGACATAAGAAACAATCTTATTGAACTACTTAACCCTTTGTTTCACACAAACGTTAAAAATATAAAGGGGGCGGAAATTCAACACTGGCAAATAAAAGACTAACAGAGCATTTTTTTTCAATTAAGAATTAGAATACATAATATTGATAAAAACAAAAAAAAAGATAACCCAGCGGGCACACCATGTCGTATCGACGGAAAAAAAACGTGATTTCCACGTGTTTTCGTGGTTTTTACTTTTTTTTCCTCGTCGATACGACATGGTGTGCCCTCTGGGAAAGTATTTTAACTCTTTAAAAAAAATAACAATTGGTACAAACAATTTGTAAAAGCTAAATGAAATCCGAGCGCACACAACAAACAGTTGCCATGCGGTGGAAAAAAAAAATCGAAATTTTAACCCTTCCCGTACCGACCTACTTCTATCTATGCTGCCTTCAGTTCCGCTATATACGCGCCAGGGACTGTAAGGGTTAAAAGCGAAAAACATTAACGGGAACAACAACAACAAAACAAAAACATAGATCTATGTGAAAAAAAACATAAAGGGTAACAGCCCTGTCGTCGTCCGATGCGGGAAAGATAATGTCAGCTCTAATAATAGAACTTTGTCTAAACAGTTCCAGCTGGTATAATACATAGATGAATGACTTGTTTTAATGATATCAACAAAAATATACTGGTGGCGCCCCCCAGATTGTGTTGTTTACTGTTTTGAATAATACAATGACCTATATTCAGTATATCTATGATAAAATGAATGGCTATATAAGTTCTTTCGAGGAAAAAAAATGTGTTTGAGTGAGAATGAGGAAACTTGCACAATAAGTATAAAAGCTATAGCAATCTCCAAAATATCGGGTTTGGCTAGCACACCGTACATGATAGCACATGTCGACATGCTAACTGCCGAATAGCTTATTTTCAATGCTCCATGCAAGACGTGGATCTGGCTACAAAGACCTACAGCATGGCTTTACAACATTGTACCCTAGTCAAAATGGTGTAACGAAAGCGTATACTGCGACATAGACATATGGAGACGAAAAAGGGCTTATAATATAGGTGGCCCACTAGCTAAAGCCCCGACCAACCACCCTCCACCCACCCATGGAGCCATCTGTGTGCTCACCTTTTGAATACGCTCAAATAAACGTGCGTGGCCTAAATAGTAAGGGTGGCAGTGAAATAGGGTCAACTGTGTTGACCACACACTCACCTCCCCTTTCCTGCGCCGTAAATTCGTGCACGCGCCCTGTGAATGCACACCTGGGAGGAGGGGGGTCATAAGAAATAGTACTGTCGCATTGAGGAGGAGCTGGAGGGAGTGGTGCACAAAGTGACGGCTATTGACTGGCGTATTAAAAAAACAAAAACCGCAAAAACAAAACTTTAAACCTTGTAACCCTAGAACAAAACTCTTTAATTTAACTCGAAACAGTATAGACATAATATAGACTTTTCTTCTTGCACATAATATATATATATATACTAGCTTTACAGCTGATTACTTTTTTTTTTGTTCATTCTTAAATCGAAATTAGAGTAGGTTTTGCACAGGTCTACAAACTACACCTGTTGCATAGTCAAGGGGAAGGGAAAACACAATTTGGAGTAAGCTGGGGCGGGGGTAAGGAGAGCACTGGAGGCGAGTGGGGGAGGGAGGGAGGGCCATTGGGAGATAAGCAACAAACCGTGAGCGATATTGATAATGTTTTTATTTGGAAACAAAACGATATAGTTTGCTGCTGTTGTTTTTTTTTGTGTGTTTTCTACATTGTTTTATGTTCTATTGAACATATATACATATATATATATCAGTGTGTCTCACTTTCTACCTGTATATATATCTTTCTGTCTGTCTGTTTATTTATTATGTAAAATAAATATATCAAGCTACATCGATCTCAATTTCTTAATAGTATCTAGCTAACTATCTATTCATTGTGAATATTATATAATATCTATCAAACAATATGACTGAATTTCTAACTAGTATATTGCCAAGCGCCTCGTCTCGAGTACCGCTCCACACAATTGCACAACGTGGTCTAAATCTATATATATAAAATAAGACTGTTTGACATCACGTGAGTTTTTGTCACTGACCTAATTAGGCCTAGGCCTACATACTGTATAATAATTTTTCAAATCGGACAGGTGTTTTCGATAGCTCAGTGGTAAATATAGCGGACTGCTATGTGGACGACCAGGGTTCGATTCTCCAGTTAGACTATAGAGTCTACCTTTTTTTTTCGACAATTTTTTTTTCAAACTTTTAAAAACAAAAGACATTGTAAATCTACAGGCAATTTAGATTTTTGTTAAATAAAAATACTTGGCTATTTTTTTTTACCCTGTTACAATATTTATTTTAAATTACTTTCCTAAAAGTCTTCAGTAAAAAAAATTATAACTTAAATATACGATTTATACTTTTCTTTTAAGTGTAATTTATAAATTTGTTATCTGCACCTTATACAGTCCTGTTTTTTTTTCACCCGGGCAACGCCGGGCAATGTAGCTTGTTTTAAATAAAAAGTATAGCAGTAAGATCTACTTTGTTTTACCTTCCTCTTGTCAATCGAATGATCGCACCCCCATCCCCCCCCCCCCATATCCTCCACCACTTGTGGTTTCTCCCTGGCGACACACCTGACATGCATGCACACACAAACACGTGTTACACGACCCGTACATTCGAACCAATAATCACACACACACACAGGTACACCCAGACCCCCACACGAGCATATAATATACAGTAACACATACAAAACAGCACGCGGCGCAGCTCGACAGTAAACCCTTATTCGTCATAGCGGCACGTGCGAGCCGGGCTCATAAGTCGTATGTAGCTTGATTTGGTTGACAAGTTTGGGAGTAGAACTCAAAAAAACAAAACATGTTATAGAAAGGATCAATGAAATATAACCAGCCACAGAGACTGCTAATAGAAGAATTGATATAGCTTATTGTCCTGTAACTAAGAAAAACTCAAGTCTGAGATTTGGGACACTTGTTGTTTATTTTTTTTGTATCAAAAGCGTAGTTATTATAATGGTGGTCTAGCAACAGCGCATCAGCTCATCGACCTGTAGGTCTCTGGTTCGAATCCAGGTGAAAAATACACCGGGGTCTCAATCTAGTTAGTGAGCGAACACAATTATTTTGATGCGTACCTGGCATTAGAAAAGGTTAACGTTAAGGCGGCTGGAGCGTTGTGCTGGCCACACAGTCGCCCTTTTATAAGCCGTGAACAAAGTAACCATCTCATGCTGCTTGGTTAACCACTTATATGAACCAAAAAAAGTCAAACGCATATACTTAACATTTAACTAACAAAACACATTGTAGTCATTCGTTTCTCCGTCATTTTGACGGGCATAATCACTAGTTATATTATAAATCGGCACGGCAAAGTTATATAATATTGAATATACACATTCAAATGAGTACTTAATAATTATAAACAGTTTGATTTCTATATAGGTCAGATAGATATTTTAATTGTGCACATGTGAAAATAAAATGGACAAATTAATAGACATGGAATTTGTTGTTTTTTTTTTGTCTTTGGCTCACCAGATTTAGACTGGCCCACGAGGTGATAGTGTGGTCTATACAACGTCTAGCCTTTACTTTATAGAAGGGGTGTCGTGTCCGATGCAAGTCCTACCCGCATAGGTTCCATCTAGAAACGGCGTTAACCAATATTATTTTGTACCACGAGACCTCACAACTCAACCGTTAGTTTCCCCCACACCAGGGGTCGGCAACCGTTGGCAAACAGTGTGCCAAACTAGGATTTCTAAATCATTCAGTGTGCCAACAGCCTAAAAGTCAACCTGTTCTATTATACTTTTAAAAAAATATTTTTTATAGGACAATTACTGTATCTCCGTAGCTAAGAAGGCCAAAAGCAAAGGAGATTATTTATAGAGAAAATCATTAAAGCGTTTTATATTTAATACAAAATTAATGTGTTTGTGATTATCATCCTTTTATTTGGTAATTATTGTCTCAATACTATCATTTGTTACTCAAGATGAGGATCGAACAATTACAAAATGTTAGTTATATTTTGATCTCAGTTTTACTGAGAAGTCTTTATATCTTACTTTTATGTATTCTATTTGCTTATGTAGCCACAATGTGATATCATTCGTTAAGCGGAATGGATACCTAGTAATCATGCAAACTGGGTAGTTAATGTAATGTTTGGAATTATACATATAAATTATTTAGTCATATAATATTTATTTAATTTAAAATATTTTTTTTACAGTTTGATCATTTGAAAGTTATAAATTGTAAGCCATTTATTGTTTTCTTTATAAAAGAAAAATAAGAAACATATTTAAATTAAATAAAATGGCTTCATTTAAATTAATTTAAAAAAAATATAACGTTTCCACATTTGATTCAATAGTGATGCCAGATAAGTTATGCTTTGTAATATAGCAAATATTACTGACTAATTATTAGTTATTTATATAAATCCAACAGTATGGTATTCATTACAAGAAGTGGGTAGACTGGGGCAGGAGGCCCCCTCTAAGGCAGATTTGTAATTTTTTTAAAATGGTGTGATATATTAAACATTCTTTTCACCCAATATGATTGACTTCTTTACGTACTAACACTTATACTACCACAGGAGACATCGTTATTACCCTTTGGTGAAATATTTCAAAACAAACAAAAAATTTTAAAGGGGCAACTTACCCCGTGCATGGGGCAGAACGCCCCCTTAGGGAGCATCTTGCCCTATAAGTATTTTGAAGATATTCTTAGATATAGATGTAATAGACAAATACAACATTGAAATTAAACAACATTAATTAATAACATCAACTTAACAATAACAATTTTTTTATTTTCTAATAATAGAAATAGATTTAGCTAAAAATCATTGTGATGTTAATTAATGCTTTTGACAAAGCCTCAGTTATATATAGAGTCCTCTTGATGTCCTTCGAATGTATTTACGAAACATCTGTAGAAGGATCAGATTTAAAATAAGTATATGTTTTAAAAAGGGAATTAAATATTTGAAAAATTGACAACTTAATTGTTGGCCCTATTTCATATATCTGTAATTTAAGTTTTCCCCTTTAAAACTAAATTAATTCTTAGATTATCTACTTTAGCCTATCACCTGCTACCTACTCAATTCTAAATCTAATACATATAAACTAAGGTAATATATTGCAATTAAAATATACTTCTAAACAAATTTGTTCCAATAAACAAAATATCTAATTAATGTAAAAAAAAACATTTGGTTTCATATAGGCCTACACATTTTATAAAAGGAAAAATGGCGGTGGAGACAGGGGCATCTTGCCCCAAGCCAATGGGAGCGTTTTACCTCCAACATGGGTGTTCTGCTTTTATGTTTATTACGTAACATTATGGGTTGACTAAAATGATCTAGATATATATTAAGAATGAAAAGTAACTAATCTTTATAAAAATGTAATTTCAAACAGCACAAGTTCTTTCTAGAATATTTAAGTTGATTAACGCATTATGCAGAAAGTTAGAAGATCGAGTACACTTTACGATTTTCTTGAATAACTCGAAAGTTTTTCACGAAACAAGCGCTTTTTTTTTGCACACGGTGAAGTTCAATAGGCCAATAAACATATACAAGACGAGTCCACTTTTAAAAATACATTAGGGGCGTAAGGATAGTGAGGGGGCGTTTTACCTTCAAGGGGCGTTCTGCCGCAGTCTACCATAATTATTAAATAATTCATTTTTTTTCGTAAAACAGTTATAAATAAACATTTCCTGCATTATTTGTTTGTCCATGTAAGGGGTTTATAGTTTAAACATTAAAAATTACAGAAATTACATAATATAGTGATATTAAAAGTCTCTTATATTTATTAAATTAATAATACAAATAAATATGTTTTAGAATTACTTATATTTATGTTTAATTAAAGAAGATGAGCATACAAACTCTTTTAAATGTAATTAGTCTGTATGAATCAATGATCAGTCAAGTGTAAGTGACCTCTTTGTATGCTTAAAACAGCTTTCATGTGTGATAAAATCTGTTCACAATTCGAACCAAAAGCAGCTCAAAAGCTGAAAGTAAAAGAGTGAATGTCTTGCAGTTGAGAATAGCAGATGACTTTCCTAGGCAGTTTCCTTCCAGATTTTATCGCAAATGGGCACAATTGGATGCCCCTTTTGTAAATGTTTGAAATTAAACTTGCTGCATTTTAAAGTCGCCAATATCCGCCATCCCCACTTAAAAAAAGATCTACATCTAAGAAGGTTGTAGTAATATCAAAGCAGTTAGGCTTGATGTGGTATGAACAAATGAGTCCAACAATTTAAAGGTTTGCCTCCGCTTTGAGTGCTTCAATGTACTTATGAAAAAGCCCGACTATCTATCTTAATATATGCTAGGGATGTACATATAGTTAAATGTTTTGAAATTAATTTCACGGCAAGTTATATCCAGTTTCAATGCAAATCCATTTCAGTGGTCCTTTTAAATGCAAGTTCAACTCATTGAAATGTGTCACAATATCATTTAGAAACATCGGCTTAACACTTAATTTTCCTTTATTCGGAACCGAAAAATGTTGCTTTTTTTTTAGCAATAAAAAGGTCTCTCGCGTGCCATTGAAAATCGTTATGCGGGTCATTGGCAAAGCGTTCCTTAGGTTGCCGATTCCTGCCCCACACCACTAAAAACAATACAGTTTCAAATATATATTTTTTCGATTAAAGTAGTGACTGACAGGTTGCTGAAAGCATAAACCAAACTGCCGTGTCAAGAGAGATTACACTATAGGCCCTAGTCTAGAGGTGCATGACTAATGTTACTATACAAATACAAATGGAATAAGCCATATGTGTAATTGTTATGTAGTGTGTAAGCGTATGTGATGTTTGTTGTTTTCTCACAAGAACCCAATCACACGTATTTCTTTAAGTGATCATTAAAAGCCAGGAACCGCTTCGATAAACTGCTCTAAATTGAGACAAGTGGTGACAAGCCCTATTGATAGGTGCATAATGATAACCGACAATGCTGGACCACATGCTACGCACAGGGCTGCTATTCTGATCGCTTTCGTGTATGCAATGTTTAAAAGTATAAACAATATCATGTGTCTACTAACCAGGACCGTGCAAATTTTTGGCTCAGAACAGATCCATATTTTGGACTTTTGATATATTACTTTCTTTAGGCAACATTTATTGCTATCGTTTTGGGCCCCCAAACTGGATTGTCGTGATTTGGGTGTAAAACGTTTCAATGCTAGCCCAAAGATCCTGGGCTTTTTCCCGATATTTAAAAAAAAATTGTTTTTGTTTACCTAGTCCTATAGGTTTCTAACTCATCTCTGAAGTATGAAAGGATAAGCAAATTTCTTGTTTGTTTTGTGCTTGAAATTTGCGTGTGCGTCTGAAGTAAAATTTTAAAGTAAAAAGGCTCGTTTGTCATGGACAATGAACTCGGGGAAAACACCCGTTCACCCTGCCTGTAGACCCACTATTCGGAAACGAGGCTAATTATTAAGTCAAGAGAAAAGCCCACGTAAAAATGTCATATATTATTTTGTCTAAAGAAATGAAAAGAGAAAAGAAACCACGTCAGCGTGCGCGCAGTAATAGTCATTGGTCTTTTGATGACGTCCGGAGTGGACGTCTCATTTCATCATTCGACCATCTACAAGGGGGGCGAGGGGAACCCCGACGTTAAAGAGCTCTTCAATAATAAATGTCAGAGTGAGAAACACGAGCATGCAACTCAATCAGATTTGCACGTGGGCGCGTGATGTTATCGAGTGGGTTGAAGTTAAAGCACAGATGACGGACGTTTACTCTTGGAGGACAGCGAGGGCGTATTTGAATTACTGGCAGAGTCCCAGTTTTTTGGGGATACTCAGGGGCTCCTTAAGTCCTGCGAAAATAAAACTAGCCTCATCCAGAATTCCAACCCAGGACCTTCGGTACGCCAGCCGAACGCGCTGCTGAACGGCCGCCATGCATCATAATGGAGGACGTACTGTTAATAGATATCCTTTAGATTGTCCAAATCTCCAAGAAGGCGTACCAAATATGATGCACGTGAATACCATCCTTGGATAGATGCAAATCGTGACGGACACGCCTTAGACCCAATGCATGCACCACCCATTTTTGAGAGCATTTAAAATAAAACTGTAACTATCTTATATATTACAGACGCTCCTTCTATAAAGACGATTATTGCGCCTTATGCTCACCAGTGGTCCGAGTCTAGTCTTGAATTTTTATCAGTGCTTTAAATGATGTTAAGTTACTGGTTTTCCTGGTTTGCTCAGGAAACCCATTTCATGCCCAAATGCCACTCGCATAGAGGATAACAAAAGTGTCTTGTTCTTATGTTTATCTGAGCATTGTAGCAGATTGTGTTTGTGTTGTTTTTCTATATTAGAGTTTAATGCCTTATGTATTATTACTACTTTACTCTTTGCCATTCTGTCCTCTAATGTTTCAAGGTTTAGTGATTTAATTATTTATGTTACTCTTGTCAATTTTTAAAATTCGTTAGTAATGAACCTTGCAACTCTTTTCTGAATTTGTTCTAATTATTTTTTTTATGATTTCTTTGGTTGATGGGTCCCAAACACACGATGCAAAATCGTATTTGAAAAACGTAATCCTTGCGGAGGCGCCCCTCCTGCGCCCCTTCCCCTTCCAGCCCCCTCACTCGAATTTAGCAACGAAGGGAGACCCATTTGTCACGTGCTTCGAGTAGAAAACAACACACCACATACAACCTACAACAGCAAAAGTTGTTCTTTGCAGACAATGAAAGACAAACAACCCAAAACAGCAAAAGTTGTTCTTTGCAGACAATGAAAGACAAACAACCCAAAACAGCAAAAGTTGTTCTTTGCAGACAATGAAAGACAAACAACCCAAAACAGCAAAAGTTGTTCTTTGCAGACAATGAAAGACCATACAAAGTGGCCGGTGAAGTTCACTAAATTACATCGGCTAACACAAACTGGAGGGTTGCGGATCCACCACACGGACCAGCCCAGGCATATTAAAATTGTCCCGTTCACTTAAGTCGGGTGCTCATCAGTTCTGGGTAACAGGGTTGCCAAACATTCCGTAAATGTACGGACAATTTGTAAGATTGGGAATCCTAAAATGATCTTAATGATCTTAACCCTTCCCGTACCGACCTACTTCTATCTATGCAGCTTTCAGTTCCGCTATACACGCGCCCGGGACTGTAAGGGTTAAAATGATCACGTTAAACTCTGTAACTAGACAAAACCATTAAAAAAAACTTACGTTTTTCGTATAGGTCTGTTGTATGTATTTTTTGTTATACGATAGTTAATAGTAAATTAAATTACCCTTCGGACCAAACGGATCGTGTGGCTGGAGAAGCAGCGATCACCAGTTTCTGTGGCCACGGCATACGTTGGGATGTGTGGCCAGCACAATGCCCAGTCGCCTTTTTTTTACCTTAACTAGTGTCAGGTTAATTTATCAATAGATTATTTAATTAATTATTTTTTTTTTAATGGTTTTAAAATATGGGGAAATACGTCAATCATGTGCGTTCAATAAGGATTTAACAATGCGTAACATATGAACAAACATTGGTCTCTGAAAAAGACTGGATTCTGCGCGGAAACAAAATGAGTGAAGCCATTTAGTAAAAAAGAAAAGATCTATATACATTATTAATTATTCATAAACATATTTATATATATAGGCCTACGTTTTACTTGTCTTCAGGGCCTGTGAAGCAGCGTTCGCCAGTTTCTGTGGCCACTATGAGTTGTGTGGCCAGCACAATGCCCAGCCGCCTTTACTTTACCCCAGCTAATGTCGGGTACCCACTCAAAGCTGGGTAGACTCAGGGACACACTCCAGTCCCGGAAAAAAATCCTAGACTTCACCAGGATTCGAACCCAGAACCTTCGGAACGACAGTCGAGCGCGCTGATGTGATCAATTTGGTCCGAAGGGTAGGTACTTAACATGTCTGTGGTATGAAACTTTTTATTTTTACTATTAGGACCATTTATTACTTTTCATTATTAAACTGTGGGACCACAAGAAATCGTATTAATTGACTGTTTTTCATTAGCTTCTACACTTTACATCCCTTTAGGGTGCGCATTTTTAAATCCCTATTTTTAAGAAATTGACTGAAATACATTCCTATAGATTGTGTAGTTAAATGGCGGCTAAAAAGTGGTTTCCGCTAATTTCTAATGACACAAGTAAATTTATTTCAAAAGGCTATTTCAATTATTTTTTTTTTAGATCAGTGGTAAAAGCAAAGGGGAGAGGGGAGGAGGGCTGTGTGTCCGATGGAAAGGGTGGTAAAACATGTCTTGAATGTGTTGATATCGGCTTCACATCTATGTACCAAGTTTCAGCTCGACTAGACGAGAAGTGGGTCAATGAACCACTAGAAGGTTTGTTCGCCAGAAACATACCTACTAACTAAAAGCGCGAAGTTGATATAAAAAAAAAAAAAAAAAAAAAAAAAAAATGCGTTGCTGGTCAAATGATACGTAGCCTAAAATTTAAACGAATAAAATTGGGGAAATGACTAGCCTCCCGTATTAAATGCATGTTGTTGTTTCTTCAATTAGATATATTTTTTTTACGTAAACCCATATAGTGTGATTTAATCCAGAATATATTTTTCTCTCTTGTTTCACCGTGTTGTGTCGTGAAACTACAGCTACAATTCCCTGTGACACTAATCACACCCAGACACACTGGCCCATCCTCTCGGTGACATTTACAATATCATTTCTACCCCCCTTCCCCCCATTCCGCCCGACCCATATCACTCACCACCCCTCCCAGTAACCATATGTTACTCTTCTGTCTCACACCAAATGTCATACTAGTATCAGAATTTCTCAAACAGGACCAATTGATGTCAGGGGTTTTATCAAAACAATACTAACTATCATAGTTAGAACTTAGTTTCTCAAACCAAAACCATCATACTATATTATTTTGAGTCAAACAATAGACCTAGCTACTATCATACTATTAAAAAGGTTTCACAAAAGACCTAGTTACTATCATACTATTAAAAAGGTTTCACAAAAGACCTAGCTACTATCATACTATTAAAAAGGTTTCACAAAAGACCTAGCTACTATCATACTATTAAAAAGGTGTCACAAAAGACCTGGCTACTATCATACTATTAAAAAGGTGTCACAAAAGACCTAGCTACTATCATACTATTAAAAAGGTTTCACAAAAGGCGCCTAGCTACTATCATACTATTAAAAAGGTTTCACAAAAGGCGCCTAGCTACTATCATACTATTAAAAAGGTTTCACAAAAGACCTAGCTACTATCATACTATTAAAAAGGTTTCACAAAAGGCGCCTAGCCTCATCATCATTTACCAAAACGAAACCAACCACCAACCAAATTACTTCTAGCACTCCTTCTTTGGATCAGTTCTATCATACAATTATCACAGTATATTGAAACAGTACCAACCATCACAGTATATTGCAACAGTACCAACCATCACAGTTTATTGAAACAGTACCAACCATCACAGTTTATTGAAACAGTACCAACCATCACAGTATATTGAAACAGTACCAACCATCACAGTTTATTGAAACAGTACCAACCATCACAGTATATTGAAACAGTACCAACCATCAAAGTATATTGAAACAGTACCAACCATCAAAGTATATTGAAACAGTACCAACCATCACAGTTTATTGAAACAGTACCAACCATCACATTTTTTTGAAACAGTACCAAATTGGTGGACCAATCAAAGCTGATAAAAAATGGATCCGATGGTATATAGCACATAAGGCTTTTTGCTGTTTGCACTTTGTTACAAATTTGGAACTTGGTTAATACTTTATGAATTTCTCATAACAGTGGGGATAAAAGCTAAGACACATATTTTAAGAAAATTATTTTTTTTTTAACTAAAGGGCTTTGCATCTTAAGAGTGGCACTTTTGGGCTACTGAAATGATTAACTACATGAATTAGGTCTGAAGTTAAATTGATATCTGACCTCTCGTAAAATTAAATGCTGCAATATGCCATAATGTCTTACTTTTCATTCTGTGATTAACTTATTTCATAAAATGTTTGGTTAAGTCACCAAACCTTGCTTATCATATAAAGTAAAATGGAGAGGGTGTTGGGGAAGGGGGCTTTGATTACACTATGCAGTAAAGGCTAGTTGTTCTTTTTTTTTACCTTTGCTTTCCAAATATGACCATGAATCATAGTTTAAAACTAAAACTAAACCAATGAGTATGTGAGGTAAAAAAAAAAAAAAAACAAGCCACATGCAAAATACTATTCATAATAATAAAATAATAATAATGGTGCTTGTATAGCGCATAACCCGTTGATGGCAGTTCTATGCGCTGACGACAGTCACAGAGTACAGACAAAGAACGACAGACGAAAATGTAAATATGTATACGCAAATATTGCTAACGAAATAAGTGAGTCTTCAGCCAGCTCCTGAAGGTGTCGAAGCTAGGGCTCTGGCGAAGCTGTAGTGGGAGGTGATTCCAAGCGGACGGTCCTGCATATTCAGGAAAACCCACACTTAATTTACACTGTGATTAAGTCTCGCAGGATTATCTATAATTTGATTCTTTTATTTGTTGTAAAGATAATTAACTGATTTTATAGGTAGCATTCTGAAAACAAGGTGTTATTATTCCATGTTAAGAGTTTCAGCGTGTTCATTTTTTTTTGCTAAAATATATTCTTTTACCTAGAGCTATAGACTATACACTTTATTTAAAAAAAATTAAATTGTAAAACCATTTTCAACATATAAATAATGCTTACTGACTTACTTTGGTTCTGCAGGAAAGTTTTGTTGAGGTGCCCAGCATGGCGCTTCTCTGTAGCTGAATGGTATCCACATGAATCGTGTCTACCGTGGAAGAAGAACTCTGATGTGCTGGAACACTCTGTCAGAGTGTCACTGTCGATGCTGTCGTGCCGGCCGTAGTGCCAGCGGTCGTAGATCTCATGCAACAGCCCGTCGACGATGGAGCCCTGCCGCTGAACCCTGCCCCTAGAGAGCTGTCCTTCATCTATCAGCTGCTCTCTCTCAAAGGAGATATCCTTCACCTGAGTAATGTCACTGTGATTCGGCTGGTTAATTGTGCTGGAAAAAGTCTGTTCATTTGTTTCCAGGGAGAATCTTCTACCAGTGGCTGGGCCATAGAAAGAAGAGTTATCTTGCAAGTGCAATAACCCAGTTGACTTGGGGGGTGAGAAAAAAAGCTCATCATCCTCATCCGAGCCTGGTGCAAGCATAGTTCTCTTTCGAATGGGCAGAAAAGTCACATAGCTAAATTCTGAAATATTCATGATTTTACTGTTGTTAATTCATTCAATTATATTATTTTTCTTGATTAATCAATTTTTTTTATTGTAAATGTAATCCAACTGTATCATTGGAAAAGGTTTCAGCTGAGCTTAATGCAATGGTGAAATGTAGTAATAAGATGCAAGAAAGGCAAACAAATATCTCTTGCCATTCCAAGCAAGTCCTCAAAATAAAATATCCATTTCAGACAAACTTGGATCAATGGGCACATGAATCAGTATTCTTAAATTTCCCTGGCCATATCATGTGGTATGTGACCAGCACAATGCTCAGATGCCTTTACCTTTACCCAACTAATGTCCTGTACCCAACAGAGCTGGGTATACTCATGGACACCCTCGTGACCTGGGGAAAATATTTTAACTGGATTTAAAGCAATCCGAGCAAAAACTGTTGGACCACTGTGCACCGTGAAAAGTAAATAAAGTTTCCCGTCGGACCGAGTTGATCCATAGGTCCGATGAAGCAGCGTTCATTAGTTTTTGTGACCACGGCATACTAGGTGATTGTGTGGCCAGCGCTATGCACAGCCGCCTTTACTTTACCCAACTAAGGTCAGGTACCCATCAGAGCTGGGTAGACTCAGGGACACCCTCCAGACCCGGGAAAAAATCCTAGCCTGCACCAGGATTCGAACCCGGGACCTTCTGCACACCAGTCGAACGCGCTGCCGCTCTGCTACTGTGCCCCATCGGCTACCATGCCCCATGCCCCGTGAGTAGTGAGTAATAATTTTAATCTTGGGTCTCAATTATTATTTTTAACGTTGACAGGTTGAAAAAAAGATTCTATTATACATTAACAAAAAATTAAGCAGGAGGCAGAATTAATTATTAGTTAAATAAATTATTAGCCAATATATGCATAGTCTATATAAAGCCTTTTTATTATATTATTGAAAAAAATATATATATTTTTTTAAAATAATTTTATGTTGACATTTTAATACAACTGAATTCTGAGTTAAATATTTAAGCATTGTTAGTGTAACTAACTGAAAAAGTGCAACTGAATTAACTGCAAGTACGATATTCCTTCTTGCAATTTAGATTTTATTGTATTAGGCTATATTATTAGTTTACATTTACCTATATCTAAATTACATATAATTATATAATACAATATACCCAAGAGTTCATAATAAATATCCCATTAATCATTACCTAACTTTTTAGTGTGTGTGTTAAGTATCTATACTATCTTATCTTATCTTATACATTACAGACGCTCCTTCTATAAAGAAGATTATTGCGTCCTACGTTCATCCGTGGTCCGAGTCTAGTCTTGCATTTTTATTAATGTTTTAAATGATGTTAAGTTACTGGTTTTCCTGGCTTGTCCAGGCAACCCATTCCATGCCTGAATGCCACTTGGGAAGAAAGAGCACTTATATGCATTTGTTCTCGCATAAGGGACAAGGAAAGTGTTTTTGTCTTTATGTTTATCTGAGCTTTGCAACAAGTTGTTATTGGGTTGTATTTCTAAATTAGAGTTTAATGCCTTGTGTATTATTACTACTTTACTCTTTGCCCTTCCGTCCTCTAGTGTTTTTAGGTTTAGTGATTTGACTAATGGTGTTAATCTTGTTAATTGGGAATATTCACTGGTTATGAACCTTGCAGCTCTTTTTTTGGATTTGTTCTAATTTTTTTATGTTTTCTTTAGTTGATGGGTCCCATACAGGTGCTGCACATTCTAGTATAAGTCTAACTAATGTGAGATAGCATTTTAGTTTTATATTCTTATTACATTTGTAAAAGTTCCTTTTTATGAATCCTAATGTTTTGTTAGATTTTTTAATTACTTCATCAATATGAGGGTTCCAAGATAACTTGTCATTTATTAGCATTAGCATACTTAGCATTGTAAGTTTGAGTTAGTTCTTTACCATGAATGAAGTAGTTTGCTAATATTTGTTTCTTTTTCTTTGATACCCTTATTAGTTGGCATACTATGCTATATAATATGCTATACTACTACATATAGGCTAATAAAGGCTATTGAGACAATTTAGCCTACTACATATTGTAACATATTTATATATATACCATTATATTCTAATTCTATATAATATAAAATAGTCTACTGGGACTAGGCTATGAGGCCTTGACTGTTACTGTTATGATGTTTTGATTATATTCATATAATATATAATAGCCTATTGAGACTATAGACTATAATACTATAATAGAGTAATAATAGAGTATATATAAATATATAGTTAAAAGTTATGAGTAGGCCTATAGTTATACGTTATAGTAGCCTAAGCCTATGTGATTTATTTGAGTTAAGATCTATCAGTTTGAGGTTTGGTCTGAAGGCCAGTGAAGGATACTTTGCTTTAAGTCTAAGTCTAAGATCTAATGGGTCTATCAGCTTTACTATCAACAATGGAAATATTACTGTAACAGTGACTGTGACGTAATTTTATTTTATTTTATTTTAGAGTATGAGTGTATGAGTACTATGAGTATGATTAGGGCATGTCTTAAAGTAAGTTAAAGGCTGCCTAATGATAGTAATGACTATAAGTACTAAGTAATGTGGCCCAGCGTTTAGTTTAGTTCACCGGACTGTCAACCGACACGTCGCGGGTTCTATCCCTGGCTCCGGCCGATCCCTGCCGCCCTGCAGGAGTTTTGGGCCTAGTGGACGTAATAATCTTCTATCTAGAAGGAACGTTTGTAAAACTTATAAGTATAAGTTATCAGAGTTATTAAAAGTAAAAAGTAAGTCTTAAGCTAGCCGTACGCCGTAGGCTAGGGCTACGGCGTAGCGGCGTAGCACTGTGCTATAAAAATCTGTAGGCCTATTCATTCGTATGTTTCTTTTTTGTTTGTTTGTTAATTTAAAATATAATTGAAAAAAAATAATTATAAATTTACCTCATAAATACCAACCTATCTAAATCTTCTGCTCGTTTGCATTGTGATTGTGTGTTGGTCGAAGGCAGATGCTATCGATGTGTGTTGACGTTGCCAACAAAAGAAAATCTGAGTTGTGTACCTTGCCAAAGTGAAAATATTTATTCGCGTTCTATATAATTATAATACGTACCTTTTTTTCTATTAAAAAAAATCAATAATAAAAAGGCCACGGACATGATAATATACAGGGTGGGGCATAAATATCCAACACATTTGCATGTTTAATAAAAGAAATTAGAATAAAAAATGAAAAATGTATGTTTATTTTCTGAATGTAAGCTAATTAGGCCTACATACGATAATCATACGATGTCATTTTCTTTTCTTTTGTTTCCGGTTAGGTCTACCCATATATTTATAGACTGGACAGGCCAGCATCGCGCTTTTATTCTGCAAAGGGAATTGTGCAAACGTTTTTCATGAACAAGACTTGATCCCGTACCTACTTGAAGCATGATTTTATTATGGTACCAACTTCACAGCTAGTGGATCAGCATTGAATCAAAATCAACTAGCCGGCGCCATAAAATTCGAAAAATGGCGACGCGGTAAATATTTCAATTCTACAGTCTCAACCTTTTTATTAGAAGTTGGAGAAGAATAGACTCTACACATTCTTCACAAGGATCTGCAAATACATCCATAAAAAAATTATGTTGGCATATAGGAACTATTGGGTGGTCAGGCGTATGTATACCAATATATATTTTTCTCCCATATAGAATCTATAGGCCTACTTGCAGCCTAGGGCAAGGATCAAAGAATGTTCCCAACTTGCAAGAGACGATCGCGCAAGGCACAATTAGAAGGTGGAGGACAATGTCCCCTCCGCTGTGCAGGGCCGGATTTAGATGAAAAGAGGCCCTAGGCTATTCCATTTATGAGGCCCTTTCACCTCCAATTTTAAAGTTTGTAAATTACATGAGAGATAATAAAAAAAAACATCATAACTGTGATATATAGGCCATATCATATCAATATGCTATATAAAACAGGTTGTAATAGGTAGGCCTACTATATAACCTTTATAAAAAATGTGGCACGGATAATAAATAAAAAACAGTTGAGGACACTTATTTGAACATTTATTATCAGCATCATATATAGTAGCTTCGCTCTTGTCTGGAGCTCTACACCCAGCCCCGCCCACTCCGTTCGGCTTCTGACGCGCTTACTCTGCGGATCCCTCGTGTGAGGCTAGTGTCCGATGGCGAACGTTCATTTTCCTACGCAGGACCGTCCGCTTGGAATCACCTCCCACTACAGCTTCGCCAGGGCCCTAGCTATGACACCTTCAGGAGCCGGCTGAAGACTCACCTATTTCGTCAGCAGAATTAGCATATTTGTGGACTGTCTGTATTCTGTAACTGTCGTCAGCGTATAGAACTGTCACCAACGAGATATGCGCTATATAAGCACAGTTATTATTATTATTATTATTAGGCTACTTGTAACAATAACTAATCCAACATAACAAAATTCAAATAATGAAAATCTTTGACTACGAAAATAAAATAAGCAATAAAAAAATGATCATATTTTCGATCAAATTTAATTAAATATATTCAATACATTAAAGATTAAGCCAAATTCAATTCAGATAAATTAATTTCATAATAATTCGCAGTTAAAGTTTAAATATGAATTATTATGAATTTTAAGTCTTAAACTAAACCAAAAATGGAACTTTATTCAAACAAAATCCATATCACAAAAAAGAAAATATCCAATTGTATATCATATTAAATTGTATGTTAATAGTTATTTTATTTAAGAACTGATTCAATCCAAGTATACATTTAAAACGAAATAGTAGATTAGAAGAATTTCTTTCTAAATTTTTTTTTCACACAGAATTCTTCTATAAGTTCATCAAAATCTATTTTTCTGAAGGTCTCATTTTCGATGCACAAAATACTCAATGCAGACAACCTCGTCTGGGTCATTGTGCTTCTTAATTGATTTTTTATATTTTTAAGTCTTAAAAATGACCTTTCTCCAGTACAATTAGTAACTATTAAACTGAGAAACAGCCGTAAGATTGATTCCACATTGGGGAAGGCCACTTTAATATTTTCTTTGAATATTATTTGATACAAGTAGATCTATGTAGGCCATGCGACAATGTGGAATTTTTTGAAGACTTATGCGCTTGTCTCACATATGTGTGTAAATGAAATAGTTCTTCAGTAAGATTTTGGTTGACATCTTCTGGGTATTCTTGCATTAACAGCTCAACACCACTTTGAAGTTTTACCTTTGATAATGTAAGATCGGCAAGAAAGGAAAATATTTTCACTACATCATCATAAACAGAAGCTCTTCTTCCTAAATTTGATTCGAGTGCATCTAATAAGCTTATAGGAATAAATGATTTAATATTAAATGTATCCCTTGAGGAGAGTTCGTAAGGCATCACCAGGGTCAGATAAATTTTTCGTAATTCCCTTGCCTTTTACTTCTTTTTTTCTTTCTGGCAGCTCTAAATTTAGTAATTGGCAACGTGTAAATTTTTGCTTTTTGCTCAAGTGCATCAAAATCTCCCCTAATTTCACGCAAAATATCCAAAAGTGGCTTGTATCAATCTGCACAACTACTAAGTAAAATATTAGGGCTTTGAAGAATTTTATTTACTCTTGAAAATATATCTCAGTAGGCCTATTCGATTTCAGAAATGGAGCATAAACACGAATTCAAGTTCTTCCATTTTATCTAAAAGATTGTTGGCCCTCAATCTAGTATCAACCTTTTGTATTATTATCTGAATGTAAATAATTGAGTAGTGCATGGGTGATATCATTGTAACTTTTGAAAATAGCTTCTGTAGCGTTTGAGTGTGCCTCCCACCTAGTGTCTGATATATATTTAGGCACATTAGAATGCGGTTTCAAATATGAATTCAGAACTTTATTTCTCCGTATTTTCGGTCCAGTGTTTTAAATTAGTGTTCACTGTTTTCAGAATAGTGTAATTTTAATTTTGCTAACAATTTGAATGTATGCCCCTCTTGATCTTGAGACCCCTCTTGATCTTGAGGCCCTAGGCTGAAGCCTTGATAGCCTATAGGGCGTTTGCAATCACGTGACAACAAGCACGTGATTTGTGTTTACTTTCTGTAATGGTGTACAAGTAATAATGGCCGCTGTATTAATAAAGTTTCATATAGGCTCGAGCTTTTTTTAAATGATGTGTTGTGTTTTAAGTCTTATTAAGATTTAAGCTGTATTATGTATGTTAAATAAAATAGGCTATTTTATTATTATCATAGACATAGATCATAGACGATGTGAGCCTAATAGTGACTTGACTAGATAGCCTATTCACCAACACTATCACTTGACATCGTAGCCTAGCCTACGAAACATTTAAAGTGTAGGCCTATAAAGTGAAATTGAAAGTGTAAATAGGTCTAGCCGGCCCTAGCCTAATCACATTAATCAATTAATCTACAGTACTACTATTTACCTCCTTATTTTTTATTAGGATAGCCAATATTCAGATGTGAATTTTGCATGATAAAGAAGTAGGCCTACTTCATTTTCACCACGTTACATTTGTACCTCAAGTGGGTTCTTATATTTACACAAATACGTCACTAAAAACCTAAGCCACGCCCACTAAGAACGCTCTATAGGAAAATCCAGCCCTGCCGCTGTGTTTGCAGTCATATTATCCTATTCTGTCTCATACTGTGGCACCTTCTTATCTTCCATTTCTTTTTTAAACTTTTTTTTAGCTTGTTGGTTATCAAGTCTAAATCGAAGTAGACGAGTTGTGGATGCGGTAATCTTTCTCTGTGCGTTTGCAAAGAGTGCCTCACGAATTTCTGATCAATGTTAAGCAATCTCAACTGAAGTTTGTTTTGTAATAAGTAATAAATATTTTACAATATATAATAAGCTTAGGCTATAGATCTAAGTAGATATTATTTTTGTAATTAATCATTAGGCCTATATGCTTTAATTTGTAACAATGGAAATACATTCTGCATAATATCAGATTTTTCCATTACAATTAATAACAGTAGCAAATTACAGTTATGGGTAGCTACGAAAATAAAGTTATGGTTGATGGTCGCCAAACGCGAGAAGCTGTAGGCCTAGCTAGCTACTAATAAATGGGGTAGCGGCAATAGGAAGGTTTGGAACCACCGTATCACTGTAGTATAGGCCTATATATAATATAGGCCGTATTTAGGATTGTGGGGGCCCTGTTCCCAAGGGTCAAATTTATGTGGAGGGCCCCTCGTGGACTCGACCCTGCCAGTGTCAGTTAACAATCAAAAGTGATTTCCCATTCACAATATTTGTTTATTTTGCACTTCTACAACAGTAGGCCTACTATTCTAATTGCCTAAAGAATTGACTAAAATTATTTTTTTTGAAATGTGTGGGGGCCCATTTTGTGTGGGGGCCCATGTTCCATAGGAACATATGAAACATGCCTAAATAGGCCTACGCCACGGCTATAGCCTATAGGCTACATTTAAGATAAGATAATAATGGTAATTTCTTAAAGCACTTCTATTCATGATATTCAATTAGTAGCCTACGGTATGCTCAGTGCGCTCTGGGTGTGAATTGTAGTGGCAGATGTAGGCTATTAGACAAAGCATAGACTATAATAGGCCTACACATGGACCGCTTGCTTTAGTATTTCAGCTAGCCTATATGATGACTCGAAAGACTGCTTTTCGGAATTCCCGATTCGTATAATACTTATTGCACTCCCGTTTTATTGAATCGCTTTGATTTTCTCAATGAAAAGTTAAAATTAAAATCGAAAGTACTAGACTATACAGCGGAAACATTTAAGAAACAAGGAGGTGCGTAGAAGTAATTTAAGACAGCCTTATTGGTTGCGCACGAAAAAAAAATACATGTAGCCGGCCCTAAGCTCTAAAAATAGAGCAAGCGATCGATCGTATTATAGTCTATGGATAAAGATAAAGGTCTTTAAGTTCTTTTTAAAAGATTCTCTTGTCCCAGATTCTCTTGTCCCAGATTCTCTTTTCCTAGATTCTCTTGTTCCAAATTTTCTCAATGACTGAGATAAACAGTTCCATAGAGAAGGCGCCACTGATTCAAATTTCAAATGTGCGCACTAATAGGTACTTCTTTTTGTGTCCATCCAAACCGAGAGTTTTGAGGAGTGATTGTGATAAGGATCGAGTGTAGTTCCCTAGATGGCTCATGCCTTGATAAAAGCTCTCGAAGCTATCTCGAAGATAGGAAGGAGCAATTATTCTCTATTCGCTTTATCACCGGGAGACAGTGGAGATCCCTTAGTGTTGGGGAGATATGATCTTGCCTCCTCAACCCCGAAACAATTTAATGCGCACCTCATGCAGTGTTCAGCACTCTCTGTAATCTCTGCAGCTGGTTCTGGGGCAAATTGCAGTAATCCAACCTTGACTGGATAAGAGAGACTGCTACGGTATTGGCCGGGCGTCCTTCTATTGAGTTGAGGTCGCAGCTGACCCAGGACGCGTAGATGAGGCGAACGAGCCTTACCACGTACAGAACTGATATGTGGAACCATTGATATTTTATTATTAATAAAAAGGCCATGGTCTCTAACCGTGTTGGAGATTGTTATCTCGGAAGCCCCAACTTTGATCGTTGTAGGCCTAATAGCGATTTTCCAAAGACTGACGTCAGAACCACAGATAATTGCCCCTGTCTTATTGTCATCGTTTAATTTAGTCTGTTTGAAGCCATCCATGCCTTAACTGTTTGACACACTCCTCCACATCACATTTATAGGCCTAGGCCTACATGCATAATTTTAAACATTAATAAAGATGCAAGACTAGACTTGGACCACGGATGAGCGTAGGACGCAATAATCTTTATTACAGAAGGAGCGTCTGTGTAATAAATAGGATAGGCCTATATAGGCCTACATAGGTTAATATAAGATTTAAATTTAAGATAGACTCGGACCATGCACGGATAAGCGTAGGACGCAATAATCTTCTTTATAGAAGGAGCGTCTGTAATGTGCCTATAACCTATAAGATAAGATAAGATATGATGTAGGCCTATAAAATAATTATTAAGTGGCCAAATTAATCTTGCATGGGATTTTCCGAAAACGTCCATAAATAGAAGTTTGATTTTCCGTTTCTTTTACTATGACGAATGCTCATTATTGTTATGTAGGGCTATCTGCAAAAAAGAATGTAACATATAGGCCTAATATGATATGCATTACAACATATATATAATGGGCCTTTATTTAAGGCTACATAATTTGCTCACACACTTGATGTTTTTAAATAAAGATAGGCCCGAAAGCTCTAATTCTACTAATAATATAGGCCTATACTAGTATAGTAAAGCCTAGTAAGTAATTAAATAGGACTAGACTACTAGTATAAATTAAAATTAGTCTAGTAGGTATATATAGGGTAGGGTATATAGGCCTACTATAATATAGACTACAGGCATAACTATAGACTAGACCTATAGACATAGGTGAATATGGGCCTTTTCATATATTATTATATTACTATTAATTAGTAGGCTAATTATAGGCTTGTTTAAAATATTTTTTTACACACGATTATGCGATTCCAAATCAATCTGACAAAGCCGAATGCCAAATTTAAGTTAGGTTCTTTCAGCCCCTTGCCCCTTGCCTTGCTGTTGCTCTGTTTTTAAAAAAAAAATCATTATATTGTATTTAATATACATTAAGATATATATAAATAACCTGCCTAATATCCAAGAGTGTAATCTGTCATATTATTATTATTATAGTTTAAGATTATAGCCTAAAATAATATCGGTATCGGCACATATTCGCATAGCATGAAAAATAATTTTAATACTATTAATTAGAGAGTGACGATGTAAATATTATTCTAACCGATATAGATTCTAGATGCAGGCAAAACAAATAGCCTACAAGAAAATAACAGGGAACGTAAAACAATTTAAGGAAGTGGAATACCACAAAAATAGAAGTAAATATTGCATCATAGAGTATGATTCATACTTAAGGTTAGATAGTCAAAACAGGCCATTTATTATTTATAATATTATGTCTGTGTTAGTCCAAAATCAAGGTCTTCGGCTTCGGGAAGACATATGGACAGTATCGTCGTATCAAAACTCTGAAAGTGAGTTAATAAGTTAATTAGTTTAATTAGAGGTCTAGTCTAGTAATTTATTTATATTTATAGTTTATACTATTATTAATTATAGTTTATAGGCTAGTATAATATACTAATAGTAATATAGTATTAATAGTGGGCATTGGGCATGACTGTGACATATTAAATTAGGCCTAGGCTATAATGGCAAATGCTATATCATATAATACTTAGGTTAATTCATTAGCCTAATCAATACATATAATTACTGTGAGTTTGTTTATTTTAAATTATATATATATATATACAAATATATTATATATGTTTGTTCTCTAGGCCTATATTATAGGCGCCTAGGCCATTTAACGAATCGGGACAAAAGTTAAATGTATAAATTTGAAACGGTCTCCAAAAGAGATTTTTATTTTATCAACAATATTGCCAATTAATATTATTGCTTAATTCGTTATTTATTTTTTAAAATAAACGTCGAACTATTGATAATCACCGTATGTTAAAGTTTTAAACTTAGCGTCATTTCAAAATGATTTTTTTGAACGTTCATTTACTGTATTGAACGCGAGGCCTTATTGGGTTTTCCCCTTGCATTCAGTTGTTTATTAACGCGGCGTAAACTAGCGTACCGGTATGACCTAACGTCAATCAATTCATTTTTTTTTCATTAATGGTAGATGTTTGCTTTATCCTATTAATTTTAAGTAATAGTAACCAAATGTTTTAATTATTTAGCCTAATGGATTCACATCGCTATTGAGAACATCCTTTAATGAACGACTTTATACAATGTTACAATCTATCATTTAAATGATACGAATTATAAAGAACAGTCTATAAATATAGTAGGCCTATATAAATGATTACTTTTTAATAACAGAAGCTTGAGGGCAACAATTTGTATGCATGTGCCATGGCCAGGGTGACTAATAAAATAGAACAGAAACTAAAATTAAAAATTAAAATTGGCAAGTCTTTTTATCTAAATTTTTATCAAAAAGCTAAATTGCCCGGCGTTGCCGGTGGCCGTGGAAAAACATACATAGGCCAGCTATAGCTACAGATAAAAAAATTTATAAACTGCAATGATTAGAAAGCTATAAAATAATTATCTTAAAAATATACTTATTATTTATTATGTACTGAAAACATTTAAGGTAGTAATATAAAATAAATATTGTAATCTGGTTAAAATAGCACGTTTTTTTATTTAACATCTCTGTGGATGACAATCAAACACCTGTCTCCCGCATGCATCTAAAATATAATGATTATAATTAACTTACTGAAAACATTTTAGGAAAGCTTGAGGTCCTAAAATTCTTTACAAACTTAGCCTATAACTTAAAAAAAGTAATATTGATGGAAAAAGAAATGCTATCAGTGAGGAATCTAGCCCAGGTTGCCCCAGCATGGCACTGAACTCGGGAAGACACCTGCCGAAAACGAGATTGCAAAAGTAAAGTATGAGACAATAAGGTCACATGTCTTTAAATTAACCAATGGGGATCGGAATCCACACACACAATCTAGGTTATAAATATATATATATATATATATGCCCTCTAAACTGTATATATAGTGATGTATAATGTCAAATTACAAATCAATATAATTAAAATTATTAATTAACATAGGTGTAAGGCCTACAGTATTAAATCACAAAATTTAGAAACGTGTCAGGAACTTTAAAAAGGCTATGTATAAATAGAATTTCAAATAATATTATTTTAATATAGGCCTGTGTAATTCTAATGTAATATATTATAAGATGTCGGGTTTATTATAAATTATAGAGCTATTATTGGACAATTATGATTTAAATAGCATTTGAATTATCATTAAAATTATTATTTAGAAAATAATGAAATATCACATACTGTTTACAACATAATAGAAACTAACAAAACATCTTAAAAATAGACAACATAGTATTAATTATGACTGATGAAAGACAAAGAAAAAAAGATTCTACAACATAGGGCCTAGATATAAATAATCCATTTTATTATTCTCATTCCACATATATACAAGCAGTAGAAAGTCACATATCAGGCCTATACTGTATATCCAGGGCTCTTTTAATTACCAAAGATCCTGATGAGGCTCCTCTGAGCATGTTGTATGGATAGCCAGAGGCAGATAGAAATGAACCAACTTAAATCAACATCATTTAAAAACACTTATTGAAACATATTGGTAAGTAACATAAAGATGTATTATAGGCCTAGCCCTTATAGGCACTGCACATGACCTGATGACTCTGTGCCATTTTTTTTTAGCTTTTGCACTATCTTTTCAATTTAATATTTATTCATTTTATATTTGGGAAGAATGAAAATGTTTTGTTTACCTTTAACTATTGTTCCTATTCTTTTATATGTGAAGAACTACCTCTATGAAACTGTTTTACACCATTATTGTGTCCACTATACCAATAGCCAATAACGCTGTCCTAAATGACTCCTAAACATAGTTTTCCACTGTTTACAACTTTTGATTTTAATCTTAATTTTCCAATGAGAAAATCATAACGAATTACTAAATCAGAAGTCTAGAGGACAGGGTGCAATCAGAAATTCCAAAACAGAGTGTTTCAAGTTATCAAATAGCAGAAATATCAAAGCAAGTGGTCCATCTTATCATAGTCTTAGATACAACACAGACATAAGTACCAGCTCTTGAAGATTTGCTGATTTCTTGGTGCCTATCTGTGATTGTTAAAATCCTTGAGGACCATCCGCACCCACACAACCTCTACATCAGATTGAGTCAAAGTTGTCAGCTTCTTTCAAACAGGACTAGAGCAGCAAGATTTAAGAAACTTTTTTGTTGCAATATCAGTGTAAATTTTCCAACAAAATCACCTGTCAGCCAGAACTACAATCATCATCAATCCCTTGACCGTTGTGTATATATGGCCGACTATTAAGTTCTTGGACAGTCAGAGCTTCTAGATCTGCCTACAATTTCATTACTAGTCAGGCCCCTAATCAGAAAATGTAGACATTTAAGGCTATATTAATAAAAACTATATTGCTTCACCAATTTAAACTGTCAGTGTAGATATATTGTGACCAAAAATATATGACATTTAGCACATAATATATCATTGAGTAATTTACATATGTTTAAAAGACTGGATTCATATACCAAACCAAATACCCGACAATTTAAGACTATAAAGAGCACATCACCTTGGCCCTGCCTTTAGTGCTCGATAAGAGGACAGCTACCCATAAATGCTTATTTGATTGTTACAATTGTAATTTAATTATCATTTTAATTCATGTAAACCCAAATGTTTTAAATCTGATTACCATTTCAGGATCTTGGCAAAAGAAACAAACAATAGATGATGGGAAACACAAAAAAAGAGAACAATAAATTCAAGTCATATTTTATGAAAATCGCATTAAATCCAAACAATCTACGAACTTTTTTAACATTGTATCGATTAGCAGCAACAGTGCGTAGATTACCAGGCTCCAATCAAATAAGAAAAAATATAACTTCAACTTCTAGCAACTCTACTGAAACATCGGAGACCAACAAACACCAAACATACAACAGATTACAGCTGAAGATCACTGTTTTAGCGACACGGCAACAAATATTTGGCAATGGTTATGGCCGATTGTTTTACGGTTGTATTGATTTCCAGCACCAAATTGTTAAGAAATTTGGAGTTGGTCTTCTGGGCGAGCAGAGAAAATGGATAGGTTATCATTTATATGAAGAAAAACAAACTGGCAGCGACTTTCAAGATATAACAGATGTCTTACCTTCACTGAATGTCACTGCAGACATCAAAGATACTGCATCCCTAGGAAGGTTACTGCAGATTTCTTTTAATAATAGTTCTTCTAATGAAGGTTTGTATGATGCTATTAACTAATTAATCTAGGATAGCAAAACACAAATTCATAAAAACTCTTGGAGTTTAATTATTTTTGTTTGTTGCAGAGGCCAATTGTTGATCTTAAAAAAGTCTCTGCATATTGCTTTAATGGGACATTAAACATTGTCTGTTATATAAGCACTTGCAGAGCTCTTAAAACTACTGATATAATTCAGTTTTGCAAACCTCTTGCTAAATGGACCTAATTGCTACACTCTTGGTCTGTCTACATTTTACAAACTATTATAAGTAGCATTAACCCTGACGTCCTCAGTATTTAAGTGTACAGAAATAATAACGTCGAACGGAAATGATGACGTCGATGGGACGTTCACAGTATTTAAGGGGTTTAATATGTATTTCTATAATTTATTCAATATTTCAAGCTCACAATACCATCCAATATAGTCTATGCTTTTAGAAGCAATTCACTAAAAAAATCAATTTCTTCTTTTCAATTTTCTAAATCTAGGAAATTGACAAAATTTAAGAAACAAACTGTTTTCTTGTTTAATGCTTCATATACAGATTAGTTCTTTTCTTTAAAATGCTTCATAGCCATAAATTAGTCCTTTAAAAACTTTTTTTTTTTAAATTATAGATAATTAGTTGTGTCTAACTGAATTTCTTTTCTGTGTATTAACAATTTAGAAGAACAGCCAGTTTTACAAGCACAAGGTCATACTTTAGAAGAACAGTCAATTGTGCTAGCACAAGATCATACTTTAGAAGAACAGCCAGTTTTACAAGCACAAGGTCATACTTTAGAAGAACAGTCAATTGTGCTAGCACAAGATCATACTTTAGAAGAACAGCCAGTTTTACAATTACAAGATCATAATTTAGAAGGACAGCCAGTTTTGCAGGCACAAAACTATAATTCAGATGAACATTCATTCTTGCATGTTCAGTACAATGTAGAAGAACAGCCACATTTAGAAGCACGTCACCATAATTCCAATGAACAGCCACTTCTGCAACCACAGGATTTCTACAGACTTGGACAGTCTCTTGCACTTCCGCCAAATGATTTTTATCATAGCCCAGCCAGAAGATACTTCAGCTTCAGAAACTTTCCCATTCGAGATACTTCTCTTGTAGCCCGTTTGGTGAGCTCAGGATTTTTTTATACAGGTAAGATGAAAAGAAAAAAAAACTATTTTAATTTCAGTAACACTTAGGCTATGATATATATATTTACATTGGGTCTGTGGTTGGCATAACTATTGAATTTACATTATGAAGATTTGGAGCTAAAATCCTGAAAAATAAATGTATTAAGAGTGTCTCCTTAAAGTACCCATAGGACCGAATTGATCCATAGGTCCAGTTTAGCAGCATTCACCAGTTTTGGTGGCCACAGCATTCTAGGTGATTGTGTGGCCAACACTATGCACAGCCGCCTTTACTTTACCCCAACGAAGTTCAGATACCCATCAGAGCTGGTTAGACTCAGGGACACCCTCCAGACCCGGGAAAAAATCTTAGCCTGCACCAGGATTTGAATCTGGGACCTTCGACACAGCCATCCTATTCTTAGTAGGGAGGTTAATATTTAAAAAAAATGTTTTTTAGTTCTATAAATCCAGTTTTAAACCGGATTTTGGTTCTACTTCTTCCCCCCGCACGATGTCACTGGCCAGAAAAGCAAAGTGTGCGACGTTTTATAGGTCTATTTGAAAAATAGTTAAAACTTAATTAGTGTTTGCAGGGCATTCAAGGGGTTGATTTGTGGGAATACAATATGATATTTTACACTTTACCATAAAATTCTTTAGAACTAAAAAACCGTGGGCTAATTGATTACCTTGCAACAAAGCTGATAAGAACTTTCAATAGTGATAATCAAATTTCCGATTATTGTTGACCATAGTATTAAGAAGAACAAATGTGCCATCTTTAAATTGATTATATTCTACTATTTGAATAAACTTCAGTCTAATATGAAAGACATATTGTATTAACAACACACTGCAGACCTAGACTTGTATAATAATGTCATCAGAAAAAGTTTTGCGTAGCACAAAACAAAAGAATATGTCTTTACTAGTATTCGTTAATAATAGGCCTAAAGCACGGACTCGGTGTCTAGCCGAATTGTTCAGGGTCACTGGGAAAACCTATTTTTTTGTCTCCAATGTGTACTTCAAAGGGGAGCGCACATCAAAAGGATGAGCCGAACATTCCTGTTAATTGTAAATTTACATTTGGTTTGATGTTGTTTTTACCATATCACAAGCCATAGTTATGATTTGGAAAAAAAAAACTAATTAGTGTGAGCAAGGCATTTTAAGAATTGTTTTATGCAAATCCAGCATTATTTTTTTGAAAATATTTCCATTAGAACTAAAACCAAAAAAATGTATGCTACTTGAAGTAAATGATTACCTTGCAACCAACAAACCGAAAATCAGTTTTGAAGATGAAAACCAGATTTTGGTTTCAAAACCGAAATCCGAAATTCCGTTTTTTGTGTTAATATCTCTAATTCTTAGTATAAATTGATATGGATGTCATCCCAATGAATTTTCTAACCCTTGGGCTGCATAGTGGTTGACTGATATAGTTAGAAAACTAAAACTTAACACCATTTCACCATTTCACCATTTCACCATTTCACCATTTCACCATTTCACCATTTCACCATTTCACCATTTCACCATTTCACCATTTCACCATTTCATCATTTCACCATTTCACCATTTCATCATTTCACCATTTCACCATTTCATCATTTCACCATTTCACCATTTCACCATTTCACCATTTCACCATTTCAAACCTTTTTCAAAGTGCAAGACTATAAGCTGAAACCATGCATAAGCTATGTTTAGAAGGAAAATTTCATGACATGTTGTTTTTTACCTTTCTAGGTATCCGTGATAGAGTGCAGTGTTTTCATTGCCATGGGCAATTAGAAAACTTGACTTCTGTTGTACAGCCTTCAATTTTACACCTGAGAACATTTAGAAACTGTGGGTTTGCCAGGCAAGAGAGAGACTTTGCACTTCCAAAAGCACTCTGCACAGCTTGTACAAGTAAGACTAAGCTAACATTCTACTCTTTCCTTAAAAATAAAATCTTTATTTCATATTACTATATGAGTAGGCTTATAGAAAAGAAAATAATAATTAATTTTTCAAAAACAAGAGTAGAGTTTTGCTAGATGACTTTGATTAAAAAAATAGAAAATTAAATTGCATAGTATCTCTAATTTTGTTTAATATGCTGCATTATGACTGTGCTTCCAGTGTTGTGCATAAAACTGGATACCTTTTATATCTATTAAACTTTAAGGGCTAGTGAAGCAAAGTTTCCCAGTATTTATATGCTATCCAAGGTAGTTTTAAGTAATAATTATGTTTAAGCTCAAACTTGTCTTTTTATCATTTGCACCATTTAATAAAAGCCACAGAATGTTGATTGGTGGTTGAAAGACCTTGTTAAATAATTTAAAATTAATCATAAACAACTAAACATTTCACTAAATACATTATTATATACATGTATACTAGTATCAAGTGCTTCATTTTTAAAACTCTTTTCAAAAAGTTCTAGTGGATAAAAATGTCAGATAATCAATGATCATGTTATTAATGGTAAGAGAATTGTTGCATAAGCTAAACACTACAATATTTCTACCGCATAGCAATAAAAATCCAAATACGTTAACTTTTAAAAAAAATTTTCATGTTTATATTGAAATCTAACATTTTACCTTTATTTTTGCATTGCTTTTTATATAACTGATGAAATCAATATAGGGTTTGGTTCTAAAGTGTAAACAATACTTAGTTATAATAAAAGTCATTGTTTTAAATTATTTATTTTCAATGAAGCCTACCAACCATCATTGCAAGTCCAGCCCAATCCACAGCCGGCATGGTTCATAGCTTCCAATGAAGAAAATAGGATAGAAAGCGCCTCAACCCAATCTGTAATGGTAGACCTGCCCTCTATCGTGCATCATACTTCTTCACAATTGAGGACGCACAGACGATTTTACGGGCGTGTAGTGGAGCAGCCAATCAGTGGAGGACAAGGTCAAGGTGATGGACATATTCCGACAGCAGAGGAATTGAGGTATTATAGGATAGTTATGCATCTTGACAAATTTTAGTTCATTCCTTACACATACATTTATGCACTTTGACTAACCAAATTTTATTAACCCTATATGAACAATGTTTTTAAAAACTATTTTCATATGTAGCCTACCTAGTACTATTTTCTTTTAAATATGAATAAAATATCAAGTCTATTTATAACATGAAAAAAAAGTTAACTAGGATATAGTTAAGCACTACAAGTCACACTACAAGTCACACTACAAGTCACACTACAAGTCACAAAATATGCCATATGGTGTAAAATACAGCTTGTAATAAACAATGAGTAATTAGATCATAAAAAAAATTTAACTTGACATTGCTTTGTGCAACGGTGGCAGAGCAGAAGCTGGAGTACCGAAGGTCCTGGGTTCAAATCCTGGTGAGGGCTAGGTTTTATATTTGGGACTGGAGGGTGTTTCTGAGTCTACCCAGCTCTGATGGGTACCTGACATTAGCTGGAGTATTGTGCTGGCCACACAGTACCCTAGTATGCTGTGGCCACAGAAACTGGTGAAAGCTGCTTAACCGGTCCTATGATCAATTTGGTTAGATGATTACTTTTTGTTTACTCTTTAACGTGGTCAATTTAAGAGATTGAAGCACTATGTTTTTTACAGAGATCTTAGCCTATTCCCTGCACGTTTACCTCACCAAAATTTAAGCTTCTATCAACGAAGAGTGTCCTTTCAAGGAATGCCTGCACTATTTCCACAACCAGACCATCTAGCTAGAGCTGGACTTTATTATGCTGGTGAGGCTTTTAGACATTTATTTAAATTCAAGTTTAGTTTGGTTGCCAGCAGGGTTTGAGTTCAGTTTAGATTAGTTTCAATTGCAATGTCTACTTTCTATAAAGTATAGCAATTTTTACTTTTATGATACATCCAAGACCAATTTTTTTTCATAAAGTTATTTTTTTATGCTTTCATTATTTCTGTCAACATTTACCTACTTATGTAGTGTGTATTCTAAAATGATTTAAGTTATTTCTATTTTTCTTTAGACAAGATCAAATTGAGAGTTTGAGGTAGCTAGACTTGTTTAGATAACACATACTTCACTTTTTTTTTCCACTGTATTGTTGCACATATATTATTCTCTTAACAAAATATAATAAAAGTGTTTTGTGCAGCTTTGTGATGCATTTAAAGACCCATCAAATCGTTTGTTAAAGAAAGAAACTGATACTTTTTATTGGTCATTAAAAAAATACATCTGAGAAACTATAAATGAAAGAATAGGGCTTTAATATACAAAAAAAATATATCAACATTTTTTTAATTAAAAGGTATCTGACCTTTTTTTTTTAAAGTGCTAAATTTTGCTTCAAATGTGGTAAAATGGTATTTTCTTTTTCTTTTCATATTCAGAGGGTTTCATAGAATAGTTGATATAACTATAATACTAAATCGGATTAATAAAAATATCAGAAAGGGACATTTTAAGATTTACGTAGTAACTTAGATTGATGTAGGCTTATATAGAGTTTGTGTTTGTTTTTTTAATTGTCTAGATTTTGTCACAATAGAATTTAGCATTTATTAGATTAATCCGTTTTAGGCCTCCAGAGATTGATGAGAATTCGCTGTTTAATGAAGCTATAAAACCTTTTCAGTTATTTATCTTAGACACTCCATCCTACTATCTAATGAAACCTGCACAAGAAAATAAATTGTAAAATAGACTATTTATTATATATAATGATACAAGTTTAGTTTTAAAATAATAAATGCTAAATCTGGCATGTGTAAAAAAAAAAGTTTACAAAATTAACAGTTTGAGCATTTTAAAACCCGTTAACATTAACTGCTAACTAAAAAATTTTTTATATTTATGTTTGATGTTGTTTGGTTTTTTAATGTTGCATGGTTTTTATTGTTTCACATAAATTAAAACTATATGGACGGTAATTAACCAAATTTTTTTAAATTATGGGTACATATGTTTGCCTTTATTATAATCATATTCAGTGAATTGATAACGATTCTTTGTCTTTTGTGCTTAGCAGGAAACACACAAAAGGCAGTGGGATAGAAGTAATTATGTATCAAAAACATAGGTCACGTTACATTTATTGTTATTTTAAAATGAATGACAAGGGCACGTTCCTGAAATGTTCTTCAATACATTAATTCACCCATACTGACCAGCAAACCATATTGTCTTGCCAAACTAGTTTAGGGCTAACCTTATAATATTTACATCTTACTCAGATATAGGGCTAATATTTAATATGGTTCATATTAAATCATGGCTAAATATGTAGGGCTACAATTCAAATCTTTACTAAAATATTATGGGGTTCATATTAACTCTTTGCTAAGTATAAGGCTTATGAAAGCCCCTTATATTTAAGTTATATTTAAATCATGTACAAAATATAAAGTTATTACTTTAATATTGGCAAAATATTAGCCCAATATTTGTTACTAATATAGTGTGCTTACATAGAATGATAGCATGTTATTGTTATGTTGCAGAAATTTTTAAAACTTTTTTTTTATTACGACACAAAGATAATTATTAGAAAAATGAAGCATTTACCAGTATTTATTAATAATTAAAATATTCATAAAGCATCACATTGTTTTAAAAGGATAATTAGTTAATTACAAGCCAAGCTCTTTAAATAATTATAAAACTATTATTGAAAAGTCTTTATTGTTATATTTTAAAAATTGTTTTTTGGCTTTTATATTCTCATCTTCTAAACTGAAGATTATTGCAGCCTATTGACCAGTCTTAAATCTTATGCATGCATAAGTTTTGGATGCAACTTCACTTCCAATCCTATTAGCTAAATTTGATTAAAAAAATGGCTGCCTTCTGCTATAAAGTCTGGCATACTCACTTTTAACATTGAAGACATAATCCTCACAATAATACTTATAGCCTTTGTTTATTTGTAGTCGGTCTGAACTTGCAGTTGAAAGTGCAATTAATTTCTCAACATCCATGAATGTTAAGTCAACAACAAGGCGTAAATCCCTGATTGCAATTGTAATGGTTGCCATTGTAAGCAAAACAAAATGAAACCGGAAGTTCAACAATGCACTTGAAACATGCCGAAAAGATAATTATACGGAAATATAGCGGAAATGAATTTGCATCCAAATTACCTATTTAAGACTCGTCAATAATGCTTATGAAAAGTTTGTGAACTTTAAAATGAATTTAGAGTATTATTATATCAGTTGTATTTCAACAGCCCCACTCTTAATTAATATATATAGGTTATGATGATGCTACCCTTTGTTTTTACTGCGGGGGAGGGCTACGCTG
Source organism: Anisus vortex (assembly GCA_949126835.1). Taxonomy (NCBI): domain Eukaryota; kingdom Metazoa; phylum Mollusca; class Gastropoda; family Planorbidae; genus Anisus; species Anisus vortex. Next base: position 34,763,240 of record OX421496.1, read on the forward strand.
TATCTCTCCTAATGCTGATATCTACAGGCTGCATGCTCAGCATTACCCAGAGTGTGTATTTATCCAATGTATTTTGAGAACGGTAAGTTATAAAAATGTCTCTAAGAAATGCCATGCTAAATATGTAGTAATATTCACCCCCGACAGTCCTCAATCCTTCCTGATAAATGTTTCTCACAAGAATAATCTAAAGCCTGACCAGATCCCCTTTAAGCTTTAGATTGCGTAAACAATATAGAACTGAAGCATTATAGCAAAACTATATAATGTTTTTTGTGTAGGCTAAAAATAATATAGCAGCTAAGATTTACATGACAATTTTATTCCAACAGATGAACCAACCAGATGATGTTCAAGTTCAAGAACACCATGTTGTCGCAGGTGAGTGACAATTACTTCCATTAAGAATAATCCTTTTTTTGATATTCTAAAATTAAAACAGCTAAACAATTTTAAGTTTCATTGAATTAAATTAAAAATTGGTTGTTGTTTTTTAAGAGCAACACCAGTTCTAGCTCGTGGAATTTGTGTTTGTTCCCTTGGAGTATTAGATTGTTCACCCCTTAGAGGAAGTGATGGCAGTTGATATAAAATATATCCTTCATAAATGTTGAATTAATAAAAGGAATGTCCTAGGGCTAAACATATATGTTGTACACTCCACAATGGTACAATATCTTATAACTATCAAAATAAATATCAGATTCATATTTAAAATGAAAAAAAGTTTTGATATAACTTGTTTAAATGTAGTTCTACTTGTATTTTTATTTAAAAAAAAATTATTTAATATATTTTTGTTATTACTAGATTAGGTGTTAATCTTTCTAAACTGCTAATATTTCCTTTATGCTTGATTGGTGATATTAAACAATGATGTAAACCTGATTAATATCTTTTTACTTTTTATCTATCTTCCAGGGTCCAGTGACATCAATAGGTATAGAGAGGAAGATGTCGAACAGATTGCACAAATCTTTCGATGCCGAAGCTGTAGATCAAGGCGGGCGAGTATTTTGTTTATACCCTGCAGACATCTCTTTCTTTGCCTGGACTGTGGTATCAGGGCCCTCATATGTTGGCACTGTAATAGAAGAGTTGAATGCCTTATACATGTTTTGAATCAGTAATTCAATGAAGGGCAAACAACTCTTAGTACAAACATATTTTGACCTTATAATTTATTGGTGTAGTTTTCTTTTTCTTTTCCCTTATACTGTTATTCAACAGAACATTTTTTTTTTAAACAACGCAGATAGCTAATGAATTTAAAAAAAAACCTTTTCATACAGGCATACAGACTTAATTTATTTTTTAATAACTTTTAGATTGTTATTCATATTTATTTAATAAATGTTATTGGATGCCTATAAAGGATGGATATCAACAAATGTGCAATACTTCAATAGAAACAACAAAAAGGCTTTTGTTAAGCTCAAATGTTCCTGTACGAATGATATAACAAAGTTTATGATTTATGTCATTTTTTTAATTCTCTATATCATTCCTTTTCTTTTAACCTCTGCATGAACATTTTCTATTTTTAAAAATTAGATCAATATTTAGCCAAATTGATGAAAGATTTTTTTAAAATTATTCTTTTTTTCTTCTTCATTAAACGGTATATATATTATTGTTTATTGGCTTATAACTATGATCGTTTGTTGATTAAAATGCTATATTTATTTGATCACAATAATATGTTTTCTTAGATGTAATGTTTTATATTGTTATATAATGTACAGACTTTAATGATAATATTTACCTGAATTTATGCTATTTCTAGCCATTTGATATTGAAACCATTGTGGCTGTGCCATTTTATAAAACAAAATGAGTTTATTTATAAGCTATATTTTCTTTCCTTGGAAAGAATTGTTATTGTTCTTTAATAATAACTTATTATGTATCCTATACGTTTTGATGCAAACACTAATATTGTTCAAGGGTGATGAGCTCTACCCCCTATAATGTGGTGCTCTATTTTTGGTTTCGTGGTTGAGCAAACACAGCTATGGGATTGTGGGGGTGGGGGCAACTCTATATTGTCTCAACAACTAGTCCTCTCCACCAAGTTGCAGAGGACCAGATCTCCAGTACTGCATTTAGAACTGTACTTGCGAGCCTTTTGTTTTGTATTTTCTTAGGCAGCATGTGTACAGTAATGCTACTACCTTTCACTGAAAAGTAAAAAATGATCAGAAAGTCTGACGGATTGTTCGGTCCAGTGACCAATTGTGTGTTCCTATGACACGGGCCAATTGTGTGTTCTAATGATACTGACTAGTAGTGTTGTTCAATGACATTGACCAAAGAAAGAACCCATGAAACTAACCAATATTATGGTCTATTGACTCTGACCAATTGTCCGTGTCCAATGACACTGCAAAATATTATATTCTAATAATACTGACCAATAGTGTTGTTCAATGACATTGACCAATCGTATGGTCCGACGACATTGATCAATTGTATGACTCTGACCAACAGTGTGGTTCAATGACATTGACCAAAGAAAGAACCCATGAAACTAACCAATATTATGGTCCATTGACTCTGACCGATTGTCCGTGTCCAATGACACTGCAAAATATTATATTCTAATAATACTGAGCAATAGCATGGCTCAATGACACAATAATAATCCCAGTTTGAAACCATGGCCACTGACCATACTCTAACTAAACCATGGCCACTGACCATACTCTAACTAAACCATGGCCACTGACCATACTCTAACTGGTCTCTTGTAGGCCTATAGTCCAATAATACAGACCAATACTATCATCAAACAACACTGACCAACTTTCTGGTATAATTGCACCGTTTAGTAGCATGGTTTGATGACACTGTGACCAATGGTATGGCCTAATGACATTGTTTAATAGTACTGTCCAGTGACACTAGCAAACAATAACAATCACCAATAGTATGTTGATATTACTTTTTGTGACTCCATTGTAATGGCATTTTTAATTAAGGCAGTTTTGGCACTTGTTTTTTTCTTTTTACAGCAATAGAAACAAATAATTCATTTACTAAGCTTTTACATGTACTTTTATACTATAGAATTTATTATAATATATATTATGAAAGTTTTCCTTCATGAATGATAGACAATATATATATCTTTTATAATTACAAGTTTTTTTTTAAATCACTTGAAATAAACATTAAAATGTCTTTGCAAGATTTTAAAATATTCTTTGTTTTAACCCATTACTGTTTGCAGTTTATTATATTGCTAGGTATTTCTTTATTTTATTAATTCTTCCTTCCTTGATTCAGTTTTTCTGTCATTTTTTTTTACATATGTTTACATGTAGTAATATTAAACTACGCCATACATTTTAACATAGGAATACAGCACAATAATCTAATAAAATATCTCAGAAAGACAGAATCCAAATGCAAAGACAACGTTTTAGAAATGTACTTCCTGACATTCAACTTCAACAAAGAATATGTTTCCAGAACTATTCAGAGAAATCAACAAATTATTATCATTTCAAGCTCTCATCATAATGTAAGACTAGGCTCAAACCACCGATAAATGCTGGAAGCTATTAATTAGCCTCTGTAAGTAAGAATTACCTATAATATAAAATAAAAAAATTAATGTATGAACACACACATTTTTAAAAAGAACATATTTAAGTTAATTAGCTTGCTCATCAGACCCTTTTTTGTTTACGCATACTGAAACTATTTGCAATAACATTGATTGGGTACATAATTTTAAACATAGGTCTATATCAATTGCTGCACTAAAAATCTTGTAAGTTTGAAAGTTAATCCAGCGACTTTGTTTACTCTATGGTTCAATAATAATAATAATAATATTTGTATAGCGCTACCAACAAACATTATGTAAGCTCAGAGCGCATAATTTAACATACAACTTAGAACACAGACATTATTATATGCTAGGAGACAAAACTAACTGATGATAGGCCTAAAAAAAAATAAAAAAAATAAAATAAATGTAGCATGAACTGACCAAACCTATAAGTAAGACAGTAGGGGTCTAAAGCATGTTAAATGTTAACTAAGGTAAATCTTGAAATAATGAGTTTTAAAGTATATTTTGTTGTGCCTACGTAAAATCTGTTTATAGTTTTTTCAATATATTTTCCTGTTAGTCTACTCATTTTCTTAGACTGTCACTCCATTTTATTTAATTAAACTGGATGTAGACTTAAAATGTTTTTAAAAGTCTAATATAGGGGTCGGCAACCTAAGGCACGCGTGCTAAACCTGGCACGCAGAGCGATTTTCAATGGCAAGCGAGGGACCTCCTAGAGGTGTTTCTTATTGATTAAACAAAAAATTTCCGGTTCTGAATGAGGGAAACTGACTGTTGAGTTTTTGAATGACATAGCGACTCATTTCAGTGAGATGAAATTGCATTTACAAAGACCAATGGAATGGATTTGTTTTGGAACTGGATATATCTTGCCGTGAAATAATTATAAAACATTTAACTACATGTAGCCTACATCTCTATACATGTATTAAGACATATATTAAAATTAAGAGCGATAGTTGGGCTTTTTCAGAAGTACATCGAAGTATTCAAAGCTGTAGTTTTCTAATCAAAGGCAAGACTCAAATTCATGGACTTATTTTTTCATCCAACATCATATTACTACAACTTTCTTAAATGTTGATATTTTTTTAAGAGGAGTGTTGTTGGCGATTTTAAAATGCAGCAAATTGAATTTTAAACATTTACAAAATGGGCATTCCAATGTGTCCATTTGCGGATAAAGTCTAGAGAGAAGCTGCTTAGGAAAGTCATCTGCTATTCCCAACTGCTAGGCAGTCACTCTTTTACTTTCAGCTTATGGTTCAACTTACACTTGTGAACAGATTTTATCGCACATGAAAGCTATTTTAAGCATACAAACAGCTAGGTCACCTACACTTGATTGACCGCTCATTAATTGATACAGACTAATTACATTTAAAAGAGTTTTTATGGTCATCTTCTTTTTTGTTTTCAAAGATCTTTATTCAATTTTTGTACATGGACACTTTTTATAATATTTCACATAAAGAGAAAGAGGATAGAAGAGCAATTTATACACATAAAAGGGGATAGAAGACAAAAATGTTTAAAGGCTTATCTAACTAATTAAATTAAAATTCCATCCATTCTTTTTATTTTCCATATAGATTCATTCGTACTTTCAATACATATTAAAATAATTTAAACATCTATTAATCGTATTTATTTATTATTAACTTTTAATTTTTTAAGTGCGTTATTAATAGCAGTTTCAAACATTTAACATTGAGGAACAGGATAGAAGACAATTACTCCAATTTTACACTTCCAAAGAGATAGGAGACAAAATAGTATTGGGTCACGGGCATAGATTTATCTAACTAATCTCTTTTAAGTTCATTCTTCCATTTTATTTTACCATAAAAATTTTCTAAATTTAATTTATGACCATAAAGGGTAGGGGAGTTATGTACATTTCTATTCTTTATTACATTAGTATTCATTTTTGACATGAAAATAATTTTCGATACTTGACCCTGATACAGTCAGTTTCCACCGGCTGACATCTGGGCACTTGTGGCAGGTAGGGGATAGGTGCTGATATTTTTATACCGCTCCTTGGTTGTACGACTTGTTTCTCACTTCTCTCCCCTGTCTGACGACAAGGGGCCGAGTGGGTGTGTTAGCCGGTCTGGGATTACACACTTGGTCTATGCTTTTGATAGAGTTGCATTTAAAAGTGTTATGGAGTACTACTGCTAGTAATCTCCATATTTACAAGTTTAATTCTTACATTGACGAGTAATTGGAAAAATTAAAAGTAAAAGAAAACTGTTAATGGTTTCATACCATACATTGAAAGGAAAACAAAAAAAACAGGTTTTACATTAATAAACTTCGCATAGAGGTTTGCGGTAATAAAGTTATAATAGCTATTATATTGTTTTAAAGCATAATATTTACAAACGATCATGAAAACAAAAAACAATTAGAAACACATGTAAATGACTTTAAGTAATTTGATATGACTTATGCAATTAAAGTGAGACTGCATTGATTACAATAAGAAGATAATATTAAAAGCATTTGTGATAGTTTAGTGTTCGACAAACAAAAAGGGGCAGTGTGTCACCACATATCTCTCTCTCTCGCGAGACGCATGGCAACCGTTTTTCTCGTGTTCTGACCGCTGGCGACACGCGTGGTCTTACTGGTTTTCTAGGTCGTTGATCGCTGTGCTATTCATCATTGGATTGTTGCGGGTCACCGTGTTGTTTTTTTAGTCATGTAGAAAGTTGCAGGGAGTCTAAAAATAGCTCCTTAACCTGGGTTCTAAAAATAGCTATTTAATATTAGTTTGGAAATGCTTTTCGAACTGCTTCAGTCTTTTAGTTTTGGCAAGTGAGGAAATTATATGGGAGTGATTTTATTGTGTGTTACAATAGGGGGTGACTTTTTTTTGGTTAGGTCTATTTTTAGTGGTAGGGTGTCATCAGAATCCGGGGTGGATTTCGGGGAGCTATCCTCTATACCCTTTTCACTGCCTTCATCTGTTTCTGTGTCACTCCCTTCCTCTTCTTCTGATGATTCTTCTTCTTCTTTATTGTTTTCCTTTCTTAAAACTTTATCTGGCTGATTTCTTCTTTCTTTATTGCATACTTCTGGCTCTACTGGGCTCTCTTCTACCGTATTGCTCTCTGGTGAAACCCTTCTGTCGTTCACTTCCTTATTGTCGTTTTCCCGTTCTACTTTGGTACCGGCCAACTCATCTACACCTGCTTTTCTTCTCTTTCTCAAAGGAGCATGTGAAAGAACTTTTATCTTGCTTGTAGTTGTAGGGTATACTTTTCCTGGGTAGTCTTGGCCCTCTCCTGGATCCCGCGTTCTGATTGGTGGACCCCTTCTTAACCCAGTTTTGGCGTTCTTTGTTGGTTCGTATCCGACTTGTAAGTACGTGCCCATGTCTATATCTGGGGAGGTATCTATGGGTGGTGTAGTGCTGGTCATCTTCTTTAATTAAACATAAATATAAGTAATTCTAAAACAAATTTATTTGCATTATTAATGTAATAAATATAAGAGGCTTATTTAATAGCAATATTATGTAATTTCTGTAATTATTAATGTTTAAAATATAAACTCCTTAAATGGACAAAAAATTAATGTATTAAATGTTTATTTACAACTGTTTAACATAAATGATTTTAATCGTCTAATAATTCAATCTTGTAATAAATACCATATTGTTGGATTTATAGAAATAATCATTAGTCAGTAATATTTGTTATATTACAAAACAACATTTTTGGCATCACTTTTTGAATTAAAAAATGTTGAAATGTGTTTTAATTAAAGGGAGATAATAAGCCCGTTTTATTAGCAATAATATACATATCGCTTACAGTTTAAAACTTTGAAATAAAACTATGAAACGTATTTGAAAATTATATAAATATTTTATTACTAAAGAATATATGTATATTTTCAAACATTACATTAACTACCCAGTTTATATAATTACTTTGTATTTATTCCGCTTATTAACATTCGCGTTTTAAAGCTCTTAAACGAATCTGAAACAAATTAAAAGAGTTCTCAGTTCAACTGAGATCAAAATAATAAGATTATCAGGTGTTGGTTCTTAATCTAAATTAACAAAAGATAATGTTAACCCATTTATGCCCAAGGGTATATATCCGAATGACTTTTTCTTTTTTTTTTGTTGTGTTTCCTAGTTAAAATGCATCAAAAAGTGGACATATACATGTGCTTTGATTGGTTTTTGTTTTCTTCGAAAGTTTCAGGTGGGTACTCTGGGAGAGTACAGGGACACGAGAGTGGTACGTGTAGTTTTGTTGAGAAGTGCAATGGACACGAGAGGGGTACGGGGTTTTCTAATGATAAATGCTTTTCATGCTTGCTATTGAACGTAGATCTATTGAATAAGTTATTTTTGTATTGGAAGAATAAAACATAAGAAATTGATAAATCAGAACAGAGGCATTTATTTATTTTATTGATGCTACGTCCCATTTTCTTTTATTGAAAACAACATATAATTGTAAACACTGTTGTTGTGAAACAGTAAACACTGTTGTTGTGTTTTTCTAAAAAAAATGTTTAACATACTTATTTTTCATTAGGCTTCTTCTTGAAGCATGAAAAAACATTTAAATTGAAAATTAATATATACCCATCGAGTTTTCTTTTATTACATAGTCTTTGTGTATGGGCAATAGACAACGCCATGATAAAGGTTGAAACAATGCAGGAGAAGACAAACATTATATTTCAAGACCAAGTGAAGAGCTTTTTATCAAAATTGAGTTAACATTTGATTTTGATAGTAAATAGTGTATTCAGTATCTGAATGTTAAAAAAAACATTTATACAAAATATCAAAGATACATTTTAAGTAATTAGTTCAATATTTGCACTTAAATGTGTGTGTTTTTCGAAAGATTACTCCAAATCTCGTAGCCATTTAAGATGTTTTTATTTCCGGCAATATAGGAAAGTGACGTAACATAAAGGATTCCGACTAGGAAAAATGAATATTGTCACGTGTTTTGAATCTATTGCCACATGTTTTGAATCTTTTCCCGGTTCTTATTTTTAACAAAATGGTTAAATATAGATTTATAGCGTCTATTTTTATTTATTTATTTCCCTTGTGATACGTCACTGCCGTATGAGGCTATTCCAAATCTCGTTCCTTTGAGAAAAACCTCTTCACTTGGTCTTTCAGTCTAGAATTGCGACGTCATTTGGCAAACCTATTTTGTACAGTGGAGTCAACAGAAAAGTGTCCATTCATATCTAACCTGACCCTGTCGCTGACCCTAGAAAACTTTGATGTAGGTGTGGTGTAGGTGTGGTGTAGGTGTGGTGTAGGTGTGGTGTAGGTGGTGGATTCCTTGGAATACCGTTCATCATGCTGACACGCAGACAGTATTGAATACTTTGTGGTGAAAGGCCAAAAGATCAATAACTTCAGCAGCATGCCCTTTCCTGTGTAGTAACCAGGCATTCTACAAAGAAATCTCTAAGGTATGAAAGACAAAAGACCAACACCACTTTTTGGTTCTCACAGAAATGTTTACTTTTTAGCCCTATCCACGCCTCCCATTGTGGCATCGCACAGTCTGTTTAGGTCAGGTTGATCATTCATGATGTGATGTCGTTGTTGAGGAGACCATCTCCTTGATTGTCTTACTGGTAGAACAGGGTCGCAGTTTTTTGCCTTAAGCAAGTTGTGGTTGGTGTCCAGTTGAAAATTAATTGAACCTCGATACCTTTAACAAAGCTAGACGCATCTTGTAAAGGGGAACTTCTAATTTATAGTCCTAGTGGCTCCAACGACCTTGACAGCAATGCAATGCAAGTGAGAAAGGATTTATCAAATGTCCAGTGGAAAGAAAGGTCAGCATTTTAGCAGATCAGGTCCATCACCGTCAATCAGTACCGCCTAGTCCAAGGAATCTTTACCGCTCAGCAGTAGGCCTACACACATAAGACTGGACAAAATATCCAAGTGGTCAACTTATTCCTTACTGTCACCATTGTCAAATAGTGAGTTTAGTTCACTATTTTACTTGTGGCAATTGTTGCCCCCCCCCCCTTTCCAAACTCTTCACGGGAATTAGTGTGTGTATGGGCTACTTCCCTTTTCGGTCTACAGTTTAGTGTGTGACTTGAAAGGGAAGAGGTCAGTACCTGGACGTTTGAGAACGAGAGTAGTGCATATAGGGTGGTGATTGGTGTCTAAATTAGATGTTGAATTAGACCCGGACTTGATGTGTGTTGGATCGTGAATCGGACTTGGTGTGTGTTGGATAGAACTCATCGTGAATCGGACTTGATGTGTGTTGGATAGAACTCATCGTGAATCGGACTTGGTGTGTGTTGGATAGAACTCATCGTGAATCGGACTTGATGTGTGTTGGATAGAACTCATCGTGAATCGGACTTGATGTGTGTTGGATAGAACTCATCGTGAATCGGACTTGATGTGTGTTGGAGGGAACTCATCTTGACTCGGACATTGGTGTGTGTTGGATAGAACTCATCGTGAATCGAACTTGATGTGTGTTGGATAGAACTCATCGTGAATCGGACTTGATGTGTGTTGGATAGAACTCATCGTGAATCGGACTTGGTGTGTGTTGGATAGAACTCATCGTGAATCGGACTTGATGTGTGTTGGATAGAACTCATCGTGAATCGGACTTGATGTGTGTTGGAGGGAACTCATCTTGACTCGGACATTGATGTGTGTTGGATAGAACTCATCGTGAATCGGACTTGATGTGTGTTGGATAGAACTCATCGTGAATCGGACTTGATGTGTGTTGGATAGAACTCATTTTGACTCGGACATTGATGTGTGTTGGATAGAACTCATCGTGAATCGGACTTGATGTGTGTTGGATAGAACTCATCGTGAATCGGACTTGGTGTGTGTTGGATAGAACTCATCTTGACTCGGACATTGATGTGTGTTGGAGGGAACTCATCTTGACTCGGACATTGATGTGTGTTGGAGGGAACTCATCTTGACTCGGACATTGATGTGTGTTGGAGGGAACTCATCTTGGATGTAGACTGGAGCTCTTCTTGAATATATGGGGGGGGGGTCTTTGTACCTAATTTGTACCTAATATGTTAACGCTGATAATGCCTTGTATGTACTAATATCAGATATACTTCCTTTTTTATTTATGGTTTATATTTTAATAAATAACCTAATATTTTAACCTCCACCTAGTTGTTGGTGTTATTGTTGCTGTGTCCGACCTGGCGCAAGTTAGGTCGTGACAACCATCATTACCGATCTATCATCAGGTGGTGTTTAGAAACAGTGACATTTATCATCTCCTCATCTATTTCCAACATTGTTAACCCATTGTTCATTGTATAACGTTTTCGTACATTGTACGAACTGTCTACATGATTTATCAAATTTATGTTGTTTATGATTTAAATGCATTTTAACTATGTAGTATGTTACATAGTTAAAGCGTCACAATGGACTATTTGACAAAAATATTAAGAAATATATGCATATTTTGATACTGTATTTCACATTTGCACTCCCGCAGAGTGCATTTCTTTAAATGTACACGTACCCCTCTCGTGTCCCAGCACTCTCCAGGAGTGCAGTTGTATTTCGATTTGAAGTTCAATGGAAATTTTCTAGTCAAGTAACAATTTTATATTCATGGGAATCAGAATAGATTACAATATCTAAAAACATATCTTATTTGCCTTAATAAAGTAAGAATTTTTTTTTACACATACCTGTTTAAAGTAGAAAAAAATGTTTTCAGGCTGTTTTTTTTAAAAAGCGAGCTACAAAACACTACGCAATGGAAATGATATTTAAGATTATAAATAACATAAAGAAATATGTCCAGAATAGAAAAAAGCCACTATTTTAAATATAAGCTATAATAAAAAGGCTTTCTGTAAGCTAACAAAAATGGAACCAAGTCATTGCACTCTGGGAGAGTGCAAATGTCAAATATGGGTTAAGACAATAATTACCATAAATGTGATAGTTTAGAAATAAAATATGATATTTGATATACATACCAATAATAAGGATGATAATCACAAAAACGCTAATTTTGTATTAAATATAAAACGCTTTAACGATTTTCTCTATAAATAATCTCTTTTGCTTTTGGCCTTGGTCTTGCTACGGAGTTTAATTAATTGTCCTATACAATTATCTTTTTTTCTTTTTAAAGTACAATAGAACAGGTTGACTTTTATGCTGTTGGCACGCTGAATGATTTAGAAATCCTAGTTTGGCACATTGTTAGCAAAAGGTTGCCGACCCCTGGTCTAATATCTGTTATGGTTTTCTTTATACTAAAATTGCAATGTAGCAAAATCAAAATAAAATATTTACAGGGATTGGTAATCATTGGCAACAGCACAGGTATACGAGCGAGCCACCACGTTAATGATCCGACCCCTGGTCTAATATCTGTTATGGTTTTCTTTATACTAAAATTGCAATGTAGCAAAATCAAAATAAATATTTACAGGGATTGGTAATCATTGGCAACAGCACAGGTATACGAGCGAGCCACCACGTTAATGATCCACGGGGAATCCCGCAGGTGGGGAGAGAAGTGTAGTGAGAGAAGTGTAGTGCTTTTACTGCGGAGATTCTACCATATGTTACGCGGCACACATTATCGGCCTTGATCCACCCCATTAAATCGTTACGCCCTGGACGTAACAGGCGGAAGGTTCATCTGGTATTTTTTGAGACACAAAAAATATTTTTAATGGTCGGCTGGGTGATGCTCCAGGCAAAAAAAAAAAGAAACTGAATATGTTCCTTGAACTTGAAGATTAGGATTTTGCTGACGACTTGTGCTTATATAGTGTCCCAGAAATAGGTATATCATTACTATCAACATATGAGTTATGTTATTGTAGCAATTGTAGCCGATCATTGTACAAAACCGATTGGGCTTGTTGGGAGGGTTGAGGGACGCGCCACTGTGTTCAAAACATAGCACAGTGCCTTTCACTGCGAGCGTTATAGGCCTTATTGTTAAACATAAATAAATATAGCAGGTTAGAATTGAAGGCCAAACTTCAATGTAGACCATAGAACTACAAGTCAATTTTTAGGGTTCTAAAGTAATTAGTCACCATCGCTTGACGACTAGGCTGATTGACGACATATTTTGAGCATTCATAAAAAAAAGACTCAAACAAGATGTAGCCTACACACAGTGTATGGATACAGCTAAATTGACAAGCTAATCAATAACGAAAACAAGAAAATTGCCATTTTAATCCTAATATAATAATGACATATAATGTCAACGTTATTTTAACGTTTGATAACCACTGATAAGTTGCCATTTAGGCATGCACTGGATAGCAAATGAAAAGGAATCCATCGATCTTGACTTGTAATGTGTAATGTGTTATCAACAGGTGGATATATAGACTCTAAGCTTATTTTCTTCACTTCCTTTGCTGCCAGACGCCAATAAAGCTTACTATTGACCAAAATGTCGATGAATGACTCTAATAAAAAAGGATAACAAGATCAAACTCTACGCTTCGTGTCAAACAGGTAGGCTAATCGATCGTAGGCCTATTTTTGTGCTAATTAGCTTGAAGGGCATCACCAAAACTTTATTATCTTCAATTGACAATATCTTTAAATGAGACTTCTTTTTCTAGTGTCCCCGATTAACCCACACATAGCCTACTAAATTGTTTTAGAGTTTGAGTGTGCTCTCGCAACCATCAAGGCAGGCCCATTAGCAGTGTTACCTTTGCTTAACCCCATTCCCATAGCCTGCTATATAACCACTGATTCGAGTTGGGAACCTAAAACTAGATCATTAATCCACATTTTGCTTTAATCTAAAATCTCCGTGAAATATTTTAAACTCTCAAGAAATATTGGTAGGTGCTTTTTTTTTCTCTAGTGACTCTAGTGCAGGAAATCTAATAATTTCCAACGCACTATCGATATAAACAAAATTGTGTCTAAAACTTACAGCGCCACTGATCTATAAATAGATCGGAACGGAATCTATGTTGCAGCCAATTTACACAAAAAAATATGCATATGAATTGTTGTTGTCAAGCTTCTGACTTCTTATTAATAATATGAAACTAACAATAATAATATCAAAAGAAAACAAATACCAAACAATAAAAAAGTTAATAATAAAAAAAGTAGACAGCAATATTTTGTCCCTTCACTCCCTTACCCAACCAAACACCCGCCAGTCCATATCACCCCTACACACCAACATTATATAGGGGCCTACCCTATTGCAAGCATCAAGGTACAGCATTGGCGCGTAGCTAAGGTGAAAGTATAATACCATGTTTATAGTGAAATTCAAGATTCCACCATAGACTATAATAAGATGGACCGCTTGCTCTTGCTGTCTTAAAACTTAAATTACTTCTACGCATCTCCTTGTTTCTTAAATGTTTCCGCTGTATAGAACTTTCGATTTTAATTTTAAATTTTCATTGAGAAAATCCATAGACTATAATATACATGGACCGCTTGCTTTAGTTTTTCTGCTATATGATGACTCGAAAGACTGCTTATTTCGGAATTCCCGATTCTAAATGAAGTAATTGTAATACAAGTTCCATTTTATTGAATCGCACCATTTTTTTTTAATTTTGTGCGTCAATCTATGACTAAGATATGGACGCTATGGATGAGGAAGTTTTTGTTGATGAATTGAAAGGCATACTGGAGGTAAATTTTCAAATTAAATAATTACTTATTGAAGAAGTATGGAGTTTATCTGTTAGACTCATGTTCGGTGTATATTATAGTCTATGGTATTTCTGCTATATGATGACTTGAAACACTGATGATCGGAATTCCCGATTCTAAATAACGTAATTGCCATACCGGAAATAAAGATATTGATATACAAGTTCCATGATTTTCTCAATGAAAAATTAAAATCTAAAGTAGTACAGAGCTGAAACATTTATAGATCAGTGTGGTGTGCGCACGGAAAAAAGAAAATAAGCTCTAAAAATAGAGCAGGCGGTCCATCTTATTATACAGGGCTGCGGAGTCGGTAGATAAATGTAGGCCTACCGACTCCGACTCCTCATTTTTTTTTACTTCCGACTCCGACTCCCCGACTCCGACTCCTCTGTATTAATATGCGAATGTATCTCGTACATTCCTTGAAGGAAAGAAAGGCAACATACATCTACATGTCATTACCACAGGCCTACTCGATGGTAAGCCAACAGTCTACTGTATTTAATTTTAAATATTCATGGGCCCCCTAAACTCTTGAGGGCCCCGGTACGGGGTACCGGCTGTACCACCCTCTCGTGGGGTCTTATCAGTAGAGGTGACGATCGGCGACTCTAAGGGGCAAACGGTTAATCCTTTACCAGCGAGAGGCTAGGTTACACATGTGCGCTGAGTTCCCTGTAACAGCAGAACTAGGGATGTTAAAACCGGTTATCGGTTCTATAAAACCGGTTAAAAACCGAATTTCGGTTACCCCCTCCCCACCCTCGCGCAATGTTACAAGTCACATGCCAAATTTGCGTAGTTTTGTAGGTATATTTGAAAAATACTTAAAACTTAATTAGTGTTTGCAGGGCATTCAAAGGGTTGATTTGTGTAAATAGAATATGATTTTGTACATTTAATACTAAAAAAAATCTGGGCTAATTGATTAAAACCGATAGTAGTTTTCAATTTTTCAATAGTGATAATCAAATTACCGATTATTGTTGACCATAATATTAAGAAGCATATGAAGAGGCATATATTTATGGTAACTTGTAAAATAATGTGTTGAAAGAGAATCAAAAGAATGTGTATTTAATAGTGCCGTTAATAATAAAGCATAGACACTGTGTTTTGAAAATCAAAACCGGTTTTCGGTTTCAAAACAGGAATCCGGTATTCCGGTTTTCGTTTAACATCCCTAAGCAGAACACAACACTGTGAAAAGTATAGCCTAAATATTGCCGCTCCTAATTGTGCGTTGCGTGCGTAGCGCATTTATAAGTCGTAAAGGCGGCATTTTTTTGTAGGCCTATTGAACGCAAATTACATAAGGAAAGAATCATAAATGTGTAAAAGCCTCTCTAGGCCTCTAATAAAGGTATGCTTGTGCACTAGTAGCTTAAGATGCGTTTTATTTAGGACCTATGGCCTAGGCCTATAGCCTACTAAGGCAGTGTTTAGTATTCCGAGAAAACCGCGCGTGCCATGTCCTAGCATTTGAAATCATTACAAACAATGTTAATGGTAATTAGTAATTTTGGCACTTGTATAGCGTCATAAAATACCAGCGCCGTGCAGTCTATATGACGTTCAGTCTAAAAACGCCTTTCAAATTAGTTCAAAATTAGTTTTGTGTGTCGACCCGCTATAATAGCCTATGACAATAGGGATAGTAACTTGAGTATTGATGGGGACTTAGAGGAAGAAACAGATACTTTACTTTCTCATCACAAAATGTCTGTAGGCCTATTGATCGGTTGTGTAAAATAAATGAAGCCCTGCCTTTTTCCAATCTAAATTTAGTCGGAGTCGGAGTCGGTGCATTTTTTGCCGACTCCGACTCCAGGTACCCAAATTTCCTCCGACTCCTCGACTCCGACTCCGACTCCACAGCCCTGTTATTATAGTCAATGATATATTAATAACCCTACAAGTATTCATTTAAAGTCGAAAAAAATGCGATTTAATAAAACGGAACTTGTATTACAATTACTTCATTTAAAATCGGGAATTGCAAAAAACAGAAGATAATAGCATAAAAAACTAAAGCAAGCGGTCCATGTATATTATAGTCTATGAGAAAATCAGAGCGATTCAATAAAACAGAAGTTCAAAGTATTAGGCCTATATGAATCGGGAATTCCAAAAGGCAGTCTTTCAAGTCATCATATAGCAGAAATACTAAAGTCCATGTGTATTATAGTCTATGATTCCACATTTCGTTTTCTCGTTGATAGTCTGGAGAGTTGGTAAATTTTAATTATAGCCTAGTTGTATAATTGTTAGCTTAGTAGGCCTATTAACAATGCTCATCGAAACATTGTTTTAGTTGGCAATGGCAATGGATATGCCATTGGATCATAATAAATTACACATAGCCACATTAGTAAGTATTTCTGTCTTTGCTTGTACTGACATGTTCTATTATATTAGATTTGATCTTCTTGAACTGAGTCAACATCCGAATATTCCCAAAACTCAAAACAAACATACTAAGTCTAAATCAAGATACTATATAAACATGTAGGCCTAGGTTCTAATTAGTCATGCCTAGTAGCCCGTGGTTATTGTTACATTCATATGAAATTATTGTGTTTAGTTAACTAAATTATTAGCAAACTAAATTATTACGTTATTGGTCATTGTGATATGTAGATGGAAAATATGGAAGAGCAATATCAGCTTCCTAGTAAAAATAAAATTATACACATCACAGGTAGGCCTACTTTCCATATTTTTATATGGCTGCCAAAGTTGGACGGTGAATGCAGAGGCCTAGAGAAGAATTAAAACCTTTGAGAACAAATGCTATAGAAAGTTATTAGGAATACGCTATTAAAAAAGAAAAAACAACTGAATAATATGTCTTGCTCCAGGTCCATAATCTGACAGGGAAAAGGAGGCACTCCTTTCAACTGTAAAACGATAAAAGCTGAGATGGTTTGGTCATACTGTAAGGCAAAACCACCCTACAAGGTACAGTGGAAGAAGTAGGCCTACGCAGAAAAGGTCACCAGAAAAAGAAGTGCTATGACAACCCGAAAGAGTCAACAGAACTACCTCTTGATACGCTTGTGCAAACGGCTTAAACTGACCGGAACGAATGGAGAAATCTGGTTACGCGCAGAGGTTTACCAGGGCTACAAGAGCTATAAATAGCTTAGGTTTTTTCGATACTATTAATAGAACCCCTTTTTAAAAGGCAGAAATCATTATGCTACTAAAACTGAGACAACACACCGTAAGACTCTTTCTTTTTATTCATATAGAGAGATATTACATTTATATAGTCGCTTTTCTGCATATTTCATAGCCTGTTCCGGCTTTAATTTATAATAAAAATAATTATATGATCACAGAAATACAAAAAGACCCGATGAAATAATATTTATAATACAGTTCTAACTGGGGCACTCTGTATACTTCAAGGTAAGTTTTTTTTTCTTCTCTCCTAGTTCATTAGGTTCTCTTTCTCTCTATCTCCTTTTATTCATCTTTTATGCATCCCGACATTCCACTATTATATATATAATATTGATATATATATATATCATTAGCCATGAAAACAACCCATCCACCTCAAAGCTGGCGAAGCGTATAAAGCGCCAATGCGTTTCCTTTATGAGTGCTCGGCAGGGTTAACGCACATGGGACGTCCTCCATTGCGCATCAAAAGATCAATGTGCGTGAGAGCCCATGGGACGTCCTCCCTTGCGCATCAAAATATCATTGTGCGGGCGAGAGCCCATGGGACGTCCTCCATTGCGCATCAAAAGATCAATGTGCTTGCGAGAGCCCATGGGACGTCCTTCATGGCGCATCAAAAGATCAATGTGCTTGCGAGAGCCCATGGGACGTCCTCCATTGCGCATCAAAAGATCACTGTGCTTGCGAGAGCCCATTGTACGTCCTCCATTGCGCATCAAAAGATCATTGTGCTTGCGAGAGCCCATGGGACGTCCTCCATTGCGCATCAAAAGATCATTGTGCGGGCGAGAGCCTACCAAACCTCGTGTGGAAGAAATAATAGGCTCAACAAAACAAGTTGCAGGCATTCAAGAATGAATGCTTGAGAAAAATACTTCGAATCTCCTACGTAGATCACATGACTAATGAGTTCGTCCGGGACAGAATATCCTCAATATCAGGCCCTCAAGAAAACATTATGACAACAATTAAACGGCGCTAACTAATATGGTTCGGTCATGTGTTGCGGTATAATAACCTGCCGAAAACAATCCTCCAAGGCACTGTAGGAGGTGATCGTCGGAGAGGACGTCAGCGGAGAGGCTGGTTCGACAACATAAAATATTGGACAGGGCTGCAGTTGACTCAACTATTGACAACCGCTCAAGATAGGCAAAAGTGGAGAAGGTTGACTGCTGAGGTGTCTATTCCCCCCCCCCCCCCGCCCAACGACCACAACGGTCAAGTAATTAATGATGATGACATCATGATGACTTGTGTATGTAAGCTGAAACCCTACTGTGTACACTGTTATGTACAATAAGTTTGTTATTGTGTGTATAAATCATAAAAAAATGGGGGTAATTTAAAAAAATGCACCATAGCTTTATCGTTACTTTTTCAAAGCAATTGTAATTTTTATCGTAGGAGTTCGTTAATTAAAAAGGAAAATTATATTGTTAAAAGATTTAAATGATCATGAGTTTTTAAATATATTATTCCAATTTTTTTTTTTTTTTTTTATTTTTTTTACAAAACCGTTGTTTTTTTATTTTTTTAATGTGTAAGGCCTAGGCGTATTATTTAAAAATTTGCTGTACACGAATTTAACAAAACTTGTAGGCTATAGTCATAGACTATAATATACATGGACCGCTTGCTTTAGTATTTCTGCTATATGATGACTTATTGAAACCATAGACTATAATATACATGGACCGCTTGCCTATATGATGACTTGAAACCCTGATTTTCGGAATTCCCGATTATAAATAACGTAATTGCTATACAGGAAATAAAGTTATTGATATACAAGTTCCGTTTTATTTAATCGCTATGATTTTCTAAATGAAAAATTAAAATCGAAAGTAGTACAGAGCGGTTACATTTATAGATCAGTGTTGTGTGCGCACGGAAAAAGAACATAAGCTATAAACATAGAAAAGGCGGTCCATCTTATTATAGTCAATTATAATATGATTAACCCTTACAGTCCCGGGCGCGTATATAGCGGAATTGAAGGCAGCATAGATAGAAGTAGGTCGGTACGGGAAGGGTTAATAGGCCTACAAGTATTCATTTAAAGCCGAAAAACATGCGATTTAATAAAACGGAACATGTATGATAATTACTTTATTTAAAATTGGGAATCGTACAAAAAGAAGATAATATCATACAAAACTAAAACAAGCGGTCCAAGAAGGCCTATATTATAGTCTATGCTTGAAACACTGATGTTCGGAATTCCCGATTCTAAATAGCGTAATTGCTATACAGGAAATAAAGTTATTGATATACAAGTTCCGTTTTATTTAATCGCTATGATTTTCTCAATGAAAAATTAAAATCGAAAGTTGTACAGAGCGGAAACATTTATAGATCAGTGTTGTGTGCGCACGGGAAAAGAACATAAGCTCTAAAAATAGAGCAGGCGGTCCATCTTATTATAGTAAATGATAATATGATTAATAGGCCTACAAGTATTCATTTAAAGTCGAAAAAAAATGCGATTTAATAAAACGGAACTTGTATAACAATTACTTCATTTAGAATCGGGAATTGCAAAAAAAAAAAAAAAGAAGATAATAGCATAAAAAACTAAAGCAAGCGGTCCATGTATATTATAGTCTATGGCGATAGTATAAGGTTAAAAAGGAGCTTATATTTATTCCATTCTTTATTTTTTTCAGATGTCAAGTAAATGCTCATTGTTTCTTTTGGAGTTGCTTTTTATCTGGCTGCTTTTAAATTTTTATTGGCTGAACACAACCGATGAAACAGAACTTAAACCCCTAACACCTGGCACTGAAATATTCTTGTACAAAGCGCACCCTGTAGTACCGCAGCATGTTTTCGTCTATGCCTACACACTGGGGCCGAAAGACGTACCGCCAACAGTGTACAATTACTCAATTTGTTGTCAACGCCTTGCCAGTTTTAGACGATGGACTGAAACTCATCCTGTGCCACCTGCTCGCCTCGCAGAGAATGGCTTTTTCTACATCGACAATGACATTCCATATGTGGACGATTCTGTGATGTGCAGTGCTTGTGAAGTAACAATTGCAGGCTGGCAAAGTAATGATGATATTGCGGAAGTTCATAGACAATATTCACCAAACTGTATATTTGTTACCAGTCAAACAAGAATAACTTCTTCAGGCCTGCAGGCTAATCAGCAGCCACCCGTTAGCTATTTAGACAGTTTTTTATCACGATTTTACAGTACTCGACCAGAAAACACTCCAATAAATAATGTTTCACCACAGGGTAACTTGGAAATACGAAGCGTCGTTAGTGGCATTAATCAACAGCCAGTTAATACTGATCAAGATATTTCATTAACATCTGGGAACATCCCTCATCCAGTAAACAACAATCATCCTATTTCTTTAACAGCTTGCAACATTCCACATACAGTAAACCAAAACCGTCATATTTCATTAACATCTGGCAACATTCAACATCCAGTAAAAACTGATCATGATATTCCATTGCCAATTGGCAACATTCCCCGTCCAGTAATTACAGATCATGATATTCCACTGCCAATTGGTAACATTCCACATCCAGTAAACACTGATCATGATATTCCATTGCCAATTGGCAACATTCCACATCCAGTAAACACTGATCATGATATTCCATTGCCAATTGGCAACATTCCACGTCCAGTAAACACTGATCATGATATTCCATTGCCAATTGGCAACATTCCACATCCAGTAAACACTGATCATGATATTCCATTGCCAATTGGCAACATTCCACGTCCAGTAATTACAGATCATGATATTCCATTGCCAATTGGTAACATTCCACATCCAGTAAACACTGATCATGATATTCCATTGCCAATTGGTAACATTCCACATGCAGAAAATACTGACCACGTAATACTGTTACCAACTGACAACAATCAACATGTAATTAGCAATGATAACGATATTCCACTAACAAATGGCAATATTCCAGATTCGCGAAACGCTGAACAAGATATTTTATTACCAACTAACAATGTTCCAGATTAGGGTATAGCTGAACAAAATACTTAACTGTGAATCAAATGTTTTTCGTCTAGCATATCTCCATGTGGTTTTAAAGTTTATAAAAGTGTTTTCCAGTGGACGTCATTATTCTGACGCTACAATCTCATTTCCGCTCATGATGTTCCTCCTTTTTAGCTTAATTAATTTATATTCCCATTTCTTGAACTAATGATCTCATCTTCTGCCTTTATATGGTCATTTATGGTTTTTATATATGATGTCATTTATTTTGTTTGTATGATCTCATTACATCTAATTATTATCTAATTATCTCTTTTTATAATTTCATTTTATATTTTTTTATGACCTTTTTTCCTGTTATAATCTCAATAACTGATTTTTTTTTCACGACTCACTAATTCCTTGCTTTTATAAATCAGTATTAATTACATTTGACATCCTATTCCCCTTTTTTAATTAAATGACACAGAGCCACAATTGCCAAATAAATATTTTGTCTCGCTCATGCTAACATTTGTTTAATGCAACCATAGCAGAAATTCACATTTTATTGTTATTGTTCATAAAAGACAACGAACACAAATTTTTCGAATATTCATTAAAATACGAATGGATTGCGAGGCCAGCACAAAGATCAACCTAATTACCTACCTCAACTGCTAGGTTAGCCGTCAGCATTAATGCTTTAATTAAATACAGAAAAAACTTTATGTCATAAAATGTGAGACTTTGTTAGTTGTAAACATCGAGACCTGGCGGTTTTTACATAATTCTCAAACTCTCAAGCGTAGAAGTTAACGTTGACATTCTGTGTTGCTTTCACATTTACTACTTTAATACTGTTTTAATCATTTAGTGATTTACTAATGTTGCAGTTTCTTCTTTTTTAGGCCAGTAAGTATTTAAACAATGACAACTATACTCATGATAAATGTTTGTTTGCAAAACACAGTTTAGTATATTTTAATGGCAATTTTATGTATTTGCAATAAAGAAAAAGTCATTAGAATGCAATATAATCTATTTTTAAAATGTACTAATTTTCTAGTCAAATTATTTCAACTGTTCTTCTATTTACATGCAATTCTTTTTATTAATGAAAACTTTTTTACCATTGTTCCTT
Organism: Anisus vortex; assembly: GCA_949126835.1. NCBI lineage: Eukaryota > Metazoa > Mollusca > Gastropoda > Planorbidae > Anisus > Anisus vortex. The sequence goes on from OX421496.1 coordinate 34,785,844, forward strand.
TGTCTGAAACACTGTCAAAGTCTGCTGGTATTTGATTGTAACATAAAGTATAACAGGAGAATCACAATAAGCATAATGTTTTTTATATGTATATATATACATATGGGTTGATGGTATTAAAAATATGTATTATTACACATAATAAAATGTAGTTTTGGTTAATCCTTAGATGTAACATTTTTTTCTTCCATGTATTTTAGGCTATATCAATGAGAACAAATGTTGAACTGTGATTCGCATTTCGCATAAGAGCATTTTCTTTTAACTAAACAAGCGGTACACTGTTTACCATTTAAGGTCTGTAGGCCTACATTACATATCAAAACGTGTGTACATGTTTGAAAACTTTCTTACGATGTTTGTCCTAAAATGTAAAACCTAGAGTGTGATTAGAAATATTAATTAGTTCTTTCAAAAGGTTCTCTCCCTCTGTTGATTATTGCTCTTGTTTTTCAATTGCCTCCATTTTAAAGCCTTATAAAGCATTAGGTCTATGATAATCATAGGATAATTCTATTTCATTATGTTGGTCATTAATGATTTACTGTTAACCACCAAACAATTCTTTTTGAAAATATGCAACTTTCAAACTTTTAAATTGAACAAGTTGAATGAAATAAGATTATGTGAATGTATTATCAAATTTTAACTTATTTATATACACATGAACAAGAAGAACTGATGTTAAATTTTGTATTATTACTATTTTCTAAATGAAGAAGTAGGCCTATTCTCATTGTACAGTAACAATATCCCCCCCCCCCCCGATATTGATGTGATCTATACCTAAATTTAAGTTACCACCTGTGACAATTTTAGATTCGTATTGTTGATGTATAAGATTCTCAAGACAATGTCAATGGTATTGACATACAAGGGGGAATGTGTGGCCAGCACAATGTCCCGCTGCCACTCACAGCCCAAACAATGTGTGTCATCCATCAGCACTGGGTACTAACCTGGCTAAAGAGCTGTTGGCTTTCTTGCAATCAATGACAGGTTAACAAATTCATTTGTTGTTTTGTTTTTTTAGTTGTATTTTGTTGTTACGGAATGTGTTGGTTAATTAAAGGGGAGGCGAATAACATCTAGACTTGAACTTTGAAACATAACCCCAAACAATTTACATGTATTTAAAATCTTTTATGTATTGGCTGAGAAATCCAGAGTTGTTTTAATTCGTGATCTCGATTTTCATGAATGTATACGGTTGGTTACTTCAAGTTGTTTGGGATCTGCTTAACCAACCAACTTAATGGCGTACGTTTTTTTTTAAATTCGTGAATCAAAAGCAAGACACAAAATGTATATAATATATGTGTGTGTGAGTACTTCCCATTTGTATCGAGACTTATAATATGATTTCCTGTTTTTGCCATCGTTACATGCCATTTGTATTAATTGAATGTAATTCACACGCAAAACGTGACTTAACCTTCAGGTTGTATATGTAGTCATTATTTATTGTAATTTGTTTTGTTTTTCTACATTCAAGGTTGTTCTTTATTTACCAACACAAATTGTCTGTGAAATGGTGCTATTTAAAAAAAAAAAACTAACAACAATATATAATAACAAAATAAACGAGATACCAAAGACACGAATAAAACTTTACCTTGTCTATGATTCTATGGTTGTTTCCTTGTTGCTGTTTTTAATGGTGTTTTTCGCGCATGAATAAATCTGTTTTTACACATTAAACTTGTATTGCATTAAAGTGGCATAATTTAATCAATAGAGCTTCCATTTGTTTCATTAACTTATAAATAATATGGCTCTTATTATAGCTTTGATAAAACGTGATAAAGAGAGACTGAGATAGAGAAAGTTTTTCTAATAGTGCTTTAAAATAACTTTTCTTCTGAGAAGTTTCACATTTATTAACATATTCTATTAAAAAGTTGCCATTTTTATCTTGACACTAATTACATTAACTTGACCCAGCCAGATTTCAGTATTAGTTGATTAATTGTATATTATACGGAAAATGCTGAGTTTTATTGTTTTAGCTATGATAGGCCCCTATGTATTTTTCTTGTAAAAAATATTTACGATATCATCACAATGAAATTTTGTTGTAGTATTCTTTATACTATTGCTAACAAATTTCATGTTATAATAAGTAGCCTACGTAATAATTTCTTCTTTTATAAACTTTTCTTACCGGTGGATAGCCTACTATTTAGGCATTTTTTAAAATTTACCGACCAAAACCCCTTAAAATTCAACCACATATCAAGTATAAGATATCATTCAGAGCAAGCAACTTAAAATTCATTTGTTTAATGAATTGGTTGCTATGGCAAATGGCAACGGCCGTCATTGGCGTCATATTGGATTTTATAGGAGTTTTTAAAAATATATCTTCTCTTAAACCGTTATACCGGAAAATAAACAATTAGATGCACTTATAAAAAAAGTAATAAAAGTACAACAACGTGATGCAGCCACTTTCTTTGTAAATGTAGGCTTATTGATTATTTTTTTAAAGCACTTATTAAATATTTCATTTTTCGCATTAAAAAAAACAACTCAACGTTTGTGCTCATAAAATAAAATGTATCAAATAATACCGAAATCTGGCCGAATCTCGTTATTGTAATAGGTGCTTAGATACACATATAGCAAAGTCTCAATACAATCGGTAAAGAAATGTGAAAGGAGTAGTAAAAAAAAGTTAACAAGAAAACCATAAAAACGAAGTTTTTATCATACTCCCTTTATTTGCAAACTAAGTTTACCATCATGTAATTAAATAATTGATTGACTACTGCAAATGAAACGTACAGAAACATATCTGTGTCGCAAATCTCAAAAATATCTCCTTACTCCGTATGAATTGTTCTAAAAATAATCTTAGCGCATAATTTTTTTTTTCTAGCTTTGCGCCGAAAAAGTTTAAAAAGTTGGTCAGGCATTTTGAACGCGAAATAATTTTTTTTCTTATACTTTCCTTTTAAGAAATGAATATTGTCATAAGTGTAGTATTATTATGTTGTTTAAACTGAAAATTTGATAGGATGTATTGTTAGTCGGGGCAAGTTTGCTGTCCAAATTTCAGCTCGATTGGACCACGGGAAGTGGTCGAAAATCTGAAGCCGATTCTTGCTCCCACGACGCACGCATGATTGCAATTAGACAGACAGAAAATGGGAGTAAACAAGAAAACCGTAAAAACGAAGTTTTTATTATACTCCCTTTATTTGCAAACTAAGTTTACCATCATGTAATTAAATAATTGATTGACTACTGCAAATGAAACGTACAGAAAAATATCTGTGTCGCAAATCTCAAAAATATCTCCTTACTCCGTATGAATTGTTCTAAAAATAACCTTAGCGCATAATTTTTTTTTCTAGCTTTGCGCCGAAAAAGTATAAAAAGTTGCACAGGCATTTTTAACGCGAAATTAAAATATTTCTTATACTTTCCTTTTAAGAAATGAATATTGTCATAAGTGTAGTATTATTAAGTCGTTTTAACTAAAAATTTAATAGGATGTATTGTTAGGCGCCACAAATCTGCTGTCCAAATTTCAGCTCGATCGGACCACGGGAAGTGGTCGAAAAATCGAAGCCAATTTTTGCACCATTGACGATTGCAGACATTGCAACTTAAAATAAAGGGAGTAAACAAGAAAACCATAAAAACGAAGTTTTCATTATACTCCCTTTATTTGCAAACTAATCTTACCATCATGTAATTAAATAATTGATTGACTACTGGAAATGAAACGTACAGAAAATTATCTGTGTCGCAAATCTCAAAAATATCTCCTTACTCAGTATGAATTGTTCTAAAAATAATCTTGGCGCATAATTTTTTTTTTTTAGCTTTGCGCCGAAAAAGTATAAAAAGTTGCACAGGCAATTTTAACGCGAAATCAAAATATTTCTTATACTTTCCTTTTAAGAAATGAATATTGTCATAAGTGTAGTATTATTAGATTGTTTTAACTGAAAATTTGATAGGATGTATTGTTAGTCGGGGCAAGTCTGCTGTCCAAATTTCAGCTCGATTGGACCACGGGAAGTGGTCGAAAAATCGAAGCCAATTTTTGCACCATGCATTGACGATTGACGATTGCAGACATTGCAACTTAAAATAAAGGGAGTAAAAATAACTTATTATTTTGAGACAAACGCAAAAAAGTAAGAAAAGTTTATAAAATAATAAATTAATTAATATAGGCCTAGTCTATACACAGACATTTATTTCAATAAAGATTTAGTAGTCTTAGTTATTTTGTGATAAAAGGAATAGATAGCAATATAGGGGAGACCGGGGCTAGTCCGCCCATTTTTAACATTTTTAGCTATTCAGGGTTTATTTCTGGATGGAATTCTTTGCCGATTCTCATAATCATTCCCCAACTATTCAGTTAATATAAGCTAGAAGGATTTTGGGAAACCTCTGCCCCAAATCACACAATAAAATCAAATGTGAGGTCACTCTGTGTGGGCGAATGTGCCCCACATGCGGGGCAAGTTCGTCAGACATGTGGGGCACATATGCCCATGAGGGGCAAATCCGCCACATGCAAAAGAATTCACTAAAACAAGGCTTAAACACTCGATACCAAAAAGTACAAGGCAAGCTTTATTTATGTTTATGGTTCCAAATTTCGGTATAGATTTAAAGAATAAAAAGTAACCAAGTTGGATCTAGATGAAGAACTGTTTTGATCCCAAAATGAATGAATCAAACTTTAACTGAATACAAAGTGTAACTTTAACTTGAGGTTTCATAACGATTCAAATTCAAAAGCATCATTCGAAATAGTCAAGAGTCACTTGATGCACAGTAGTGGCATGTGTAATAGTCACATTTGTCTCCAATACAATGTTCATGTGACCATTCTATGCACTGCAGACATTGTATCCAGGATTCCTTTTTAATGTGAGACCACTTTAAGAGACAATTGAGAAAATGCCATTTCTCATCTTCTTCCTCTGATGACTATTCCTTTGCAGTGCTTCTTTTTGCTTTTTTCCAGGTCGCTTTGCGCTTTTCTTGCGCTTTTTTTCCAAATGGTTCAGTTCTAAGTTTCGCTTTTTCTGGCGTGTCTGTCAGAATGCAGCTTTTGCTCTTCCTTTTCCCGCGTGTTGGTAACTTTCGCGGAGGAGTTTTGGGGTGAGGCTTAATTTAAACAGGCGAAAAGTCAGCTGCTGCTACAAGCCGCACCGGTGTTCCTTGCCCTTGAGAAGGGCCTGTTTGATAATGTCGAGAAGGGTCTGGTTTATCCTGGCAAGAAGGGCCTGGTTGATCCTGGCAAGAAGGGCCTGTTGATCCTGGCGAGAAGGGCCTGTTTGATCCTGGCGAGAAGTTTCTGGTTGATCATGGCGAGAAGGGCTAGGTTGATCCTGGCTAAAAACTTCTGGTTGGTCCTGGTGAGAAAATTTTGGTTTGTCCTGGTGAGAAAGTTCTGGTTGGTCCTGGTGAGAAAGTTCTGGTTAGTCCTGTTGAGAAGGGCCTGGCTGATGTTTCTGGCGAGAAGTTTCTAGTTGTAGTGGATTGTCTCAATCAGTCACTGAAGAGAGACAGAAATCGTTTTCTTGGAAAGTGTCAGGACTGTAAGGATAGATGTCTGCTTTTGCAAATCCTTAAATGATGTTCTGCACTGTCATAGTGGGACCCCATGCCTCATTAACAATCTCTGGAAGTTGATAAATTGTCAATGGGGAGCCAGAATGATATCAAAGTCAGTTTTGCTGAGCTTGCCATAGGCGTTTTTTTCAGCGGGCCGAACACAGACAGATTCTCATTGGGGCAGGTTCACCCATCTGTCGGATATGCCCCAGCCAGTGTTGGCGAACCTGCCCCACTATCACCTTTCTACGATTATCAATCCATTACAGCAGCCTTGGTAAAGAAAGCGACAACGTGACACCATGAATGTATCAAGGAGAGCCAGTGTTTTGATAACATGCAGTGTCGTTTAATAGCCTTTACTACTTCTTGCGTAATATGAGGAGATGTAGTACGAAGAAAAAATCACTTACCTACTAAAAAAACACAAATATCACGGTAGTAGAGCAGTCTAGATTTGTAGTTATTTAACACATACACAAGATCAACCAGACGCAATTACTGAACGGCGTGGTAGTGTCGTCCAGTCTAAAAATAACTCAGTTTGTGCGCAATACCACCATGGCGAATGTACCCCTATGGCGGACTAGCCCCGGTCTCCCCTATATTTTTTATTATATTATAATCCTGATGATCAGAGAGTCCAATATTGTGAGAATAATGGGCTTTTATAACTTAAGATAATTTGTAAGTTAGGACTATCCTTCAAAAACTATTAAATAATGAAATATAAAAATAGAGCATTTATATAAATCTAGTAGGGCCTTGTAGGGCCTATAATTTATAAAATTGGCCTAATGACTAATGACAATAATAGCCTGCTATAAGCTAATATAAAGGAGCCTTAAACAACATATTTTTGCATTCAAAACGAAAACTTGTTGAAAGTTTGGAGATTATATGAACGAAATCGGCGAAAGACGCTTCGCCTATTAGCATTAGCATGTAAACTCCTGTAAACTTAAACACGACATTTGGTGCTACCAATTGCTACCAATGAGCTGTTTTTCGGGGATTTCCATTTGTTACTATAATCCCTTTGATGGAAAAACCATTCCTGGTTTACCCGTAGAAATTTCTTAGCAAATTTGTGAATTACCGTTGAGCTAATTTTAATATCATCTAAATCATATGGCCTTATTGGCCTTTTGGTTGATAGGCCTACACATAGTTTCGATCAAGTTTAATAACGTATAGCCTACAATAATAAGGTAGGCTATGTAATAGAATTAAACGGGCAAAACATTCTAAAAATTCATTTATAGTAGTGAAATGTTAGGCATACAGTAAAATAATCAATAATCTTGATTTATTTTGAGATAGACTAGGCCAATGGTCGTGAACCTAAGCTTATGGCTCGCGAGCCAGATGTGGCTCTATTGATGGCTGCATCTGGCTCGCAGACAAATGTTCGATTATAAAAATAATATTCATTTGATCTAAATATTAATTGCATATCAATATTTCATTCTACAAATGAGCTAAAGTCTATTGCAGCTCAGCATCAGAAAAGCTAAAGGAGATAAACTCCGCTGACCTAAAAGACAGAAAAATAGCAACCCTGCATTCATTGCGATTCAAGGAAAATAACTCTTGCACACATTACCTTACATTTTTAGTTTTAAACATAATGTATGGCTCTCACAGAATTACTTTTCAAAATATGTGGTGTCCATGGCTCTCTCAGACAAAAAGGTGCCTAACCCCTGGACTAGGCTATATAGCCTAAAGTCAATAATTTATGTTTACGATCACATTTTTAACAACATTTAATTAAAATAATTTCTGATTTCACTCAAGCGAATTAATATATACATAATAGTAAATAGATTTTTTTTATTAAAAAGAAATATAAAAAAATATACATATTTGTCAAAAATTAAATTTTATTTTCTTGAAATTTTCATAAATTAATTCATTTTTTTTTAATTCAAACTCATATGATTACAAAATAGTATTTTATAGCCTGTACAAAAGTATGCTTACAGACAAATCAATATGGTTCGGCTACATTAACTTTTAGATCTTTAAAAAAATTAACTTGGAAATTAGGCTTATGTGATTTTATGAAACACTTTGTTATGGGAGAGCGGGGCTAGTTGTCAGTGCGGGTAAGTTGTCATAGTCTCTATTTCGGAATGTTGTAGCTAGATTGATGCTGTCTTCTTTTGGTATCACTTAAAGGACATATAGGCCCTAATTATGATTGTTATAATTGATGTTATTAAGTTGGCGTTAAAAGTTTTTTTTCAAAATGCAAAAATGTCAAAATCATCCCTTTGAGTAACTTTTTAAAATTGTTGTTTATCGTACACTACATTGACAATAGCTATTCTTTGACTTTAATTTTTTGATAATATTGTAGTGTTGGGATCGCTTATGTTGATGAGCTATTCAGTTGTTAGTCTTACAACAAGGATAAAAAGTTATTTAGGTCAAACCGTCCTCTACCCTATGTGGGGCAAGTTGTCATACTCTATTTTTAAATAAGTATATTACTAAACTTATTAAATTAATGTTAGTAGCGCATGCAATGCTAATTATTACCAACATATGAATCAATGATGTATTAATAAACAAATATTTTCATTTACCAGTATAGATCTAAATTTCTAATAAGTTTAATATAATTAATTGACCTTAAAGCGCTATTGACTTATTAAAATTTTTTAAATATCTAAAATTATGAAAAAAAAACATAAAAAAGAGTATCATATATTTACATTATCAGACCTAGCATTTTGGATAGTAAATATTTTAAAAAAAATTCATTAAAAATGAAAGTGCTAAAAACACAATTTTCGAACACAAGTGCCTGCAGATTTTTATTGTTTGAATAAGTATGATTATTTAAGTTTTTTCAAAGAAATTATGAATACAATTCTTGTTTTCTTCATTCAGTATATATTTTATAAAGTTTTCCCATTTCAATTTGATGTATAAGCCAACATTTCAAACGAAACCTTATCATGACAACTTGCCCCTCAATGGATGACAACTTGCCCCACCCATGGGGCAAGTTGTCATTCTTTGGAGCCTTCCGAAAATGTAATCATATCAATTTCTGGAATAGTTTAAAGATGTATAAAGCTACTTTTAAAGCCACTATGAAAGTAAACTTCTAAATAATATAGATTTTACAAAAATTGACTCATTCGTTTTTTTTATTATATAATAAAATATAAAAAGTATGACAACTAGCCCCGGTCTGGAAGAGGTGTGGAGAAGGGGAGGAGGGCATGCTCAGATAAGGCAATTGATACCTTATTTGTTAAAATGTTAAAAATCTAAAGATGATAAGTCAGTCTATATCTGCATTATGAAAGGTACACACAATATTATTTTTACTTCAGCCGGGGGCGGGGGGGGGGGGGGGGGGGGGTTATCTTCTTCCCGTAGTGATAAATATTGCATATTAACTTTAGGAATTACAAAATTATTATTTTTTTCATTTTACTTAGGACTGTGTGTCCTATGCGTTTTCGTGAAGGGATGGAAATTTGTTCCTCCCTGTTTCATGATCAGATGTCAACACGTTTTTAATTATAAGTGTTGTATACCTCTCTTTTTCAAATCTTTTTTGCTCACTGTAGAGCATAAAGCAGAAACAAATTTCTGTTATGACTCCCTGACCTTACTAGCTAACTGATCATGCCAGGTATTGCTATTTTTTATATTATTGTATATAAGAAAGATCAATTTTATCCACTGGACAAGTGAAGGAGCTTTCACAAGTTTCTGTGGCAACGGTATACGAGGAAATGTGTGGCCAGCACAATGCTCAGCTTTAACGATTGTCAGGCACTTATCAGAGCTGGATAGACCCAGGAACACCGTTCAGATTTTTCAGACATAGGAACAAATCTTAGCACTAAATAGGATTTGAACCCAAATACTTTCGCTAGGCCACCAAGCCCTCTTTGTTACACCCAAACTATGATAGTTAATTCGCAATAATAGCTAGGAAGCAAGATAGATCGTTAGGTAGCTAGATAGCTAGCTATATAGATAAGTAGACATATATATATATATATATATATAGAGAGAGAGAGATAATTATACAGGCAGACGGATAGATTGATAAATTTATTGATAGACTGACAAAAACACAAACAGGCAGATAGGTATACAATTGATAGATAAACTGACTTATACATAGACATGTAGCGAGGTGAATATATAGACAGACACTCAGACATGAAGAAATTTAGATAGATAAAAATGACTAACAAGCAAACAGTCAAACAGATAAATAGACTGACTGACACACACAGTTTGACAGAGATAAATAAAGTGATAAATAGACAGAACTAGCCGCTCATAGAAAGACAGACATATAGAAAATAAGATATATAGATAGACAGGCAGACAGAGAGAAAGATAGAAAGACTGAAAGATACACATCAGGTACATAGAGTGACAAACATACAAACAGATACAAAGAAAGCTGGATATATATTTTGACAGACCCACAGACTGGCATACAGATAGGAAGCTGTATAATAAAAAGATAGGTAAATAATTAAGTAAGTAGGTGAAATAGTCATTAATATTGAATCACTAGGCACTCGAAAAATATTATGTAACGTTACCTTCTAAGTCTTAAAACAAAAAAGTTATTTCAAGGTGCTATATTTTCAAGGCCTTTTTTTAAAAAAAAAGTCAACAGGTTATTCACTTTTTGACATAAAAAAAAAATCAATATAATGAAAGGTGAATGCCCCACCCACCTCCGTAAATGGTGACATAACCCAAACCAGTATAGGCTAAAAGGTGACATAAGCAGATTATCGAGGCATTTATTTGACTGTAAAGTGCAAAGTGCTGTTTATGTAAAAGGTTCGCTTTGAAAACGTATTAATGTTTGTTATTGCAAATGTAAGGATAATAACAAGTCATAAATATTATTATATATAGGCCAACATATCCAAAAACTTAGCAAGCTACATCCTGCCCAGTCCATAGAAAAGATACGCGAAACACACAGAGAGAGAGAGAGAGAGAGAGAGAAAGAGAGAGAAAGAAAGAAAGAGATGTATGTTTGTTTGCGGGTATGTGAGAAAGAGAGAAAGCAAAAATCTTTATAATCAACTGATAATTTGGGCACATTAAATTAAAGATTAAGAGCTTTTAAAGAACGAACACATATGAGCAACGGCGTTAGCGGGTTTCGAGTCAATCTGCATCTAAAGACTCTCACCTCGCCAACACAAAAAAGCACAAACGTACCCTTAACATTTTCTTGGAGAAAAGAGGGGATTGTCTTTATAGATATGATCCCACAAATCGCCTTCAATGCAACAGTTGAGTCAGACAACAAGACTCGATTATGTCATTTACTTTACCAAGACGCGAGTCAAAATCACTTTATGATTTAAGATGGTCAATTAAACCATTTCCCCATTGGACTATTAACATTTTTAGGTAGGACTATAAAGTAGTAATTTAGCCTAATGTCTATTTTTCATATAGCTAATGTCATATAATGAAGGGATGTTCTTACTTTGCTTTCTGGCAGCCCTCGAAGTTGACACAACAAGAGAGTAGCCTACAGGCGTTATCAAAGAGGCTCGAGAATAGAAGACCTTAGCTCTACGGATTTCAAATGGACTTGCGTTTGAGGTTCCTTGGTAAGTAATAGACTTTCCATATAATTATAATTAGTAACTAGACATCTATATTATAGGCGGATGGTGGGGATGTTGTGATGACCATGCGATTTATTCAAAGCTAAGAGCCCTTTGCAAGGTCTGTAATTATTTTTAGCAATATAGCCCTCAAACAAAAAGTCAAATGAAAGAATCAAAATAATTATAGAATCTTGTATTTAGCTTATTATGGGCTTAAAATAAATATAACCAAATAAACACCACTTTGACATAAGTTATTACAATACGCCTACACAATGACAATGTATTCTTGTTTTGCATTTGTAAAAACAATAACCTTCCTGGTAACCATTATTCAGGGCCCTCGAGAGAAAAAAAAGATGCCGGTACGAGATATTTTCTGGGCCCCCTCCCCCCCCCCCCCCCCCCAAACACAATTTTTTTTCTAACACTAGTCATATCTAAATGATTTATTTGTATTACGTACGTTTAAAAAATCAGGAATCTGTCATAAATGTTAACATTTACCATTATAGCCTAATCATTTCAATCACAGCCTTACATGTCTTTTACAAAAATACTTTAATCAAGTACATAGTTCTTAGTTTGAATTGTTGTAGATCTAACTGTTCCTCCACTTCAATATTAATCGGAATTGATCTTGCAAATATTATAAAGATGTGTAAAATGGGAAAAGTGACTCTCACTGATAATTGATGAGTAATTTGGTTGAAAAGAATCAGAGAAGTATTTGAGGTTTTAAAGTTGGATAACGAAATTGTAAATTAACTTGTCATAATTAATTTTAATATGGATTAATTAAATGTGAAAATTGAGAGAGTAAATGAAGAATATGAGACACATGTTAAGATAGGCTATTTGTAGTTGTCACAGCTACATGATTTAATAATTGGGGCATATCTATGACAGGTGAAACTCTGTAATAAATAAATAACAATATTATATCAAGTCAATTAAAAAGACTTCAAGTTCAATGCGTTTTAAATTGTATTTATATAAAGTATAAACGATTAACAACTTCACAACTTTTCAATATGGTACTATGACAAAAAAGTACATAAATATGCATCTTAGTCGCATTTTATGCATGTCTGTCGAATCATTAGTTATTTACAAATATACCCAAATCATTCATCTTTTGAATGCTTACTGTTTCGTGAAAAGAAAGACAACAGAAAATACACCAATAGGCCTACATGAATGATACAAAAAACAGAAAAGAAAAAGACTAATTTTATTAAAATAGGGCTGCCTTAAATTGCTTGCCTTTTTCTTGGCAAAACTATAATACGAATTACAGTTTCAAAGTTTATTTCTCTTGCAATGCCAGACTCAATACTGAGCCTAGCTAAGTTATCCAAGCGATCCTGACTCATGGTTGACCTAAGGTAATTTTTGATGAGTTTAAGTTTACTGACGCTCCTCTCTGCTAATGCTACTGTGGCTGGTGCTGTAAAGGGACATCCTCGAACTGATAATTATGTTAGGAAAAATATTTTCTAATTTGGAATTCGCCAAAGCATTGAACAGTTCCAATGCACCCAACTGTTTTTTTACCAAAATTTGCACTGTGAACCATTGTTAGGTAATTATTTCCCGAAGAAAGTCTTCACAACTTATGTCATTAGAATACTTTTCTGCTAACTTAGCAGCTTTATACTTCGAGTCTTCTTCTGACATCTTTTGGTTAACCCAAAGAAAGCTGAATGTGTCAGAAAGATCTTTGACTGACTTAAACCGAACTGTAAACTGTAAGCCCTCCAATAACACTATCAAATACAACATAAATTATATGTTTTCGAAAGTGGGCTTCCTCAGGGCATTCTTCTGTTTCATTCATCTCATTCACATTTTCATCAGGTGTATCCTCATCATGGAATCTTGTTCTTTTTCTGGCAGTTGTATTACTGTTCCTAAACAATTGTCTTTCTATCTGCAGGTGGGCTGCAACAAGCTTAGCTTCATTCAACATTGCTTTCCAACTGTTTCGCAAGGCCCTTTCGCAAAGTTGTGCATATTATAAGCTTTCTCTGTTTGCAACTTCCATATCTATAGTCGCATCACAAGATTGAATGACTTTATTGCAGAAGTCAATAGGGACTAGTATACTGTGCCACACGACTGACATTATGATGCACGTGAAAGAACCGACATAACATATAGATTTCATGGATTTTATTTCTGGTTTTCGGAGTAAGACTCAGCTTTAACAGGTCTTCCAAAGCCAACTCAACCCCTGGTAGATGAGCCAGAAATGGTTTTACACTTTCAATTCGATCAGACCATGTGGTGCTAGAAATGCCATGAAGCTTTGACAGTATTTTCCACCTCTTGGGTTGCAACTGAATAATGTTTATTTACATTTGTCTAAAATTATCATACATTAAATCTTCCCTCTTGGCTATCACACGGGAGATTATTAAAGTGTAAAAGGATCGACTAACTAGCTTTGACTGCCGTACTAGTATGCAGAGCTATAGAGTAGGCTATGCAGACCTAGGCTACTAAGGTAACAGGGAGAACTGTAAGGCTCATAGGTCTATAATATATTTGTGTCTCTGGAGAAAAATAATAAAAAAGAGATCCTAAATGCTATCGAAAATAATTAGGCCCCATATTACAACTAAAGGCTTCATTGCATGTTTAGAAAAATGTTCAGGTACACATTCAGAGAATACCAAAATTAAGGGCCCCCAGCGCCACGTGAGATTGTAGGAGGTTTTGGGGCATCTCCTCTTAGCTTAATAGCAACAATTAAAAAATACTTGCGTAATTGCCCATTTAATTTTAGATTTTAATATTCAGGGTTAGGCCCCCCAAAACTCTCATGGGCCCCGGTACGGCGTACCGGCTGTACCCCCCTCTCGTGGGGCCTGCCATTATTACAAGGTGAAGGTTAACGCTTGTCCCAAGCACTTGACTTATTTAGCCGCTTACGTATTTTTCGGGAATTCCTCGCATTACAGATTTTGTTTATTAGAAAAAGAAACACGTTATGCCCTCAGACTTGTCGTCACTTAACAACCTTGTTATTTAAAAAAATATTCTAAACTACAAAATGGGTTATCCGTATCTATTTTGAAAACTGAAGCACTAGATACGTGGCAACTAATCACTATTACAAAAATTTCCCAAGGAAATGGCTTTGTCGGTGATTTTGGTATAAATAGGCCTAAAGTCTGGGGAAGAAAATCGCAGCTGTCGAGGTGTAGGCCTAAATATTTTGAAGACTTGAAGATTAGGGAAAATAAAATATTCAAGCCAATAATTTAATTGTATGATTTTAATCTTTTTCGATCCATCGAGGCTGTCTTTTTTCGTCAACTACCTCTTTTCTTCCACTGTCTTTTTTCGTCAACTTCCTCTTTTCTTCCACTGTCTTTTTTCGTCGACTGCCTCTTTTCTTCCACTGTCTTTTTTCGTCGACTGCCTCTTTTCTTCCACTGTCTTTTTTCGTCGACTGCCTCTTTTCTTCCACTGTCTTTTTTCGTCGACTGCCTCTTTTCTTCCACTGTCTTTTTTCGTCGACTGCCTCTTTTCTTCCACTGTCTTTTTTCGTCGACTGCCTCTTTTCTTCCACTGTCTTTTTTCGTCGACTGCCTCTTTTCTTCCACTGTCTTTTTTCGTCGACTGCCTCTTTTCTTCCACTGTCTTTTTTCGTCGACTGCCTCTTTTCTTCCACTGTCTTTTTTCGTCAACTGCCTCTTTTCTTCCACTGTCTTTTTTCGTCAACTGCCTCTTTTCTTCCACTGTCTTTTTTCGTCAACTGCCTCTTTTATTCCACTGTCTTTTTTCGTCAACTGCCTCTTTTCTTCCACTGTCTTTTTTCGTCAACTGCCTCTTTTCTTCCACTGTCTTTTTTCGTCAACTGCCTCTTTTCTTCCACTGTCTTTTTTCGTCAACTGCCTCTTTTCTTCCACTGTCTTTTTTCGTCAACTGCCTCTTTTCTTCCACTGTCTTTTTTCGTCAACTGCCTCTTTTCTTCCACTGTCTTTTTTCGTCGACTTCCTCTTTTCTTCTACTGTCTTTTTTCGTCGACTGCCTCTTTTCTTCCACTGTCTTTTTTCGTCGACTTCCTCTTTTCTTCCACTGTCTTTTTTCGTCGACTGCCTCTTTTCTTCCACTGTCTTTTTTCGTCGACTTCCTCTTTTCTTCCACTGTCTTTTTTCGTCGACTTCCTCTTTTCTTCCACTGTCTTTTTTCGTCGACTGCCTCTTTTCTTCCACTGTCTTTTTTCGTCGACTTCCTCTTTTCTTCCAATGACTTTTTTCGTCGACTTCCTCTTTTCTTCCACTGTATTTTTTCGTCGACTGCCTCTTTTCTTCCAATGACTTTTTTCGTTGACTGCATCTTTAATTAATGTCTTTTCTCCCACTGTCATTATTTTCAGTGTAATTATTCCACTATCTTTTCTTCCAAGTGCGCACTGATAGATTAAACATGTAAACAAAAAAGGATTTTAAGCCCTTTCAATTTTATGGATAGTAACAGAGCAATTAAAAGCAAACAAACGGACTAACTTAAAGCGTATGTATTTTAATACAACAGTAATGTATTTCATTATTTTTTTTTTTTATTTTTTTTTACTACAGAGCAATAGTTGTGCCTGTAAAAGGCTCTGAATCCAAATTATTATTTTTTTTTTGGTTCTCATGGTACAATTTTTTAGTTTTATTTCAATTTTCAAAGATATATTCTAATTTTATAATTGTATTTATTTTATCTATGGTTTTACATGTAGGCTAAACTAACAAAAAAATGCCGAAAAGAAACCTTTATATTTTTTACTTAAATTGACGAATTTATAAAACAGAAAATTAAACAACTGTATATTCTACGTAGCTTATTTTAGAGTAGTGAATATAATGATAAAGGAAGAAGTGTTTAAAAAATATAGAATTAGAATTGATTGAAAGAATATTTAATTCATTTCAAAATACTTTACTTTTGTTAAGCTTTATTAAGAACCTCAAAGTTTCGATGAGTTAAAAATTAATTATGCATAACATTTGCACACACACAAACACATATATACTATATTTATATATATATGCACGTGTAAATGTTAACTATCTGGCGTTGTTTTGAAAGAGACCAAGATTTTAGATAATGTACAATTAAAATATTTACTCAGAGTCATTTATCTGAATAAGATTGTAAGACAAATTCTCCAATGCGGAGAAAGAGAAGAAAGAACAAAGCAAGATTCAATGCTCATTGGTGTCCACCTTGGCTGGGTACGAGATTTTATTCAAACGAGACTTACAAGAAAACTCTTCGAACAGCTAAAAGACCAAATTTTGAACTCTGGCATTCAGGTCATTGTGAAGTATTGTTCCAAACCTTTTGGAAGTGCGCCTGTATAGTTTGAGTTTATTTAGAGAAAGAGAGACAATATGAGTGAGAAATATTCAGATTATGAGAGTGAAAAGAGAGAGAATATGAAAGACAAAGAGAGAAAGAGATAAATAAGTCAATCTTAAAACAAAACTAGGTAGGATAAGATCTGAATATGATGATAAAATTTTCTTTATACAAAAAAAAAAAAAAAAAAAAAAAGAAATATAAAATTGACCATTATTGGTAAAAAAAAAAGTATAATGGCAATGTTATTACAAGCAATCTGTGTTATTCAGTCATGCCCATGTATTAACTCTTTAGTTATTGACAACACCCGTCATGAAAGAGTCAAACCACTATAAAAAATAAGACTTGAAACTTATTACATGAATTTTTTTTATCAACTACAGAAATGTTACAGAGATTTTGTATTATTTGTGGTTGTGAAATAATAAAAATAATGATTATTTGCAAACGCCTTAGTTTTTCAATGAGAGTTATCTTCCTTTTCGTATTCTTCTCTTTCTTCCTTATAATAAATATTTTTTTTAAATCTCTTTCTGGTTTATCTTTTCATAACACTTCCCTTTATTTATTTCAGAATTACTATTTATAAAATTCTTTTCCACATTCTTAAATTTCTACATCGTTTTCTTTCTTTCCTTAATGATTTTTTTCTCCAAACATTACCTTTCCTCACATTTTACTTTCGTTTGTTTTTAAAGTCTTCCTTTTTGCAACTCCTTACAGTCTATGTTTACTTTTATTCCAATATTTAATTTTTATCTTTACTTTAATGTTGTTGTTTTTTTCCCTACATTTCTTTCGGTTATGTCTATCCTTTAATTTTTTTTTCCCTTACTTGCACTTTCATTATTTTCTTCATTCTTACTTTTTCTTTCTTTATTTTTTTTAGTATCAAAATTGATACACATTTTTTAAACTGAAAATATCAAGACGCGAAAAATAAAGCTCAAATGGTAAGCTACAAAATGTTTAAATACACATTGCAAGATATTGGCACATTTTCTTTCATTCTTTTCGTTCTGTATAAGCTTACTTAGTGTGTGGATACAAAAGGTGATGTTTTTTAGGCAGACAGATACCGTAATGATAATACACGAAGATAAGCTTAGGCCCTGTATATAAAACGTTAAATTCTTATCACAGCGCGTTCGACTGGCGATCCGAAGGTTCTGGGTTCGAATCCTGGTACAGGCTAGGATTGTTTTCCCGGGACTTGAGAGTGTCCCTGAGTCTACCCAGCTCTGATGGGTACCTGACATACGTTTGTGTAAAGTAAAGGCGGCTGGGCATTCTGCTGGCCACAAATCTCATAGTATGCCGTGGCCACAGAAACTGGTGAACGCTGCTTCACCAGCTCTATGATCAGTTTGGTCCGAAGGGCAATTTACTTTTTACAATATATAAAACGTTTAATTATTATCACAAAACTATACGCTTCAAGTTACACTTTGTATTATAAAAAATATAGATAATAATAATAATTGTATAGCGCTCCCAGCAAACAATGTAAGCTCACATCGCATTAAACATAAAACTAAAAACACGGATATAATCTCTTAGCTAAGAATAAAACTAATTGATGATTTAATAACTTTATAAACATTGGACAAATCAAATAAATGAAGCATTAACAGACCTAACCTATAAGTAAGACAGTAGTGGTCTAAAGCATGTTATCTAAGGTAAATATTGAAATAATGCGTTGTTAAGTTCTTTTTGAAAGTAACAATAGAGCTTGTTCGCCGAAGTTGAAAGGGAAGTAGATTACACGCCTTCGGATCGGATCTAGCCAATCACATCATTAATAGGCCTATAACAATAAATCTCGTCAGAAATGGAAATTCTCGTTTATAATAGTTAATGGGAAAACCCTTTAAGACATAATGCAAAAAGGAAAAGATAAAATTTCCAGAACAACAAAAATAAAGATAAGTCTGTGGACTCGATTATCTAATCTTACGCAAAAAATCGGGAATTTTTACAATTACGTTTTGTCTGACTCAGTCAACTGTCATTAAAAGAAGTTCTATTTTAATGGGAATTTTGATTGAAATTTGATTTTCAATGGGAGTGGGTGGGAAGGGCTATTTTTTGTCATGCAGTTTCGATAACAGTATTATTGATAGGTATAAGTGATAGCCTTTGTTTGAATATACAATAATTAAGTTGTTAAAACTGTTATCGAGAACATAAGATCAAACTGTTCTGCTGTTTCAAAAAGTCCGTCGAATCTTTTATTTCAGTTTAGGCATTACCGTAAGTACATCTGATAATATAATTATAATTGTACAGTTAATTACACAGTACCTAGGTAAACATTTTATATTGAGATGTATTAAAATTACAAAGGTTTTTAAATTAACCCATCATTAATTTAAATGGTGATCAATCCAAGACTTTAATGTTAATAAATCACAAGTTTTATGTTAATCAATATGTGTTTACATATACATTAATCAACATATCGATCATAGGTTGGACCATGGGCGCCCGCAGAAAATTTTCTAGGGGGGGGCAAAATATTTTTAGTAATGTTTTAATGTAGTTTTAATTTACTGAGCGCATTTGTATGGTGAACGAACGGACAGAACACTGAAGTAATTGTAGTACACTGTAGTAATGAAGGGCATACTGTAGCAACACATTTTTTATTAGCACAATATATGTATATAATAGACGTAAATTATACAACAAACCTTACTTTAAACAAACAATATTACAACGTAAATTTAAAATAAAATGTATTATTTAAACAAGAACTGGAGTCTTCTGTTATCGCTACCAAACACATCTACAATTTTCTCCATAAACTCATTTTTGTTGCTGTTCTGTCTCTATGTACTCACAACATGCACAACCTTGACAGACGTTCATCTGACATTGTAGATCTAAGCCATAGGTTTTCAACCTTTTTCGGCTCACCGCACCCTTTTAAAATCTTACCGCTCACCGCCCCCCCAACTTAATTTTAATTAAACATGTATAGGCCTATAATTAATTCTAAAACAAATTTATTTGTATTATTAATTTAGAAATATAAGAGATTATTTAATAGCACTATATCATGTAATTTCTATAATTATTAATGTTTTAAATATAAACTCCTTAATGGACAAAACAATTAATGCAGGAAATGTTTATTTACAACTGTTTAACATAAATTATTTTAATCCTCTAATAATTAAATCTTGTTATGAATACCACAATGTTGAATGTATATAAAGAAATAATAATAATCAGTAAAATTTGTTATATCACAAAACAGAACTTGTTCGGCATCACTATTGAATCAAACGTAGAAAGTAGAAACATTTGTTAATTAAAGGGAGATAATTATTTCGTTTCATTTGAGCTAATATTTCTGTATTTTTTTCTTTTATAATAAAAAAATTAATGGCTTACATTTATAACTTTAAAATGATCTAACTGTAAAAATTATTTGAAAATTATATAAATATTATATGACTAAAGAATTTATATGTATACTTTTAAGCATTACAATAACTACTCAGTTTGTATGATTAGGCCTACTACGTATCTATACCATTTAACGATAGCTTAAACATTAATTTAAAAAAAATTCAAACGGATTAAAGGACATTTCGGTAAAACTGAAATCAAAATATCATTAATATTAACATGTGTTAGGGCGAAAGTGAACGGTCAGCAGGGTTGACAGTCCGGTGAACCAACGATAGGACCAGCCAGCCGAACACCATATTTACCATGACGCGTCACACAGCCATTTAGCAGATTTCGTTACATTATATAAGAACAAATGGGACCGCAGCGACTGCAAAAAGACAGAGGAATCTCCCTCCTGAGCATAGTTGGTAAGATCTTTGCAAGAGGCACTATCAAGGCTGCAGGTGCTGTCATCTAGAGTCTATCCAGAGTTTCAGTGCGGTTTCAGAAGCGACTTATCCACTATAGACATGATCTCCTCCATTCGAATGCTACAAGAGAGGTTCCGCGAGATGAATAAGCCATTATACATTGCTTTCGTTGATCTCACTAAAGCATTTGATATGGTCAGCAGAAGTGGACTCCTCAAACTCCTGGCAAAAATAGGAATCCCTCCAAAACTGATCTCTTTCATTGCCTGTTTTTTTTTTAGAAAACCAGGTGCACAGTGAAGTTTAATCAGAGCCATTTGAAGTCCGCAGCGGTGTTAAACAAGACTGCGTACTTGCACCCACCTTGTTTGGAATATTCTTCTCGTGTCTACTGCACTATGCTTATGGAGACTGCAACGAGGGTGTCTACCTTCACACAAGCAGATCTGGAAAGCTCTTCAACCTTAACAGGTTCAAAGCCAAAATCTCAAGCAGTGTTCTCCTAGATGGCGAGATAAATAGTAGAGCACTATTGCAAGATTTAACAAAAAAAAAAACGAGTCTGTATTAACCTGCTGCTTACACGCTCCACTAAGTCATCAGTTTATCGAACATGCGTTCTGATTACCCTGCTGTACGGCTGTGAGACATGGAGCACATATTCCTGGGAGTAGAGAAAACTGAACACCTTTTACCTTAGGTGTCTCAGACTCATTTTAGATATAAGATGGCAGGACAGGGTTTCAAACGCAGAGGTCCTACGAAGAGCAGAGTGTCAAGACATCCGTATTACTCTCAGTAACAGACGTCTCAGCTGGCTAGGTCATGTACGCCGAATGCCACAGGGTCGACTTCCACAGGACATTCTATATGGAACGTTAGCTTCGGGACAGAGACCTGCTGGACGTCCATAACTGAGATTTGCGGATGTCTGCAAAAGAGATATGAAACAACTCCAAATTGACCCAAACAGTGGGGAGATCATGGCGCAGGATAGGCCCACTTGGAGGGCAGGAATCAAAGAAGGTTTGCGGGAGAGGAGCGCGCCAGTAAAAAGACAGTGGAGAAAAATGTGGTCCACTCCGCTACATTCAACTGCAGCAAGTGTGACCGTGCCTGTACGTCCAGGATTGGCCTCTTTAGCCAAATGATGGCTTGCAAGGGAAATGAATCGTCTCTCAAGACGAAAAATGCCGACGAATGTGCTGAACGATCGCTCCACCGTACATGTTGTTGCTGGTAATGTTAGCAAAACTAGTAAGGCATACGGCAAGGTAACAAGTCGATGAAATTTTGGCTACTTTTGTATTCTCGTGTTTTCCAAAAATCAAACTAACTCAAGGCTTCACTATCTCAATTATCAATGTGGTATACCTGATTAATCCCCAAAGATAATGAGATTGATATGACAATGGAAGGAGTCACAGTTGTTACAATTAATTATAAATGTTTTAATTTTTTTTTTTTTATATTTTAGTCCAAATTTTTTTTTTCTATCAATCGGGGGGGGGGGGGGGGGAGACACTTTTCCAGGGGGGGGGGGGCAAGTGCCCCCCCTGGCCCCCCCCCCTGCGGGCGCTTATGGGTTGGACCAAATTATCCATGGGGCCGGTGTAGCAGCGTTCACCAGTTTAATGTTAATCAATCTTGAGTTTTAATTAATTAATATGAGTCTTAAATTACATTAATTGTAGATTTGTTTTTAATCACTTATAGTAGGCTATTAATGATCATCGAGCATAAGGTTTTAATGTTAAGCGATCATGTGCTTTAATGATATTCAATTATAAGTTTTAGGCTAAAAAAGGTCAATAGTTTCTTAATCGGTTCTGGAGATGATGCCAATGGAAGGAGAGTTTTGACCAATTGTAAACAGTGAACTTAGTTTAATTTTTCACCTGGTAATGGAAGATATTGTTACTTAAGCATTTCGTCGAACTTTACATAAAGAAATGAGTAAATCTTTTATGCCGGGTTAAAATTTTCAGACATCCCTTCGTCATCACTGAATGGCTTATTACGGATATAGTTAGATCAGGACAATGAATTCTATTAAACATTGTATTTGGAATGGATGTAAAATGAATGACGAATGTAGGAAGAGTGCTCTCTCTAAATATAGAAAAAAAAACACGCACACACATTAGGGTGAAATTGTTCCCCTTTGCACTGATTAGAGCATCTTTGTCTGGAAAATCACAATCTCAATGAAAAAAAAAAAATTTATTCCAAGAAAAACCATCTTGACTTGTTTCATCTACAATTATTTGTTTTCCTCCTGAAGGAAAGTCTGGAATCGCAGCGGAATAGATTTATCATTTATCTGAAGATATGAGGCAAGGTGGCCGAGCGGCAGAGCGTTAGGCTGGCGTACTGAAGGTCCTCGGTTCGAATCCTGGTGAAGACTAGGATTTTTTCAGGGGTCTGGAGGGTGTCCCTGAGTCTACCTAGATCTGATGGGTACCTGACCTTAGTTGGGGTAAAGTAAAGGCGGCTGTGCATAGTTGTGCTTCACCGGCCGCCCTATGGATCAATTAGGTCCAATGGGATACTTTTTTTTGTTATATCTGAAGATATTAGCTGTCCATAAATGACGATTGTCGATTTTGGCCTATATCGCTTCCCCCCCCCCCCCCCACCTCTTTACTTTTTTCCACCAACGTCACGACTCGTCATAAAATGCCAGACTCCCCTCACAATATGACGCCATAAAGCTATGCACCGCCCTCCTACCCTTTCCCTATTCCCGCCCCAAAAAATAAAGTAGCGCCACATTTCAAATAAAAAAATGTGTATGTATAATATTACTTAAGCGTCATTGTCTTATAAGTGTTAAAATAAACAAAAACATTAATGTAGTTACCTATACAAAACAAAAAATAAATTAGTTTTATTTAAAGAAAGACATTTTGTGACGTTTCGTTACATTGTTGAAACATAACCTTCCCTTATTAAGTTACATATTGTCACATCTGTTTGACCTACCTCCCTTCCCATGATGCGTGGCGTCATTTATGGACGGTCGAAAAAGCAGACGAAAGGTGAGACTTGATAAAGATATGTAGTCTTCATGTCGTCTGTTGAGGCCAGTTGTAGTCTAATAGACTAAGGGACGTAATAAGGAAAAGGATATCTCTCCCAAGACAGCTGACATATTATGTAGTATTTTTGTGTGATTATTTAACTAAGTTTATTCTCCCTAATTGCATGTACAATAATCAGTACTATAAATTATAATATAAACTATATAAAGAGGGATAGAAGACATAATTTCAAATTTACAAATCTAAAATCAAAAGGATAGAAGACAACTAGGAAAATTTATATCAACAGATATATCGTTTTTAGAGTGAAAATAAAAACAAATATTAAGAATTCAAAGGGAGAGAAAAACAACAAGGACATTTTGTACACTTGTGTTTTTTACAAGGTTTTATACATTTGCGGATAATTAAACTTACATTTTATATACATATCATTGTTATACGAAAGACCCCTTTTTAAAATATAAATAATAATATTAATACAAATTCAGGAGAAAGGATGTGAAGCTGGCTGGTCCAGCGGTTAGTTCACCGGACTGTCAACCAAAAACCAACTGACAGGTCGCCCTGCAAGAGTTTGGGGCCAAGTTGACGCAATAATCTTCTATCTAGAATCTAGAAGGAACGTCTGTAAACTTATAAGATAAGAAGAAAAGATAGAAGACATTTTATTTCAATTTTACAAAACCAAAGCCATAGAAAACATCAATAAGATAATAATAATAATAATAATTGGTCATTTATATCGCTCCATGCTAATGCAAGCATGCTCAGCGCGCTCACAAAAACGAAACGACAATAACACTCTAAAATAGTTTTAAACAAGGTTTCGGCCGATGGAGGCACGAAACGACAATAACATTTTAAAATAGTTTTAAACAAGTATTTTGCTGATGGATGTGTACTTCATCAACTTAGTTGAAAAGAAAATTCGTCTTGAATGCTTTTTTTGACACAAAGTTTTTCAGTTTCTCAGGTAAGCCTGTAGGCGCCACAGATTCAAACGAGCGTACACCAAGAGTCTTTTTTCTGTGACCTTCCAAACCTGGAATTTCCAGGAGAGATTGTGTTGAAGATCGCAGCATCCTTAACGGGACATGCTTCGGTATAAGCTCTTTGAGATATGCAGGTGCTGTGCAAATAATGAACACAATTCTGCCTGGAGTACAGTGAAAGAAAAAATTATAAAAAAGTATTCCTTTTATGACATATTATCAATTAACAAGACCAGACCGAGTTGTTAAATATGATGATAATGAATTTCTAACATAATTTTCAGCCCTTTTGATTAAAAATAAGCAACAACAAATTTTTGACACTTACGCGAATTATTAATAAGAATATTTTTAAACAACCTATAATTTATATAAATGTTACAAATTGTGTCTTATAAATGGTTGAAAAAAAAATAACTTAGAAATCATAGTCAAATAATTAAGGTATATGAGCAGTCCACTTTCAAAAGGTGCCTTTAACTTATTTTAATAATAAGTTAGGACTATCCTTACACTTTTCTAGAATATCGACCAAGTGTTTATTTTTAAATGATCTATAAATTATTTGACGTTCTTTAATTCAACGTTCAAAACATTAAAAGTACTAAATAACTAGAAGTTAAAATTCAATTGTTGACTTAAAAAAAGAGTTTCTTTTTATTTAGGACCTCTCGCTAAGTATACTACATCAGAAATTGTTTTTGTTTGTTTGTTTGTGTTTTTGTGTGTGTCTGTGTTGTTAATGTTTCAATAGTTCATTAGTTATATTTACGTATTGAACTGATATAAATTAAGCGTACAATATATCGCGAAAAAAAATCATTTAAGTACAGTGAAACTGCATCGTATGCTTAGGATTGCGTTATTAGTATTTTCTATAGGGTGGGTCTAAGCCTAAAATATTATAACCGTTATAGTAATGGTCCGTAAATTTAGCTTTGCATATACTTATATTATGATACCTACGGTATTTGTTCAAAACTAGTCAAATAAGAAATACCCGAAATTGCAGATGCAACAGCACGAATTTTCGGGGTTTGACTGTATATGACTTTGTTATTTTTTTTTATTTGCTGTGTACTAAGTATCGAATTAAATAAAAGTCTGCGTGCGAGATTAGTCGTTGATAGCTTGGTTATCGGGAATATAATATTATTATTACCCTCTTGATCGTTGAGACTTGAGACACCCCTTTCAGCCCCCCCCCCCCCCCATCCACACTTACACTTCCAAAGAAAGTGTATAATAAGATAGTCGCCAGTATTCTTTAAGGCGCGTGGAGGACTTATGCCCGCCACGTTTTTCTGTTTGTTGTCATTGAAGGAAGAAAATCACAACGTCTACTACCAGACAAACGCTTTGCGGCCTATTTAAACTGGTGCGAGTGATAAGAATAAGTAGAAATGAATCTGTATATTATAGATCATAGGTTCTCAACGGGGGCGATATCGCCCCCCCCCCTCGGAGGGCGGTGGGAGGCTTTAAGGGGGCGCTGACATTCTCGGGGGCGATTGGGGGCGGTGAAGGGCAAGTGGGCGGTACAAACGTACCAGATGTATTTTAACACCTCAGCTATTTGAATCGATTAGTATATGGAGGATGAAATGTGATGTAAACGCTAGTGCAAGTGCTTATTATATTAATAAGAAATAGGTATCGCATTGACTTTTTTATGAAGTAGGGGTCTGTATTTGGCAAATATGGTGTGCGGCCGGCTGGTCCTGTGGTTGGTTCACCGGACTGTCAACCCTGCTGACCATTCCCTGTCGCCCTAACATTTGCTAATATTAATGATATTTTGATCTCAGTTTAACCGAGATGTCCTTATTGTGTTTTGCATATTCCAGAACATAATGTGAATATTGTTAAGCGGTAGAGATAAGTGGTAATTGAACAAACTGGGTAGTTATGTAATGCTTAAAAATATACATATATATACTTTAGTCATATAATATTTTTATAATTTTCAAATACTTTTTTACAGTTTTATCATTTTAAAGTTATAAATTGTAAGCCATTTATTTTTTATAAAAGAAAAAAAAACAGAACTAGATCTATTAGCTTAAAAAAAAGAACGGGCTAATTATATCCATTAAACAAAAAAATGTTTCCACATTTGATTCAATAGTGATGCCGAACAAGTTCTGTTTTGTAATATAACAAATATTACTGATTATTAGATCTAAGGCTTTTGCAACCAAAATTGAAACAAAAATAGACAAATTGCTAGCAACACACCCAGCAAACGATTCGCATTAATATTGATTTATTGAAACCTTTTGTTAAGGCAATTTTTTTATCTAGTAATTCTTACAATATGTTTCCTTTTCAGTTTTCTTTAAAGATAATTAATCACACAAAAAGTCTAGTCCACCTAAAAAAAAATTGCGGAAACTATAGTCCAGATGGGCCGAAGGGGGTGGGTGGGCGCTAAAAGAAAGTTGTGGGGGGCAGTGAGCGGAACAAAATTGTAAAAGGGGGCGGTGAGCCGAAAAAGGTTGATAATATAGGTTGAGGTTAGAGATAAACGACAAATGCTTCGTTTTGAAACAACAGCAGGTAAACCCATCTCGCTATATTATTAGTAATAAAATTCATTAGTATCATTCAACAACTAACCAAACTTCTTAGAGGCCTACACTCTATTACAATACATAAATAAAAAGAGAGGGAGAAAAAAATAGAGAGCTAGAGAGAGCGAGAGAGAGAGAGAGAGAGAGAGAGAGAGAGAGAGCAAGAAACAGACAGAGAAAGAGAAATTAAAACCAACCAATCCACAAATATAATTTCATCAAATTAAACATAAATTTGTTACATATTCCATTTCTTAGTTTTCTGTCTGGTTACAAACTACAATGATTTACTACTTGACGATAATATAATAATATGTTTACTTTCTTTTAAAATTAACACGTATTAAATGGTTTGGGTATTAAAAAAAATGACAGTAGCCTAGCCACAAGACGGGGACAAGATGGGTAGGTTAGTCAGTGCCGCCTCTCCCTAAACTCCCCCCTCCCAACCACCCCCAAACAAACACATAAGTTTTTTTGGGGTTCCAAACCGCGAATTAAAAAAAAAAAGGTTTTTGTTTTATTATTATCATTTACTGTTTACAAATATTTAATAAATCTAAATTTATGTTTCGCTATTGATAGTAAGACATACAATTAGTTGTTTAACATTTTAAGGATGATATCTTGCACCAGTTCAGATTTATCCTCCTATTCGTACACTATTTCTTCATGGTAGGCTACTATTGTTCCCCCTCCAGTTTATACTACTTGTCTCCCTTTTAGAAAAAAAAAACTTAAACCTTTAAAATTATGCAATATATCTTTTTTCATCCTTCAAATTTTTACGTTTCAACTTTCAACTATTAACGATTAGGTAAATTATTAGTTTTTCCAATAGTTTAGGTGAAATAGTACACTAGTTTAGAATGTTTTACTATCGCCTCCCTTCCGTACAAGTTGTTCCCACCACCACACACGCACACATACAAGTAGCACTGTTGCGACCCCCCCCCCCCCCGCACTTGTCCCCAGCCTCCCCCAGCGTGCATTTTAAGGGTGGCAAAACGTTGGGCGAGGCTGGGGACACGTCCTACGCTACACATAAATTAACTATAGTTATTTTTTTACTATTTTTATTATAGGCAAGAAAAAAAACAATTGACATTTTATTTCTCTCGGTAGCTTTGTGCATGTCAGTGCTTTCTTGTTTTAGTGATGGATGTTGTACTGTGTTTGTGTCTGAGTTTGCTGTTGTTTTTTTTTACTATTGTTGATCTCGCTATTTTAATATTTTAATAGCCTATACATAACTTGTGTATGGACAGAATGAGCCCACTGGTCAACTACTGTTATATACGTAATAGTGAACAAATTATTGTGATTTTTTTTTGTTTTAATTTGAGTCTTTACCTGAGCTAAAGGTTGGAGGGAGGGCGCCATATTTTGCAATTGTGGTGGGACATCATGCTTTCGGTGGAGTAGCCAGGATTGCAATTTGGAGGGGGGGGGGGGGGGGGCTAGCGAGAGCAAGGTAGGAGAGCAAATATACCAAGGCAGGGAGTTAATAGCTATTTTACTGCTCGCTTTAGCAGACGTAATATCTAACACCGCGAAATATATACTGTAGGCATACTTCATGTTTACTCCAAACTTGCACGTCTTAAATTGGGTGATTCGATGAAATCACTTACCATGGAGATCTAGGGGCATTTATCCTTACTGCTACATCAGATTTAATTTCCAGTGCAATAGAACATGATTGATCCCAGTGCAATATACGTTCTTGTCTTGGCCTTATTTTTCTTGTAACTCGGGTGCAGCAAAATCATACCACTTGCTGGGGTGACGCACGTCTTATAAAGCCTGCTGCTCATATATTCATGCTTCTATTTTCCTAAAGGTCTTTCAATGCCTTGTGTTAATCATTTGCACGAAGCAAATTTTAGTTGCAAAAATTATACGTTTTTATCAAAAATATAAAATCAATTTTATTTGTGGATTTTGCTATTGATAAATTTTTAGTACATTTTGTTTTTCACAGGAAGCTGCATCTGGGTGCCAGGATAACCTATTTTGTCTTCACTAAATTAAGTATCTAGCTCTTGGCTCTACAATCATGTCAATTTGGTTATCGGTCGCCGGGTCAATGATTAGTTGGCGCACAAGACTGGGTCCGGAGGTAGGCCTCCATCTGCATGAAAATGTTTACATTTAGATTTATTTTATTTGAATTGGGAAGAAATAATGGGCTATGTTAGAATTCAGAGGAATATATAATGTGTAATATTTTTAAAAATATTTTTTGTTAAGAATTAATTCTTTTTTTTTGTCTGTTTCAGAAAAACAAAGCGGATCTTTGCGAGACTCCAGTCAATATAACCTGATCTCAAAATGCATATATTTGAGAACCTAACCAGTATCATCTGTTCCGCCAAGTCTTCGCTAAAGATAGTCTGAATATGGTCTCTATTGATTCGTGTGATACCATAATACACTGATCGGTCATGTGTTGCGGCACACTAGCCTGTCAAAAACAATCCTCCAGGGCACGGTGGAATGTGGGCGTAGGAGAGGCCGTCAGCGGAAATGCTGCCCCCGCCGCCCCCAATGACCACATCGGTCATGGGATTGATGATGATGATAATACTCTGGAATCTGTTGAGAGACGAGCTCCTTTACTTTGACTCACTTTTACTAGGCCAGGAAGTAAAAACATTTTTTTTTGGTTTTCTTCTTCTTCTATCAACTTGACTGCACATCTGTTTGCTCTATTGCAGTAGATGTCCGAATTGAACGCCCATTGAAGCAGAGATTGCTCTCTATGTGCCACGAAATTCAGCTGAAAATCGCGGGTACAATGCTCCCTGTCCGCCATTTTTGCAAAGGTTCACTATCGTCCAAAGCGATGAAGTCCTTCTGTTGTCAATGCCATACTTGGCCTCTTCGAGGTGGACTCTTTACATGATAATCGACTGCTAAGATGCACCCACTCAAATATGGCACGGTATGAAGAGTACATAAAAGAACAAGCTAGGTATTTCTGACGAAGAAAATAGTAGGCCTATAGTAGCTTCAATATCAGTAGCACCCATGTCCAGGAATTTGTTTCTAGAGAAAGGTAATCTCACAAAACCTATTCTGCTTATCATTGCATATCGTAATCAGCCGGAACACTAATATTTTATAACTGTAAAATCGGGTAGACAAAATGCACTGAGTATTTTATTGAACGATGAAAGCTCTAAAAATGATTTAATCAGTATCATGATGATATGGCGCCTAAATAAAAAAATAATACAGCAACAAAATTAATAGTTAAGATCATTCAAATAATAATGTTTACGTGCAAAGGAAACCGAGCAATGCGCTTGAATTCCTTGTCCTAAGGTTGGGGTCAAATGATTTTAAATCATAATTATGAAAACCAAAAAATAAATTACTTTACATATTCAAATTATAAAACAACGATAGTATATAGCTCTTGCCTATGAATACAATGCTGGTATACGGGTAACAAATGCCTTGTTATTGAAGCTTTTCTAAAACATTAACATGCTTCTATGAAAGACAAAATAAATTTCTGAAAGGTTTGACATTAATCGTGCAATTTATGAGGAACTAAAAAGAATTGTATAGGTAGGTACTCAAAACTGATTTTAATTTTTCAAGCTATTGAGATTTTTTTATGTTAAATAGAAAGACAAAATGATTCTAAGAACTTTGATACCAACTTTATTACTGTATGTTAATTTTTAAGAAAGTTATGAAATTTTGAAATTTTACAAGTGGGTTACCTTTAGCCACCTCACAAAGTCCTATTTTTAGAAGTCATTATCTCAAAAAGTATATTGGCTATAGTTAAGTTACTTTGTTTACAAACACAAAAGTTTGTAGAGAAGAGACCCAATTTTTTTCGTGAATGTGGGGCATTTGAAAAATATACAAATATCGATGTAAAAATCATTTTTCATACTTTTTACAGTTTTTTTTCAAGGGAGACAAAAAACGCAAATCTGACCTATTTTTAAAAAATCACTAAAAATTACCTAATTTTAGTAGAAGCTTATGTTATATATCAAATTGAAGGTAATTCAATGCTCTATAGAGACCTACTAAATTGGCACTGTTTCAAATTATCAAAATTTAATTATTTTCATTGAAACAAAGTGTTCTAGCAAAAATTTTCATTTCTTAGCCATTTATCAATATTCGTGAAAATTTAACGAATCTTTCTAAATGTAGAAATATTACATCAATTTGAAGTTCATTTAAAGTACACAACTTTTATAGTAAAAAATGTTCTAAAATGTACTGTATAAGTAGTTATACGGACAAAGATTGTTAATCATGTACTTGAAAGTAAAACAAACAAAAGCAGTTTTTATATAGTGTAAGACTCGAGCATTAAACATTAAATAAGGCAAGTTAGTACATTATTTAATAATACACATTTTAAGGTAACAGTTATACGTGTTTTATTTTAAAGAGAAAGTTTTCAAATGTTAATTAAAGGTTTAAAATAACAACCATTGACTATTGCCTATTGATAGTAGTAACAATAATAATAATAATTAGTTATATCCCATAACTAAAAACAAAATATATTATTACAATCCAAACTTAAAACTGTTCATTTTATTACTTGTACATATGATTTGATTTGGTTTCTCTATTTTTTTTACATTGGTATAAAGTATAAAGACCAATATCTAATGGTCCTTAACACTAACCAAGAACGCCTATCACAAGCATTATATTCTAAGCTATAGTTTTTTGTATAGATAAATATTTAAAGTATCACATTTTTTAAATTCACTATTGATATTTCGATAACAGATTAATTGTTCAGTAGTTTATGGGGATATTGTGCATTATTTGAGACTTAGCCCCGTTTGTTCATTATTGCACTTCACCCACCCCCGCACTTTATACTAGTTGTGTTCGCTGTCCACCAATCTTTCCTACTTTTCACTATTTGCCACCCCCACTACGCTACTAGTAACAATACATTTTTAGCTCATACACTTTTATTTTAATTATACATTAACAATTATGAAACATATCTCTTATATCGACCTAATTTTAACTTTCATCTATTAGTAGTTCGCAAAAATATATTTGTTTTAATATCAGAACAATCCGTCTTTTCGACCTCTTGCCGTGCACGTTTCGCCCTTACCCCCCCCCCCCACATATAAAGTAGTACGATTCTACCCTATGTTCCCCTCCCAAACCCTCCTATTTTGTTTTTATTTGGTCCAGATCAGAATACAGAGGGTAGGCCTATATGCATATAGGCCACAAAGTTGGCAATGCAGTAAAATCTATGATTTTATTGGCAGGCTGTTGATGAATGAATTAGTATAAACGCATGAAAATTTATAAATAAAATGTATTAGCCTATATAATGTCACTTTATTGACCCCCTTCCCTCCCACATTTCAACAGCTGTAAATTTTTTCAATAACCCAGTTTTCTGTATTTTGTTGACATAATTAATATACGACCCCCTATGTAGGCTATTTGATTATGACTGATTGTAATTAGACTTTTTCCTAGGCAATACGTAGAAATTCACAAACATAATAAATATATATAATAACCGTCAATAAACGTATAACAAATCGGGGGTATACAATAAACTTTTAAGTTCAGGCTAGATCTGATAATCCTATTAGAATTATTATTATTAGGCCTACGCATGACAAACCATTATTCAGTAAATGTTTAAAAAATGACTTAGCCCTACCGATGAATTATTAAACATATGCCATGGAAGAAATATTCTTCAAGTGCAGATATAATAATAGTATGTATTATTCTAAAGAGTAAAATATATCTTTTATTACTCACATTAGACTTGTCGGAGTAGGCCTCATAGCTATTGCATTTTGTAGGCCTTATGAGTGTAGACTAGACAATATTTTTGTACATTTATGTGCTGAAAATAGCTTCGCTTCCACAAAAACTAAATAAAATACTGTCTGGTTCTATTTAAATGTTATTATAAGTGTGTAAAACTACTTAATTTTATACTTAATTCGTTTAATTCATAATATTTTCCATAGCTTCGCTAGTCCACCAAAGGTGAAATTTACTATTGTTTACATTGACAACAGATTGAAGATACCTTTTGCATGTCAAATTACATATTAAAATATTATTTCCTGGAAATAAAAAGTACCAATTCAATATCTTTAGCATATCTACTTTAAAATAAATGTAATTTTAATTTATTTTATGACAAGAAAAAAATTAGCCTTATCCTTAAACTTAATAGGGGTTTGGAGACTCGAGAACAAGTGATTTTAGGTGATAAATCTAAAACAATTTTATTAAAATAAAATAAATATAATAATATATACATACATTTAACATAAATTAATTTTATATTATTAATCTATGATATTGAATAGTTTTACTTAACTACTAAAGTGATAAAATCCGAAACGACGCCTTTATTGGTAACGACCCTTCAAATAGCGGAGATCGCGGCAGACAAGTTTTTACGGCAGTAAAATACTATTTCATAGGGTTTATCTTGCGCGTTGGGCAAAATGTGCCATAATATATAGACTAATAATTCTTTCAGATTTTTACAGGAAAATGGACCAGCTTTTTGATGATGTTTATAAAAAATCTTTAAAATTATTTTTTCCTAGAAAATAAACTATTTTTCTTAGATAATTTAAATATTAAAAATGTTTAACATAAACAATCAATTTTAAATACATATGGTGATAAAGGCCATTTATTCCTGTACAATCGAGTAAAAGAAATATCTTTCTATCATGAATGGCACTTTTTGCCTAGACGATTTAGTACAAGAGGGGTCGAAAACTTAAAATCGCACAAAAAAAGGAAGCCAGTTTTGAGTACCTATAGGAATCACTAAAATCTTTGACAAAATCAATAAAACTTGAATCTCATCAAATGCTTAATTAGCTTACAACAACAAAGCCTTATGTGGAAAATTTGAGTAAAGATATTTATAGGTTGAGCACATTTTCGGGCGTGCACCAATACAACAAACAGCCATATTTTAGAAATTAATTACTTCTCTTCATGAGCATTTATTACTAAAAAAATTAATAGTTCTTTGACATAAAAACAAGTATTTTACTATTCAGAACGTTTACTATTTATTTATAACAGTGACAATGTAGGAGGCTACAGTGTGAACTTGTAAATACACATCATTAGTCCAAAAGACAAGATGTCAAATACTAGCTCTCTTACTTTAATGTTTTTATTTTAGGATCAGAGGGGGTGGGGTGATGGGGGAGGGGGTTAGCTCAGTCTTTTCCAAAAACTGGACGCCAAAAGAAGAAGAAACAAAAGTTTAACAATTTAGGTTAGATGATCGTGTCGAACTGGCAATGGTCCCGATAACTATATATTTTACTTTAATCAAACTTATACAAATAGATTTCAACATGATTATAACTAAATAGAAACTTTGAGTTTAGGCCTCACTTGACTACAAATTCATAACTGGTATAAACGTATGCTATATAATACATGCTAATATAGGCGTGCATATATATGTTACTGGGTCGCGAAGTAAACATAAAATAACCGGGTAATGAAAACGTTAGGGAAACGCTGGAACAACCTATTTTATATAAAGGTATGGAAAATAATAAAAGCAATGTTATGTGAGTAAGGGAGAATACTAAATACAACCTTATATAATTTCTAATTAAAAGAGTTGTCGTTCTTTACTTCTCTCTGTCTCGAAAGAGTCGTATTTAATTATACAATACATATCCGTTTCAATGTCCCCGTACTTCTGTAATCTTTAACTGAGACGAAAGTAATCACTTGAATGTTATAAATGATATTTTGTAGCTAATCTGTGATTTGCTATTCTGCTTTTGACCAATGCCTGATCATTTTTACCGTAATCTTATCTTTAAGAAAAGTCAGCTTTAGCAGCTTTAAATCAAAATTTCTAAATGAACATATTATGCGTTTTCTCCAAAGGTGTTTCTGCAATGTGGGGCACGGTGGCCTGGGTTCGAATCCTGGTGAAGGCTAGGATTTTTTACAGGAACTCGAGGGTGTCCCTGAGTCTACCCAGCTCTGATGGGTATATATACCTGACCTTATTTGGGGTAAAGTAACGACGGCTGTGCATTGTGCTGGCCACACAATCACCTTGTATACCTTGGCCAAAGAAACTAGTTAACTCTGCTTCCCCGGCCCTATGATCACTTTGGTCCGAAGGGTATGCTTCTTTACTTAGGCCTATTGGCGTCCATAGTTTTATGTTTCCGGGTAGTAGCAAGTGTAGGCCAATATAAAAATTATCCCCTCGGATGTCTGCGATGTTTTGTTAAAGCTTATATAGTTCAAGCATTTTCAGGTAAGGCAAGATCCCGAGTCGTAGTGTTTTAAGATGATGTTAATATTGTTTGTTCGGGGTTAGGGTTAGGCTAGTTCAAGCAGCACATTGTAAGCCGAAGGCAGCTTTAAAATGTTTATGACTTCTGTTATTAAAGCCAGAGATAATAGTATTATTTTAAAAGCCAAAGTGTTTCTGTTGTGCTCGTGTTGTGTAAATACAATTGAAACAAGAGACAAACAGATGAAATATAAAATTCAAGTTTGAATAATTATATTTATAGAAACAAATACGCTGATATACAAAAGCATTGACCAGAAAAAATGTTCCTCACTGGTGGCCGAGCGGCGAGTTTATTATTTTGTTATTAACTTTGTTATTGGTTTTTAAAATGATTTAGTTGTGAACAATGAACAAAAGACAAAAGAGATGAATTAAACTCTTTATTCCGAGCATTTTGATTTATAACACAACATATAATTTTTAAATTTGAAAATCCACTTCTCCCCCCCCCCCTTAAACCGCGCGCCCCACCCCCGTATTTAAAAAAAATGTCAAATCATCATAAAATTTGAATTCAGCTGTTATTTTTAAGATTATTTACAAAGAGTGGGATGAGATAAGCATTTTGAAATATATAATTGATGGTATATTTGCATATTTTCTGACTTATTGTGAAAAGCCCACTTTTTAAAATAAATTTCCTATATTTCTTTGTTAAGATGTCCGATGGATTTTCTGCCTTCAAAAATTCATATCTTCGCTTCTAATTGACCTAGATATATAAATTTGGTATTTAAATTCACCATTTAATATCATTTAATGTCCTCTATCTGATTAAATAGGTTTTATTCATCTTAAAAAGTGTTTAAAAAAATATAAAAATATGATGTACAAGATAGATTCTGACGATTGCTCGTTTCATTACACTACTATAGGATACTTAAGTCACTTTTCTTTTGTTTGGCAATCAGGGCCGGATTCTCCTATAGACTATCAAGGCTTCAGCCTAGGGCTTCAAGAACAAGCGGGGCCTAAAGATCAAGAGGGGCCTACATTCAAATTGTTAGCAAAATAAAAATTACACTGTTCTATTTAAAACCTCATTCTAAAGTGCCTAAATATTTATCAGACACTAGGTGAGAGGCACGCTCAAAAGCTACAGAAACTATTTTAGATTACAATGATATCAACTATGCACTTAATTATTTACATTCAGATAATAATACAAAGGGTTATACTAGATTGAGGGCCAACAATCTTTTAGATAAAATGGAAGAATTTGAATTCGTGTTTATGCTCCATTTCTGGAATCGAATACTGAGATATTTTTCAAGGGTAAATAAAATTCTTCAAAGCCCTAATATTTTACTTAGTAGTTGTGCAGATTGATACAGGTCACTTTTGGATATTTTACGTGACATAGGCCTAAAAGAATATTTTAATGCATGTGAGCAACAAGCAAAATACGCCTTGCCAAATACTTAATATAGAACTGACAGAAGGATAATAAGAAGTAAAAGGCAATAGAATTACGATAAATTTAGACTTAAGTCATTTATTCCTATATTAGATGAACACAAATCAAATTTAGGAAGAAGAGGTTCTGTTTATGATGATGTAGTGAAAATAGTTTCCTTTCTTGTCGATCTTACATTATCAAAGGTAGAACTTCAAAGTGGTGTTGAGCTGTTAATGCAAGAATACACAGAATATGTCAACCAAAATCTTACTGAAGAACTATTTCATTTCCACACATATGTGAGACAAACGCATAAGCCTTCAAAAAATTCCTTATTGTGCATACAGACTTGTATCAAATAATATTCAAAGAAAATATTCAAGTGGCCTTCCCCAATGTGGAATCAATCTTACGGCTGTTTCTCAGTTTAATAGTCAATAATTTTACTGGAGAAAGGTCATTTTCAAGACTTAAAAATATCAAAAATTAATTAAGAAGCACAATGACCCAGACGAGGTTGTCTGCATTGAGTATTTTGTGCCATAGAAAATGAGACCTTGAGAAAAATAGATATTCATGAACTTATAAAAGATTTATGTGTGAAAAAGTCTAGAAAGAAATTCTTCTAATCTACTATTTCGTTTTAAATGTAAATTTGGATTGAATCAGTTCTTTAATAAAATAACTATTAACATATAATTTTATATGATATACATTTGATATTTGATTTTTTGTGATCTGGATTTTGCTTGAATAAAGTGCCATTTTGGTTTAGTTTAAGACTTGAAATTCATAATAATTCATACTTAAACTTTAAATGCGAATTATTATGAAATAAATTTATCTGAATTGAATTTGGTTTAATCCTCAATTTATTGAATATATTTTACTTAATTTGCCGTATATACTCGCGTATAAGTCGCACTTTTTTTTTACCGAAAATTTCGACAACAGGTAGAGGTGCGACTTATAGCCTACACCAGACACTGTTTTTGAAAAGTTCGAAAAACATAACCACTCTGTCATAAAGTTTCCTACATAACCCCTATAGTTGATAGTAGTGATGTAGAATTACTAGGATATGCATAGGCGTACATTTTACAATTAGAAAACCTTCGTTGGTGTAAATATTACTATCTTTATATAATTGAAATTGAATTGGACAAATATTTGAGTTTTTTTCGACACCCATCCTCTTTTCTTTTGGGTTGATTTTATATAGCCGAAACGTAGCGTAGGCCTGAGTTTAAAGGAGGCATTTTTTTTTGGTAGGCTTATTGAACGCCTATTACAGTATTGAAAGAATCGTAAATGTGTGAAAGCCTGTCTAGGCCTATAATGTAGGTAGGCCTATAAGCTTGTAGACTAGTATCTATAGCTTAAGATGCGTTTTATTTAGGACCTAAGCCGCCTAAGGCCTAGGCTTATAGGCTAAAGTCTACTAATAAGGCTGTGTTTAGCATTCCGCCGCGCCATGTCTAAGCAATGTTTCCAAAAACTACGATCAGCCGATTGACGCATGAAATGTAAATACATGTAATGTGTTTTATTTTTCATTAGTTGCAGCTTATTGCCGGTCACGTAGTCACGCTTGAAATCATTACAAACAATGTTAATGGTAATAAGGTCACTTGTAAAGCGTTATCAATACTGTGCCTCCTTGTCTGCCTGACGTTCAGTCTAATGACGCACATCAAAAGATTTTGTGTGTGTGTCGACCCACTTTAGTATGACAATAGGGATAGGAACTTGGGTAGGGACAGGGATTTACATGGAGAAACAGATGCCTTACTTTCCCATATCACTAATGTCTGTAGGCCTATGGATCGGTTGTTTAAAATAAATGATGCCTTTATTTGATTATGTTTGCCTTATGCACCATTGAAACCACTTTTAAGGAAAGTTTCCAAATTAGGGTGAATAATTAGTAGCTTTTATGTTTAAAGTGAATGCATTTTTGAAAAGTTAAACGGCAGTGTAACCCCTGGAAGTCGGGGTGCGACTTATGCGCGGGTCAATGACAACATATAAGAAAATAAATCTTAAACTAGGGGTGCGACTTATCCGCCGGTGCGACTTATACGCGAGTATATACGGTGATAGAAAATATGATACTTTTTATTGCTTATTTTATTTTCATAGTCAAAGATTTTCATTATTTGAATTTTGTTTCTTTGTAAATGTGCTGTGTTTTGTTTGATTAGTTATTGTTACAATACTATATATGGTGCTGATAATAAAATAAATGTCCAAATAAGTGTTCTCTACTTTTTTAAATTTATTATCCGTGTCGAATTTTTTATAAAGGTTAGTACCACAGAATATATCTGTGGTTAGTACCAATTACAATATGTTTTATTTAACATATTGATATAAATAACAGTTAGGCCTATGATGTATTTAATTATCTCTCATGTAATTTACAAACTTAAAAATCGGAGGTGAAAGGGCCTAATAAATGGAATAGCCTTTGGGCCTCTTTTCATCTTAATCCGGCCCTGTTGGCAATGCATATTATTTAATACATGCTTGATAATTTTCTTTTGTCTAGTTGAATTTAGGATATTCCCTAAACTATTTATATCTAAAAAAAAAGCCAAACCAATGAGTAGCAGGAAGCGAGCTACACCACATTCTATTACATAATATACTGTGACGCTAACTGGTTGACTTATCGATAACCTACATTTTTTAGTTCTAGTTGGCGTTGCGTATTCCTTAGGAATATGGACTATAACACATTGCAATATTAGTTAATATTTCTGGCGATCTGTATTCTGAGTCTCATACTTGTTACACTATATTTGATTTGTGTCAAAGATCTGGGTTAAAATTGGAGTATTCACGAGAACGAAACAAACGTACCAAGTCTTAATCAATATAGCCTACTATATAGCCTATAAACATGTAAGTCTAGGTCCTAATTTGTGTTTAAACTTTAGAAATCAATTGTTATAGTTACACACATTTGAAATTGTTATCTTTAATAACTAAACTAGCAAATTAAGTTATATGTTGATGATCGTTGTGGAACTCTAGCTATGGTGGACCTTGAACAAAATGTGGACCTGGAACAATGTTAACCTGGAACTCGTTGTGGAACTCTAGCTGTGGTGGACCTTGAACTAAATGTGGACCTGGAACAATGTTAACCTGGAACTTGATGTGGAACTCTAGCTGTAGTGGACTTGGAACAAAATGTGGATCTGGAACAATGTTAACCTGGAACTCGTTCTGGAACTCTAGCTGTGGTGGACCTTAAACTAAATGTGGACCTGGTACAATGTTAACCTGGAACTCGTTGTGGAACTCTAGCTGTGGTGGACCTTGAACTAAATGTGGACCTGGAACAATGTTAACCTGGAACTCGTTGTGAAACTCTAGCTGTGGTGAACCTTGAACTAAATGTGGACCTGGAACAATGTTAACCTGGAACTCGTTGTGGAACTCCAGCTGTGGTGGATCTGGAACAAAATGTGGACCTGGAACAATGTTAACCTGGAACTCCTTGTGGAAGTCTAGCTGTGGAGGACATTGAACTAAATGTGGACCTGGAACAATGTTAACCTGGAATTTGTTGTGGAACTCTAGCTGTGGTGGACCTGGAACAAAATGTGGACCTGGAACAATG
Source organism: Anisus vortex (assembly GCA_949126835.1). Classification (NCBI taxonomy): domain Eukaryota; kingdom Metazoa; phylum Mollusca; class Gastropoda; family Planorbidae; genus Anisus; species Anisus vortex. Next base: position 34,826,261 of record OX421496.1, read on the forward strand.
TTAACCTGGAACTCGTTGTGGAAGTCTCGCTGTGGTGGACCTTGAACTAAATGTGGACCTGGAACAATGTTAACCTGTAATTTGTTGTGGAACTCTAGCTGTGGTGGACCTGGAACAAAATGTGGACCTGGAACAATGTTAACCTGGAACTCGTTGTGGAAGTCTCGCTGTGGTGGACCTTGAACTAAATGTGGACCTGGAACAATGTTAACCTGTAATTTGTTGTGGAACTCTAGCTGTGATGGACCTTGAATAAAATGTGGACCTGGAACAATGTTAACCTGGAACTCGTTGTGGAACTCTAGCTGTGGTGGACCTTGAACTAAATGTAGACCTGGAACAATGTTAACCTGGAACTCGTTGTGGAACTCTAGCTGTGGTAGACTTTGAACTAAATGTGGACCTGAACCAATGTTAACCTGGAACTTGTTGTGGAACCCTAGTTGTGGTGGACTTAGAACAAAATGTGGACCTGAACCAATGTTAACCTGGAACTCGTTGTGGAACTCTAGCTGTGGTGGGCCTTTAAATTAATATGATGATACATTCTACATTAGTCTGATAGGCCTACTGTGGTAATGGGAGAAAGCGTTGGCGGGTTCGAGCGAATTCAACAAGACCTTTCTGCTCAGAGATATAGGCCCCAATCAAGCTTTTTTTTTCTTTCGGAGACAATGCATTTTTTAAGCCGACGGCCTTTTTGATTTTTTAAACCCCTGTCAAACTGCTCGGGAATTTAATATTTATTCAATTTATGTTATGGTGAGTTAATTTGTTTTAGTCATTTGTTTGTTTCTCTTTAGTTGATGTACTTGGTACATGGGCTACATTGAAACGAACACTATTTTATGTTAGTTAATTAAGTTAACGTTAGTTTTTGACACGTAAAGTGTTTTTTGTGATGATTTAAAAAAAAAAAAAAAAGATTTTTGGCTTGCTTAATTGTAAATGCCTTTATCTGGCAAATTCTACTGGTTATGTTAATTTTCTTGTGTTAACGGAAAGATCCGATTTTTCTGTCATTTCATTTTGGTCTTGTGTGATATTTTTAAGGTAAGAAAGGCTTAAAACACCTTTTTAGTCCATAAATAAATTAATTACGGCTATTAAAGTATGTAATTCATAATAAGTGTATAATATAAGGCGTAATGCAAATTGTATTAAAAAAGGAAGTTACATTTTTATCAAAGTCAAATTTACAAGTAGCGTAGGCCCTACCCTACACCGTAGCGTAGGCCCTAGAGACTACAGGCCTGGCCTAGTCGGGCCCTATGCTTATACTCCTATAGTATAGAATAGAGTATAGGCTAGTTTCTAATAAGTTTACAGACGTTCCTTCTAGATAGAAGATTATTACGTCCACTAGGCCCAAAACTCCTGCACTGCAGACTGCAGGGCGACAGGGATCCATCCGTCATCCGTCGGTGGCAGTATAAAAAAAAAAAACATTTCCTTCCTTTCAATCATAAATAATAATGTAGGCTAGCTATTATGACTAAGTTTACACATCAGCACTATGACATTATATAATGGTTAAAACATTGTAAACAAGGCATTAAAAACAAGGGAGTATCTATTGGTAGCTTATATAGGCGGCTATTGGTAGTCAGCCAATCAAAACTGACCCTATATATTCTTAATTAGCCTACTATTTTTTTGTACCCTGACTTACAAGGTTTCTTGACCTAGTGGTTAGTACGCTGGGCTGTCAACTGGGTGATCCAGGTTCTAATCACACTGGCAACCATTATGACAATATTTTTTTAAATTTATAAATTTTTTAAATATTCAAATTTAGTAAAACCAGTTAAATGTGATTTTCTTTTGTAATTAACAATTTGTTAACCTTTTACTGGCATTTTAAAAGTGTCAATTTTTATAAATTATTCAGACAAAGGTTCAACAAAGGTTATTTATTTTTCTATATTTAATAACAATTAGAAGTTCATGTTTTTTTATTTTTAATCTAACTAACTAATAAGTAACACTAAAACTAGTGTAGATCTAATCTGCTGGGTTAGGTTATGAATTGTGGCTACATACAACAAAGGCTTATTATAATAATTAGGAATATAAGGACAGTTTTGATTGGCTGACTACCAATAGCCGCCTAGAAGCTTTTTGTACTTAACTATAAGGGTATAACACAAACAACTTTATTCTATAAATACCAATCATATCAAACAGGAAGGTGCAACTAGGTCTATTTTAAAAAACAACAGCAGCCACTCCCATATCGATACACACCAATTCTGTGCAAAGAGTTTAATAAATGTTATCTATTTATTATTGTATAGTAGTTATTTTTAGAGAGTAGAATTTGAAGTTAAATTTTTGCGAATAATAATAATATTTTTTTAATATTCTATTATTCTATGGATAGTTTTTTGGGAAAACATTTAGTTCAACTTGTTTTTAAATGGTTGGCCTAAAAGTACCATTTGCTATTTTCATAGCCTATATAAGTATATATATCTATATTAAAATTTGCAATATAAATATTCAAATATGTTGTAAAAGTCTTGTTTATCTAGCTTTTATTCTGATTATCTATAGTGTGAAAATTATACTTGTTATATTAATCAAAAGTTTTAAATTATTGGGGTTTTAATGAATTAAAAGACATTAAAAAATATTAGTAGACTATTTGTTTATTTATCGTCTCTTTTTCCTTCTTTATTGATAGAGTATTAAGATGTCGAATGCAGATCAAGACTCAACAAGTTAAGAAGTATCGAGTTTATCTGCCAACATGTTTTATTTTATTTCTATAACAATTTTTAAGGTACAGATGCTATATCTAATTTAAGCTATATTTGTATTTGATCTTAAAAAGCTTTATATTCTTTTCTAATTCTTTTGTAGCGGACTAAATTTTATGAGAAGATTGTATTCTTTTTTCAAAGCACTTGACAAGAAAGATTGTGGGTGGGAATTTTAAAAAAGTATTAATAATATATATATTTGGTTTATAAAGCTATATTTGATAATAAAATAAAATGGAAGCTTATTAGATGGACTACTATATGTTCTTAAACTTATTCTTTTGAATAGTTTAATTAATATTACTTACAGAAAAGAAACTTAACCTTTAAGTAATTCTAATCATCTATGCAGCAGCTAGATAGCAAAGTCGACAGTGAGCTTGACTCACAAGCTTGACATCATGGGTTCAACCCAACAATCAGAAATTTAACAAATCCACCGCTGACTTGCTTGGAGAGGAGATGGGTGCCTCAATGTCTACCAAGCCCACTGAAAGTCCATTAGATCCTTTCAAGGACCGTTAAGGTTAAGGAAAAAAAAATCACCTATGCTGGGATTAGTTGGATCTGCAATTGCCTTGCAACAGTATTGACCAACAAAAACAGTGAACCAAATATTTTCAAATAACACAAAATTAGCCCCATTGTTTTTGCAAGCAACAATAAACCAATCATCACCAAGAAACAAGCTTGATATTAAAACAACCCAGTGCTTTGGTAATATTTTTCATTTAGGCCAATGAATGCTATATGCATTTCACACAGCAAAAGTGTGAAATACGATTTTTTTTTCCTTTGCCAATTTGGATAGTACAGAGAAATATACAACTTCTATTCTCTGAGCATTTGAACTAGAAATTGAACTTTAAAGAGTTTATTTTCTTAGCCAAAATATTAAAAAAAACATATTGATTTGTTATGGAAAATATATGTTAAAACTTTAATGAAATGTAGACAAATGAAAGTATTTGTAAGCATAATATACCTTTTAAATGTATGGCAAATTTTCTATTGGATACCCATATAATTATGGACTGCTCTGCTAGGATTTTCTGTATAGGGTGTGTGATTTTGATGCAATGAATAACTCTAGATTAAACAACCAAATCTGTGTTGTTAAAAGTAGTTAAAGATATGTATAGCCTAAATATTTGCCTACAATGAGAAAAGGCTTTATTATTTATTATATTTATACATTGTTTAACTAATACTATTTGTTTTCATGTGCATTAAGATATATTTTACCATTTTATTTAACAGTCAACAAACAGATTAATGGAGGCAATCAATTTTGAATCGTCCCAACACTACGTATGCGTAGTATTTTTATATAAAATACGAGTGTGCGAGAAATTCTCATGGGAATCCAACACTAGAAAAGGAATTGAACCAAAACCTTTTGTCAAACATTTTATAGACTTTATACTCAACAACCCAGTTAAAAAATTAGCTGACGAAACTGAGACCTTTTTAAAAATGTTAAGTTGTTTTGACACATCTTTTAAACTGTTCCATAGTGCTAATTATTTCCATAAACATTCTAGTCAATTTTATTTATTTACTTGTGAACATTTACCACTATGTAAAAGAAATGATTTTCTTAATCTTGAATGGACAACTTTAAAATGTAGACTTAAATTTGGACTAACTAAAGCTGATAAGATAAGCAAATTAAATTTATTATCTTTGGATCATAAATTAAGCAAAGTTGAAGATAAAGTAGGGTGTTATGAGAAATCTGAAAACATTAAAAAGCAAGATGATTTTGATCAAAATGACAGAAGCAAGTCAGAGGACAATCTAATGCAAGAACTTCTGTCATCCAAACATTTCAGAATCAATCCTTTTGCCGTCACTGTCTATATAGTTGATGGTAATAGTATCCCACAACATCCAACACGTTTAGGTGACATTCAATGGTCTTGGTTGAATGAGGAAAAATGGAGGCTTCACACTTTTTCAAGGTACCCACATAATGCGGCTAAGTCTGCCATTTTATTGGCTGCAGATGGCTTTGCCTATATGGGAACTGGTAGGGATTCAGATGACAGTGTCATTTGCTACTTCTGCATATTAGTAAAAAATAAATGGCAGCCATTGGATGATGTTTCAGAAGTTCATCAACAGCTTAAACCATGCTGCTCAATGGTGACAAAAATAAATTGTACAAATGTCCCAATGGAAACAAACCGAGACTGTACTTTCTTTGATTCATTTTACAAAAGGTCTAATAAAGGTCAAACAAATAGGTCTAATGTCAATGACTCGCATGACATTGAAGATGATGGTGGAGCTTCTGTAAGCAGTGTAACAGGTGCTAATAGTGATAGTGTTAGTAGCACAGCCTGTAAGCATGGTGCATCCAACAATGTTCCACAACCAAATGCTACATCCTTCAATCCCAGACCAGACACTTTTGTCTCCAGCTCTACACAGAATTCACATGCTACAGCTACTCCAGCAGTAAGCTCCCCAAGTATGGTTACTGTTTCATCTTCTTCTACTTTAGCTTCCGACTCAGTGACGAATGTGGCATCGGCAAGATTGGCCACAAATGTCGCCTCATCAGCCAACCCTGACCTTGTTTCTATTTTGCCTACTTCTTTGGCAGCACAGCCATCAGCTAATCATCCTGCAGCTGTCAGCACAGCTCACACAGTTTCTAATTCCAGCCAAGTTTCATCTGCTGCTGCATCAAACACGTCATCACAGACTTCTGTGAACTCTGCACAGAATACAGTCAAAGGCAATGCAAGCGGACCAACTTATTCTGAACTTGGAATTGTTACAGAGAGACCAAAAAGATTTGAATATGCATTGTTGGCTAAAAGAATGGAAACATTTTTATCCTGGCCAAGAGATCATCACTTGAGACCAAAAGAGCTGGCAGAGGCCGGATTCTATTATGCAGGTAATTATTAATTTATTGTATTGTTGTAAATGCTTAATAATCTTTTAGTTGAGCAAAAGTTGTAGGCCTACTTATTTTTTTATGTTTCCAGTCAAGAACATAATGAGTATACTGTTTGTTTACAATAAACTCTCAGGTTATGGTGATTGTGCCAGATGTTTCTACTGTGGAGGCGGTCTGCGTAATTGGGAAGATGAAGATGATGTCTGGGTAGAACATGCCAGGTGGTTTCCGAAATGTGCTTACATCCGACAACAAATGGGTCAAGTCTTTGTGGATACTGTACAGGAGTTAAATAAGATAAAGGATCATGTAAGTTTTGTGTGTGTGTGTGCTGGTTACACCTGCCTATAGTGTCTTCTTTTACATTTTAGACTAAATCATTACAGTTTTGTACTTGGGTCTTGAGGGTGTCCTTGAGTCTACGCAGCTCCAATGGGTACGTGACTTTTTTTGCGGTAATGTAAAGGCGGTTGGGCAGGAGAGAGTGGGAACTTAGAGAGAGAATGTTTTCCAAAATAATTATTTCAAGTATTACTGGCTATTCAGATTTCATTAACAATAGTTTTCATATTACTTTCTATGTAGTCAGCATTGCTGTAATTGTATTCCTTTTGTGAAAATATAATAATTTTTTTGAATTCTTATGTGAAAAGTAGATTTTGTCAAATTTATGACCAGAACATGTATAAAATTCTGTGTCTCATTAAGTATGAGTCCTTTCTGAAATGTTATCCATGTACTGCTGAACATTTTCCTGTAGGTTTGCACACATCTAATGCTGCTTTTTATATGGTCAGAGGACTGTGAGGAAAACTGCTGGACTGTATCTTCAATAGTCCTGCATTTGAATCATGTCTCTGGCCATTGTTGAACTACACTTAAAGTATATAGCTTATTGACCTGTTGGGGAAGGAAGGAATTATGACACAAATTATGTGTCTCATTAAGTATGAATCATTTCTGAAATTTTGCATGTATTGCTTAACATTTTTCAAAAGGTTTGCACAAATCTAATGCTGCTTTTTTTTATGGTCTGATGACTGTGAGGAAAACTGCTGGACTGTATTTTCAATAGTCCTGGGTTTGAATCCTGTCTCTGGCCGTTGCTGAACTACACTTTATACGGCACCAGTGATCTGTTGGGGATCTGTTCTGGAATGGAAAATTGAAATAATACATTCTTGTGGGATTTTAAGATTTGATCTTTAATGTCAAATCCTTCCAAATTATATTAATGAATCAAAAAGTTTTCAACTTGTTATGCAACCCTTTGTTTAATCCCACATAAAAAGTTTTTTTTAATATCTATAGCATAAAATAATTCAATAAATGTAGCTTATGAAGTATTTTTGCTGTTTTTTGTGTTCTGTAAACTGTAGATTTCTTTTTCAATGGTGATGGATGACATTGGTCATGCTGCTTCAGCTTTTCAGCTTGGTAAGTTTTTATTTCTGTTTCAATTTCAGGTTTATGTTTCAAAAAAATCTTATCTTCTAAAAAAGAGGTGGCCATCAGACTATAGAATGGGTTACCTAAACTAGTCAGGAAAACAAACAACTGAACATCATTTGAAACTTTTACCAAAATGCAATGTGTCTTTTTTTTTAATACAAACAATTATTTGACTGACAAAATACTAGAAGAAAAAGCTCTTGATTTGTTTTTTTTTGAAGAACAAAAGTACATTGCCTCACCAATTGTTGTGTAACTTAGCTGTAAGAGTAATGTCATATGTTTTTATTCTATGTTTGCAAGTAAATTAATTTTGGGGTTTTCATTGTTATCTAGATTCAAAGGACAACCCATTAAAGCGAGATCCAGCTGTGAAAACAATAATAGATATGGGATTCCCGCTGGCCGAAGTTATTGCGGTGGCTGAAGCCCTTAAAGAAGATGGTAAGTACACAATTTTTCTATTAGCAAAAATTCAATATTATCTTCGCCCAATTATATTCTTATAAAAAGTGTATCAATGGCTTTCAATTTATTTATTTGATTTGTTTGTTTCATATGTCATGTAAAATCAAACAACCCCTTAAAATAATTTTTGGTTAAATAAATCTTTTATCCCCTCTTCCCATATGAAAATAATGTTCAAAAGCAAAGTTAATTTTAACAATATTAAGGAATTAAAATTAAAAATAATTATATAATTGGGTCAGGTGCTTACCATAGAGATTTACCTATGCACAACATTAAGTGTAAAGAAAAAACCCAGCTAAAAACTGATTTGGGGGAGGAGGTATGTGACTGAAAATTTAATAAAATGTGTTGTCTTGGGCTTAAATCTATGTGTCAAGGTTCAGCTCAATAGAGTGATAGGAAGTGGGTCAATTAGCCATCTAAAAGTCAGCTAGCCATCCAGAAAGATACAGACAGGAGTGTACCTACTTAATATAAATATTTTACAGTTGTTTTTTTCATTTAAAAAGAAAAGGGTAGGCCTGTCTTACATTTACAATTATTAATACTGGTAATGTCTAATGTGATCATACATGTTTACATCTCAGAAATAACTTTTTTTTCATATTCCCTTAAAATCTCAGGTAACATGTTATCAGCTGACAAAATTTATGATAAATTGGTTGCTGCAAAGATAAAAAAAAATCAGAACAATGTGAACATGACTGACATAGAAACAGATGGAGGTGAATCTAAAGCAGCCACTGCAACTAAATTGGGTGAGAAAATAAAATACTCTTTTCATTATAGTATCTAAAATTTATACATTTGTAATAGAATTGAAAGTGCATTGTTACCTACAAATGCACTGAGATATTTTAATTTGTCATAAGTCTATCTCTTATTATTTGTCATACTCATTTTATTCTTGCGCTGGCTATAATATTAGTTTTAACTCTAGTGAAGTTGTGAAAATAAACAACTTATTTTAGAACACAGACTTACTAAAAGTCATTAAATTTACATTAACAGCAAATGAAAAGGGATGCTCTATTTGTATTGACCACAAACACGTTAAAAAATTAACATTTATTGAAGTTCAAAAGTCTGCTTGCTATATAGCTTCTTGCCCCATAGCCATTTTTTGGTTCATCTTTACCTAAAACATTTGCTTTCCATTTCGTATAATGGCCTAAGGGACGAAAAAATCTATTTGACAGATAATAATTGAGCCCAAAGAGTATTACTACAAATGCCTGAATATGCAGCGTGCATCCCCTTTCCCTATTTTTTTTAAAACTGAAAGCAGAAGTTTAATTTTATGAAAGTATCCCTAGAAATGTAAAAGGAAGTAAAACCTATGCAAACAGCAATATTAAAGAGTTGTTATTTGCTCCCTAAGAGGAAGTATGTTATGCCTCATTGAGCTATATAGTGGAGGGGGTTTTCCCCACCTCTTTCTGAAACTTAAATGGGAATTTCTTTCAAAATGAAAAAGGATATTGTAATGTAATAGTCTTGATCAACAGTATATGTTTACACAAAAATTAAAATTGACATTTCGACTCCTAAACTTGTACTTCTGGGTTTGTTTTTATATCTAGACCAGGTTGTTTGTCATGACCACTTTAACTGAGTCAGAATTTGAGGAAATTAACTCCCAAATGTGTAAATTTATTTCTTCCCAATCCTGTTTCTGTCGACTTGCTTGAATGAAATGTCCCTTCTATTGTTGTTGTTTTTGCATGATTTTGTAAAACTAAATTACCATTGTTATAACTTTTAACTAGAAAATCTAAAAATTTAGCTTTTAAGCAAATGGTAAATTTTTTTTGACAATCTTGTTTTTCTTTATAGACAACTTTTTTAAAAGTCCAGTTTTTGTCAACATCTAGATAAACATTTTGATTATTATTTAAATATTCTATTGGCCATTAAAAAACTTGAGATTATTAATTATTCCATCATTATCGGGTCTAGATAAACTTTTTTTTTTTTTTGTGTTATCAAATCTTTTTTCTGTTTTCTGAAACAGAAAAGCTCCGAACACTAAAGGAGAAGAATAACCAACTTCGTCAGCAGACAGTTTGCAAGATCTGCATGGATAAAGATGTGGCAGTGGTGTTTCTGCCCTGTGGTCACTTTGTGTCCTGCACGGACTGTGCAGCTGCCATGAAAGATTGTCCAGTTTGCAGAAATCATGTGAAGGGAATTGTCAGAGCATTCATGGGCTAGGGATGTAAAATGAGCCATAGAAAAAGTGGATAGTTCAAGATGTGAAAAGGAAAAGGGTTGAATTTAAATGTGGCCCATTCTCACAAAATGATACAGACTTTACTAGATTTTGTTCTGAGCAACAGGCATTTTTTTTTAAGATAGTGATCTTTCAATACCAATCAGAAAATATGTAATTCAAAAAGATGAACTTTAATTTTGGCTTAACAAATAAAAAGACTTACCAGTAATTATATTGCCTTTAATTGTATTCAGCCAAAACACAAAAATATGTGTTTATGTTTAAAAAAGGTTGAGTACTGCAGTACTTGTTGAAAAGAAGTTAGTATTTTTTTAAAAGCCTATCAACATATTAATAAACTGAAAGTGAAAAGTTTAATACTGCTAGTCAGAAAAAAAAAAGATTTTGAAAACCTGGCAATCTCAATTTATACATTTAAAATCCCTATTTGTCAAGATTTTGCAACCATTATAAACCTTTTGAGAAATTTGTTTTAAATTAAATCTTTTAAATTCTTAAGTAATGTATTAACAAATTAAAAAATGCAATTCCAAATGTTATTTAAAAGAAAGGCACTTATGATGTATCCCTTTGTGAGAGTGTGTCCAAAATTAAAAGAGCAACTCTCTTGGCACAATTATAATTATAACAGTGAAACTGTCCACTATTGATGCACACAATGAGGCAAAGAGAAGTTGGAAAAAGAAGTAGATGATCTTTTACTTATCATCATTTCACAATCGCCTATTAAGTATTTTTTTCATGTTTTGAGAAAACTATTTAAAAAAACAACAGATCTGTTACTTATGTTAAGTCACTTTGGGACATAGTGGATTGGTTTAATGTATGGTAATTAGCCATGTAATAGAAGACTTTAAAAAAACTATATTTTTCAACACTTAACTGAAAAGCCTAAAAAAAATGACTTAGGCGATTGTGTAATGACCGTGACAAATCTTGATTTCTGCCCCAGCATCAGTCTTTGATAAGGCTACAACATCCAAGACCACTCAATTTCTGATTGTTGGCTATATGGTAAAGTGTTATTACCAACTGTCTTACTTCAAACAAAATAAGACTGATGAAGCTTTCTTGTTGATGTTTGTATTTTATTTCATACTTTCTTCTCAAATTAAATTTTTTTGATTGAATAGTGATTCTGCATCTAAAATCTAAAATTGATGCTAGGTACAATTTAGAATTATATTTTTCTTATGTTCTCTTTTTGCTTTATAAATACACACATTTAACTGTAAATAAATGAATATAATGAGTGTAAATAACAGATCTATTCATTATCCACTAAATATGCGTGTAAAACAATTTAATTATTTTTTAGTTCTTTAAATGAATGTTATTTATTCAGAAACAAGAAGTTTTTTTTCACAGATTGTATATATTATTTTGAAGTATGTTAACAACTATGTTATGACATTCCTTTGTTACCAATCTGGTTGCTATAAGATATGAAAAGTTTAAATTCTCAAAGTGCTGAAGCAGCAAATAGTGCTTTTCTTTCACTTTTTAAATGTCTATTTACTATTTTGTCTCTTACATGTTTTTTAAAAATCTTTTCCAACTTTTGCCTTGGTAAATTCTGATTGGCTTTATTGAATGTTCTTGCTTGCTACTGCCCAGAGGCTTTTTTTTTTTTTGGATGAAGATAGAGCTAAATCCTTACAATCTTTGGTGATGTCGGGGTTTTTGAACAATGTTCAATTCATTATGCTGCCTAAATCCCAACCCCACGTCCTTGTCGCAGGCAGTGGAAAACAGGTTAAAAACAAGGGACTTTTTTTAGTTATCTTTAGATTGACTTTTTTTGTCATTATTTTTTAACTTTCATGTAAACTAAGCTTTTTATATTTTAACAATTCAAAGCTTGTGGCTAGTATGGAAAGCTTAAAGAAAAGATTTACAAATCATCCCACTCTATAGGCCAAGAGTTCCCAAATGTTCAACATTAATATTGGCCCTTTTGTATGAAAAGGTTTTAGCTATATATATATATATAGTGCCATGATAATCCTTATGCGGTGATTCACTAAGAGAAAAATATTATTTTGAAGATTCAACGGAAGTGTATAGATTGAGAATCACTGCACGTTGCATTCTTCATGCTACAGTTAGCTTGAATCCCTACAAAAAACCTGGCTAACGGGGCACTGGAAAGCACTGTACCCCAATTAACTCCAGCTAGCACTCACAAACATTTCTCAAAATAAAAAGAAATATTGCTACCCGTAATAATATTAATTCAAGACCAAAACCCTTCTGTATGTTCTGAGCTATATATTAAAATATATCTAATTATTATATCAATCATTCATTTTGTAGTCGGTACTAATTACCAACACATTTTAAAAGTCATGGTATTATAATAAATTATTGATTAAATTTCCAGACTTTATTGGAAACTCCATTGGTTTAACCAAAGGTATTTTATTTAATCTTAAATTTGTTATTACCACAGAGGACAAAATAGTAGTCTGACCAACACAATCTTAACTTCATTACCCAAATCAACCCTTTTAAAATAAACTAAAACAAATTTATTTATTAATCAATACCTATGTGCTAATATGTTAAGTATAGTGCTAACCCCATAACATCAATAACGACAAAGATTATACAAGATAGAGATAGTTTTGGGCAACGAAAGGTATGGACGTTGTTATAAAAGGTTGTTTAAATACTTAGGCAAGCACAAATATGATTGGATGCTTGTCTTAAAATTTCATATGCTGCTTCTGATGATTATATTATTGTCAATTAATTTAGATATTTATGTATATATTAGGCCTACCAGAAAATGGGCTAGTTCTTTTGGAGCTTTACCTTCAATGGAATATATGTCTATGTAAATTATCTCTCATTAGTTTAATAATTTAAATATCTACACTCTGGATGTAACATAACCTAATCTTATAATTATATCATGTGACAAACGCCACTTGTATGCAATAAATGTACCGGAACCAGTATAGTACTTTTTCCTATTGAAGTGTCTACATTTTTTAATGTCTACTTAGCATGTTTCATAAATGCATGTAAAAATATGTTTGAAATTAGTATTTTGTATAGCCTACTAATATTTTATTGAGAATAAAACATTGAACCTAAAAACATAAGCCTTTTTTAATATACAAAGTACGATATATATATTTGTTTGTTTTGCTTAAAAAAAGGTGTAATTTGGTTAGGGTGTTATCACGCACATAGGCCTACAAGGTAATTGTGGATAAATAAATAAACACCAATTCAGTCAATTGATAACTAACTTTTAGTCGCTATCTATCTGCTAGAGAAGAGCTACTGAAAAGGAGTGAATACGAAACAATTGAAAAGTGTAACTATTTTATAGCTTCAGAAACAGATAGCCTAAAGAGTCTATAACATGTGCGTAGGCCTATATTAATGACTTTTTAAAAAAATTAACGAATTATCATAAATAGCAATTAATTAATTAAAATGATTTAGGACTTTTTTAAATATTTTTTATCCGGAGTTGAAACAATAATTAATAGGCCCTAAATGTAGGCTATATGCCTGGATAATACAAGATATAGCCTACAATGTATTGGCCTTTTTTATCGATTGTTCTCATTTAGGTTTATTAGCCTAGGCCAGTGATGGCGAACCTTTTTGAGGCCGCGTGCCCTAAGTGCAATACAAGACCAACTTAGTTCTTTCAACGTGCCAACACAGCAATTAAAACCAAATACCATAACTTAGCTGTTCCATCTTCGGTAAATGCTCGCGTGCCCACATAAATGTCTCTGCGTGCCAGCTGTGGCACGCGTGCCATGGGTTCGCCATCGCTGGCCTAGGCCTACTTTATATATACCGGTATATATATAAGTAATCTAGCTTATAACGACCGTTGTTGTTTCTTTTTATCCAGTGTTTGTAGTTGCTTAGCGCCACGGCAGATGGAAAAAAGCTATAGACCTAAACCCGTTGTCGGCGCTCATAATAATAGATCTATTATTCGATGAAGTATTCATTTTTTATCCACGTAAGCCTTACGTAAGTAAACTGATAGGCCCACTTTACATGTCCGTTCAATGTCATGAAGGCCCCGCTTATTTCAATGGTTTAACCGTGCCAGGTAGGCCCTATGTATGAAAGGCATACCATTTTTACACCTGACGCAAAGGTAATTATTCATTCATGAGCCTTGTTTTATTGCTGAAATAATGAAATGACATAAGCAAAATTTATACAAAGACTGCTTTTAACCGGACAAAGGAATTACTGATATTCAGTGATATGTAACAGCAACGCACTTTGACTTTGAAGAATCTCTTTTTAGGTTACTTTTAAAGTAATTTTAAAATAAAATCTCCCGTAAATAAGCTTAGGCGCTACATTGATTAAAAAAAAAAAGATTTCATGTAGGCCTATAATATGCCTGCATGCCCGCGCGTTTTGTTGTTAGACTATCCTTTTGACACCCTACGCGTTATAGGCCCTATACCTACCGCCCTGCAGGAATTTTGGGCCAATTGGACGTAGCCTAATAATCTTCTGTCTAGAAGGAACTTCTTTAAAATGCATAAGAAATAAGATCTCGACTATAAGACACTCCTTCTACTAACTTCTAGGCTCTATACGTGGCCTAGTCTTGCTTTTTGTCATTTGGAGACACCTATGCGTGATATTAGCGCCGCCTTTTTTAGCTGACCCCGTATAGGCCTAAATTAAGGACGAAGGCCTTATTATTATTATTACGAAGTTTTTAAAATACAAAATGTCAGGGTAAGAAATTCAATGTAATTGTATGGATTCTAGGAAAGGCTTCTAAAATATTGAGTTACAAGTCCTTATTTCTGAGAACTGATGGTTTCTAAAGAAATCCATTACATCGTATATAGTCTATAACGGATTGGCCAAAATATTAACTTGATTCTTAAATGTATAAGCTACAGTACATGAGAATGTCGAGCGGAAATGCCACGTGTTTGTATGTTGAACTAACGGTGACAAATAAATCCTTTATCGCGGGACCTCCAATCAGTCGCTGGACTTGAAATGAGGGGGGGGGGGGGGAGGCGCCTTCTCCATAGGCCACTTGTGGTCGGCAAATGGTGCTCCAAGCGCCACTAAAGAACAATTATTTTTTTTAATGATTATATTTGTGTTATAGGCCTATGTGCGCTTTACGTGATACTTAAATAGTTGTAGAATATTTCATTTTTTTTTTAGATTACGTTTTATTTAAATGAATGTAGGCATGTGTGTAGGCCTATTTAATACAATAATAGGCTATATTAAGGGTGTGGTTCTCTATAACATTATATTATATTATGTAGGCCTATAACTGGAAATCGCCCATCATTGACCTTATGAGTGCCCTGCTACCTCTGCACTACAATATGCCCAAAATATATTTGTTTTAAAAATACGACATGCAGAATGTGTGCCACGCCCAAAGATTAAATTCTGAGACTATAGTTCATAAATATATTTTTACTTAAATAAAAAACATAGTAGGCCTAATGTAAGTGTGTGTAGGGCCTATGCCTATGTGTTTGTGTGTGTAAATGCTTGACTTTATATTTCATAAATAAAGGAACTATAAATAAGCTTGGGCCTATGTCTGTACAAAAAACAGATTTAGAGAAAAAAAATAACCAGATCAGATCAGATCAGATCTAGATTCTAAATGATCGTAATGTGTGAGTTAAAGATTGAAAGTTTAAACTAAAACAAGAAGTAGCCTAGGCCTAAGTATGCTAGGCTAATTTGCGCATAGTTTATAGAAAATTCGTTAAGCTTAATCAAATTTTGTAAACTGATTAAAAAAACACCAGAAGATAAATAAAAGTCAGCGCCGATTTTGAAAACGGTGGTCATAAAAAAGTAGGACTTAATCGTTCTGTCAATCTAATAAAAAAAAATTAGAAACACCCTTTTTGGCATTTGTTTTTCTACACTAGACACGTATCGGGTGACACGTTTGCTAAATTTAAAATGTAAACAACAAAACAAAAAAAAAGTAATGTAAAGTGGTGTAAGATTAAATTTTCCCGATTATTCACTACCACTTAGATCACGCACATGGCTAGGCCCTACAGGATTATCATGAATGATTAGAGTCTAGACATGTCTGCCATATAATATATGATACTATATAGTAATTTAGACGGGCTCATATACCCAATGCATAATAATGGGGTCTTT
This sequence comes from Anisus vortex, assembly GCA_949126835.1. Classification (NCBI taxonomy): domain Eukaryota; kingdom Metazoa; phylum Mollusca; class Gastropoda; family Planorbidae; genus Anisus; species Anisus vortex. The sequence continues at coordinate 34,842,264 of OX421496.1, forward strand.
TTCCATTTTCTTTTGCACTGGTAATAAAGAGAAGTTATATTATGACATGATTGATCGCGCTATCATAAAGTATTCTAAATAGCAACTAGACTTTACGATAAAAAAAAAACATTACAGCGCATATGAAAATGTATTATACTATTGCCTATAGGCTATATATCTATATATTGATTACGCTACAAAGAGCGCCACGTTTCATGACTAAGCTTATAGATCAGAGTTGAAACCATTTAGGCTTATGTAAGCTTATATCGAGTCACTATCGCTATAATGTTTGTTGACGTCATAAACTTTTTACAATTTAACAGCTGTTTTGTTCGAATTTAATTAGCCTACAGGTTGCTCCTCCAAACCTACATAGGCTACCTTAATTTACATCTTCTCGATAATAGGACCTAAGTTTGACATGAATTAATGGTTTCAATATTGAGACAACTTGAAGAGAAATCACAAAAAGAACGCGATTGCAAACAATCACATTTTGAGATTAGCCTGCTAAATCTTCCCGTATCTATTCGACAACTGGATAGGTTATATATAGGCCTAGGCCTAAACGTCGCGGATGTGTCTTAGAATATATAACATTAGCTTAAAGCCCAAAGTAGCAATACTTATTAAATCGACACCTGGGCATTAATATTTTACCAAAATATCTCAAAATTAAAACATTGCTCTCTATTTTATCGACCCCAAGTACTCAAGAGAGATAGCATCCCGTTGACGGCTAGGCCTAGTCTAAATGGCACCAGTCATCTCAATGCTCATTGCTCTATTTCTTTTGATACATCATTGACGGCTGTACGTTGCACGATCATAGTGTTTAAACATTATGATAGACCAGGGGTCGGCAACATTTAGATAGCGTGCCAAAGTATGATTTCTAATTCATTCAGCGTGCCATCAGCCTAAAAGTCATCATGGTTTAGGCCTAGCGCTAAATTTCTTGTAGAAGAAACTTGAATAGACGTTTAGGGCCTCTTCCGCGTGCCATTTAAAATCCCTCGGCATGCCAAGTCTGGCACGTGTGCCTTAGGTTGCCGACCCATGTGATAGACTACTCCCAGAAAGTTTCAACAATGCGTCAATCCGTGATGTTCCGTTTTGCCATTCCCACTTCCATTTTTCTGCCTTTTTTAGTTATAGCCTACTGTTGTTAGACCTGATTTGACCCCAGAGGAGCGGCAAAGAATCTATGTGGACCATCAAAAGCAAAGGACCTTACTAATTGAATAATTGAATAGGTCTTTATGATGTTTACGTGATACTTTTGGAATTTACCCTAGCTATTTTGATTACACTCCTGAACACGACATGAACAGGCGTTTGTTGACGCAAAGGTTTTGATAAGGTCATCCTGTAGTATTTTTAGGCCTACGCCTAAAAAGAGGTGCTAAATATAGCCCTGCTTAAACACGTAAGAATCGGGATTTTCTTAAATTACTGAGGGGCTTTACCTTCAGAGTTGCCAATTAGACTGTTGCGTGGCCAAGTTCCAGGTTTGTCTGAATTTTATTGAACATATATAACAATTTTTTTTTAAATATTTTTTTTGCCACTCAAATGTCAGTAAGCTTATTCATGGAATACCAATACCCAACCACCTTATTGATTATCATTTACTACCAGGTAGGCCTACTCATCTGAGCTGGGTACATTCAGAGACACCATCAAGACCAGGAAACAAATCCCGAACCTTCTCCAGCATTCAAATCTAGACCAGCGGTCGGGAATCTATTTGTCCGAGAGAGCCAAGGACACCACATATTTTTAAAAGTAATTATGTGAGAGACCATACATCATGTTTAAAACTAAAAATTCAAGTAAATTTGTGCATTTTGTGTAATTTCAACAATAAAACTACAATAATTAGACTATGTCTCTGAATTCTTCTGATGCTGAGCTGAAGTAGACTTAAGCTCATTTGTAGAATGAAATATTGATATGCAATTAATTAATATGTAGATCAAAGTAGGCTGGTGAACGCTGCTTCACCAGCCCTATGATCAGTTTGGTTCGAAGAGTAGGCTACTATACTTACAAAGTAGTCTAAAGAAAACAAAAAAAATCGAACATTTGTCTGCGAGCCAGATGCAGCCATCAATAGAGCCAGATCTGGCTCGCGAGCCATAGGTTCATGACCTATGACCTATAGACTGTATTTAAAATGTATATTACTTTTTGTTCAATAATTTATTTAGTAGATCATTGCATGACTTATATATTACATACACCCCTTATATACACTTATCCGTGGTTGGAGTCTAGTCTTTCATTCTGATTAGAGTTTTCAATGATGTTAAGCACTGGTTTTCCTTGTTTGTTCACTCGGGAAGAAAGAGTACTTATATTATGCATTTGAAAGAAAAGTGTTTTTGTACTTAAGTTTGTCTTAGGAATGTATTTGATTGTTTTTGTCTAGTATTTCTAAGTTATAATTTAATGTCTTATGTATTATTATTAATTTGCTTTTTTTCCTTTCTATGAAAAGAATAAGCCTATTAAGTATCAACTTTTTTTTTTGCTTAAAATTAAAACGTCATAAACTCACTAACTAGGAATATATTTAGTCATAATATCTAGGCTATCAGATCGCTTGTGTTTTGGTGCAAACATAGCTCTACCTAATCATGCAAATTTTGTTATTTCAAATTGCACAAAAATTGTAGGCTATGTGTTTTTTTTTTTTTTAATTAATGAAAATAGCTAGAGGTTGTGGGCAGTGCTGGATGCATATCTTCTGCGTTTGACTCGGCAATATAAGAAAACATTTAAAACATTAACACATTTAAGCTTATTTAGAAAATAACCGTAATACTTAATAGATCTACTAAAACTAGATTTATATATTTTAAAAACAAAGTGAATTCAATAACGCTATAATAGCACAGCTTAACCAAGACTCGTTTAGGAATATTATGTGTGCATAACCAAGGCCGGATTTACCTATAATCTAGACAAGCTATAGCTTAGGGCCCCCACTGTTTTGGGGGCCCCCCAAAAAATTGTCCGAGTGAGCAATTGTCATAGGCTATATACTTAAATATACAGCAGCATTATTTGTCCCAATGCCGCACGTCCAGAACGTCCCATACTCTTTACCCAATGTTTTTCAACATCACAAAAAAGAATTTTTTTAGTAACATCCCCATTCTTTCGTTTAAAATGTAAAATAAAATTCATTTATTCCCTTACAATTTTAGCGCTCCAGTCCAACAAATTAAGCGCAACATAAAATTTATGATTTTACAGAATGTAACATGAATTAACGGCACTTTTCTGAAGGCAGGGTGAGGCCACGAGGGGCTCTTACATAAACTCGAGAACAGGTCCACCACAATCCTAAATACAGCCCTGGTTTCTACTATTTAGCTTGTTTAACCTGAATGGCCCCTTTTTTAAAAAGAAGAACCAAGATGTTAAGGCCTACAAAATGATAAAAATATATTTAAATGCTGCGATTGGCCTAAATAATTTAATTTACTATTTTTTGTTTTAGGCCTATGACTCTGATTAATTAAAAAAAGCAGCATTTTTTCATAAATATTTTCAATAAGATAAAACTTTTTCATTGCCAAAATGACAACGATTATAATTGGTATTGATTTCTTCATTGTAATTTCGTGAATACGACTAAAATAACGTTGTGACTTTATATTCGATTACATTAATAATTAAGACAAAATCACATTTAACGGCTTATGTCTAGATGTATGTAGGAAATTATACGCTTCACTTGCGGATTTTGTTAAAGATTCCAGCAGGGATCTGTTTGATCATTGTGAAAAAACAAAGCAAAGGAAAAATTGCCTGATGTTGATTACATGAAAAGCAGATATAGAAGAAGGCTTATCAATGATGATGACGATGATGCTTTAGAGAATCTTGAGCCAAGAGACAAGTTCAGAATCAAAACATTTATGCAAGTGATGAATGCATTAGAGTCAAGTCTGGCACAGAGGGCCTCAGTATACAATGTTACTGCGAAAAAAAGTTTTCATTCTGAATAGAAGCTACAGAAGAAGAGATTCGTGAAGGAGTTAGTGTTTTCTGCCAAACATATCCTGAAGATGTGGACATGAATTTTGTTGGAGAAGTCAAGCATTTTCATCAATATGTTAGACATAGTCAATCAAGCCTATGGATCAGCGGAAAATGATAGTCTGACACATCAGGATCTGTATAGGGTAATAATTTATTGATCGTTTCCAATCAGCATTCCCTAATGTAGAAGCGATTTTAAGTGTTTCTTAGTATGATGGTTGCAAATTGCTCTGGAGAAATATCTTTTTCTCAGCTGAAGAGGATAAAAAATGAATGTAGAACAACAATGACTCAAGATTAATTATGTTCCCTCAGTCTCATGTGCAAAGAAAAAGACAAAGTACGCAGTTTATCATTTGATGATGTCATCAGTGTCTTTCATCTGGCAAAAGCAAGAAAGAAAATATTTTAGTTTGATATAATTCCTTAATCCTTATAACATGTTTCAAGAGATTAGATAATAAGCCTTTGTAAAATGTGCCTTTTAAAATAATTTTTGTTTCTTTTTACCAGAGTTTGCATTTTAAGTTTGTTATGAATAAAAATGATTTTAAGTTAAAGATTTATTATTTCACTAACTATAGGCTGTACTTCTTAATTGTATTTCAGTTTAACCCTCTATGTATCCGAAAATCATATTTTGCACTAACATAGGCCTATAATATCTGGACTTATAAAGGGCCCCATATCTCAAATAGCATCAAGTCTAAATCCGGCCCTGTGCATAACAAAATTAGGCAGTGAGAATCGGGGTCGACCCCCCCCCCCCCCCCGGCAATTAAAAAATATATTTTTTCCATAGATCTTTTAAAAATATGTACTAGATTCGCTACAAATTTGGTAACTTTCAATACAATCTGTGAATTTTTTAAAACTAGAGTCTACAAACTGTTCAATGTCCCAATGTTTTTCATTAAACCTGAAGGAAGGAGAGAGGTACCATTGACCTGATCTTCACTGCCCACCTAATGCAAGAGAAATGCCAGGAACAACATGTACCTCTCTACGCCGCTTTTGTAGACCTGACTAAGGCATTCGACACAGTCAGCCGCGACCGACTCTGGAGAATAATGGCCATATTTGGATGCCCAGACACCTTCATCAAAATGGTCAGGCAACTCCACGACGGCATGCTCGCCAGAGTCCAAGACCAAGGGCAGCTTTTCAGAACCCTTCCAAGGTTACAAGCGGCGTAAAGCAGGGATGTGTCTTGGTCCCTGCACTCTTTAGTCTCATGTTCTCAGACACGCTTTTGGATGCCTTCAAAGACAGTGATGTAGGGATAAAACTCCGGTACCGCTTTGATGGTAAGCTGTTCAATCTGAGGAGACCAAAGGCCAAATCTATGACCCGCATTAAGACAATAAAGGGACTTTTTGTTTGCAGATGACTGCGCCCTGATAGCCTCCACTGAGGCAGACATGCAGCGCAGTGTGGACCTGTTCTCAGCGGCATGCACCAGCTTCGGTTTAACTATGTCAACCAAGAAAACCGAGGTTTTGCACCAGCACCAACCTTCCAACACTGTAAATGGACTAAAGCTAAATAATGTTGACACGTTCTCATGCCTCGGCAGTACCTTCTCCCAGTCTGTACATATAGTCGATGAAGTAAATCTTAGGATAGCCAGAGACAGTTCCTCCTTTGGAAGACTGCGGTCTAATGTTTGGAATCGGAGAGGCATTAAGCTGCAAACCAAACTAAAAGTCTATTCAGCTGTCGTTCTACCAATTCTTCTCTACGCATGTGAAACCTGAACCGTCTGTAGCCGTCACGCCAGGAAGCTAAATCACTTCCATATTCTTATATTTCTTTATATTTTTATCAAATAAGCAATTGTGAAGCTTTTACTATGTAACATACTGCATAGTTAAAATGCATTTAAATAATTTACAACATATGCAAATGCTAATTGAGTTATAACTATTTTTTAAATAGACCTATAAAACAACGGACATTTGGCTTTTCCGGCCTTTGAAATCGCAAGGAGGATGGGGGGAGGAGGGGAGGGGAGGAGGGAGACCGAAAATCGGTTTTAAAAACGGATTTTAAAAAAAAGCAACGATATTAACATCCATAGTTTTAATGAGAAAAAAAAACACATTTTGTTTTAAAAGAGAGATAACTGCAGAAAATGTTAAAGACGTTAAGTTTTCTCTTCCCCTGACTAAGCATTGTTAGGCAAAATATAAATAGGTCGAAGTTAGCTAAAGTATAAAGTAGTTTTAGTTTCATTTTCTTAATTTCGCTGAAATATTTAAATGAATTTTATCTGTGCACTATATATTGTTTTGTGTTAAAAAGGAAGATTTAAATAAAAATATTTCAAGTTCCTTTAGTTAAGTAAACATTATTAAATCTAATTTATACCATTATTTTTAGAAAACAAATTTTTAAGGCTTTTTTTGTTATTTTTGTGTGTACAAACAAAATAAATACTTCATCGATTTCCAGCATTTAAGAGACCACAAACACCCGCTAAAATATTTTATAAAGGCCTAACATATTTAAAATTGTTTAACACTGTAGGCTTTTACTTGTTGATAATTAACAACGATAAGGGCAGATCTAAGGCTCTTGTGATAAACAAAACATAAAGGCCTACAAATGCTAAAGTAGTTTGTGATTGCAAATTTACATAATTTGACAGCCGCTCAAGATAGGCAAAAGTGGATAAAGTATGACTGCTGTGGTGTCCATCCGCTCTCCTCACCGACCACAACGGCCAAGGGATTGATGATAAACACGGACATTAATTTATAGTATAATAAATAATAAGAAAGTGTTCATAAAACATGATTTTTAAACATACAGTTTCGCGAATGAAAATAAAATGTGAAAGCTTATACGAGCTTCCCCACTGTCCAAATCAAGAAAAAAAGCTTTTCTGAAAAATATTGGAAAATCAGTACATTACAAATGTACCAAACAAACATAGTAGCTTAAAAACTATTTATATATTATATAACTATATATTTAAAATTTCATATGATATCCATTCCCCCCCCCCTTTTTTTTATAACAGTTGTCAGTTTTATGTGATTTATAAAAATCATCTTGATTAATCTTATCTCAATATGTGCTATTCTTAAAACCCCCTTTTCCCGAAAGCTGACTAAATATAAAAATAAAAAAATTGTCTCCGTTGTTTTCCACGATTATTTCTAGTCGGTAATAGAAAACGGATTTTCGAGAAATTACACCATTAATGGTTTTCCCAATATCATTCGAAAGAAGTAAATTTAGCTGTAATATTTGCTATACAAATGACGATACAAGCCTTGTGTTTTAACTGTTTATATTAATTTATTATCCGTTACAACTAAAGGTAACCGAATTTTTTTTTTTTTTTTTATATTTTCAAGCACAAATCTGCTTCTTAATGCAGGTATAAGGCCTATTATTACATTTTAAATATAAGTATAATGTTTTTGATTGAATTTTGGTTAATTTGGTCTTGTTACATGCCATTCTTTTAGATTTTAGATAATAGAAGATTAACACAGCCATCACCCAAAGCTCTCGGCTTGGCACTGATGAGTTCATCATATTGAAAGTGTCGACTAATGGCCTAGTTTGTAATATGGTAATGTATTAAGTTAACATTGAAAGTCAGTCAACATTTATTGCTACATTCATTAACAAAAAGCAAAAGCTTGTTTCTATTCAACAATACTTGTAGTGTAATTATATGTAGCCCTGGTAGACAAATGTTTACTTTACTATTCGCATTCACTAACATTGACTAATCTTAATGAGGCCTGACCTTTTCAATCAGAAGAGATCATGAACATCTGGTGCCATTTCCGTAAACCAAAAACATGCTTTTGCTGGCGTTTGACAATTGATTCCCACCTCGACGGCCCAGTTCTGGTCTTGTAGAAATATACAAAGGCTACAAGATAAATTATAAGGAATCCGTTTGTAACATCAAAAGTGAGTAGGCGATAATGGACAAGTCTTAATGAGGCGTGAACTTTCGAACCCGAATGTTCGTGAACTTCCTGTTCTATTTTTAAACTAATAACAAAAAAAGCATGCCTTTGCTGGTGTTTGACAATTGATTTCAACCTCGACGGCCAGTTCTAGTCTTTTAGAATTATACAAAGGATACAATATTAGTTATGAGGAATCCGTTTTTAACATCAAAAGTGAACAGGCGATCATTAATACTCAAGTGTTAGTACTGTGTTAGTCGCGTGACGTAAAATTTTTATTTGTTTACAAAATAAATGAGTCAAGAGTTGCGTTTTCTTGGTTATTGAATAACAAAATGCGTAAATTCATAAAAACGAATAACAAAATTGCTTTTGCAATAAGCAATAAGTTTGATATTTTAAAAAGGTGATTATTCCCTTCTGACTTTCACAATACATTGTTTTGCTTTGTAAACATCTATTGGAAATGAAATAAATTTTAATCCCCAACAAATTTGAGTACAACGAGTAAAGTAGCACACAGACATTGTTTCGAATAAAATGATCGAATAAGAACGGAAATGTTTTTGCACGTGACCTTATGCATGCATACACGTTAAGACTTGTCCATTAATACTCAAAGTGTTAGTTGCGTTATGTTAATTTAGCTTTGTTTATAAAAGAAATTAGTCAAGAGTTGCGTCCTCGGTTTAAAAAAAACACACACAATTCATAGATATAGCCTATATAAAAAAAACGAAAATGCTTTTGCATCAAGCAATAAGTTTGAGATTATAAATAGCCTAGGTGATATGTGTTTTATATCTTTAATTTATATCTATAATTAAAATTTAATATATATGTATTATTACTACTTTACTCTTTGCCCTTCTGCACTCTAGCTTTTCTATGTCTATGATTTAACTATTTGTGTTACTCTTGTCAGTTGTGAATATTCGCCAGTAATGAACCTTGCAGCTCTTCTATGAATTTGTAGTAGTAGATGCATCTATATATTGCATGTTGCTGAAATACTCCACAGTCACACTAAAGCTTGAGGATAAAATATAGTAAAATTACAGTGAGTATAAGATGTATTTTGTGAAAAACAAATGCTAATTCTATTGAGAGCTAAGCCTAGATAAACTGATTCTATGAAATATTATAGTTCAATAAGAATACGATGGGTTCATAGTATCAATAATATCATAGTATAACCAATCATAATTTAACCATTGCAACAGTGACTAACTTTTTTACACATATAGGCATACTACACTCTATTATCCTACATATTAAATTGTTTTACATTTTTAATAGAAATTTTTGACAATAAATTATTTGTGCATTGCGAAAACAAAAGATAACACCCAGCTAGCACGATATATTGGTCTTATATAAGCTTTTGACTGGCGCACAGTGTTGGTATTGAATTGGTTTAAAATTGGGTCAATATTGGGCTTGAATCATGGCGAAATATTGGTTATGTGATTGGTATGGGTAAAGATCGCTACAATGTGTCTCTTAAAATGTTATTTAATTTCATGGTCCGATGTGACACCAAGAACATTGTTAATGTAGATTAAAATATAAATTATATTAAACCTTTGTGTTCATTTTATTGTTTTCATGTAGTGTGTTGAAAGTCATATATAAAGTAAATCTCGCTATGTCACCAATAAAAAATCAATAAATTAGCATTCATATAGAATTATATGAATGGACCCCCATCAAGACGTGAGAGCTCGACCCTCTGCCCGGCTTCCTGTTTACCCAGTGCTTAGACAAGCTTTTGCCGGTCATCACCAACACCTCTAATACATTCCTTTCCACGGGCGTAGTCATGGACTGCTTTAAATCCACCATTGTCCAACGACACTGCTAGAATTACCGCCCAGTATCCAACCTCCCCTTCCATTTCAAGCTCCTGGAGCGTGTCATCGAGCCGTTGAAAACCCACCTGTATCTGCACTCGTTGATGCCCTCGTACCAGTCGGCGTATCGCCACTATCACAGCACCGAGACAACGCTCCTGCGGATCACCATCGACCTCCTGAACGCCTCAGACAGACGTCTCGTCTCTGCCCTTGTGCTGCTCGATTAGTCCACTGCCTTACACACGATCGACCACCACGTACTCATCGATCGCCTCAGCTCTAATTTCGGCAGGAGCTATTTTCAGAATCGCTCCCAGATCGTTATCACTGAGTCCTTATTCTCCCAGCCTGTCCATGTCTGCTTTGGTGTGCCACAGGGTCCATCCCCGGCCCAGTTCTTTTCACACTGTACACCCAACCCTTCTCCCTTATCATCGAGCGTCACAACCTAAAATATCACCATTTCGCCGATGACACCCAGCTCCATAACAGTGCTGAGCCTGAAGACTTCGATGAGCTCCTTGCTTCCATCTCCATTTGTTTCTTGGATATTAAGAACTGGATGACTGAAAACAAGTTGAAGCTGAACAGTGAGAACAAAGAAGCTCTTGTAGTCGGAACGAGACATAAGGTAGCTTCCTTCACTGCGACTAATCTTCAGCTGGCTGACGTAACTGTGCCATTCTCCCCAACTGTCAAGTGCCTCGGCGTCTTTCTGGACTCCACTCTGTCTATACATCCCACATCTCCTTCCTCACCAAAAACTGCTTCTTCCACCTGCGTCGTATTGCCGCCATCCGTCGCTATCTCACCCAGGAAGCTTGCCTGAAGCTTGTCATCTCTCTCCTCTTCTCCCGCTTGGATTATTGCAATTCGCTCTTGGCTGGCCTCTCGGCCTCCTCCCTTCAGCTCCTCCAACGTGTCCAGTACTGCGCTGCTCGACTAGTCCTCAAGAAGAAGAAGTCAAATCATATAACTTTTCTGCTCCAATCTCTGCACTGGCTACATCAACTACCGGATCTCCTACAAGCTGGCTTCTCTCTGCTACAAGTGCCTGCTACAAGTGCCTGAATGACTCTGCCCCGGATTACCTTCGTCTCGAGCTCTACACCCAATCCCGTCCACTTCGCTCGGCTTCTGACGCACTGACTCTTTGAACCCTTGTGCGAAGCTATATCCGCTAGTGGCCGCTGAAATTTCTCCCACAACAGCTTCGCCAGAGTCCTAGCTTCGACATCTTCAGGAGCCGGCTGAATATTATTATTATTATTTTGTAAAATATTATACATTTGTGGACAAATGTGTCCATTCATGGTCTGTTATTGAAAATTATAAGCATTGGGTTTTACTATATTATTATTTATTTTAAACTGTGATGTATGTTTAAAATTATTTTCTAACAGCTGGGTATATTCTAGAAAATATACATGCATTTTGTTAATGTTTTTTTTCATGCCAGCATTTAGCCTTGATAAATATTATTTGTATTCCGTATATATGTTTCTTTGTTTTATATTTGCATCAATGCCCACTGTGTTTAAATGTATTCTTTAATAAATTACCTGTATTCATTACAATATTTTATCTCTGATTTTAAACATGCATTATTCATCATATTACACGTGGCCCTAGTAGAAATAAATTTCATCTTCAGTCACATTACACGATTTTTATTACTTTGTTTGGTGTTGGTGCGTGAATAATTGTTTGGTACCAGTATTTATAATTTACATAAAATTCAAAGTAGTATTGTAAGACATAAAATATTTATATTTTAAATTTAACGTCATCAGTGGCTTTCCTCGTGACCCAGTACATTAGTATTAAGACGATAACAGGTGATATCACACAGCCGGACACCTGTTATCACTTGAAACCATTCACTCTATTGGTTTTCATTGCGTTCTCCGCAATGGTTACCATTACATATGTCTTTATTGTTGTCAATTATTTTCCCTGGGAATGCGTATGCTTCCAAAACTTGCCATAGCGTTGGGTGGTGGATGCTATCGAATGCCTTTTCAAAATCTATATAGTTTGATGCACAAAGAGGAGTTCCATTCCAATAATTCTTATACTATGACTATGGAACACAGGACAAAGATTAGATCATTGCATGATCTTTCAGCTCTTAAGCTTAGGACTCTCTCTATTCTTGTTCTCATTCTCATCAGTAGGATTCTAAAAAAAGATTTTTCCTGTTGCAGACATTAGATTTATGCCTCTCCAATTCTCGCATATATGGCTAGGCTGTCAACTTTCTTGTGGACTACTTTCACAATGATCCATCGTTTCCATAAGATAGACACCTGCTCTATTTACCATACTTTGTTAAAATGTCCCGTACACACAATGCTTGGTAGGACTTAAGCATCTTTGCCGTAACTCTATCCTAAAATGGCGTATTGTTTCCCTTGATCCGTTTGATGTCTTCTGCTATTTCTTGTTCTAGAATGGGTCCTTTTGGCATCTCGATCTGGAAACACATGTCTGTAAGGCTTACGTGTAGACTACGTAAAATAATCTTTTCTTTATGTAAAGTTATTGTAATATTCCAAAACAGAATATATCATTTGAAAACTATAATTATGAAATAAAGCATGTAACATACTGTACATACAACTTATTTTAACAATAGCGATGCGGCAGATTAATGAGAAAAAAAAATATTTGTATACTCATAAAAAAACGTATAGACTAATAAACGCAAAATATAATAAAACATATTCTTATCTTATCTTATACATTACAGACGCTCCTTCTATAGATAAGATTATTGCGTCCTACGCTCATCCGTGGTCCGAGTCTAGTCTTGCATTTTATTTAATGTTTTAAATGTTGTTAAGGTACTGGTTTTCCTGGTTTTGTTCAGGCAACCCAATCCATGCCCGAATGCCACTCGGGAAGAAAGAGTACTTATATGCATTTGTTCTCGCATAGGGGGATAAGGAAAGTGTTTTTGTCTTTATGTTTATCTGAGCTTTGCAACAAGTTGTTATTGGGTTGTATTTCTAAATTAGAGTTTTATGTTTTATTACTACTTTACTCTTTGTCCTTCTGTCCTCTAATGTTTCTATTAGACACAGGCATAATCTATATGTATTTACTTAAATATCTCACAATCGTAATATAAATAACATGTATGCCAACTTAGCATTCTTAACATTGCCGTTTAAAACGTTTTATTACACACATTTAAATACGCGTGAAATTTATACAATTTCTAATCGCAATAGTGCTAAACGGTCTATTTATAAAACAATATGTAGGCCTAATGAATAATATGTCAAGGCCTATTTAATAATTACCTAAAATATTGTGTTCTTTGTAAAACTATTGACTGAAAAGAATAACATGTAATAACATTTTACATACTGGTGTATTTAAAAAAAAACAATTCGTTGACACAGCTGATGATATTGTAATATATCATAGTTTTAAAGAAAAATATTTATTAACATATTAATTATTATACATACACAGCTACACATTTATAATTGGGTTTGGTACTAAATTATACAAAGGGCAATTTGAACTTTAGAAGGGCCTACTACAAAATAAAGCTAAGACTATTTTAATGTAAATCCTAATTAATAAAGACATGCTTCACATACCGGTATTGGAATTAGAGTCTACCAAAAAAATGAGGCAAGCATTCACATTTCATAAATATGGTCTACATTCATTAGCCTCTATTGCAGGTAATGTAAATCATAATAATATGACAACTAATACATTTTAAACACGTTGCTTTTTGGTCAGTATAAACGTTATCTACATATCTTTCATAGCCTATAGATAGGCCTAAGTTTTATTTTTTCAAAAATAATAATTTAAGAAATTTTAGAGAAAATTTAATTACCTCTCCCCTTCCCTTTTTTTTTCTTTTCTAAAAACATTTAATATCATATTCTTCTTTTAACATAGAGGTCAATAGTTTTTAAAAGCTACCCTTTTAACAAGGCAAATATTTTAAATAGTAAGGTATGAAAAGGCGTAAATACAAATGATTACGTATACACGCAACAAATGTATTCACCCCTATTTTCAATTCAATCACACACATCATTCATTTAAACTTAGAAGAAAAAATAAATGAAATAATCAGATTTGCTCTAGTCATAGGCCTAATAAGCCTCGTAACAAGCTAATCGTCTACCTTCATGTCTCTATGTGTAAACGTCTAATCTTTTAAATTGCAAACAATCAGTATACGGGACCTATCAGGTGAATTAGCTTAGCGAAGGCATTATTTGCGAAGTGTAGAAATTTCAAATCATCTGGAAGTGATCTTGTTAGATGTATTGATTTCGTTACTTTGCATATTATATTTAATTAAATAAAAAAAAACATTTTGAAAAAAAGCAGACCTTGCCAAATTTAAACATATAAAAACATTTTTAAAAATATTTTTTGTTTCTACATTACTATTCCAAAAACGCCAGAAATGCTATTAGTTTTAAAGCCCTATAAAATATCTCCTTATCATTATTATAATCCCTCTCTTAAGACTTAAACATGGATGTAATATATGAATGGGTAGCAAATAAGAACAACAAACCTTTGTTTAATAAAATGTCATCAGTTAACCCAAAAGGTTTTGTTTCCCTCCTTTACATCCCTCTGCTTCTTCTTTGACACAGATTTTTAATTCTGGGAAAATCTAATTTTAAACTTTAAAGACGTACATAAAAAATACATTTTGAAATTAATATATATATATATATACAATTTTTATCAGCAAACATTTTTATCAGTAATGGCACGAGCGAACAAAAAGGTTAGCGCACCCCTGCCATGGGCAGACAATAACCCTACAGTCTGTCTCATAATTCCCTCTACGTGTGGAATACTGCAGTGCAATCTACGTAATAGCTCAGCCTACCTATATAGTTACTACAAAATACACACACCCCTAAAAGTATCCGAATTTGAATGTCTTTTAAGAACAAGTTATCACAAAAGGTACCTTCAAGAGGTGGTAGTCATGTATAGGTGCTACGAGAGGCTTTGTTATATTACTGCTGTTAGAGAAAAGCGTTAAAGTTTTGGATTTTGTGTTTGGAATGGGGAAATGTGTATAGATCTATATTGGCTATTAATTACTTAGAGATAAGTAGTTATATTCTTATTATTTTCAGATTATTAAAAGAGTATAATTGTTGCTTCTTACCATGGCATTTTTCGCAATTGAAAAGCTTCTTAAGGTAAGGGAAAACTAGTCCATAAAAAAAAATATTTATAGACTTCCATTATATATTATTTGCAATTAGTCTAATATATGTTATGGTCATTATTACGTGGCAATAGTTAAATTCTGGAACGAGCCACCATTTATTACATCACACCTGGTCAAATTGTAGTTATATTGTTATTTCATCTAGAGCCCCCTTTCAATTTATGAAATAATAGTTATTATGTTGTTGTAGTTAGTGTGATTATACTTTCACTTGGTGAAGGTTTTATTATTTCAATCTGATATTAATTTTTTGTAGTTTAGGTAATCCTGGTTCGAAATATCCCCTGGTAATCTACATAATGTTGGGTAGAGTTTTATTTGAATTTCCTTCACGTATATCTATTTTGGCTCATATTATACAGCAAGTATCGTGATGTTAAATTGTAGTGTTGGTTATTACTATAGTAATATAAGTAACACACACACCTAAGTATAAAGAGTTGATAAACCGACGTAAATCAAGTTGTGTAAAGCAACAAAAAATTGATTTAATTACAAAACCTCAATTAGAAATCTGAATGATAATTATACACAAGTAGTTAAGAAAACACATAATCCATAGTATGAAAAAGAAAAATCTTCAATAAGCTTTGAATATTATTGAAACTAATTGTAAAGTAATATTGAATCCTTCATATTAGAAATTAGTAGGATTGTTATCTTAGAGCACGTATTTTAGCATGCTTACTTGTCGAAGGCTGGCAAAGAACTGACTAAACCATACACCGTTCCGCGTGGGTCTATCTTATGGGTTGATTCGATACTATGAACGAATACACGAGAGTACATTACTCTATATAATAAAATATTAACGCTTAATAAAATATCCGACTACAACCACCATCAACAATGTCCGCCATCTTGTCCGGATAAGGAGCCTTAGAAAAACCAACAACTTAATTACTCGGCTAAATCCATCGACCTTGGCTGTTGACCGCGTGCACAGATCGTGATTAGTTATTGAGGTTGAAGAAAGCAACGTTCTAATTAAATTAGGAAAAACCCGAGACCTTGGTCTATGAAATGTTTAAATCGCTTTTACGGCAATTCGGTTTAATGATTAGTATCTGTTTGATAACAATGCAATGTATGAGTTTTAAATTTTCGTAACACCATCAAAAGATAGGGAAAGAAAAGACTTTTTTTTTAAATATTTTGTTTGGCCTTAACATTTTTACTTTATATTATTGCACTTTATATAAGTAAAAATGTAATTACTGGTGAATTAAACTGTATTACAATTATCGATGAACATGGATATAGAAATAGTGTTAATTTCAAACTGGTCACCATGCAAGTGCTGATGACAATGTAGTGTAAAGTGTAATTATATGACTCGATACAACTAAAACAGCCAAGCGCCAAAACGGTCGTGAAAACGCGCTGCTCCCTAGAAATCATGTATACTACCATCTGATTACGGTTATTATGCCTAACATTATTAGTACTCTTTAGAAATAACACTTCTTTCAGCTACGTTTTTTTTAATTTCCTATATATTCAACTAAATAGTATGGCTCCTTCTGTCTCGGGACATAATGGATGAGCCATTTTGTTAAAACTCAGGTCCATTCTGTCTATTTGTTGCAGTCTGCTGTAGCTATATAACCCAATTATTCATTATCTCTCTGGAACATCTGTTGCACCTATATAATATGGAGTCTTGAGTTTTCAAAAACGTTTTTCTTCTTCCAGCTCACCAGGGGTGTTTCAGTACAGTTTCAGTTCTCTTAGTCTCAGTGGCACACAACCCAGCATGAACATCCGGCCGTTCATTATGTGTGTGTTTTTCTTTGCTATCTGCTACCATGCCATTTTTCTCATTTAATCAAAGCTTCATTAATGTAGAAGCGTAAGAAACTCCCGGGGTCATAGAACGCTTCAGCACGCATTGTATCATTTTAAGAATCAATCTGACCAAATCACCACTGTTCTTCAAAATCTCCACTCTATCGCTGTGACTAAGCGCTTTGATTCTAATCTTCTTTTACTAACGTACAGCTTCACCTTCATTTCGTTGATATATTATTTTTTTAACAATGTTTTCTTTACTCGTGTATGTCATCGGAAAAAAAAAGGTTTAGAATGCGATCATTTGATTCTGCACCGCCTAGTAGTATAGAACGGCTTGCCTCGGATACTAAGGGATTCTAGACAAAAGATACCATTGAGAAGAATTTTAAGACATCTCTCTTTAAGTAGTCTAAGTGTTTTGTGTCTTCAGATTCAATTAGAGTCCTGGCGTCGGGCCTACATGCAATGTTTGATTTCCAATGGTTTGTTATGTTCCAACCTAGTGTATTCAAGCAGGTCCATCTAGTAAGTTGATTAGACCTCTTGATTCATTACCATCGCCGACGGTAAAAGATTTCA
Organism: Anisus vortex; assembly: GCA_949126835.1. Lineage (NCBI taxonomy): Eukaryota > Metazoa > Mollusca > Gastropoda > Planorbidae > Anisus > Anisus vortex. The sequence continues at coordinate 34,859,711 of OX421496.1, forward strand.
AACAATATATTTAACTGGACAAAACAATTGCTTTAAAACTCAAAGTGAGTCCGTGGTAACAATTCAATGTTTAATGAAAATAACTTGCAAAACAATTCAGAGTATTCAAATCAGCTTAACATTTGTAAGAGACAATCCAAAACACGTCCTAACACTACGAAGCAAAACCAAAAACTGTGCCTTTGTCGGCGAGCTGAGCTGAGCTGTCTTTTCGCCCTAGAAAAGGAAAGCGAAGGTCAAAATTAGTCATGGGCGGGGGGTAATATAGTATAATAGTGGTACTACACATAAAAGTAGGCTATATAACACAGTGGCACGTAACAATATTAAAACCTTATTATTCTTGATTTCGCTTGTGTGATGTATGCGCCATTGTTGGTTTATTTTGTATTTAATATCTAGTTGTGCTGTTGCACTAATATTGAACGGAAGTGTGTGGCAGTATTTGTGTTGACAGTTTTGCGTGTCAGTTCTTGATGTCTGCGAAATATTGTATGTCTTATTTCTGAGTTTTACCGAATTAAACAGGTTTGTTCATTGACACCTCTTCGTTTTCAAATTAAGTAGGACAATTACGAGCCAAAGCAGCGCGTGTTGCTTATTATATGGGGGCATTCGTCCAAAAGATCCATTGAAATAAAATAAGTTCGGTTTTTAAATAAGAACAGCGTACATTTTTGTTGGAGACTATAAGTGTATTTAGAAAAGAAAGACCTTAATAATGGATAGTTCGGTGAAATCGTCCGATGAGTACGATAGTTTTTTGGAGTCAAAAGAGGACGATGCATCCTATAGATCACCGCCGGTTTTGTCTGCGGCACATCAGGTAGACAATATTCAATTGGAATTGGCGAGAATAAGACTAAGGGAGAGAGAAATGAAGATTGAATGGGCGAAATTCCAGGCGGGACAAGTCGGACACACCAGTAGGGCGCCAGTGGATCTCGCGAGGTATGTGAAATTCGTACCTGTATTCACGGATTCCGAAGTGGATCAATATTTCATAGGCTTCCAGAGAGCCGCACAGGATTTTAGCTTTCCAAGGGACAAGTGGGCTGCCTTACTGAGATCGGCGTTAACCAAAGGGAAGGCAAGAGGAGACTACATCACATCAATGCCAGAAGAGCATTTAGATAATTATGATTTTATCAAGGAGAAAATACTGAATATTTACAAGTTAATCCCTGAGTCGTATAGACGAGATTTCCGGAATTTAAGAAAGACTGATGGCCAGACATACCTGGATTTTCTTAGGATTAAAGAAAAACAATTCTAACGTTGGGTAAGGTCGAAAAACATAATTAATGATTTTGTCAGGTTGAAGACTTTGTTGATAATGGAGGATTTTTTTAACTGCGTGGAGACAGACGTTAGAACCCACATTGCGGACCGAGGGGTCGAGGAGGCTCATGCCGCCACAATCTTAGCGGATACTTATCGTCTAATACATCCAGAGGGGGCCTGTGGTTCTAAGTTTTCCTTTCGGAAGGATTTAACGTCAAACATCCGGGACAATAGTTTACCGAACGTCACACAGGAAGCTGTTGCTATCAGGACAAATAAATTGCAATGTTTTTATTGTAAAAAAGAAGGTCATATGAAGAAAGATTGTAGGAAACTGGAGACGGCAAACCAACCTGGAAAAAAAGTGGTAGCTTTGATGAAAACGTTAGGAACAGAAGAAAGGTTCAACACGCAGTGACATTTTGTCAACTCGAGCACAGGGTTGAAGTACAGCTCAGAGGATAGAGATATACGTGAGATAGTTTATCATTCATCGGATTGTTGTGCTGGTCAGGAAGTTTCCTTGAAGGACAGCACGACAGGAATTCTCCAATAACATTGTCTCGGGGGTTGGAAAACTCGAAGAGGCGTCGGGTTAGTTGGAACAATTGTTCTGTGAACTCTGGAGAGAGTTTGTCGGCAGTTGGTTTTAATGATAAACAGATAGGCGTGCTTGCAGAAGACTCCCATGGAGGGAGTGAAGACATAAAAGAGAACTCACTTGATTCGAGACTTACGAACTTTTTGCCGTTCATTTCTGAGGGTACAGTGGCATTACCTGATGACGATGACAACGTTGGTTCTCCCATTAAGATACTGAGAGATACAGGTGCATCCTTATCCGTACTACTCTCAAGTGTCTTGCCTTTGTCGACAAGGACATATACGGGAAACAGCGTTTTGTTGCAGGGTGTCGAGATGGGAAACCTCCGAATACCGCTGCATCGTGTGAAGTTAAAGTCCGAATTGGTCACCGGAGAAGTTATGGTAGGCGTTATGTCAACACTACCATTTGATGGGATTGCCTTGCTAATTGGCAATGATTTAGCAGGTAATCGGGATAAACCGGATCCCATTGTGACAGACATACCTGTTGTCGATGATTCGGTAACAGAGGACAATGAACTGTATCCTGTTTGCGCTGTTACTAGAGGTATGCGTCAGAAAGAGACTCGTAAAGAAACAGTCAGTGCAGAAGAGACTGAAGTGGAAGTAGAGTTATGGAGCTACGTTTTTCCCAAGTCTATTAGAAGAGGAACATAAAGAGACCTCTACGAAAATTTTGTCACCACGTAAAAAGCTGATACGTCTATAGAAGGAAGATGTCGAAGTTACAGCTCTACGTAAGATCGCCGTATCTGATGAAGATGAGAAAACCTCGGCAGTCTACTATTTTTTCAAGGATGGTGTGCTAATGAGTCATTGGAGACCGCCAGAAGCAAATCCGGATGATGACGACTGGAGAGCGGTAATTCAAATCGTCGTGCCGCTAATCTATCGTTCTGATATCCTTCAGCTAGCCCATGACTCGTCTTCTGCTGGTCATTTTGGAGTAAACAAAACGTATCAACGAATACTTCGCTATTTCTACTGGCCTGGTTTGAAACGGGATATTGCCGCCTATTGCAAGTCCTGCCATACATGCCAGTTAGTGGGCAAACCTAATCAGACGATCTCAGTTGCGCCATTACATCCGATTCCGGTCCTCCATGAACCTTTCCGTCATATCGGCATCGATTGTTTGGGACCCTTGCCGGAGACGAAATCGGGTCATCAATATCTGCTGATAATAATGTGTACAGCCACTAGATATCCTGAGGCCATACCACTTCGATCGATTACAGCCGAGAAGATAGCTAATCATTTGATAGAGTTCTTCACCAGATATGGTTTGCCAAAGTCGGTGCAAACCGACCAAGGTAGTAACTTTTACCTCTGGTTTATTCCAGAAGGTTCTTGGTAAGCTTAACATTAAACATCAGCTGTCGAGTGCGTATCATCCTCAGTCCCAAGGTGCTTTGGAATGTTTTCACCAGATACTGAAGACAATGTTACGAAGGTACTGCATGGATCATCAGAAAGAATGGGACAAGGGGGTACCGTTGATGTTGTTTGCTATTAGGGAGGCAGTACAGGAATCCACTGGATTCAGTCCTTTTGAACTTGTTTTCGGACATACTGTAAGTGGTCCTCTAAAACTTTTGCAGGAAGAATGGATGTCAATCAGCAGCATTGAAACTCCGATATTTTTTTATTGAAATTTAGATCCAAATTACATGATGTATTTGAAATTGTTAAAGAAAATATGAATCAAGCCCAAACTCGAATGAAGCTTTGGTACGATAAGAAAGCAAGAAATAGGGTTTTTGCTCCAGCGGATAGGGTTTTAATATTCCTACCTGTTACTGGACAGCCATTGGCAGCAAAGTATTTTGGGCCGTATGAGATTGACTCACATATCAGTGAGGTAAATTATTTGGTTAGAACCCCTGACCGAAGAAAGAAGAAACAGGTGTGTCATATCAATATGATAAAACCGTATGTTAGTCGGGAGAATGGACTCAAACAGACTGTTTCCCCAATTACTGTAACTCCCATTGAGGTTATTGATAAGGACGGTTTGGATAGCAAGGATCCTACTGAGGGAAAATTTACTGGTTGTAAGTTAAAATTAGATGAGAAGTTGGGGCATATGACAAGGACAGAGCAACAAAACATGAAAGATGTTATTAGTGAGTTTCCAAATTTGGTTAAGGATACTCCGGGTAAAACAGGGCTCATAGAACATGATATAGAACTAGAAGATCCAACTCCAATTAAACAACATCCTTACAGAGTAAATCCCATTTATCTCGCTTTGCAAAGGAAAGAGTTGAATTATATGTTGAATCATGGAATAATTGAACATAGTTTGAGTCCGTGGAGTTTTCGTGTGTTTTTGGTCCCTAAGGCTAATAACACTGTACGTTTCTGTACAGACGTCCGTAGAGTAAATGCCGTGACCAAAACTGACTCATACCCTATTCCTAGAATATCAGACCTTATAGATAGAATAGGGGACGCATGTTTTGTGACAAAAATCGACCTACTGTCAGGTTATTGGCAGGTACCTTTGACTCCAAGGGCACAGGAGATATCTGCTTTTGTGACACCTGATGGATTGTTTAAATATATGGTGATGCTGTTCGGGTTGAAAAACGCTCCTGCAACTTTTCAGAGATTGATAATTTGTATCATACAGGACATACAGGGTGTAATGCCTATCTAGATGACATAGTCATTTATAGCAATGATTTGGTACCCATATAGAGCAGATAAGACATTTATAAAAAAAAAACTGGATCAGGCGAGATTGACAATAAATCTAGAAAAATGTGAGTTTGGCCATTCCACCATTGAGTATCTAGGGCATGTTGTGGGAGGGGGAAAAGAAAAACCCGTGGATGAAAAGATACAATCGATCAAAAATATCCCTCAACCCCTTAACAAAAAGCAAATCCGTAGTTTCTTGGGCATGGTAGGCTTCTATCGGAAATTTTGCCCTCATTTTTCCACTATAGCAAGTCCATTGACTGAACTGTTAAAAAAGAACTCGCGTTTTATGTGGACCCCAGATTGCAACAAAGCATTCGAGCAGTTAAAGCTAATTTTGTCCCATTTCTCAGTGCTAATTACTCCGGATTTCAATAAGCCGTTCTGTGTGTATGTAGACGCTAGTAAAGTCGGGACGGGAGCTGTTTTGTTTCAAATGAAAGATGACATAAATCATCCAGTATGTTACTACTCCAAGAAATTTAGTAAATGTGAAAAGAGGTATAGCACCATAGAGAAAGAATTAGTGGGTTTAATATATGCATTAAAACATTTTGAATTTTATATTGGTGGATCCCCACATACCATTGTGGTATATTCAGATCACAATCCGCTGACATTTTTGACTAAAATGAACAATAAAAATCAGCGACTGATGAGATGGGGGTTATACTTGTAATCGGTTCGTATTGAAATTAGACATGTGTCAGGCAAGGCGAATATTTTGGCTGATTTTTTTATCGCGTTGTTAGAGCCTTGGAATTGCATTTTTGTTTAGTTAGAGTAATGTTCTTTCAAGAAAAGTTTTAGTTGAACCATGTTAAAAGGGCCTGGGTGTTGTGATATATGCCATGATTATTCATGATTGTTTAAATTTAATTGTGTATGCATTTCATTGATTTTTATGTATAATGAATTATGTATTTTAGGAATATAGATTTTCGCTTAAAATTCGCCATTTTGGGGTGTAAAATGGCGAATTATTAAGTTTGGTAGGGGGGAAGGTGTGATGTATGCGCCATTGTTGGTTTATTTTGTATTTAATATCTAGTTGTGCTGATGCACTACTATTGAACGGAAGTGTGTGGCAGTATTTGTGTTGACAGTCTTGCGTTCCAGTTCTTGATGTCTACGAAATATTATATATCTTATTTCTGAGTTTGTTAATTATCGAATTAAACTGATTTGTTCATTGACACCTCTTCGTTTCCATGTTAAGTAGGACAATTACGAGCCAAAGCAGCGCGTGTTGCTTATTATACTTGATATTAAAAAGAAATTAATGTTTTTTAGATTTTTAAAATTATATATTTATTTTCTTCAGAAAAAAAAAGTTGTTGTCACTGCGACATTGGAGGACATTGAGAAGAATATCTTTATCCTAATAGTTTTGTCTTATATAGTTAACATATTTGAGATAGAAATTTCAACATCTAAGAAATGCGCAAAGAGTCAATTTCTTTTCAAAAACATCGTAGTTGAACCCCAAACTGTGAACGTTTACATTCTTCCGTTTGCATCTTATGGATTTACATTGCCAGAAAATGATTACAACGACTATTATGTTCGTTTTGTAACTTACGCAGTTATTAACGAACAACATTTTGATATTAATCGCAACGTATCTGTGATAAACCTGGCAAAGGCCGGATTTATTTATGAAGGAAATAGCGCTCATGGACATTTTAATGTCAGATGCCCCTTTTGTGGTATCTCAAGATCAACACAGCAGTTAGGAAACAATGTTATAGAAAGTCATAGGCGTGAGTCTCCAAATTGTCCATTTCTGCCAACATTTGTGGAAGAAGGATCGTACTGGGAAGGGTTGTTTACGACAACACCTGCAGATAACGATAACAATAATGACGACATCGCTGGATTACGACTTAAATACCTTACAGTATCTGCAGATATACCGTTGGGCACTTTATCAAATACAGCTAATGGAGGCTTTCAAAATAAAACGAATATTTATGTAGCTCAAGAATCATCACCAGGAATGACCACCATTTTAGCTACTTCTCATTTAGTTTCTAGCTCTTTGGCGCCTGCAGAACCCGTGACTGCACGTAATGAAAATTCAGCCTTGTCGACAAGCTCTGGGTTAGTTTCTGGTGTGTCCAACTCTTCAAAAGCACCATCATCTTTGACCCTTCCACATACCGTCAATTCTTCTCAATCAAATCCTAGTGAAAGTCATGGCGTATTCACCGGTACAACTCCTTCCAATACAATATCTAAATCGGCTTTGAACTCCAGTGAACATACAGTCAAAAGAAATACGAGAAGCCCAACATATGCTGATCTCGGCATTGTCCCGGAGAGACCCAAAAAAGTTGAATATGCAAAAAAAGTCAAGCGATTGGAGTCATTTTGTACATGGTCAAGATCTCATCATTTACAACCAAACGATTTGGCAGAGGCTGGATTCTATTATGCAGGTAAATGTATATTTTCAGCGGTTTTGGTTTATATCTTCTTCTTATTAGTATTCTTCTTATTATGCCCGTCAAACTTTGTCGGATAATTAATTCTGGAGAATGGGCCACCAACAACTGTTCTCCAGCTTCTCGTTTCCTGGGCCATCCTATCTATCTGGTTCCAACGGAAAACGATCCTGGTGATTTCGGCTTACAGGTCACACCTCCATGTGTTTCTTGGGCGGCCCCACTTCAATTTTCCCTGGGGACTCCATCGCAATGCCTGCTTTGTAATGTAATTTGCTTGTTTACGTAATGTGTGACCTATCCAGCCCCATCTTCTCTTCCGGATCTCCTCTTTAGTTGAGGTGTGGCCATTCCTTTCTAAATGGCTGAAATTGCTGATTCCAGCGTATTTGCAGGATTCGTCTAAGGCAGCTGTTGATGAATGCGCGGAGTTTCCTGGTGGTAGTCTTTGACATCCTCCATGTCTCCGCTCCATATAGCAGGACTGACTTCACATTTGAGTGGAACAGTCGGATCTTAGTTTATATAAAGATTTCTTAACGGAATTACTGAAAGCTTTGTAAGTTATACATTGTTCAAATTATCATTTAATTATTGATTCTTCTGGTTGTTACATCACATACACTAGGTTATGGTGATTGTGCCAGATGTTTCTACTGTGGGGGAGGTCTGCGTAATTGGGAAGATGGAGATGATGTCTGGGTCGAACATGCCAGATGGTTTCCAAAATGTGCTTACATCCGTCAACAAATGGGTCAAGATTTTGTGGATACTGTTCAAGAGTTAACGAAGACAATTGATCATGTAAGATGAATTTCATGTATCTATTAATTAGGCTAAGTATATATGTAAAAGTAAGAGCTTAACAATACACTGGTCGGTATGACAACTAACCTTTATTCTCATTCTACAAACTTTTATCACTCCTTACTCCAGTAATTTACATAATTAAACAAGATATTCATGAACACAACTCACAATACACAGCCAGTTACATTTACAATAACACATAGGCCTAGCTATAAGGTCACTAAGTTCAGTCAACACATTACAATACTACAGTCCTGTGTTTGTCACTAAGTTACACAGTGACTCTTACTGTCACATATCAGATATTAAAATATTATTGTTTTTAACAACTATAAATACTTAGAAATGAAAGAAAATGTATCAGATATAAACTTAATCAAAACTATAATAACATAGACCGCTTGCTATATTTTTAGAGCCTATGAGTCGTGTTTTCCGTCCGTAGCCAATTACGCTGCCCTATTCTTGTCTATGCGCTTCCGCTGTATACAACTTTCGATTTTAATCTTAATTTAAGTTCTAATCCTATATATTACAGACGCTCCTTCTATAAATGCATTCCTTTATAATTCTACAAGAACAGTAATGAGAGAATAATAACCATCACAAATAAAAGATATTGACAACATATGTATTTAAATTACCCACAAAAAAAACTTACTTAAACCATTCTAAGCACACTACTAGATTATTTTATTGTTCCTATTGAGTGACGATATAGAATCAAACCAAGGTCCAGTCAAAACAGTTAGAGATAGACGTAATATTTGCACCAAGAAAAGCACACAAAACAACAAAAACAACAACAACAACAAAAAAACAACAACGAGCCATTCGATGTGACTACTGTAATAAATGATACCATGCTGCATGCTTGCATACGAAAAATCCAATCTATGTATCTATAGCCTTATGAAATAAAGACGCATCTTGGCATTGTGTACAATTTAGGCCGCCACAATTTAGTTCAGGTTTATCTATCTATCATACCCTGAACATCACAAACCCCTACAGTGACTTGACAAGCCCAAACATTAATAATTTAAACCTAGACAAACAACTAGCTGGATCCACACCAATCATAACTAGTTGAAAAGGGAAACCTTCAAGATCTAAAATCTATTAAAAGAGACAAGAAAATGCAACCTCTAATCAGCGTATCAACACAAAACACTAGTAATTAATTTTCAAAGCGTTACAAATAAAGCTGTTGATTTGGAACACCTGTAAATAAAAAGAAAAACAGACATTGTTGTAGGTTCTGAAATATGGCTAAATTCAGATATCTATAAGTAAGAGATACTAAATGGTAATTATAATATTTTTCAAAAAGATATGTTAGACAGTCATGGAGGGATAGTACTTACTTACTTTCGCCCCAACTGGGACATAGGCCGCCAACAAGAGTCCTCCAGGTATCCCGATCCTGGGCCAATTTCTCTATCTGACCCCAGTTTTGCCCTAGCTTTTAAAACATCGGTTTCCATATCACGCCTTAAGGTGTTTCTCTTTTCCTTTTGCCCTGGGGGTTCCAAGTGGGCGCTTGCCGAGTGACACTATATGCCGGTTTTCTGAGGGTGTTGCCAATCCAGTTCCATCTCTTTTGGAAAATTTTCTTTTCCACAGGCCTCTGTTTAGTTCGATGCCATAGTTCTTCATTACTGAGGGGGTGGCGGTTAATCTCTAACTTTCCGATCCATACATCACAATGGGCTTAACAATGGTGTAAAAGATTCTTAACTTTGTGTTCAGGAATAGAATTCTTACTGGCCATAAAATTCAACCCTAATATCAGACGAATTAAAGCAGAATCTAATTATAATATAGAATCAATACCTAATTCAATTACCACTAATTCTAGGCAGTGTATACATACCACCAAAGTCTACAATAGTAAAATGACTAGTCTGTGTAATCAAATTTTAAACATTCAAAAGAAACATAAAAATGCTGTAATTTGGTTAATTTGATATTTCAATCACCTGAAATTAATTGGAATAGTTACTCCGTAGAAAAACATTAAAACTTAAAAGAAATAAATGAACTTTTAATCAATACCATACAAATTATTTAAATACCAACAAGAAACAATAATATAATTAAGAGATTCTTAACTAACAGATCAGAACTAGTAATTAATTATGAAATAGATTCTAGACTTTCAGATCATGATAATTTCAGAGTAGGCTTATTGATGCCATGAGGTATTTTCCTGTTCCTACCCCATTTTTTTATTACTTTTTATAACATAAACACCGGACTTGTTTTCCTTGTATAGTGAGTTAATTATGCGTTCAATAAAATAACTTCCCGGCATTAACATAGACGGACACAACATAAACAATCTGAGGTATGCAGTTGATACTCTCCTGTTGGCCGAAAATGAGGGTGACTTGCAAAGGCAAAGATTGTTAGACCTGGTAGTAAGAGAAAGTGAAAATAAGGGCTTGGATCTAAATTAAAAAAAAAAACGAAATCTATGGTTATATCAAAGAAGGCTACCAACCCTTGATAAAAATCAACAACTGTGAATTAAAGAAAGTAGACAAATTCAAATACTTGGGGACACTTATTACATCAGATGGGCGCTGTGAAACTGGGATCAAAGCTAGAATCGCAAAAGCCAAAAGTGCCTTCATGAAAATGAAAAATATTTAAAGAAACAAATCATTAGCGATAGAGACAAGAAAAAAGTATTAAAGCGCTACACAGAACCAATCTTATTATAGGCTGTGAGGCATGAACAATACATAAAAAAAATAACTGCACATTTGGAAAGTGCAGAGATGTGGCTTTATAGATGAATTAGGTGTTATGCCTCGTCAAAATGACGGAGAAACGAATGATTACAATGTATTTTGTTAAAAGAGAAGGAAAAAATAACAAACAATATTGCAATAAAAACTGTAGTGAGAACGTTTCTTTCGGTATTTAGTTTTTGTTATTTTTTCTTGTTTACGGTCGTCTGGCCCTGGAATATGCATATGAATTGCTGCTGTCAAGGTTCTGACTTCTTATCCATAATAATAAACCAACAACAATACTACCAAAAGGGAAAAAAAACAAATACCTAACAATAAAAAAAGTAAATAATAAAAAAGTAGACAGCAATATTTCGCAGTACGGTAAAACCCAGTCCCAAAACACACTTTATTTGAAAGAAATTTAAAGGGAGATAATTATAAAATGGCGTTCTGTTTAGAACTTTAACATACTGTGATTATCAATAGGTCTAAGTTTATTTTTAAAAAAAATGATTATATAATAAAAATTTCTTTTGGAGGACGTTTTCAATCTATACATTTAACTTTTGACCCGATTATTCAAACTGCTTAGGAGCCTATAGAGCACAAACACCTAAATAAATACATAAACACGGTAATTATATTATTGTATATATTGGTGCATCAAGTGGCATGGAACAAGAAAATATCTAACGTTGAGGTGCTCAAAATTTCAAACGCTAACAGAGATGTAACTGTAAAGATCATGAAGAGAAAATATAGAAAATATCATAATAACTGGAAAGCTGGAGGGAAAGAAATGCAGAGGAAGACAGAGAAGGAAGAGACTAGATGATCCAACTGAATGGCTTGGCATGGCAAAAACAACAGAGATGCTAGTGTTTGCCAGAAGAAACGATACGTGGAAAGACATGATCACCTACGCCACCCGGCATGGCACCTTATGATGATGATAAACATAATCTATATTATTTTCCTATTTATTTTAATGTTAGAATAAAAACAGTGTGTTTTCTATCTTCTTCTTCTTCATATTACTGTGGAGACCCCTTTAGGGCAGAGGAAAGAATGAACAAATTTTGAATATATATATTATATCGTTGTGATTAACTATCCGTATGTTTAAGTGTCGTGTGCTTAAGTTTCCATATGTTTATCTGTCGTGCGGTTAAGTGTCTGTGTTTAAGTATCGCGTGTCGAAATGTCGGCACATCCTTTTAATCAGAATCACTCAGTATTTTGTGTTTTTAAAACTGCTTATCCGAAGTGTACTTTGCTTTGCCAGAAGGAGTAGTTTGCCGCCACGCTTTTCCAGTTGTTTGGATCAACATACACATTCTTATTGCTGTCTTCAAGCCTCTTTTTTTACCATCTATATAGTTCACTGAAACAAAATAAAAAAATTCTTTGAAAATCGATCGCTCATCTCGCATTTGAACAACGTGATAATCCCATCTGAGTTAAGACTTGCCTAGCATAGTGTGGATACCGGACATGCCAGCCTAAGTGGCTGTGTCGGGAACATTAGTCTGCTATTTAAATTTAAGCATCCCAGAATGGTAAATAACCACTAGTAATAATAATAAAAGATCTCGTGCGCTAGGCAAATGGAAAGGTTCAAATACACACTGTATCCGTAAAGAGTTATGGTGTTGATACCAACAGTTGGAAGAGGCTTTTCATTCGTAGTTCTTTGTGACGCAGTATAATATATTCATGCTAACCAACAGAAAAGTCAAAAGGATGCAGTGAAAAGCGTCAACTCTGCAAATCCAGCAGCTCCCTAGTGTGACAGGCATTTTTGGGCATGGAATGTACTCATTGGTAGTCACTCCCAACCCACTTTCAGAGACCTAAAAAACATAAGATTGTCTTCTTCGATCACAATGGACATATAACAACAGCAGCTCAGATGAAAGTGGTTCAGATTCCTGTGAAATGTTTTATGTAATGTATCTATAATAAAAAAAAAATAGAAAAAGAATATATAATACATTGCATTAAAAATGGAATAGTATATTCAATTTCTTGTTTTAGGATTGAAAAGCTCGATATTTAATTTGAAATTTGTATTAGACTTTTGACATATATATCTATGTATGCAAATATAATTTGAGATTGGATATATACAAACTAATGCACAAAATGGCTTTGAGAAGATATTCACTAATTATTTCTTTCGATCCCACTTTACGTAAATTAAATTGACTTGTTTTTATACAACTATTTACACAAGTTTATTTTTATTTAAGATTTCCATTGCAATAGTAAGAGATGAAATGGGTCATGCTTCTCAACTGGGTAAGCTTTCAGTGCTTAGTACAATGCATTACAAATGTGTTAGTCATATATATATATATATATATATATATAGTAGACTGTGTGTGTGGATTTCGATCCCTATTGGTATATTTTGAGACCTTATTGTCTCAATTTACTTTTGCGATCTCCTTTACGGAATGTGTTTTCCCTAGGTGAGTGGTTAATTTATCCGATTGCAATGTGGACGACCTGGGTTCGATTCCCCACTCATAACTTTGTTTTATTTTTTATTTTTTTTTGTTAAAATTCCCTTTAATATTACGTTTTTTTAAAGATTGTAAGGAATTTCAGGAATAAAGCTTTCCTAAAATGTTTTAAGTAAATAAAAGCTAATAATTATTTTTTTAGACGCATGCGGAAACGTGTGTTCGATTCTCATCCAGGCATAGTGCTAAAGTTTTATTAAATATAAAGACATGCCTATTTTTACGATATCACGATATTTATATTAAATTACTTTCCTAAATGTTTTCAGTATATAAAAAATAATTATATTTACAATTGTTTTCCGGGGCAATTCCGGGGAACTAGCTTGAATAATAAACGTGATATTAAGAAAGTGGATGCAACGCATTTAACAATCAAATATCACCTATATATATATATATTTATATTAATTTCTTGTTTCTTTTATGCAAACCGGATGCTTCACGAGAAGAAAGAGTACCTATAATTATATGCATTTGTACTTACATATTTGATAAGAAAATGTGTTTTTCGTTATTTTGTTTATTTGACCATTGTAACAGATTAATATTGTGTTGCAATATCTAAGTTAGATCAATGTGCAATTTTAATTTATGTTAGCTGCTACTAAATTGTAGACATACAATGGCAATGATGTTGATATTCATGAATTGTTTGTTTTGAATTCTTATGAAAAAAGAAATACCATTACTAATTTAAATAGCTTACGTTTGACTTAAAGAGAATAAAATAGTTTCCCATAGTTAACACGGTGATGTCAATTTTAGATTCAAAAGACAATGCACTGAAGCGAGATCCAGCTGTGAAAACCACACTAGACATGGGATACCCGCTGGATGAAATCATATCAGTGGCTAAAGCTATCATAGAGAATGGTAAGTGAATAAATAGGAATATTATTATTATTACTATAACATTTGGTTTCATTGTTAGCCTAGGTTATAACATAAAATGAATGTAAAACTAGACCTGAATTCCCTTTTTACAGCTGTTTTCGTTATTTTCTTTCTCATTTAATTTATCTTTTATTATCTTATACATTACAGACGCTCTATAAAGAAGATTCTTGCGTCCTACGAACATTCGTGGTTTTAAGTCTAGTCCTGCATTTGTTTAGTGTTTTAAATGCTGTTAAGTTACTGGTTTTCCTGGTTTGTTCAGGCCACCCATTCCATGCCCAGATGCCACTCGGGAAGAAAAAGTACTTACCCGGTATATGCATTTGTTCTCGCTTGAGGGATAGAAAGTGTTTTTGTTCTTATGTTTATCTGAGCATTGCAACAGGTTTTTTTTGTGTGTTGTATTTCTAAATTAGAGTTTAATAACTAATGTATTATTACTACTTTACTCTTTGCCCTTCTCTTCTCTATTGTTTCTAGGTTTAGTGATTTAAATGTTGGTTTTACCCTTGTAGTTTTAAGAACAGTTAAAACTTAAAACTAATGTTGATGTCTTTGTTTTACATACATTTTTCACTGTCCACCCTTAATAAAAGTAATTGCTTTTTTATACAATTTCTAGGAAATATTTTATCAGCTGACAAAATTTTAAGTCAACTTGTTTGCAAAAACATTCGAAAAACAACACACTTATGCAACATAAAAAATCAAGACGAAGATGAATACAACACTGAAGACAAAATATTAGGTAAGTCTGGATATTTAAATTGCTTCTTTTGTTTTAGAAATTCTAAACTCGCTTCACCAGATTTACCCTATAGTTTCGCTTTTTGTATTGTTTTTCACTTTTTTTTCTATTCTAACCACAAATAAAATGTGATCTTTCTTTTCTTATGTAAAAAAACAAGATACATTAGGATCTAGAGTGTTTTATTTTAAAATTGAAAAACAAACCAAGAGATTAATTAGGCCTACTTTGGCCTTTCTCTAACTATGTATATAGAAATAGCCTATTATAGAATTCTGCACCAAATCAAATTTGCATTTTATGTCTGAGCTGTTTACAGTTTCTAGCAGCGAACGTTAAAACATTTTACTTCTTTTAACAGTTAGGCTTGAGCAATCATTACTGTTTTGACAAAGATTGCATTTCAAAACAGGGCATTTTAACCATTGTAAACCTAGCCAAAGTTTGGTCTAACTCAAATAAAAATTGTAGACATTAGTTTTCATATGCGCCTTACATTGATCCTCTTTAAAAAAAAATAATTAATAAATAAGTCTGTTTCAAATCCTGTTTTAAAAAAATATCAGTATTGTCTGCTTGTTTTACTGTTTTCGGAAGTTCGTTTCTCCACAGAGGGGCTACGATGCTGTAGGAGCGAGCTGCAAATGATTTTATTTTTACTTTTGGAACCTTGAGTTGTTGATAAAGTTTATTTGAACATAGTCCCGTTTTCTCTGAGGTGTGTGGCTCAAACATGGATCTGATGTACTGTGGATATAGATTGTCATTGAAAGCTTTAGCAAAAGTTTAGACGTATGAATATGTTAAATTAGTTAAATGATCATTATTAGGTGCCATGCCGGTTGGCGTAGGCGAATATGTCTTTCCATGTATTTTTTCTTCTAGCAAATTCTTCCTCTGCATCTCTCCCCCCCCCCCCCCCCCCCCCCCCAGCGCTCCGGTTATTATAATGTCTTCGATTTTTTCTTTTCTTATTATGTGGCCTACTAACGTTGATTTCCTCTTTATGGTCTTTACAATTACTTCTCTATTAGTACTATTAGCATTTGACATTTTGAGAACCCCCACATTAGATTGTCATTATCATCATCATCTTTGGCGCTACAGCCCATGACGGGCTCTGGCCTGCCTCACCACCTCCTTCCACTCGGACCTATCCATTGCCTTCTTTTTCCAGGCCTGTACCCCGAACTGTCGCAGATCCATCTCGACACCGTCCAACCATCTCAGTCTGGGTCTACCTTTAGGTCGTTTTCCTCTGGGGTTCTGAGCATATATCATTTTGCTCCTCTGCTCTGAAACATTCGTTCCAGGTGGCTGTCCAGCGTAGTCTGCACTTTTTTTTTATATCTCAGCCACAATAGTAGGGTCTTCATATAGCTCGTAGACCTCTCTATTGGTGCGCATCCTCCATTCCTTTTCATCTTTGGTTGGTGCAAAAAAAATTCTGAGGACTTTCTTTCACAGGTATATAATATGTTTTCTGTACTTTTTGTGAGTGTCTAGGTCTCACTGCCATAAGTCGCCACTGGCCTTATTATTGTTTTGTAGATTTTTTTTTTTGTTTTTTCTTGAGACATTTTTATTTTTGAGCATGCTGTAGCTACTGTAGTAGGTTTTGTTGCATGCATCTATTACTTCCTTTATTTCAGCTACAATTGTATTGCTTCAGTGATTATAGATCCCAAATACTTTGAGTTATTTACATTTTCGACGTTATGGTTTCTAATTTTGATTACCTTTTCTGTTTGTTCTTCTTCTCTTTACGTGTACATATATTTTGTTTTTTGGGGGTATTAATTTCTATTTCTTCTTTGATTGATGCATCTTCTAATTCTATGAATGATTGTGTAATATCATTCATGCCTTTTCTTAATAGTGCAATGTCATCTGCACAGGCAATGTACTGGATGGGTTGGCTGTATATGGTGCCTGTTGCTTGTGGGCGTTCAATCATTCTAAAGGCCTTTCTTAACCGGGCCGAACCTGAGATCGGTGATCTAGTTTGCAAACAATAGTTGCGTTTACGAATACAAACCCCAAACCTTTCTGCGGGATCGCAGATCGGGGTTTGCTATCTTAACAAGGCCGATCCTACTTTTGACGTACTTCTCTGGAAACATAAAAAATATGACTGACTGAGTGTGAAATTATTAATGTATTACTATACTATTATTAGTCAGTATAGATATATAATAAAATAATGAATGCACTGGTCTCATCATCATTTAAGTAATTAATAAGTACAGTTCCGCCATGTGGATTACCGCAACTATGCATTCTCGCCTTTCTGCTCAAAAGAGTGCCATGTTCAGCCTAGGTTTGCTCAACACGACGTGCAAACCTCCAACCATGGTTCGCGATCCATTCCAACCCGAGATCGCCAACCCAAAATCGGCAGGTTAATACGGAGAACGGTTCGGGTAGGATCGACGATCTGGTTTGCGAACCTAGGGTTCGGCCCAATTAAGGAAGGCCTTTAGAAAATATCTTGTTATTGTGTCCCTTGTGTCAATATGGATATTTCTTATTACCCTCGCTAGGGTGTGATAATGAAGAGTATGCCGGCAGTGGCATATTTAGGGATGTTTCGAATGTTCCATTGGAACAGGGGCCCCACAGAAAAGGGGCTCCCACACATCACAAAAAGAAAATTTTTAGTGACTTACCCATTCTTTCGTTGAAAATTTAAAATAAAATTCATTTATTCCCCCACAATCAATTTTAAGCGCTCCAGTCTAATCATGCTAAGCGCAACATAAGATTTATGATTTTACAGACTGTAACATGAATTAACGGCACTTTTCTGAAGGCACTTAAATTTAGGAACAGGGCCGCCCACAATCCTAAATTACGGCCTTCTATGCAGGACAGCGAGTCTCCTTGTCTTAAATCCGCGTCAAATTTTAAATTCTCTTGAATATTCACCCTGGATTTTGATTGGTTCTTTCAGAGCTGTTGAGCGTCATGTGTATTAATCTTGTTTGTTGGGTATACCAAATTCCTGTAGTGTTTCATAGAGGTATTTTCTTTTAATGCTGTCATAGGCCATTTTGTAGTCCACATAAAGTTGGTGTATTGGGATATTATATTCATATAATTTCTCTAAGAGGCTTCTGAGAGTGAAGATGTGGTCAGTGATTGATTTATTTCTACTAAATCCACATTGATAGCTCCTAATATATTTTCAGTGTATTGTTCCAGTAGTTTTGCTATTAGTTTTGTTAGCATCTTATAGGTAAACATTTAGAAAGGATAATCCTATTTATTGGCACATTGTAGTTTGGATCCTTTTTTATGTATTGGTGTTATGATGTCTGTTTCCCATTTTGTTGGTATTGTTTCCTCATCCCAAATTTGGTTAATAAGATTATCACATTAGATTGTATGTATGTTAAATACAATAAATTAATAAAATCATAATTAAATAGTGTATTTATTTAGCATAAAAAACTATAATTAGTTGTTTTGGAGCATTAATAGTGTTATAATTCTCATTTTGGTAACTCAAATAGAAAAACTGCAGATACTTAAGGAGCGGAACAAGGAGCTTCGTCAGCTGAATCTTTGCAAGATCTGCATGGATAAAGATGTGGCAGTGGTGTTTCTGCCCTGTGGTCACTTTGTAAGCTGCACAGACTGTGCAGCCGTCATTAAAGATTGCCCAGTTTGCAGAAATCATGTGAAGGGAATTGTCAGAGCATTCTTGGGCTAGTGATGCAAAAGGACTCGTAGGAACATTTCATTAGTAAGATCAGTAGGTTAGTAGTATAGTCTTCTTAGTAGATTTTACTTCTGTACCCATGGGCCTCAAAGACTGGCAAAGTTTGTAAACTGCCTATACATACACCTTAAAAATACTCCGGCGGGCGAACGCAGGGCTGGATAGCCCCCGACACGGCACCCGGTGTCCCGCCTCTCATTTCACCTGTGGTCCCGGTGGTAAGGTAGATAATGGACGCTGCAACCACGTCAACACCCGCGTGCTTGCTGGATGCCTGTACCTATAGTATATGATTTGTGCTACCGGTTGACATTGTAGGTATACGGGTGAGCCACCACGATAATGATTCTAGAGGAATTTACAGTTGCTGGACTGCGGAAATCGAACCCTGTTACACGGCACGCCACGCCTTTGACAAAACCTTGGTGTGCCCCCCCCCCCCTTGGTTCACCCCTCCAACGTCACGCCCTGGTTTTCATAGAGACATTTTCAATTCGGCTATTAGATTTTGTTCAACTTGCCCTAGGCTAATGTTTAGTAGGCTGCATTGAAAATAAATCATTTGAAACAATGAATCTTATTATAAATTATAATTGAGTATTTGTTTACACTCAAGAACCAAACCCTATATTTATTGCATCCTTGTTATATAAAAAGCAAAGCAAAACAAAGTAAGATGAAAAGCGTGAAATATTTTTTTATTCAAATTAAAACATTTGGATCCCTGTTATACTTTTAAGGTTGAATTATTATATTTTTTAGCTTAAGCAATATTTCTTATTCCATTAATGACATAACCATTGATAATAGGACATTTAATTTTATTCAATGACTAGTTTTGAAAAAGTTTAAGGTACTGATGTACTTGAAAATTGTAATTATGTTTTTGGAGAAATATTTCTTGTTCATAATCAATTAATTTTAAACTATTCATTATGGCTTTTAAACTACTAATCAACATTCTGTGGCTTTTAATAAATAAAGCAATAAAACAAAAACATGGCTGATAACCATTTTTTAAAATCTAAGATTGACCTTCTCAGATGCGCTTTAACAAAAGTCTCAAAAAGCTATTTTCTACAATAATTAAATCCTTACGAATTCAGAAGTCTATATATTTTATATCTGTGGTACAGATTATGTTGTGTTCTTTAATAATGTTGTATTGTGAATATTGCAGTGTATTTCCTTTAAGTGAACTTTTAGTTATTTACTGCCTTTTACCTCCAGCCTTCTATCATGAGATTAATTTTCCGTTTATTTACAAGTGTAAATCATGTTTAAAGTGCCAGCACAGGTGAGGTCTCCAGCTATTTCTTGCCCAACCTCCATTCTTTTTTTAGTCAATAAAGAGGATACAAATACGATGACAGAAGGCATCCTTGCTGTCGGGCGGTTAAGAGTGGAAGCTGTTTCTGCGCTGCCCTTCGCGGATCACTCTGCAGGACTCTTTCAAATGAATTCCCCATAAGGATGGCTATCTTTCTATGGATCTGATAATGTCGGAGGAGCTTCCAAAGGATCTGCCACTTCACACTTTCAAAAGCTTTTTCATAGTTAATGAAGCTATGGCATTTTTACATGTTATGAAAAAGATCACATATCATACCCAAAATAACAGCTAAAGAATTGAAAGCAAATAATATTGACCTTGAAACTCGCTAATATTATTTAGCCTTTTATGATATTTTTTTTTATAGGAGTTGATAAATAAATAGTTTAACTTAATATGATGCCTTTGTAAGTTAACATATTAGAAAGACCGAACGTAAGCATAAGAATCCACATAATAATTAACAAGCAATTAGAAAATGATATTGTTGTATTTTTTAGTATTTTGTTTTCTTACGGCTTTGTACGACAATTCATTATGAGGGTTAATGACTAGGGAATTAATCAAATACTTAACCATTTCTAAAAAAAAAATATATCTACCATTCTTTTATTGCAGCAGAACATAGACATTTAAAAAAAAATCTGTATGTATGTTGGTTTATAGCCTAGTGAAAATAAACACCATTTCACATGTTTGGCTCTTCGAAAAAGAAAGCAAAATAGCCAAAACAAAACACCTTAGGTTCTATGCACCACCAAAAACATTTTTTTCTCCCATGAAATCATCACCTACGATTGCTCGGGGAGCAACTAAAAAAAAAAACAATCGTACAATGAAACACACATTTTTTGAAGTTGTTTTTTTTTTTGTTTTTTTTTTTTTTATGCGTTTTCTTAAAATAGGTCTAATACTTTGTACATTTTCTTTTCTTTAGAAGTATACATTTTTTTAAATAGATTTTATTAAAAATGTGTCGTTTAAACTTGACATTTTTTACTAGAACTGAACCTTGTTAGATATCAGTATCAGTTTTTAAATTTTGTAATATATGACAAATGCTGAGTCTCTTTATTTATATATACATAATAATATTTCCATTTTCTAAAAAAAAATGTTTATGTTCTAAACCTAATAACAATGAAATATTGTTACAGTATTTTTTGGCTTTGCTAATCAATTGCATGTAGTAATTTGCTTTTTTGCTGAAAAATGATTTTTAAAGCCTGTTAAATTTCTTTATCATTTTATCAAAACACGTATGACTCTTTACTAATATGCTTTATTTTTATGCGGCAAGATTTCAGTATTGCATAATTTTATATTATAGGCTCAAATGATGAGTTTTGTTGTGTGGAAAAAAAAATTATATAATAGGACTACTTAAAAAGTGCTTTAAAAACAAATTCATTATTTTTTTTCCAACGTTCTGCATTCAATTCTCTACAATTGTATTTGATTGTGTTTTTTATATGTATAGAGAATATAAAGCTTTAGGTCCCATAATAAACCTTAACAAATCAAATATGGTGGCAGTTGTCAGGCAACCAATGGATTTTCAATCTTTAAAAATTGATTTTCCTCAAAGCCATTTTATACTTGTTATGAAGGACTTTTCGGTTGGGAAATTTAAAAAAAAAATTGGGTAAAAAGTAGGCCATATCACTTTGCCTAAAGCAATATCCTTTCACCAGAGGTGCCCATGCATTAACTTTTGTAAACGTGATAAAGTGTAAGTAAATTCTGGCGAATCTAAAAAAAAGCAACATTCTTTCGTACTTAATATAGATGTGATTAGGAAAGATATTTTCATTATTATTTTTCAACATGGTAGAAGATTTTGTATGTTAATAGTAAATTCAGATTAAGAAGCCAACATTTCTAGAATTAGTGTTGACTCACAAATTTGAAAAATGTATTCATTATTAAACTTTTTAAAGAAATTTTGTTTTGTATTTCTAATTCATATTTCATATTATGGAGTCTGAAATGTTTAGCTTCCACTAAGGCAGCATATGCAGGCTTTTATACATCTGTTTTTTAATGTGTTACAAATGCAACTTATATAGTCCTTACGGGTATTTAAAAATAATTGTTATAATATTATTTACAAATTATCAGTTTTATGCATTTTTAGGCAAGTGTCACAGTGTGAAAGGTATGCACATTTTAAACGGTTTTTTATGTTGTTATCATGACTTCTCTTACGAAGGATAACAAGCCTTCCTTTAAAATGCCTTGACTATAGGAGGTATACTCCTAACAAAGTTAACAAAATTAAATCTTAGTGGTATAGGCTTATAACCTGGGGGATGGGTACAGGGTGGTGAAGGGGGCACACTCCTGGCTCTCCACTTCTTTAAAAAAAAAAAAAATATTCATGTACTTTCTTATTTCCTTTATGTTTTTTTTACTCCCTTTATTTTAAGTTGCATTTTCTGTCTGTCGGATTGCAATGGTGCAAGAATTGGCTTCGATTTTTCGACCACTTTCCGTGTTCCAATCGAGCCAAAATTTGGACAGCAGACTTGCCCTAACTAACAATACATTCTATCAAATTTTCAGTTAAAACAACTTAATTATACTATACTTATGACAATATTCATTTCTTAAAAGGAAAGTATAAGTACAAAGCAAAGCTAGAAAAAAAAATTATGCGCTAAGATTATTTTTAGAACAATTCATACGGAGTAAGGAGATATTTTCGAGATTTGCGACACATATATTTTTCTGTACGTTTCCTTTCCAGTAGTCAATCAATGCTTTAATTACATGATGGTAAACTTAGTTTGCAAATAAAGGGAGTATAATAAAAACTTCGTTTTTATGGTTTTCTTGTTTATAAGTTATACTTAAATGATACAAAGTTAATTTAATAGATTTGTAATTCCTGTAATAATTTAACAATAATAGATCATAAAGCCTATTTTTTTCAAGTTATATTACTGCTCTATGGTCTAAGATTATAATTGAATAAGTAGGCCTACATGTCTAGCTTCGAAAGCATATAGGACCTTCTTATAGGTCTAAATTCCTTAATCAAATAATGTAAATATCACATCATAAGTCATAAGTTGTATCTCATAAGGAAGGGAATCGTGCGATTGATAAAGTTAAGCGAAGCAAGCAGTTAAATAATTGAATGTAACGAATTTCCGATGAACACGTAAGAAAAGATTACATGTGTTTATTTAAGTAGTTATGCTGATAATATGTATAAGGAATATTCCCTGAACACGTAAAAGTAAAAGTAGCTAAGAATAGCTGGTCTACGTATGTGTCAAATGTAACGATATTCCTGTGACACTCAGAGATTTTTATAACGTGTATAGTTCAGTGAAGGTCAACAGTTCTATAAATATATTTCCACTTTACACGTTACAATTGGAATTTCTAAAAACATACGTGGGTTTTTCCTTTAAGTGTTGCAAGATAAAACTATACTATAATACAACTTTCACTAAAACAATTTTTGTATATGTAACTTTTGATATAATATATATTATGTAGTTTGGATATTAAACAATCTGCTTTTTAATGTTAGCTTTTTTTGTTCTCTTTTTATATAAAAGACTTCTGTAACGGATGTTACAGTATATATGTAAATATGTATAAATATGTATCTATGTAAATAGATTAAGTAAAGTAAACATAATAATACATATTTTTGTATAGCGTTACCAACATAGGGTACTTAATATAAGCTCGGAGCGCATTTAACATTAAGCATGAAACAACTAAGAACACGGATAGAAACTCTCTGACTAAAAAACATAGGGCCCATAGCTAATTAATATTTTAAAACTGTATAAACGTAGGACAAAGCAAATAAATGTAACACTAACTGACCTATTACATGTATAAAAGTAAAACTGTAGGGGTCTAAAATATGTTTAACAGAGGTAAATATTAAAATAATGTGTTTTCAAGTTCATTTTTTAAAAAGTGACGATAGAACTTGTTCGCCTGAGTTGGATGGGAAGTAGATTCCATACTTTGGGACCAGATTTTGAGAAGGCTCTCAAGACAACGGTCGTCAGCGATTAAAGGTGCACCTCCAACAGCGAGGAGTCGGCAGAGCAAAGTGTTTTTTGCGGAACATAGTGTTTGCTTAGTAAGGCTTAGTTGTTTGAAATATAAAGGCATCTCGTTGTTATGAAGGCGCTGATAGCAAAGTATCGCCACCTGTTTTCAATTCTGGCTCTCGCTAAGAGCCAATGGAGCCGACGCAGGAGAACTGTGGAATAATCGCGCCTTGAAAAGCCGGTTGGCACTATTTTGAATATTATATAAATTGGCGACTTTATCGTCAGGTATCCTGATTAGCAGAGCATTACAGTAGTCGAGGCGCGAGAGTAAAAATGTAGCGGTAAGTTTTTCGCTGAGACAAACACAGAAAAGGTCGGATATGACCAAGTCTTTGCAGCTATAAATTAATGCGTCTGCATAGGTTGCTTATGTGTGCGTCAAAAGTCAAAAGACATCTAACTGTGAGTCAAGGCTGACACCCAGACATAGGATACATCTACCTATATTTTGTTTGCATATTTTTTTAAAGAATATATATATATATATATATATATATATATATATATATATATATATATATATATATATATATATATATATATATAATATATATATATATGTTGGCTTCCATTAGTCTCGAGAGACGACGGATTTAATGTGCCCTTGTGGAGTGTGCGCTCCTGGTCTTGCAGCGTCTGCTGTGGCTGTACAAGCCCACACGTGAGTGAAAGTCTTTGTTGCACATCTGGCACAAAAAGGCAGAATTAGTCATTGGCTGGTCTCTTCCCTTCCATCTGGTGCGCTTCTCTTCAGCGAGCCGTTGCAGGTTTTTTTCTCCTGCTTCCAGCCCGGAGGTCAGCGCTTGTCTCTATCTGGACCTGTTTTTTACAAGTTCCACACATAATCCCAGGCGTTTGTGTCCATGGCTAGGGCTTTCAGGTCTCTCTTGCAGACATCGTTGAATCGGAGGTGGGGCCGGCCCGCATCCCTCTTTTCTGTGAGTATAGGATGTCTTTGGGTATTCTGCCATCCTCATTCCTACACACTTGTCCCAGCCATCTGGCGTTGGCGGATTAGACTAGGCATGCTTGGCATCCCAGCCTGCTGCAGCACCTGGTTGTTCGTGGCATGGTCCTGCCAGGAGATTCCGAGTATGCGTCGGAGGCAGCGCTTGTGAAAAGCACTCAATCTCTTCTCTTGCCTAGAATATAGGGTCTAGGTTTCGCTGGCATAGCGTAGAGTGCTTAACACACATGCACGGTACACTGTAACCTTGGTTCTTCTGGTGAGCCTTTTATTGTTCCACGCTCTGTGTGATAGTCTGGCCAGTGTTGCGGAGGTCTTGCCGATCCTTGTGTTGAGCTCTGCATCTAGAGATAGGTTGCTAGTAATGATGGAGGTATGTGTAATGCTCCACAGCCTCAGGTTCGCAGTTGTTGATTGCAATGTTGGGAGAATCAGCTTCCTGGGCCATCACATTTAAGTTTTTTAGGCTGATAGTTAGGCCGAAGTCCCTAGCGGGCCTGGCAAAGCGGTCCATTAGGCTTTGCAGTTCTGCCTCTGTGTGCGTAGCTATGGCAGATGGCAGCGTCCGCAAAAAGCATGTCGCTAATGACGGTCTCCCGTATCTTTCTCTTAGACTTAAGCCTGGCCAGGTTGAATAGGTTACCATCAGAACGGGTGTGTAAATAAACCCCCTCGGTTGAAGTTCCAAAGGCATGTCTCAACAAGCTGGTAAAAAAGATGCCAAAGAGTGTTGGGGCAAGGACACAACCCTGTTTGACTCCGCTGAGAATGTCAAATGCGGCCGAAGTTGACCCGTCATACTGCACTGTACCTTTCATTCCATCATGGAATGACTGTATTATCTTCAGCAGTTTCGGTGGGCAGCCAACTTTTGCTAAGACTGTATAAGCTTATATATATATATAACTATATATATATATATGTATGTATGTACACAGGCTAAATTCTCCGGCTTTGCCCGGGGGGAAATGAAAAAGGCCTGTATGAGCTACAGGTAAAAATTTCATACACTATAATGAACAGAAAGCTATAGATCTCATAATTAAAAAAATATAATTATTATTTACTAAAATCATTTAGGAAAGTAATTAAAAATTAATATTGTATTCGGGCTAAAAATACGCAAGTCTTTTTATTTAACAAAAAGCAAAATTGCCAGGCTTTGCCCGTGGATAAAATACATAGTTAGCCTACAGATAAAAATAAAAAAATGTATCAACAACATTAAAAAGCTATAATAATTGTAAAATTATTATTTATTTACTGAAAACATTTAAGAAAGTAATTTAAAATAATTATTGTAATCGGGTTTTTAAAAAAGTATGTAACCCGTCTTCCATATGCGTCTAAAATATAATTATTTGATTTAACATTTTAGGAAAGCTTTAAGTCCTAAGCTTTTTACAATGTTTAAAAAATAAAGTAATATTAATGTAAAATGTAAATGAACAAAAAATAGAAAATGAAAGCTCTCAGTGGGGAACCCAATCCAGGTCGCTCGCATGGCAATCGGATACCCTAATAAAAACTAACCAAATGAAGTGTGTTGACACACACACACGGACTACTTTATATACACATATATATACCTTTTTATCTATATCTCTATATCTACACAATCTCAGAATCTCACGATCATACAAGAGTACACTCCAACTTACGACTACGACGAAGAAGAAGTGGATGGAAACATTCTACGGGGAAATAGAACAAATCATCAAGAAAAAAACACTAAAGAAAGACATTCTGGAAATGATGGGCGACTGGAAGGTAAAAGTTGGCCCTGACGCTTTCCAAAGGTGATCAAGAACAAATGGAAATTTGGATGGAGTGAAACAAATGAGAGGGGAGTTATATACAAAGTTATGTACAAGGCCATCGCTCAACCATCGCAATACCCTTCACCCACACAAAAAAACAAACACGAACAGTCATATGGCAGGCACCGTAAGGATTTATCCCAAATCGGAGACTACATCCTTGTGTCAAGACGATTCAAATCTAGCATCAATAAAGCACAAAAAAGGACTTTCCCTGGGGCATATATTGGAAGTGACCATAATCTCGTCCTAACTAAACTAATGTTGAAACTGAAATCGAATCGAAACAACAAAACTCCTCGCATCCGGTTTAATCTTGATAAATTAAAGGATCCGTAAGTGGCGGATATGTTTCAGGCCCAAGTAAGAGTCAAGTTCACAGCACTGGCAACGATCAATCAAGATGTAGATACCTTGGCAGATAACCTGAAAGACATATTAATTTCACCTGCAAAAGAGGGCATAGGAAAACAACGAAGCAAGAAACAACCATGGGTTTCTAACAAGATTCTTAATCTATGCGATAAAAGAGTAACACCACTAGTCAAATCAGTAAACTCAGAAACACTAGAGGGCATAAGGGCAGAGTAAAGTAGTAATAATACATAAAAATTAAACTCTAATTTAGACAAACAACCCAATAACAACCTGTTGCAAAGCTCAGATAAACATAAAGACAAATACACTTTCCTTATTCCCTATGCGAGAACAAATGCATATAATTCTTCCCGAGTGGCATTCGAGCATGGAATGGGTTGCCTGAACAAACAAGGAAAACCAGTAACTTAACATCATTTAAAGCATCAATAAGAATGCAAGACTATACCCGGACCACGGATGAGCGTAGGACGCAATAATCTTCTTTATAGAAAGAGCGTATGTAATGTATAAGATAAGATAAGACAATGTTTAATAAATTATCTAGTCTAAGTATTTTAGTCGATGCTTTTATTTACATATAAATATTTTACATGTTAGTATTTTTTTTTATTTTTAGCATTTTATAGTTAATAAGAATTATTTTTTAAATATAATAACAATTTAATATTTGTATTTTTAACCTTAAAATGATGTATACTATTTATATTGGTACATTTTATTCTAAAAGAAAAAAGTTGAACTATGCATACACTTAAAATAAAGCCTAAAAACATCAGAAGAACGTAGACTTTAATCAATAAATAATGTTTTTGTTATGTATATATTTTGCTTTTGTTGTTGTTGTTTGAATTGTGTACTCTTTGTTTTGACCAGTATTCAATTACTTCGGGCCATTTAATTCTTTCTACACACTTTCATACATCAAGTTTCTTCAGAAGGTTAATAAATTAAATTAAAATTAGTATACTTACATCTTTATTTTATTTATAACGTAGTGTTACAATATATATTTGTATAAAACTTCTTGAACAATTTACTAAGTCCATTTTAATATTCAACAAAAAAATTCTCCATAAGTTCCATGTGAAATGTTCTAAATGTTTCTCTGACGGTTCTCTGACTAAAAAACCCGGATGTTAATTAAAACATCTCACTTTTCTTACATCAATCAATAAGTTTAACCAATAATCTTATTTAAAAAAAAAAAGAAATACAAAATGTGAAATATATTGCAATCTAATAGTCAAAGGGGGTTAATAAGTAAATAATTTATTACTGTATAAAATTTAACACAGGCACCAGATTAAATATTTGAAAAACGAGAAAGCTGTGTATATAAAGTAAATATAACAAAAGATGAGAGTGTTATATAAAATAAAATTAATATAACATTTGAAACATTAGTTTTCTTGTTGTTGTTATTGTTTAATTGTATTGTTTTTAATTAGAAAGTCAACCTTTTTTAAAAAGTGAATAATGACTTGTATGGCAAAATGTTGCGTCACCTTTTGGGGTCTAATGACCATTTCACAGGAGTGGGCTAAGACCATTGGAAAACATATATATTCGTTAGTATTAGAAACCGAAACACTGCCTTTTATCAGTCTCTAATTCATAAGTGTGTCTAAAATTATACCAGACAAACCTCCCATAATTTCTTGAATCTAGGGTAGATCAAGAATGGGAAGGGGAAGGGGGCATACTAAGATCCTGTTCAAGACTAGCCACACTGAGGCAAGCCGATAAGGCGTGTCGCTTAGCATATGGTACCGTCTCCTCAGTACATACTCTACACTTCTCTCCCCACATATGCATCTCGGCAGAGCAATGATCTTTGGACGTAAAACAAGGGCTGTCCTCCAAGCGTACAAACGCAGATGTAGGCCTATGTGACCAGGTTAGCGCCATAGTGTGTATATGCGAACCAGTCAAATGTGTGTAAATAGCTCAATTGTGTGGTAAGTTTTAAAAAAATCGTTTCGTTCAATAGCACCTTATGTGAAAGCATCAGTCCAAGATTGACAGTAAAACGACACTTCGTGAATATATTGGAACTTAATGTAAATGTTGTCAGTCTATATTTCAACGCTTGGCACTGAATGAATCACCAAAAGTAATTAGAACTCACTCTGTGATTTTTCGACAAATATTAACGAAGACTTTGCTACACGAACTACAAAAAGTAATTATTTTACATTACAATTCTTAACAGAACCGATTTACAGTTATACGGTAGCGACGAAAATAATTGTATAGTTGGTGGTCGCTGCAGCGTGAGAAGACATATTAAAGAGTCGGGGCATTAAGCAAGTTAGGAACCACTGCTATAGACTATAGACAAAGTAAATGCATTTATTAGCGAAACAATTTTTTTTTAATATAAACATTTTTATAAGTTGAATACATTGTAAATTCACTCAACATCGTGTAGTATTCTGACTTTGAATATAAATACATATATTTTTAGATAGGTCTATATAGGATATAGCCAGTTAAATTAATCTAAATATTAATTCCGTCAGCCTATCGCCTATCTAGGGGCGGCTGGTCGTGCGGTTAATTCAATGGACGGTCAACCGACACGTCGCGGGTTCCTGCCGCAAACTGATCCCTGCCGACCCGAAGAAGTTTTCGGCGCCTGTAAAACTTAAAAGAATATGCCGCCTACAAGAGTTATCTAGTTATCTTAACCATGATCAAATACACCTGGGTTCAATAATGCGTACTCTAAATCTTTGTTTTATTTACGTGATATCAAGATTTGTTTTTAAAATAATACAACTGAGGAGACTAATTATTATAACATAACAACCGGAATCGTAATGCAAAATTTATTTTTAATATTCATAATCGTTGTCTAGATAGACTGATATATAAATACAAAGATAAATAGACCGATAGAAAGACAGCTACATTTAGGTTATAAATATAGATATATAGATAGATAGACAGTTAAAAATGTATATAAACATGTACAAAATATATATATATATATATAAATAGATAAATAGATAAATAGTTAAATAAGGTAAACTAAAGGTGGCAGGGCATTGTGCTGGCCATACATTCCCTCGTCAGCTGCGGCCACAGGAACTGATGAACGCAGCTTTACCAGCCCTATGATCAGTTTTGTCCGACGGTTACTTTACTTTTAGTCAGATATATAAATATCAATATAGATAGATAGACATATATATAGTTACATTTAGAGCGAGACAGAGATGTATATATATATGAGTAGATATAAAAAAATAATTATAAAGATAGAAAGATATATATAGATCTAAACTTATAACAGATGTAAAGAAAGAAACGTACAAGTAGAGAATATAAACATAATGTTTACTAAATATTACAGAGTAAACATTAATGAACACAGAAGCCGCCTTTAAGATATTGTTTTAACAGGAGCAATGTCTAATTAATTATGGTTTGTTCTTTACTCCAGGGCGACACAGCAACTCGGTAATTCCGAATAGGGTTAATGGAAAATAAACTTCCGGTTTCTGAAAATGTGCATTGTACAACTGTTGTTTTATTGATGAGTCATTAGCAATCTTGCAATTATTTGTTTTTAAAGATTTGTTAGAATTATAAATAAAGTAAAATATTATGTATATGATTAAAGAAAAGGCAAATTTAAATATAAGTATATTTCAAAATAGCGTAAAAACTATTCCTTTGCATTATAAACACTGATCTATATATGATTGGAAGTATAAGCTTTTTAGCTTTTAATGGTTAACATTAACCAAGTGGGAAATATCCAAGTTGTCGATTTGGTGCATTTGTAAACATTTGTTTTTTTATAGCGTCATTTGTAACAGGGCATTTAAATAATTTTTTCGCCAATTCCTTATTTTCATCTTCTACGGTTACCATTATAATGTGATTATCAAAATTAGCCTACGTTAAGTGAAAATAACATTTTCAATATACTCAATAATTTGTCTTATAAATCCTGATAAATCACATTATCTATATGAGTTGAAAACCCATAAATAATTAACTCTTTACTATTTTATGTTAATATTCACCAAGTAGTCAAGAATGATCTAAAGAACACAATGTGATATATATATATACATAAATATATATTTATATATATATATATATATATATATATATATATATATATATATATATATATATATATATATATATATATATATATATATATATATATATATATATATATATATACTAGAAATAGACCGTGGGGAA
This sequence comes from Anisus vortex, assembly GCA_949126835.1. Classification (NCBI taxonomy): domain Eukaryota; kingdom Metazoa; phylum Mollusca; class Gastropoda; family Planorbidae; genus Anisus; species Anisus vortex. Next base: position 34,891,021 of record OX421496.1, read on the forward strand.
ACCACGGACAGTAAAGAATTTAGTTTTATGTGTTTATATTATTTTTAGAATTGTGTTTATATATTTGTTTTGCTTTTTCAAAAGTCGGGAAACAGGAGCTGGAAGTAAAGTTGGCCTAAGTCATGGTTTTAAATTTAAGAAATGATGATACTAATTTACATTTTTATTGAATTACTGAGACAAAAAACAACAACATAAACATAGTTAAATTTAACTGACTTTTTTCACTGTAATAAATTCAGAATAACATTTTAAATAAAAGCAACATTGACATTGAGTTGGGCCTAGTTGTCTGTTTCAAATTTGGACCCCCCTCCCCCCACCCTAGCTACGCCACTGCGTAAACCGCGACATTTCGTTTACCATATATTTCGTCTACTGCGACATTTTGTATACCATACTGCAATATTTTGTCAACCATTGTTGTTGTTTTTTCTTCCATATTCGTAACAGTTGGCACTTTTTTGGGGTGAAAAAAACATTCTCAATTTAGATTCTCAATTTTGAAATTTATCTATGTCTTTTTCAGTCTTTTTGTTCTATAAATTATACAATCAACTGCAAATAACCTTACTTTTTTGTCCTGTTGATGCAATATTGTATATTATATTATTATTGATATAAATTAGAAAAAAGTAATGATTATGTAACAGGTCCTGGTGGAACTATTGAGTTTACAGTTCTTGGTGATGATCTAAGCATATTAGTAGTAACAAAATTATTTTTATTATTGTTATTGTACATTCGATTCTACACTAATGTTTTATTTTCTATCCCGTCATCTTACATCACTCGTTAACTACATGTCATTTCTTTTCAAAAGCAATATAAATATTTGCGAAATAGTCAACAACTGCTATTGTAAAATAAACGGTATTGTTTTTTTTCATCTTGTACACTGCTATATTAGAATAAAACGTACATTGTTTTTCAAGAGTGTCTTGTGTGGAATTATTCCTACTATAATTCGCAACATACTTTCATTCAATATCTTTTTTTCAACAATTAAGATAAACAAAACAACTCTAAAAGTCGCTTCAAGAAACATTTAATTGACTTCTGAATTTAGTAATAATTATGTGATATTTGTTTTTCTTTTGAAAATTATCATTAAAAAAAATAATTATCTGTTTCTTATTTGTTTTCATTTCTCAAAGATGATCTATCCATACGTGACTTGAAAACAATAGTATTTATTATCATAATGTCTGAAAAAAAAAGTTAAATATATTATCAATTTGAAAAACATAAAGGGTAAATTATTCATAAAACAATTCAGTAGAATAAAACGTAAATATTTTTTTATATTTCCCATGTATCCTAGTGTTGAATAGTTGTACAACCGAAGTTATCTCGGTGTGGAAATACTATTCAACCGAAGTTATCTCGGTGTGGAAATACTGTTCAACCAAAGTTATCTTGGTGTGGAAATACTGTTCAACCGAAGTTATCTCGGTGTGGAAATATTGTTCAACCGAAGTTATCTCGGTGTGGAAATATTGTTCAACCGAAGTTATCTCGGTGTGGAAATATTGTTCCACCGAAGTTATCTCGGTGTGGAAATACTGTTGAACCGAAGTTATCTCGGTGTGGAAATATTGTTCAACAATTAAAATAAACAACTCTAAAAGGCGCTTCAAGAAACATTTATCCGACTACTGAATTTAGAAATTATTATGGGCTATTTCTTTTTGTATTTGTAAAACATATTAAAAAAAATTATTATCTGTTACTTATTTTTTTGTTTTTTCACCATTCCTACATGGCGTCAACTCACATGTTGAGTCTGAAAACAAAAGATGTAACATATATATGTTAATTTGAAAAACATAAAGTATACATTATTCATAAAACTATATGGTATAATAAAACAAACATATTTATTATGTTTACATTATGTCTTAGTTTCGAATAGTTGTACAACAAAAGTTATTTCGGTGTGGAAATATTGTTGAACCGATGATATTGCGGTGTAGAAATTGTGTATGTGTAAAACGCACGTTTTCTCTGTGTGGAAATATCGTTCAACAAATGTTATATCGAAGTGGGAATGTTGTTAAACCGATGTTATCCCGAGGTGGAAATATTGTTCAACGCATGTTATCTTGGTTTGGACTTATTGTTCAATAAATGTTATATCAAAGTGGGAATATTGTTCAACCGATGTTATCTTACAAATTACAAATTACATATTTATATAGCGCTATTCACAACAAAATCTTTGAATGCGCTTTACATTTACCATCTTTTAAAAAATGTCTATATTTTCAGCTTGTTTGATTTTGTTTGGGAGTTCATTCCACCACAGAGGTGCTACGACGCTGTAGGAGCGAGCTGCAAATGTTTTTCTTTCTACGCCTGGCGCCTTGAGCCGCAGATGCATTCCGTCCGAACGCAGTCCTCCCCTCCTCGGTGTGTGCAGCTCAACCATGGATCGCATGTACTGGGGAGCTTGACCATGAAGGCTTTTATAGAGTATTGTCAAAACTTTGAATTTTATCCTAAGTGTTATATGTAGCCAGTGAAGTTTTTTTAGACAGATTGTTGAGTTGTCTTCATTGTTTAGAACAATTTTTGCAGCCATGTTTTGGAACCTTTGTAGTTTGTTTAAATCACACACTGGCAGTCCATTGTATAGACAGTTCGCGTAGTTTAGATGAGAGATTACCAGGCCTACGATTAAGGTCTCACAAGCCTCTTTTGTTAGAATATTCCTGATACTTTTCATCCTTTGCAGATTCCACATTGCAGAATTACATTTGTTTTTTATTTGCTCTTTGGGGGTTAGATTTTCATCTAAACAAAACCCAAGACATTTTATTTTAGCTGGTTTTTTGGACATTGGCATCGTTGACTAGTAGATAGTTTGTTTGACATTTTTTTAATTTGTGGTTTTGATCCAAACAGAATTAATTACGTTTTAGATGCATTCATTTTTAGCCTGTTGCTGTCCATCCATACTTTAATTTGTCTTGAACATTTTTCGAGAGTAGAAATTGCGATGATTTCATTTTTAGATGGTTGGAATTTTATTTTTAGGGCGTGGTCGTCAGCATATCCATGAGGATCTGTTTTGTGCAATTTCTTCTTGCATCCTGGATGCATATAATAAAAAGAACACTGGCCCTGCGCACGAACCCTGTGGGACTGAAAATGTCATTTTTTGTGGTTCAGAGTACGCTTCTCCAACATTTACTTTGCAGCTTCTTTGTCTTAAATAGCTGTCAAAGCAATTTAGAGCTTGTCCTTCGATGCCAAATTTAGCTTTTAACACAGATACTAAAATGTCATGATCTACTGTATCGAAAGCTGCACTTAGATCAATTGCCATCAAAGCAGTCCCCTCCTGATTTTCCATTGTCCATAAAAGGTCATTCATTAATTTGACCAGAGCAGTTCCGCAACTATAGTGTGGTCTGTATGCGGATAGATATTCTAGAATTAGGTCATTTTTTATTGCAGTGCTCCATTAGTTGAGTGAGAGCTGCCTTTTCTAGAACTTCTGAAAGGAAAGGCAAGTTGCTTACAGGTCTGTAGTTGTTAGCAATTAGGTCTAGCCCAGCCTTCTTAATCAGTGGTCTGATGATTGCGGTCTTCCAGCATGCTGTAAAGGTTCCTTGTTCCAGTGATGAATTTATTATATTTGTTATAACGGGAAGAATGGTATCTAGTGTCTCTTTGAGTAGCTTCGTTGGCATGCAGTCTAGTTCGCACGTTTTTTCAGAAAGAGATTTGATTATATTTTTAACTTCCAGCTGTCCCAGAGCTCTGAAACTGTCTAGTTTGGTAACCCGGCTGACTGAAGGCTTGTAGTTTGGTGTTAAATTAAGATCTTCTCTAATTGTTGAGATTTTTTCAAGAAAGAAATTGGCAAACATGTCCGCTAGGTCTTGGTCTGTTTTGTTTTGTGGCATGGGATTTTCTTGCTTTATGCCCGTGTTATTGTTTAGGATTTTGTATAGTTCCTTTGTGTCACGCTCAGCGTGTTGTACTTTCTCACCAAGTAGCCTTGTTTTTGTTTCTTTTATCAGTTTCCTGTATTTAGCTATTTCAACACACATGGCTTTCCACTGGTGGTTTTCTTTATATCGTTTCCAAGTTCTCTCCCTTCTTCGCACAGCACGTTTCTGGTGACCTACTTCTTCATTGAACCATGGGTTGTGATCTCTTGTTGTTATCGTCTTTGTTCTTTCAGGCGCATGTTGGTCCACTAGTAACCTTATTTTTTCTTCAAAGATATCCACTTGTTTGTCTACATCTAATGACTAATGTTTCACTAACGTCAAACTCTAAGTCTTTTGTTAGTTGGACTTTGTCTATATCTTTATATTTCCTGTATGTTATAGTTTGTTCTTGTGATGTTCTCTTTAGAAACAATAATCACATTTTATGTATGAGGCAATGATCTGATAAATAATCTTTGTTTTCACATTTATTTATTTTTATTTTCCGTCCTATTTCTGTATATATAAGGTTTAGGATGTTACCTGCCTTGTGTGTTGACTCTGTGACATGTTGCTCGAGACCCAGCGATTCCATCGTTTCTTTAAATATTTGAGCCTCGGTGTCTTTTGGCTTGTTAACGTGTATGTTAAAAATGATGTTTTTTTTTACTTCAGCGAGAGTTTGGTCGAAGAAATCTGTTGTCTTCTATAAACATGTTAATTGTTGATTTATTTATTTCAGAGTATGGAGGTCTATAAATAGCTGTAATGTATATGCTAATGTTTTTCAAGAAGCACTGCCATATTGCATATTCAAAAGAGCTGACCGCGCCTCCTTTTACCTTGTTCGTCTTTATGGTGTCTTTATATACTAAGGCCAAGCCAACTCCTTTTCCACACTTTCTATTGACCACATCCATTTACAAGCCAATGTTATTCAGTTCTGTGCTCAATAACCATAGAGTATCTTCGTTGCTTATCCATGTTTCGGTTAGGACAGTCAGGTCAGTCTTAAATTCGGTTATATATTGCCTCAGGCAAAGATCTTTATTTTTGACTGACTGTGTGTTGTCGAGCAATATGGACACACATTCCTTTGGAGAATGGTTGTGTGTGCCAGTGAAACATTTAATCTTTATTAGATTTGAAACGTTTACCAGTCTTTGTTCAGTGGTGTTTTTATTTTGCCCTCTTGAACCTCTCTTTCTTTTCATGTGTAGGCGTAGTTGTTCTATTGTAATTTTTACTTTTTTGCTAGGTAGTTGTCTTAAGGTTTTATTATGATACGTTTGATGTCGAAGCTGTAAAAGATCGGTTCTGCTGTATCTCATTTTATTTGTTTTTATTTGTCTAATGTTTTCGATTAGGAGCAGTACTTGCCGATTTAGCAAACAGCTAAGTAGGTCGTCCAATTGAGATAGAGAAGAATCCAGACAAAATGTCTAAAACCTCACACAGCAGATTTTGAATAGCACAACTTTGTTTAGATCCGAAAAAACGACACAGTTCAGGAATAGTGAACTCCTCAATTTGAAAATAAAACGACACAGCACAATAAGTTCATTAAAAAGTATTTTATGTATATAGAATAAGTTTTACTAGAGAATTTATCCTCTTTTCTTATGAAAAAATAGACACAGTTTCTCAAGCGTCGCTTCACTCAGCGCCATCTTGCTATTATATCTTAGTGTGGACATAGTGTTTAATTACTGTTATTTTGATGAGGACATATTATCCAACAGATCTAATGACGCTTTAAAAAAATGTTCAACCGATGTTATCTCGGTGTGGAAATATTTTTCAACTGATGTTATCTCAGTGTGGAAATATTGTTCAACCGATCTTATCTCCTTGTGGAAATAGTGTTCATTCGATGTTATTTCGGTGTGGAAATAAATAATGTTCAACCGATGTTATCTCGGTCTGAAAATATTGTTCAACCGATCTTATCTCGGAGTGGAAATATTGTTCATCGATGCTATCTCGGTGAGGAAATATTGTTCAACTTTTTTAAAGCAATATACATGATGATAATATGATTATATTAATTTATATTATGATTAATATGATGATTATATTTGCATAAGTAATAACACAAAGAACAGTTAAACTTTCAACCTATAGTGACTACTTCATATTGTCCTGATAAAATATATAGTCTATGAGCGAATACAAACTTTCATTTGAGCTTTACGTCTATAACAATGAACATTTCAGTCGGTATAAAACAGTTTTTATAATGTGTGACAGTGTGTCACAAGTCTAGAAACAAAAATAAATGTAAAGATAGATTCGTGTCTCCATCGACTATACTACGTACTTGCAATACAATCCAAGGCAGCAGGAATCACGCCAAATACCGTCAGGATGTTTCTCCGGTTGACAGGTCTGTCCTAAATAAAGACAAGCTTTCTTGTTTTGCCTAATTCCATAAAAAAAAAAAAGAGAAACGTTAGTGAAAAGAATATACATTAGATCTCAGCATCGGCGTAACGACAAAGGGGTGGCGGGGGCTACATTGCCCATTATATCTTTTATGTCAACAGTTGCCTACCTTGCCCATAACCTCTAATTGCACTAGTTGCCTACATTGCCCATTATCTCATATTGCACTAGTTGCCTACCTTGCCCATTACCTCCTATTGCATTAGTTGCCTACCTTGCCCATTACCTTTAATTGCACTAGTTGACTACCTTGCTCATTATCTCATATTGCACTAGTTGCCTACCTTGCCCATTACCTCATATTGCACTAGTTGCCTACCTTGCCCATTACCTCATATTGCACTAGTTGCCTACCTTGCCCATTACCTCATATTGCACTATTTGCATTCCTTGTCCATTACATCTTATTGCACTACTTGAATATTCCCCTCTCCCAATCTGTATTCTTTTCCACCTTGTAATCCTGGCAACGCCATTGATACTTTTTTTTAACAAAAGCTTTCTTTTCTTTCAGAAAATTATAGTATGAAGCTTCACAAATTATGAACTAGATCTATCAAATGAACCTAATGTTGTACATTACAATGATTATTATTATATAACATTTTTTTTCAGGTATGTTGGCTTCCATTAGTCTCAAGAAACGTAGGAATTTAGTGTGCCTTTTGGTAGTGTGCGCTCCTGATCATGCAGCTTCTGCTATGGCTGAACAACCCCACACTTTAGTGTCAGTATTTGTTGCACTACTGATACAAGAAGGATAAATCAGTAATTGGCTGGACTATTCCCTTCCTTCTGGTGCGCTTCTCGTCAGCGAGCCGTTGCAGGTTTCTTTCTACTGCTTCCAGCCGGGAGGTCAGCGCTTTTCTCCAGCTGAACCTGTCTTTGGCGAGTTTTTCCCAGTTGTTTAGGTCTATTGACTAGGGTTTTTAGGTCTCTCTTGCAGACAACCTTAAATAAAAGGTGGGGCCGGCCCGCAGTCCTCTTTCCTGAAGCTAGTTTTGAGATTAGGATATCTTTGGGAATTCTGCTATCCTTCATCCTACACACATGTCCTAGCCACCTGAGACGACATTAGCTGATAATAGTAAACATGCTTGGCAAACCAGTCTGATGCAGCACCTCGTTGTTTGCGACATGGTCTTGCCAGGAGATTCCAAGAATGCGTCGGAGGCAACGCAAGTTCACCCTTCTGCAAATGTGAATATTGGCACGATATACAAGGGAATTTTGTGGACAGCACAATGCACAGCTGCCTTTCCTATCCCGCCAACTACTTTGTTAGTTTGTATAAACCTAGGCACTTCCTAGAATAAATCCTAGCCTTTACCAGCATTTGCACTTGAGAATTTAGTTAAAAAGTAGCTGAGCGTGCTCCTGTAGTTAAAACTAAAATGTAAATACAATTGTACACCGATAATTTAGGTTAATTATTTGGTATGAAGTCAACATTAATGATCGACTATATACATGGAGCATTGTTTATATACATATTGTGTAGGCATTTCGTTTTTCTATAGATCTAAATGTTGTCAATATTATTTTAACGTTTTCACAATACATACAATTTTTTTGCAGGCTACAAACGACTTCATACATATAAAAAAAGCAATTTAAGTTCTTTTAGCGGTATTAGGTCAGATTCTTCTAAGTCTTATATCATGTTGTATATTTTATGTACGCTATCGGATGAATTACATATGTATAATATTATTTAAAGGCAAGAAAGTCAACTAGTACAATATAATGTACTGGGCAAGGAAGGCAACTAGTGCAATATAATGTACTGGGCAAGGAAGGCAACTAGTGCAATATGAGGTAATGGACAATGTAGGCAACTAAGGCAATAGGCGGTAATGGGCAAGCTAGGCAACTAGTGCAATATGACGTATATATATATATATATATATATATATATATATTCGAACGTATAATAATACAAATACTATATTTATTATGTATATTAATAGCATTTTTTTAAATACACACCTTTTCACACCGTTGATCTCAGGACTGTCTACACAAGAAATAAAGATTATATAAAATTAGCTTTATAGTCGAATTACTACAACTAGAATATATTTACTGTAATTGCGTATACCATTTATCAGTGTTATTGATAGATTATATTTTAATTTGTTGTCTGCCATGAAAATTAGAATAAATACATTAAGAAAATCTAAGGAAAACAGTAAAATTATTAAGAGTTATGCCGCTTAAAAAAAACCACTTAATAACAAGTAAGTTTAGATTTTAATATCTAGAAATATACTGAGTGCAAACAATATTAATTATAATTGTATTAAATCATATAGCGCTACCAACAAACATATTGTAAGGTCAGAGTTCATTTTAAAATCAAGCAACACAAACGTAAAAAACGTAAATAAACGTAAACGTAAATTTGTATACAAGAATCTGGCCACAATATTCTAGGCTACATAAGTCAATCAAAATGTAATTTGATTACTTTACAAGATATAGAGCGTTCCCAGTAGGCGGAGCTTAAGTTTTTTTGTGTAAATTTAGTGACGTATTTGTGTAAATATAGAACCCACTTGAGGTACAAACCTAACGTGGTGAAAGTGAAGTACTTCTTTATCATGTAAAATTCACATCTGAATATTGGCTATCCTACTCAAAAATAAGGAGGTAAATAGTAGTACTGTAGATTAATTGATTAATGTGATTAGGCTAGGGCCGGCTAGACCTATTTACACTTTCAATTTCACTTTATAGGCCTACACTTTTAATGTTTCGTAGGCTAGGCTACGATGTCAAGCGATATTGTTGGTGAATAGGCTATCTAGTCAAGTAACTATTAGGCTCACATCGTCTATGATCTATGTCTATGATAATAATAAAATAGCCTATTTTATTTAACATACATAATACAGCTTAAATCTTAATAAGACTTAAAACACAACACATCATTTAAAAAAAGCTCGATCCTATATGAAACTTTATTAATACAGCGGCCATATTTAATTGTACACCATTACTCAAAGTAAACACAAATCACGTGCTTTTTGTCACGGGATTGCAAACGCCCTATTGCGCCATTTGAGCAATTACAAAACGTTAAAATAGAAAGAAGATAAAACAATACAAATAATTACCTTCACAGTAAGTCACCTCTATAAGTAGGATACTTAGACATAATGCTATCAGAATGACTTTGTCCATTTTCGGTTTCTTGACCATTTACATAAAAAAACAATTAAAACAAGAATTTTTGTTCATCAACAGTAATTTCATATAAAAAATGTATTAAAACAATGTATGACAGGTTTAGTCTTAGTATCTTTTTATTTTTCTTACATGCCCGTGTGGTACTTGTATATCTTATCTTATCTTATACATTACAGACGCTACTTCTATAATTGCGTCCTACGCTCATCCGTGGTCCGAATCTAGTCTTTGATTTTAATTAATGTTTTATATGATGTTAAGTTACTGGTTTTCCTGTTTTTTTTCAGGTAGCCCATTCCATGCCGAACGCCACTCCGGAAGAAATTGTACTTAAATGCATTTGTTCTCGCATACTGCATAAGGAAAGTGGTTTTTGTCTTTATGTTTATCTGAGCATTGCGACAGGCTTTTATTGGGTTGTATTTCTAAATTATTAGAGTTTAACGCCTTATGTATTATTATTTCTTTACCATCTGTTCTCTGGTGTTTCTAGGTTTAGTGATTTAACTAATGGTGTTAATTATGTCAGCTGTGAATATTCGCTAGTGACGAATCTTTTCTGAATTTGTTCTTATTTTTTAAAGTTTTCTTTAGTTGATGGGTCCCATGTGGGTGATACCTTCTCCTTCATGTTTCTAATGTCAAACTCTATATTGATTTTGTTCAGAAGAACAAATAATTAGACTAGGTATTAAAAATGACACATATTATCAACATGCTAAATTAGCCTCTATCTAGGAAAAACTGAAGTCAAAACAATATTCTCTATAGAAGACACGACTGCTACTTATAAGATAAGACAATATATCACAGATAGACCTAATTTAAAACTATGACTCAAATAAAGATCAAAGTTATGTCAAGTCATCTTCTATCGTGAAATAGCTCCGAAAAAGTAGCCGCTTTAAAAAAAAGATAACAAGTTTAAAATACATTTGACTCTTGATGTAAAACTGTACCAGTATACATAATGCTTAAAGATTGTACTGAGTTAGGCAAATATTATGATATGGCAACCATACAATTTGATTATATATGGCTTATAAATATACACACGTGTAACAGTGAGTGTGCGAATGTCATTAGCAATACCCACATGAATTCACGTATAAATCAAGCAAAACTGAGGCGAAATGCATAATTACCCTGCTAATATAAAGCAAAAATCAATGATTTACATCGCAGATAAATTGAGGATGGACAAGTTTCATTTTTCGGTGGATTGACACATGATTATGTAGTTGTAGATTCAGAGGAGTATACAACAGTGGAAAAATTCACATTGAATCTTCGACGCAGATGATTTTAAAACCGATTATTGTTTATTCGTGTTGGTGTGTGGGACGAGGGTGAAATTTGGTTTTATATTTATAATATTAAACAAAAAGTTTTAATACATTACCATTATAGAATAGTATATCTAAATTATATTTTACTGCATATATATATAAATATATATATATATATATATATATATATATATATATATATATATATATATATAGCCTATAAATATTGATACTATTCCTTATAGAATGCTCTGAAATAGAAACACTTTAAATATTCGATGTCATTTTGTTTTGACTAACTGTCTACTCTGTCTTTAGTATTAATAAACAAAACCAGCTATTCAAAGAAAAAAAAAATGAAACAACAGTTAATTTAATTCTAATTTGTGTTGATAATATTTTTTTCATCAAATGATAACATAAGACATTGAAATAATCAGTTAATAAACGTTTACTGTAACCTTTGATAATTATATAAAAGATAGCTTTGTGTTATATTTAAGAATATATTGAGCACATTTTATATGTGCACAATGTTTAATACGCTGACCTCTAACATTAAAGTCACATTGTGAGTCTACGCAACTCTGATGGGGTAAAGTGATGGCGTCTTGGCTGGACATTGTGCTTGGCCACACACTCCCTATAATGCCGTGTCTACATAAACTGGTAAACGCTCAATTTGGTGCTAAGGGTACTTTACTTTCCGACATTATTATTAATAATTGCTGTCTTACATGCGCATAACTGGACATCTGTAGTCTCTCATGGTCGTATTCATACTGGCTCAAAAGCGTATTTTAAGCCTTCAGACCAGATTTTGACGACTAACGTTTTATTTAGACCAGCGTAAATTCATATATATATATATATATATATATATATATATATATATATATATATTTATATATATATAATATATATTGCCCAAAAAATCAGGAACTTAAGCTTTATTTTAATATTTTCAGTAAGTGTAGATATTGCCTTTCGCAAGATAATAATTATATTATATTAGTTAATTGATTTGATAATTATATTAAGACAATTGCATTTTGTTATATTAATTATTTAGTATCAGTTATTAAATATTATATATATGTCAGTTTAGCCCCAAGTGAGAGGGTATTGATTTAATATCTCCGTTGTAAAACTGTTTAATTTAAAGTATATCATATGTGCCTACAATTCCTACATTTTTATTCATAGAAGAATATATATATATATATATATATATGTCTTTTTTTTTTAAAATAAAGTTTTTGAAGTAAGTAGAAACTACAATTCGTCACTTGATCATTTCTCAAGTCTACGTATGATATGCTGTCAGTTGGCTGAGTTGAATCTGAATAAAATGTTAAGTTGCTTATACAAATTACCACGCTACCAATAATACAAATAATAATATAAGCACTAACAGTAAGTAAAACCTAATAATTATATTGAAGACGTATGCGGAAGACGTATGTTCGACTCTCTGCCTGGAGTAGTCTTTGTGTTTTCATAACCCGATCACAAAATTTAATTATAATACTTTCTTAAATGTTGTCAGTAAATAAATAAAACAAAAATTAAATTAATTTAGCTTTCTTTTCATCGTAGTTTAAATATGTTTATCTGTAGGCATAAAGCACTATAGGCGTATGTATTTCCCCCCGGGCAACGCCGGGAAATTTAGCTTAATGCTAATAAGTTGAATTGATTATATTGTTATATAATTTTACATTTTATTATTTCATTATTTTATTATTTAGTGAAAACACTACTGATTTGGTTTTTATCTTTACATTTTGTAATGTAGGACTTTTCTTTAAGGATGATATTACTGCCATTTTCCCACACTCTCTTTGATAGCTTGGACATGGCAGCAGAAGCTTTCCCTATCCGTTTATTTAACTCATTTTCAAAGGACTTGGTGCTGGATGTAGTGGATCCAAGGTAGGTGAACTCTTTTACCACTTGCAGGGTGTGGCTTCCAATGCTACAACTTGACCCATTACTTCTGTCTTGTTGAGGCTAATGGTAAGTCCAAACTCTTGACAAGCACGAGCCAGAGAGCTAACCAAATTCTGAAGACCTGACTGTGTGTGGGATATGATAGCAGCGTCATCAGCAAAGAGAAGTTCTTGTATTAGAACATGGCGTACTTTGGTTTTGGCCCTGAGACGTGCCAGGTTAAATAGTTTGCCGTCAGATCTTGTGCGTATAAATACACCGTCCTCAGAGATCTCGGAGGCGCTGGACAGCACAAGGGAGAAAAATATTCGAAATAATGTTGGAGCAAATACGCAGCCTTGCTTTACGCCACTTTTAATGGGAAATGTTTGGGACGCAGAGCCGTCATATTGCACCGTTTCTTGCATATTGTCGTGGAAGGAGGTGATAAGTTTGAGCAGTTTTGGGGGGCAACCGATCTTCTCTAGGACAGCAAAAAGGCCACTTCTGCTAACCAGGTCGAAAGCCTTGGTGAGGTCAATAAAGGCTATGTATAATGGCTGCCTCTGCTCTCTGCTCTTTTCTTGCAGTTGCTTGAGAGAGAAGATCATGTCTATTGTAGATCGCTCAGCCCTAAAACCGCATTGGGATTCTGGATATATGCGTTCAGCTAGTATCTGTAATCTCTTTAGGATCAAGCGGGCGAAAGCCTTGCCAACGATGCTGAGGAGAGAAATGCCTCTGTAGTTGTTGCAGTCTGTGCGATCTCCTTTATTTTTATACAGCGTGATAATATTCGCATCTCGCATATCTTGGGGTAGCTGTCAAAGAGAGTGTGGGAAAATGGCAAGTTGTCACTGGCTACTAAACTGTCCGTATACAGAGCTTGTATTTTAAGCACCTTGTTATACGGCAGTGAGAGCTGGACAACATTTATGTCACAGGAACACCGCTTAAACACGTTCCACCTACACTGCTTTCGTCGAATTCTAGGCACCACCTGGGAAGAACGCAAATCAAACCAGGAAATCCTAAGCCAGGCCAATTTACCAAGCATGTATGCTTTGCTATCACAGCGTAGACTGCGTTGGCTTGGCCACACCAGGCGCATGAATGATGGCCGAATACCAAAGGATATCCTGTATGGAGAAATGGCCGCAGGATCTCGAGCCACAGGTCGGCCTCTTCTTCGATACAAAGATGTGTGCAGGCGGGACCTCAAAGAAATGGACATAGTAGAGGACTCATGGGAGGAGGTTGCAGTTGACCGAGGAGCCTGGCGACAGGCCGTCTACAATGGGATGGCCTTTCAGGAAGCAAAAAGGGCCAGGGCTGACATTGACAGAAGGCAGAAAAAGAAGGCAAAAGCATCCTCCATACAGCCACCCTCAATGTATAAATGCGTGAGATGCTTAAGGGACTGCCACTCGAGGATAGGGCTGTTCAGTCACAGCAAGCGCTGCCTCTCATTGAAATCACAAAACCCCTAGGGCGCATCCATTGTCTTGCGAGACAGATAGGAGCCATATATAAAACCTAGTAGAAATTACTTTGTCAAAAGCTATAATAAATAAGTTCTGTTCATTTATAAAGTTTATATATTTCAATTGCAACACTTATTAAGAAGTAAGGTGAGGTTGTATTTCAATAAAGCCTGAGCGTAATTCCAGGAACTCTTGTGTATAGTTTGTAATTTTAAAGATAAGCCAAAATTCCATATATCTTGTAAATTAATTACTACCCTAGTGTAAAAGGAGCTGTGCTTGACCAAACAAAAATCTTAATAATTATTTATTACAAAGTTTTTTAACTTAGATCTTTAATACCAAGTTGCAAACTGAAAAATGAACATACCTTATTCTTTAGTTGTAAACTGTATCAAAATATGGAACGTTTGAATATTGTAGAGATATCTAGCAGTTTTTATAGAGACACAATACAGTAATAGACATACATATTCTAAACCTGCCACAGATGTGTCTAATAAGGGGGCAACGTGGCGTTTAGAATTTCCTTTACAGTTTGTTTTCTAAATAATGTTGACATTCATATATCCGTAATCTAAGAGTTAAGCTCTACCTTGTTTCCTAACGCAACTTGCGGGCCAATTGACATTAAGAAAACGCTGTTATAAGAATTATTAGACAATGAATGATAAAGCTCGTAATGCATATTAGACAAGACGATACATGTATGTGCCAGTTTGTGATATGTATAACCCGTATGTGTAAAATATATGTTTATCTCTTAATCTTTCTAACTCTATGTCTGCCTGTCGCGGACAATCTTGATAGACATTTAAGAAACTGCGCAGGTGTGATAGGCACATACATGATAACATTAGAAAAAAACAATTTTTACACTGGTAATAAGAATATACATCTAAAAAAGGGGTGGCCCCAACAAATACTTAGTAATAGTGTTTGCTTTTATTATTTTGCACACGAATTTCGATTGTTGTTTTTTTACAAACGTGAAACCAATTTTAAAGTATTTGAATTGACCATACCAAACAAAATAGAAATTTGCGTCATTTAAAGACCAAGTGAAGAGCTTTTTATCAAAATTGAGTTAACATTTGATTTTGATAGTAAATAGTGTATTCAGTATCTGAATGTTAAAAAAAAAACATTTATACAAAATATCAAAGATACATTTTAAGTAATTAGTTCAATATTTGCACTTAAATGTGTGTGTTTTTCGGATGATTACTCCAAATCTCGTAGCCATTTGAGATGTTTTTATTTCCGGCAATATAGGAAAGTGACGTAACATAAAGGATTCCGACTAGGAAAAATGAATATTGTCACGTGTTTTGAATCTATTGCCACATGTTTTGAATCTTTTCCCGGTTCTTATTTTTAACAAAATGGTTAAATATAGATTTATAGCGTCTATTTTTATTTATTTATTTCCCTTGTGATACGTCACTGCCGTATGAGGCTATTCCAAATCTCGTTCATTTGAGAAAAACCTCTTCACTTGGTCTTTAAATATAAAGCAAGCGGAAAACAGCGATTTTCATTTTTTAACATCAAAACTACAATTCGTGTATATTTTAGGTTACTTTAAACTTAAAGTGCTAATAATAAGCTTAATTTTTGAACACAAACAGAATGAAAATCAAAACCTTAAAAATTTAAATATTTGCGTATTTATTTAAAAAAAAAAAAAAAAAAAACTATATGTATACTCCATATTTTGTAAGTTGTATGCAATTTCGGGACACACATGGCGTTGCATGATGTAGCCTACAGTACTGTACACTACATGAATCAAAACCATGTGGCAAACACTGTGACAGTGATGTTAAAATTATACCAAGGCTAATTAATTACAGTTTCCTTTTTGTTCATTTTCTGGTTCTTCATGTTTTAAATAAATTAAAGTTTCAGATGTTTTGACATGTGTTGTGTAAGATGTCTGTGTTGGTATTTCTCTCTCTCTCTGTCCCTCTCTTTCTCTCTCTCTCTCTCTCTCTCTCTCTCCTGTGCAAATATATCTCGGTCACAACAGGGGCTGTCCCGCATGCGTTAGACCAGTCTTAATGGGAGCTTATCGTTGGCTAATCCATGCTCTATAACAATTGACACCTTGTTCACGAGTTTCTGTGACCGCCGCCTACATCAATAAAAATGATAAACATCTTGTCTCCGTGTAGAAAAACACCTACTTAATAAAGAAAAAACATGTTATGAATAAATTGAACTGTCCAAAAAAAAAACAACACTTTTTTCTTTTAAATTATACATTTAATTTGTCTGTTGATTTTTTCTTAAATTTTAAATTATTTCTTATATCATATATTTCATACTAGTTTGTTTTTTTTATTATTAACCAATTATCTTGCAACATATAGCTATTATATTATGGCTTTCCCAGGTTCTGTGGACTAAAATAGTAGTTTTCGACGGTGACCCATCCAACTTACTTCCACATAATTTATTATCTAATTTTATTTTAGAAAATTGAACATTAGAGTTCCGCCATGGATACCAGTTTTAAATAATAATATAAGCATGGGTCACCACTTAAGCTGCGTAATTGATTACTGTATTCGGTGAATGGGGTGGTCGGAGGGAGGGTTAAACTTGGACTGGAATAATACCTGGGGCCGTATGTAGTCTATAAGCCTCTAGCCCACATGGTAATTACCAGGCTTTAGCATTCAAAGGCAGTTTGTAAATTAGATTGTATCGTAATTCTTTTGTTAGATAAGCCTACCACACAGCTGTGGCAGGTGTTACATTATTACGTCCAGTTTAGATACGTGAAAACAATGATTGCAATCGTAACGTGTTTGTTTAAACAATAACAAGTATAATAATACAAAAAGTTACAATTCTGCATTAGAATATGCAAGTGGCATGGTGGCCGAGCCGCAGCGATTTTAACTGGCGCGCCAAAGGTCCTTGGTTAAAATCTTGGTGAAGACTAGGAATTTTCCCTGGACCCGAGATTGCCTGTGAGTCATTCAGCCATGGCTACCTGACATTAGTTTGGGTAAAGTTAAGGTGCATGGACATTGTGCTTGGCCATACATCGTAGTATGAACTCGGGAACGCTGCGTCACCAGGTCCTATAATAATTTTGGTCCGACGGGATACTCTTTTTTTTTTACACAGGAGTCGTCTTTATTTCCCAACGCTACATAAATTGGAGTGTTCATATGGCATCACGCATCATGCATCACATTGAATGGCTCGTTGTTTCATTGTACATATCTTGCTGCAACTATTACATTGAATGGCTCGTTGTTTCATTGTACATATCTTGCGGCAACTATTACATTTATCTCTTTCAGCTGATGTGACTGGGCCTGGATTAGATGGAATGTCACCTGCCAATAACAAAAATAACAATATGTGTTTCTGTCTGTATTTGCAAATCAAATTGTGTGATTAAATGATTAAAGGTGATTTTTTAGAGTAATTAGTTGTGTTGTCAATGTATTTTATTTTGTGATGTTTTATTGTTCTTTGTTTAGAGACAGGTTTCCCAATATGATATTAACTTGTTTTTTAACGAGCAATATGACAAACACTAGAAGTAAAATTTTCATTTTCCTAGACCTAGTAAATAAAGTTTATTGTATTTTATAAATAGTTATTGATATTTATATTTATGGTTGCTTGATTTAGTGTCAGATTTAATTTTTTTAGTCATTTAACACATTCAACAGAGAAAGATCAATAGCCATTTTGTTCAGCTAATTTTCATGGTCGCACTCACAGAAGTGTTTAAGAAAATCATAATGTACATATTTAATATTATATATGTCTGTATATATATATATCTTCATCATCGCCTGTCGTCTCGTCTGGGACATAGGCCACGAACAAATGCTCTCCAGGCATCTCGGTCTTGGAGAATATATATATATATATATATAGTATCTTTAATCAGACGTTAACCAATGAGCCGTCATTTAAAGCTATTCATCAACATCATCGTCTCCCTCGACTGGGGCATGTGGCCGCCAACGACAGAGTCCTCTTTCCTAAGCCATTCTCTCTAATTGCAGAGTATGCCAAAAGGTCGTGTTGCCATTGTCCAATTGAAGAAGATATCAGACGCAGAAGATGGGGTTGTATATGGCACACCCTTCGCAAACCGCCATTTTGGGTCACCAGGAGAGCATTAAAGTGGAATCCCCAAGGCAAGCGAGAAAGAGTTCGCCCAACAAAGAAGAGAGAAATATAGAGCACAGGGCCGTAAAATTACGCACAACTTATCTATTTATAAAAGTCTACATTTTCTCGATATATTTTATGCTGTATTTTAAGTAATTGAGCATTCCGTGTAAATATAGATCAGTGATTTCAATATAGTTAAAGGGAGAGAACATACTTTTTCTCGTTTATAAGAAAATGTACCAATTTAAATAGTATAAATCAATTTAATGTTAAAATTAAAAATGTAAAATACATTTTACATGTGCAGCTTAAGTAATAATTTATATTATCTATAAAATGCTAAAAATTCATACAAATATTAATAAGTAAAAGATATGTTTGTAAATCAAAAACAGCAAATGAAATACTTTAGTTTAATTAAATGTTGTCTTCCCATTAAACTATTATTTTTCGGCTATGATTTTGGTATCAGTTTCCATTAGGCTTAATTAATTGGTTCTTGGCGTTTTGGCCAAGATAAATAATTCCATTGAGTATCAGGCAGACAAATCTACGTTCGGATATAATGAATATAATATATATTTATATTTAATTTTAATACATGGTATACGAAAAAATAATACTTCATTCTTTCTATTTCAGTTTTTCACAAACGTATATAATATTAAGTTAATAATTTAGATTATATTTCTTAAAATCTAATTAGAACTGGATTATATATTATCGGTGTCACTACAAGTCGTATAAAGATTTTTCGTCAACGACACTTCGTCTACAGAAAGTTGATCTTCCGAATTACATCTACCAAAACAACTCGTCTATCGTCACTTGGTCTATCGCACATTTCGTCTCCCACACAATTTGTCTACCGCGACAGTTCATCTTCAAAACGATTTGAATACCGCCATATTTAATCTACCAGACATTTATATACCACGACAGTTCGTCTACCAGACATTTTATCGCTGCGACAGTTCGTCTACAAGACATTTTATCATTGCGACAGTTCGTCTATCAGACATTTTATCACTACGACAGTTCGTCTACCAGACATTTTATCACTGCGACAGTTCGTCTATCAGACATTTTATCACTGCGACAGTTCGTCTATCAGACATTTTATCACTGCGACAGTTCGTCTATCAGACATTTTATCACTGCGACAGTTCGTCTACAAGACATTTTATCACTGCGACAGTTCGTCTACCAGACATTTTATCACTGCGACAGTTCGTCTATCAGACATTTTATCACTGTGACAGTTCGTCTTCCAGACATTTTATCTCCTGCGACAGTTCATCTACCGGACAATTCACCTCTACTGCGTCATGTCGTCTTCCAGACATTTAAACTCCTGCGACATTTCTTCAACCAAACATTTTATCTACTGCAACCTTTCGTCTACCAGACATTTTATCTAATCTACTGCGACATTTCTCCTCTACTGCGACATTTATCTACTGCGCGACATTTCATTTACTGCGACATTTCGTCTACCAGACATTTTATCTACTGCGACATTTCGTGTACCAGATATTTTATCTAATCAACTGCGACATTTCTTCTACTGCGACATTTCTCCTACTGCGACATTTATCTACTGCGATATTTCATTTACAATTTGTAAATTTACATTTCGTCTACCAGACATTTTATCTACTGCGACATTTCGTCTACCAGACATTTTATCTAATCTACTGCGACATTTCTTCTACTGCGACATTTATCTACTGCGACATTTCATTTACTGCGACCTTTCGTCTACCAGACATTTTATCTACTGCGACATTTCTTTTAGCAGAAGATTCTGTTGTTGTTTAGTGTAATTTATTTTGTAACGTTTGCTTCGATTTTTCCGATTTTTAAATTTTAATTATGAATGATAAAATAGCACGTATCAATTATTGAGTAAAATGGAAACATTTAACATTAAACACAACTTCAAACATTATTGCAAAAGTAGAATCCGGTAATGTTTAGATGTATTTATTTACTTTTTATAAAATGTGAAATGACATTTCTGTTTACGCGTTGTGAAAAATGACACAATATAATATGTGTACAAATAATTTTTAAAAATGTTATTTCAGTTATTAAATAAATAGGATTGTTTCTTTCATGGAAGCAATTAACCCATATCTTGCTGAGGTTTAATTTTTTCGTGATTATTACATATGTAATAGAATGTGATGATGTAACAAACAAATGAAAGTTATTTTTTTTTAATTTTATTTTGTTATTGAAATATTGAATTTTTTTTAAGTGTCCTTAAAAAAGGACGCCAGCAACAAATGATACCGTGACATTGCATGTTTGCAATAGAAACAGGCCCTCTTATTTCAAGGATAAATACATATTTTTTTAACAATTTAAGTTAGAATTTTTAATTTATAGCTTTTTAAAACAATAGGATAAGAAAATAGTGTAATAAAACATTGGCATTCGAGTGGCATCCGGGCATGGAATGGGTTAACAGAACAAGCCAGAAAAATCAATAACGTCATTTAAAACACTAATACAAATGTAAGATTAGACTCTGACCCAGGGCCGGATTAAGCCATCTCTGTGCCCTAGGCACAAACCCACATGGGTGCCCCCTTCTTCCCGGGCCCCAATCCTCCACTGACCGCTGGTATGTTCAATATTATGCAAAAAAAATTACAAAGAAAAACCTAACACATATATTTGTACTACTATCACATATATAAAACCTACAATAAGGTATTTCTGTATTAAAATTAATAGTTAATTAATTTTGTAATAATAATACACAAAAATACTTTAACTTTTTTAATAGATGAGAAAATCAGAGAGAGCACACATTTACATTTTAACGTTCTTTTTTCGAGATTAAGATCTGGCAAAGTTTTTGAGTACATAATCAAAGTTAATTTTGCGCAACAAGTCTGCCTCAATCATCAGCAGACAGTGCCGGCTTATGCATATAGGCAACCTTGGCGGCCGCCTAGGGCGCAATATTAGGTGTGGGGGGGGATAGTTGAGGATTTTTTTTTATTTGGGGATGTAAAAATATAAACTAAATTAAAGCTTAGTACTAGCATAAGCAGACGAATTACTAGATCTAGGTAGTGAAAGGCAAGGGTATTTTATTTAAGTTGTCTTAGTAAATAGGAAAGTATGACCTAACACTAGGCCTACTCAGTTTCTTCCCGCCGAAGGCACTTTAATGAGGGCGCAGAATTTGTTTTCGCCTAGGGCGTCAAAAACCCTAGAGCCGGTCCTGTCAGCAGAGATAAGGAATTAACCTTTCTTGTTTCATTGTCGATCTACTTGGATTTTTTGTACGTTTCAATTGAGAAAAAGAGCGCTCAGTTTAACAGTTTGTAGCCATTAATGTTAAAAATACGTGCAAGGCAATTTCTACATTTGGAAAAGCACACTTGTTTTTGTCTTTAGCTATTATCTTATCTTATCTTAGGCATTACAGACGCTCCTTCTATAAAGAAAAAAATTGTGTCCTACGCTCATCTGTGGTCCGAGTCTAGTCTTGCATTTTTTAAATGTTTTAAATGATGTTAATTTACTGGTTTTCCTGGTTTGTTCAGGCAACACATTCCTTGCCCGAATGCCACTCGGGAAGAAATAGTACTTAAATGCATTTGTTCTCGCATAAAGGATAGGCCTAAGGAAAGTGTTTTTGTCTTTATGTTTATCTGAACTTTGCAACAGGTTGTTATTGGGTTGCATAATTCTGCATGACTGAACATGTTGTTTTCAGATTTTGATGCACCAAACTTGTGGCGAATATACGAGTGGGAATGTTGTAGTTCAGTTTATAAATTATTGTTCAGATCTTCAGGATAGGCATTTATTAGTCCTTCACAACACTGAGATGATTGTGATACATCAACCAAACAGGAAAATCAAACTGCTATATCATTGTATTCCTTTCATCGTCTACTTATCTCTGTCTCAAGTTTGTCAACAATGGCATAGAAAGCAGACATACGAAATTTGTCTCTGGCATTTAGAGATACCTCAGGTGTATCACCATCAATGACCACTGTCTTTCGTTTACTGTTGACTTTCGTTGACTTATAATCCACACCTAGTGCTATTTCTTTTGCAGCTTCTTCAAATCTTTCAAATTCATTCCTACATTCATGCAAGTGATCTGCTAGTGAAGAATATAAATAAGCTCACGTTTTCAAGTTCACGTGCTCATTTTGTAGAGCTTGACTGACCCTGTGAAAATGTTGTAACACTTCTTCCCAAAAGACAAGCATGAGAGCAAATTTTAATTCTTGCATCTTCTTTTCAATGTTTTCTGCTTCTCTTCTGGTGTCCCCTTTCTGTGACTGGTCTTCTTGTAAACATTCTAACGCTTCTATAATCTGAGGATGAAACTTTAGAATAGCTTCAGTTGCAACAGGATGTGCTTCCCATCTGTTATCGGAAAGAGACTTTACCAGCGTTTCATTCGCAAGGCATCCTTTCAGAATCTTCAATATGTTTGTTGAAGCTGAGAAAAAAGTATAGATCAGTTGCACTGTATGGAAGAAGTTTACTGCCTCTAAACAAGAGTCAACGGCACTTCTGCCTACCAGATTTAGTGAATGGGAAGCTCAGGGTATGTATAAAGGAAACTCATTTTCCTCTAGAATTTTTTTCTGCATGCCTTTGTAGCACACAGACATATTAGCTGCGTTATCGTATGTCTGACCTCTGCATTTCGCAAAATCAAATTGCAACCTTCACATAAGTACTGCAACACTTCCTCCATACCTTCACCGGTGTGACTTTGTAGGTCCAAGAAAGTAAAAAAGCGCTCAATGGGCTATCCGTCTAACACATATCGAAGAACAACTCTTAACTGATCTATATATGAAATATCGGGTGTTGAGTCTACCGACAAGTTGAAATAACCGGATGCCTTTACTTCATCTACAATTACTTCATGGACTTTTTGCGACACTATTTCAATCAGTTCTTCACATATAGTTTTGGATAAATAGCCGTAGTAGCCTGTGTAGCCGGCTGGTCCAGCGGTTAGTTCACCGGACTGTCAACCAAAAACCAACTGACACGTCGCGGGTTCTACCCCGGCCACCGGCGGATCCCTGTCGCCCTGCAGGAGTTTTGGGCCTGTAAACATATTTGCGCCAGCAGGCAGCAGTGTGTTTACAAAGCGCACTGAGCATGCTAAAATAGCATGGATAGAAGCGCTATATAAATAACCAATTTAATTTAAATAAGAAGGATTTCCTTTTCCAGAATTTCCATATTTCGTAATGTGTGATGCTAAAAATGGATCAAACTGACTGACCAACTCCAGCAACCCTAGATAATTTCAATTTCGTAAAGATCC
This sequence comes from Anisus vortex, assembly GCA_949126835.1. Taxonomy (NCBI): domain Eukaryota; kingdom Metazoa; phylum Mollusca; class Gastropoda; family Planorbidae; genus Anisus; species Anisus vortex. Next base: position 34,914,788 of record OX421496.1, read on the forward strand.
AAATTTTTCATTTGTCCCTCTAAAAGCCAGACCAAACTCATCTATAGTACAAATAACCGCTACTGCTCGCCTCAAAACATGCTCTCAGTAAATGTACTTTTCATTTATTTGCTCTTCCAGTTTTTGTAGTCGACGAGCTATGTATATAACATGCAGTCTTATGAGTAGACTTTGTTCGTGATTATCAACTTTAATGTTATTTTTCCAGTCACTGAACCCATTTTTATCAGCCAAACCTGTGGAACCTTTAGACGCAAAAGTTTACAAACAAAGCAGTACACAGATCCCGTGGATGGTGAATACAATAACCATTCTCTCCTGTACTGCTCACAATTTGCTTTTGTGCCATAGAAGAGTTTTTGAGAACAATATCTTTATTTTTCCTCCAGCTTAAGTACGGCAAGATTTATCAAAGGGACCATAAAGATGCTGACAGTTAGTAGGCCCACAGTCGAACCAGTAAGCCAAAACATCAGCCTAGACGTCAATCCACAGTCCTGGATCTACTGCTTGATTTATTTTATTATCTTTATCTTTATCATCTTCATCTTTATTATCATCTTCAGCAGACTGAAATGGGTTACAGCAAATTTCATTTTCAAGCACTAATACAGTGTCTGGATTTGCAGAACAGCCTATAGTGAGGGCCGTATTTAGGATTGTGGGGCCCTGTTCAAGGTCCAAATTTATGTGGACTCGACCTTGCAAGTGTCACTAAACAATCAAATTATGTTATTTCTCATTCACAGTATTCGTTCATTGTGCGCTTCAACAACAGCACTGTTCTAATTGCCTAAAGAAAAGACTAACATTTTTATTTTGGAATGTTTGTGGGCCCTTCTTGTGTGGGAGCCCCTGTTCCATAGGAACATGTGGAACATCCCTAAATACGCCTCTGCCTATAGTAGACTTATCAAGAGGATTAATGGTGTCAGTAAAATCCTGTTCCACCTATTGCTTAACTGAAACTAAATAATTCGTTAATTTTCTGCTCTTAGCTTTTACAATATACAAAGTTTTCTTGAGGCCTTGTGGTGCCCCCAAACGCTTGGTGCCCTAGGCTCGTGCCTTGTGTGCCTAATGGTTAATCCAGGCCTGCTCTGACCACAGATAAGCGTAGGACGCAATAATATTTTTTACAGAAGTAGCGTGTGTAATATATAATATAAGAATATTTTTATCATATTTAATTTTTTTAAAGTATGCTTTATATAATAATATCTTTGTTGTTTGCGTAATATGCTGTAGATATTGTGATACTCGGCGTAAGCACTTAGATAAATATATATATATATATAAATATATATATATATATATATATATATATATTAGGCAACTGAGGCAACAGTATATATATATAGTTGATATCACTCATTACTTATAACAATATCTGATATTCTTTCCGATAATGCATTATATGGTACAAAGAAATATTTTCTATGATGGCGTCTCCTCGAATTGTTTTCATCTTATTACATTGTAAATATCCTATTTCCTATTGGTATTCTGGGCGTCGGATAGGTCTTCTGGGCAACCGATTGGTATTCTGGGCAGCGGATTTGTATTTTGGGCATCGGATAGTTCTGAACCCCTCTTCTCGACGATAAAGCGGACCGAGATTTACTCTCTTAGGTTGACCTCCCCCCTCCACTCTGAGCCCCTGCAGAGCGGGGCACTCGACAAGCACATGTTCGACCGTCTCCAACCCCTCCATGCAGTTTCTACACCACATATTAGTCTTCCGTGTAGCAGACAGGTCTTCTGGGCAGCAGATTCATTGTTTGGGGAGCTGATTCGTCTTCTGGGCAGCAGATGCCTTGTGGGCAACATATTGATGTTATGGGCATCAGATAGGTCTAATGGGCACTGGATTGGTCTTATGTGTAGAGGATAGGTTTAACGACGGCACATTCGTCTTTAGGGCATCATATTTGTATTTTGGGCAGCTGATGTGTCTTCTTGAAAGAGGATTTGTGTTCAGGGCATTTGACAGATTTTATGGGCAACAATTGTTTGGACATTATATTGGTGTTATGGGTGGCGAATAATCTTATAAGCATCTTTTGTCTTTTGGGCAATGTATCGGAGCCAGCAAAAGAAAAAAAAAGCAAGAAAGGTTTGTGTCGATCCTATTGTAATAGAAAAAGAGTAACCAGCTTAAGAAAAGGAGAACCCTTTCTTTGTCGGCTGTATGATGTATTCTAGAATTTGGTCAACATAAATTTGCTTAAAACAATCTGCAAAGCTGAATAGTCTTATCTCAGATTCAACATTATTTGTATTTGTTTTTACATAAATAGGAGAGCTAGAATCTAGAAATTCACTAGAATGTCTTTAGTTACATCATATTTATTACATACATGGCGTCTGAATCAATATATTGAGTGTATTATATAGGCTAATCTTCGTCTTCTACTTAAGTAATAGCATGTTGAATTGAGTAAAGGTTGTGACAAATTATGAGAATATAATTGAAATATATCCTAGAAGTAGTATAATAATGTATATTTATGTATATAAATGTACAATGTGGTTTTAAAACTAGTTAATATGGACAAAAATAATAACATTCCTACTCAACTATCTTCAAATGTTAAGGACTCCCAAATATATTCCAAAAGAAATAAAAAAAAAATAACGTTTTTATATGTTTTAGCAAAGAAAACACTAAAAAACTAAATTTCATGTCACGGTATCATTTCTTGCTGGCGTCCTTAAAAAAGGACAGTTTGTTTTAACACCTCTGTGTAATTATTATTATTATTTTAAACTAAATATCTATGTTTATGCCTTCTACGAACATTAATTAACAAATTTATGTTAAAACTTAAGTAAATTTTTATCATTTTCTTTTTAAAAAAGTCTCACTTTATCAGACGAATTTTTTTCTCAATTTTATCAATCTCGCGATATAAATTTGTTTCGAGCGCAAAATAATCTAAAAGCAGACAAATAAAGATAATAATTAGATAGACCAGCATATATTCTTTACATTCATTGAAAAAAATCCATACTTTTAACTTAATTTCATGTCTCTAATCGCATTTTACGAAGTGTCCTTAAATAAGGACGCCAGCAAGATATGGGTTAATGGGTTTCTTGGTGAAAAACATTTTGCTGATTGACCTCTGGGGGTTGTGTTTCTTATACAACAGATATAATGACACCTTTAACTTTAAATAAGTTTAACATTCTTGTATTCCAACATTCCCCGCCGAGAACCTACCTTGACGTGGTGACGGGGCATACTGGCAAGTGGGCCAGGTCAACAGGTTCGGAGCCTACATGCATGTTTTTAGGTTTCTGCGTAGGGCTAGCAACCCACCAGAGTAAAAAACTACCTTGCTACAAAATCATCAACAAAATTAATTACATGTCTGCCATTTTCAGAGAAGGGAGGCCCTGTCAAAGGGATTATGAAGCAGGTCAGCCAAACCCGAAAGGGAGCTGATAGGCAGACTACCTCCTTCTCTCTGAGGAAGAATACTCAGGTTGGCAACTGGAATGTGAGAACAATGTATGAGATGGGGAAGGCCCACCAAGTAGCTTCAGAAATGAAATAATACAATATAAGTATACTAGGAGTGAGTGAAGCGAGATGGATACTGTCAGGAAAAACAAAACTATCAACAGCTGAAACCATTCTTTACTCAGGCCACGAGGATGAGAACGCTCAACACACAGAGGGAGTAAACATAATTCTATCACCACAGGCTAATCAATCACTTATAGAGTGGCAACCGGAAGGGTCTCGGATAATAACAGCATCTTTCAGGACTTTCAAGAAGGGGATCAATCTCAATGTTATACAGTGCTATGTTCCAACAAATGAACAAGAGGATGAAATAAAGAATAATTTCTATAGTAAACTACAGACAGTTCTAAATAGATTTAAAGATAAAGACTTAACAATAGTGATGGGAGACTTTAATGCAAAAATAGGCTATGATAACCAAGGATATGAGGAGATAATGGGGAGACAGGGCTTAGGAATAAAAAACGAGAATGGAGAGTTGTTTATTAATTTTTGTGCAGATAATTCATTAGTAATAGGAGGCAGCATATTCCAGCACAAAGATATTCACAAAGCCACATGGATGTCACCAGATCATCATACACACAACCAAATCGACCATATTTGCATCAAAAAGAAATTCAGGCGCTCATTGCAAAACGTAAGAGTTTTCAGAAGTGCTGACGTAGCTTCTGTCCATCACTTATTAGTGGGCCAAATTAGGCTACGACTTAAAAGACAAAGAGATTGCCCAAGACGCAGAACTCAATACAATGTCACATTTCTAAAGGAAACAAACGTAAAACAATGAATTTAGAATTGAACTAAGAAATAGATTTAAGGCCCTAGAAGACCTGGAAGGAAATGATGACATAGGCACACAATGGGAATCAATAAAAGAAGCATGGAACACAACATGCAAGCAAGTGCTAGGGATAAAAACACACCCCAATAAACCATGGCTTTCAAACAACACTCTCAAAAAAGTTAAGCAACGGAAAGAAAAGAAAGTTGTTTTGATGAACAGCCGAACCAGGGCCTTGAAAAAAGATGCTCAAGAGAACTATACAGAAGCCAATAGGGAAGTTTAAAAAAGCATTAAAAAAGATAAAAATGATTACATCAACAACCGGCAGCAGAGGCAGAAACAGCAGCATCTAAGGGAAACATAAAAGAGTTGTACAGTATAACAAAGAAATTAGCAGGCAAATTCCAGCAACAAAATAAACCCATCAAAGACAAGAAAGGTAATAAGCTAACAAATGCAGAAAGCGGGAAAAGAGATGGGTAGAATATTTCAAAGAACTCTTAAACAGGCCTTCTCCCCTTAATACACCAGTTATTCAACCAGCTGAGAGAGACCTAGAGATAGACTGTAATAGACCTACTAAAGGAGAAATAAAAAATGCAATAAAAACGCTAAAGAATGGGAAGGCTGCTGGACCTGATGGAATACCAGCAGAAGCAATTAAAGCAGACATTGAGTTATCAACTAACGTACTATAGAACATTATTGGAAACATGGGAAAAAGGAGAACTACCAAAAGACTGGAGAGAGGGATATCTAGTAAAGCTTCCAAAGAAAGGGGATTTTACAGATTGCTCTAACTATAGAGGGATTATGTTGCTGTCAGTTCCAGGAAAAGTTTTAAATAGAATAATACTGGAAAGGATAAAGAAAGCAGTTGATGGTCTTCTACGAGACGAGCAAGCAGGCTTTAGACAAAACAAATCATGTCTTGACCAAATAGCTGCTCTTCGTATTATAATTGAACAATGCACAGAATGGAATGCTAGCCTATATATCAATTTCATTGACTTTGAAAAAGCCTTTGATAGTGTCGACAGAGAAAATCTATGGAAACTGTTGCGACACTATCGTATTTCTCCAAAGCTAACTGACCTAATTAAAAACACCTATCACAATATGAGATGTCGAATCATTCATGATGGAAAACTAACAGAGGCATTTGAGATAGAGTCAGGAGTTCGACAAGGCTGTCTACTTTCACCATTCCTCTTTTTACTGGTAATAGATTGGGTCATGAAGAATACTACAGAAAACAGAAAAAATGGAATCCAGTGGACCCTGTTTAAACAGCTTGTAGATCTGGACTTTGCAGATGACATAGCCCTATTAGCTCAAAGCCATAAGCAAATGCAAGAAAAAACTGCAATACTAGATTCCTGGGCACAACAGCTAGGGCTTAAAATAAGTGATAGAAAGTCCAAGATAATGAGAATAAACTCCAAAAGTACTGATGCAGTGGAAGTAAGAGGAAGGGTGCTGGAAGAAGTAGACAGCTTCACATATCTAGGAAGTATAGTTGACAAGGAAGGGGGATCTGGAACAGATATTAAAGCAAAAATACAAAAAGCAAGAGGAGCCTTGTTTCACTAATGAGCTTTTGGTACAATGTTAATTGTTAAAAAGTTTAGGGAAAAATTGTGCACCATAAGCTTTTGCCTATAAGGACAATTTTTTTCTTTCAGTCAATTTAATGCACTTCTTTCTTCTTCGTTCTCAATCCTCCATTTTTATTAAGAATTGCGTGGCAGTATGTTTTTCGACGCTGAGGCCCACTGCTGTCTCCGGCTTCAACCTGCTGTTTTGTCTGGATGTGCTTCCATAGCCTGTGATCAGTCAAGACCATCTGCAAGGCAGCAGTTGATTTATTTTCGGAGTTTTCTCTCCTAGATGATTGCTATCCCTAGCTAACGGCCTCATCTGCCCGGGTTTAGAGTTAGAGCGCTTTATGTTTGCTTTTTTCATTCATTTCCTTGGGTTTTTGAGTCAATTTTTAAAGAGTATATCCTTACCACGGGATACCCCACCTCAGCCTCCACGACAGCAAACCAGTAGGTCCGCGGTCGCTTATTCAGTATTCACGGCTAACCCTTATATCATATCTAAAGGTCATTCCCCGATCCGCCGCCTGGGGACGCGCTTGGTAGCAGATGATAGCTCACCTAAGAATTTAATGCACTGACCTACATACATTTATAATTTATAAACGTATGCCAATGCAAATTCGGATTTTCCAAAATAACCTACATTTACCTTAACCTTTAATTATTTTGTGACCTTATTTATAGTCTCTCTATATATAAGGCAGTAGTATTATTTTTTACACCATGTAGCCTAGGCCTACACCAGGAATCGTGGATAAAAATACTTAAGAGTGAGAATTAAATGACGCCGACTGACCCACATTAGACTCATTAGTGTAGCTAGAGTTATAGTATTATATTATAGGCCTACTACTGCAATCGCTATATTATAATTGGGCTTCCTTGGTTGTTATTTAAACTCAAATCAGCTATCACTTTAAATTACTGTTATAATATTTGTTAGTTCACAACTAATCATTAATAAGGCTTAATACTTAATAAGGTCACAAACTATAGGTAGGCTATCTATTACTAATTATAGGCTATATATTGTAGTCTATAATCAAAATTAAACTAAGATGCATTCACTTAGGCGGCAATCGATACAGTATCTGTAATCAAATACGCCGATGATACAGCCATTGTCAGCCTTGTTTCCAGTGACGACAGTCTCAATCACAGGACGACCTCAGATTTCTACAAATGGTGCGGAGAGAACTACCTGATATTGAACATCACAAAAACGAAAGAAATGATTGTAGACTTCCGGAAGGAGAAACAGAAGCTGGCTGATTTGCACATAAACAACCAAATAATAGATCAAGTCTTGCAATATAAATATCTTGGCGTCACAATTACTGACAAACTGACTTGGTCTGACTACTGCCAAAGCCTTTGTAAGAAAATGCACCAACGACTTTTCTGTCTTAATAAACTAAAAATATTTCACATAGAGAAAACCATTATGAATCTATTTTACTCGGCGACTGTTGGTAGCATCATAACCTTTGCAATCACCTGCTGGTATGGTAATACCACCACATTGAACGAACACCGGATAGACCGCCTAATAAACAAAGCATCTCGTACTACACAGACAGAATTACCATCTCTTGCGGATATTTTCAGTTCAAGGTGCCTGTCTATGATTGATAAAATCCTCCAAGATCATGCACACCCGCTTCATGATAGTTGCATAATATCTAGTCGAAGTGGTCGGCTTCTTTCAATAAGAGCAAGAACAGAGAGATTTAGGAACTCTTTTGTTCCACTGTCAATGAGAGACTCTTTCAAAAGAATCATCTTTCAGCCAGGAAATACAATGGCTCAATAGCTGACTCCTAAATAATAGTAATAAACCTACTTTTTTCTTGTATGATAAATGGTATGATTAGTGTGCGTGAATGTCTATTGTGTTTGAGTATAAATGGTTCTTTATTTTTGTTTTAGGTATGCTGAAAGACGGAATTTATGTAATCAAGTCAATTTTCCATTTATTTGGATCAATAAAGCAATCTTAGCTTATCTTATCTTATATACTTTAAAATGTGTTTCGAAAAAATCAAATAGGCCTGTAAATATAATTATGTTGTTGTCAAAACAATTAAAGTTAAAGTGAAAGCATTAAAATTAAAATGTTGTAAAATCGCTATAACAAACACATTTTAAGTTATCCTTAAGTTTGTTTTAAAAAATGTATTACTTCTCTATGTGCAGGCCTATCTAGGCTTATAGAGGATGGATGATGTGAGGATCATTTGGATACATACACTGATCAGTGGATACATAACATTGGTGGATATTCCCGATTCTTTTTATAGGGCCGTCAAAAAAAACTTTACATTACAAAAAACAATTTTTTTAAAATATTTAGTTCCTAGAAAACAATGGGTGGGAGGAATCAGTTTTTTTTTATTAAATTGTGTAGGTCTATTTATTTAAGATTATAAAAATAAATGAATTGTATAGGGTAATATAATATATAAAGGCCCTATGCCTAGGCTACCCAATAGCAGGTCTTGAGCTATAAATAGTCTATATTTATGAGACTGTTCTTAAGTCCTAGAGTCACCCCCCTTGATTTGAATCACTCCTAGCTCCTAACCACTCCTAATCAGAAATACTTTACTGACTTTCATTTAAGCCGCCTTAAGTCTAGTTTTTAGATTCCATGACTAGGTTTTTAGGTTCCTACACAACTAGGATGTATAATATAATATAACTTTTTGTCCATTTAATCATCTTTAATTAGGCCTATATGTAAAGTAAAGATTGTTTCAAACTATAGAAATAAATATAATATCACGTCCTACTAGCTGATACTGATACCGGTACTGATATTTTAAGTAACGTCTGTCGAGATCTGATGACGTTACGTAAATCGCATGTGAAAGTAATATATTTGTGTTGTAATATCAATGAATAAATATACGTATTTAAATATAGGCCTATGTAAAACTATATGTATTGTTACGTCCACAATCCCCTTGTGGCCAGAGCTGTGTAGATCTTGCTGATAATTCTCGTTAGTCCTAGGGGAGACTTTAATTATTAGTATTTATGTTTCAGTATTACACGAACTCTTCTTATAGTCCTGGGCACAAATTCAGTATTTGTATTCCAACATTTCCTTTCTTGTAAATTATGGTAGTAGATAAATCTTATAGTAATGTATACAACACAATAGGATAGTAACTTGACAAAGAAGCTTCAGTGTAACTGTTGTTGATAGTTTATTTCAGGTGGTATGTTCAATATATACAATATATCTATTATGTACAGTTAGAATAAAATAGTGCAAACACAAACGTTCAAAGGAACATATTTTGAAACTCTCTGTCTTTCAGACAAAACAAATCATTAAATACTATCCGAGTGGTGCAAGGGATAGACCCATTACCAGTAGGGTTGAAAATCATGGTATCATTACAAAACTCATAACAAAAACGATAGGAACTTCCCCTATTAAATAATGAGTCGTTCCCAGACTCTGAGAATTTGAGATCAACACAGAATCCCAGCATTACCTAGAACCTTTCGTTTTCCTACTAAACGTCCTAATATTGTGTGTAGTAAGAAAAGAGAGAGGAGAATAAACATTGCGTGTTCCAATTCTTGGAAAAACAATATACATGACACGCCCCCACCCAATGAAAGAAATAATGTACCATAATTACCCAAGTAATACTCAACATGGTACATTTTTCGTACTTAACACTATCGTTTTAACAACCAACAATCAATGGAAGATTATAAGACAATTTAAGCAAACATGGCTCACTGGCACAACTAAATTATAAAAAGTGTCACTACCCAATGGTAATTGTGATTATAACGTGATGGACAAATATTTCCCCGTTAGTATTAATATTAACTAATGTCTCAACAAGTACAAATAATTCAAAAATATTCTAGTCATTCTTATTTTAACTATGTACAGTTGTGTGGATTTCCACCAAAATTTGCAAAAAGTCTTAATCTATTTAAACAAATATAACATTGCTCAAACTCTGTCAATTTTCAACAGTTTACTTCTAATATACAAACCAAAAGATAAGTAATACGTAACTCGAATCAAACTATAGGTTACTTCCCCTTTAAATTACAGTGTCAACTTGACATTAACAGGGTTCATACCTAAGATGATGATACTTCCCCTTTTCTCAAATATGAGGAGAAAATACGCTCTAGTTACGATTACTACAGTAATCTCAATATTAAAATGTAATCCATTATATTGCGTTTTTGGCAAATTTGAAAGTTTAATATAAAAGATTGTTCAGGGTTGAATGAGTGCCCACCTTTAGGTACCTTTGTTTCCCTCCATTCCCGGATATATGGAATATATAACAACCTATATACAACATAGTGAATATCCACTAGTTTTTCCCATTCTATTACCATGATATAACAATTTAGCAATAGATTTCCAATATTATCTATTAATTTATACCAATTAAGATTACATCTCTTTCTAAGATAAAAATTGTACATATTATTATTTGGTTCCATTCATTAACTAAAATAAAACAAGATAATAAATCAACTAGCTCAAAGTTTTCCCACTTAATTGCATGTGATGACAATTACTTTTATCCATCCATATCAAGTAAATACGTGCATATTATATATTTATTGCATCATGCATCAACATTTAAATGGAATTTCTTTTCCATAATCAAATGAATTTAAAATATATCAGAACATCAATATTATACATGATTATAAGAATTATTAATACTTTCAAAAGACTTGACTTCTGTATGATACAAGTATTCTATAGGTATTACATAATCAAAATTCAAACGAATGATAGGTTATCATGACACATTCTTAATGAATAAATGAGATGATCTGAAAAAGAAGTATGGGGTTATTCAGTCAATCATGTAGCACCCGAGATAGAGTATCAGCTATGACCTTGTCTCTATCTTGTCGATGATACGGGGAATGGGATACCAGTCGGTCTCTGTCAAATTACTTAATTTCCCAAAGTCTCTATAAAACTGCAGTGTGTGGTCGGCTTTTGGTACCATCACACAGGGTGTAGACCATTTGCTATCACATTTTTCTCCTATGTCATCTTCTAACATATTCTTTACATCTAATTTAATATGCTCAGGTCTGATGGGGTCAAATGGATGCTGTTTAATAGACCTGGCACTATTGGTTAACACTACATCGTGCTCTATGACATGTGTCCTACTGGGAACATTTGTAAACATTGACTTATTTTCATGTACCAGCTCAATAATCTTCTCCTTATCTTCTACCGGAAGATGTTCTAGCCTTGTATCTAAACTCTTAAGGGCATCTGTATTATTAAGTTTACTTTCTGCAAACTTATATTCTATCCTAGATAAATCCGTCGGGACTCTAGCTAATGAAATCATGGGGACCTCCCGTGGTTTACTCTTTTCCCTGGAAACATAGGGCTTAAGTAAATTAATATGGCATACCCTCTGCTTTTGTCTCCGGTCAGGAGTCTTTATCAAATAATTGACCTCGCCAAGCTTTGACTCTATCTCATAGGGTCCACTAAACTTTGCACTTAAAGGCTGATTTTGCAAAGGTAGAAACACAAGAACTTTGTCACCTGGTGCAAAAGTTCTAGCTGTAGCTTTACGGTCATAGTTCTGTCTCATACGCTCCTGCATCTGTGGAAAATGAATCTTCACATGGTTAAAAGCATGATAAAGCCTATTTTTAAATTTATCTACATATGACAAAAGTCCAATCGGTTCACTGTCCGTTAGCCAAGTTTCATGTAGAAGTTTCAACGGACCTCTGACTGAGTGTCCATACACAAGTTCGAATGGGCTAAACCCCAGGGATTCCTGAGTGGCCTCCCTTGCAGCGAACAGTACATAAGGCACACCCTTATCCCAGTCTTTCTCGTTTTCATAACAGTACTTTTCAAGCATCGATTTTAATGTCTGATGAAACCTTTCCAGAGCTCCCTGGCTCTCAGGATGATAGGCACTTGATAGCCTATGGTTTATCCCTAATTGTTCCATGACTTGTTTGAAAATGTTCGAAGTAAAGTTAGTCCCCTGGTCGGACTGTACTGTCTTCGGTAGGCCATAACGTGTGAAGAAATTTGTCAGGGCGTCTACCACCTTCACTGTTGTTATGTTCCGCAACGGAATGGCTTCCGGGAAGCGAGTGGATGAACACATGACTGTGAGCAGGTATTGAAAACCGGCTTTTGTTTTCGGCAACGGGCCCACGCAATCAATGAGTATATGACTGAATGGTACGTCGAACGCTGGTATCGGCTGGAGTGGAGCGACAGGAATTCGTTGGTTAGGACGTCCTACCATTTGGCATACGTGGCAAGTCTTGCAGTATTGTTCGACATCTCTTCTCAGTCCTGGCCAGTAGAAGTAAGGGAGGATACGGTGGTGCGTTTTTCGGACTCCCATGTGACCAGCGAAAGGAAGATCATGCGCCATACGCAGTATATCTTGACGATAGCACTTAGGTATTACAATCTGGTGAATACTGTCCCACTCGTTTGTACCTGAGTTGAGCGGTTTCGACTTTCTCATCAACACTTCATCTTTCATGTAGAAACATTCCGCCATTGCATCTGCAGTCTTTTCATCAACAGCTTTCATTCTGAGTTGCATTATTACTTCGTCATTCAATTGTTCTTTCACCAATTTCTGCTTTGGTGACAAAATGTTATCGTTCTCTGTTGCATCACCAGTTGTTAGTTCAGCGAAGAACGTAGCACTTAAATCGATGTCAGGTGTTTCTGTTATCACTGTTTCATTCGCATGTGTGTCTTCAGAACAGACAAACACATCTTTCGTTGCACTACACGGCGTAGCAGGAGTCTTTACCGACTTCTTTTTCTGCATTGTTCTTCTCAGTGCACATGTTGGGCGTTCATTGGCAGGACGTAGGTTTTTGTCCTCCGCCATCTTTGTCTCCAACACTTTAACCATGGGCTCGACAGTGACTCTGCCGCCCATAATGTCATTTCCTAATATCATGGAAACGCCTTTGACGGGTAGTGCGCGCCACACTCCCACTACGATGTTACCTGTACAAATATCCGACTCGAGTTTTATTCTGTGCAGTGGAGCTTCCACAGCCTCCATACTAGCACCTCTCAGCACAACAGACTCACCGGTACTGGTGGCATCTGTTAACGGCACACTGCCCTCCAGGATCACGCTGACAGCAGAACCCGTGTCACGTAATATCTGTATTTTCTTCTTGCTGAGTACATCGACTTCTGTCGACACTGTCCCCTCGTAGACAAAGGGTCGAAAATCGGATAGGTCGTCCTCTTCCGGGACTTCAGGAACCATCTGTTCCTCACGGCCTTCTGAAAGCATAATAGATTGAGTACAGCTATTCTCTTTTACCTTAGATAGACTGTTCTCAAAAACCATCGACTCCACAACTATGGGCGATGCCGGCCGCATTTCTTTTGAGTTTCTTGACCCTGTGTTGCACACTTCTTCTGTCTGCTTGCTATCTTTCTGCACTCTGGCACAGTGTAGAATAGCACCTTGCTTCTTGGTAAGGATCCAACAATCTTTCTTCATGTGGCCCTCTTTCTTGCAATTGAAACATACCACCTTTGCTTTATTTACATCTGTCTGCTTCCTGAAATGAACTAAGTTACTATTATTATTTACACCACTGTTCTTATTATTGTTTTCACTTGTCTCTTTTGGTTTACTAGCCTCCTTGGACTCTGGTTTGTGCACTTTGGGTTTGTCAGCATAATATGGCTTTATGCTGGCGTGAATTATGGCATAGTTATCTGCCAATCTAGCAGCTTCATGCACATCTTCAACCCCTCGGTCTGAGATGTGAGTTTTAATATCCACTCGAATACAATCATTGAATTCCTCAAACAATATTAGGTTCTTGAGTTTATCAAACTCACTTACATTCTGTGACCTTAGCCACTGTTCTAACATTTTCTCCTTTTGTCTCAAAAAGTCTACATGAGTTTGATCATATGCCTTCTTTCTGTCTCTAAATAGCTTTCTATATTTTTCTGGTGTCAGGGAATAACTTTTTAGCACCCTATCTTTGATTACTTCATAGTCATTTATTTCCTCGGGTGTTAAACTCAACACTACGTCCAATGCTTTTCCTTTGTTGAGAGTTGACCTTAACAATAAAGCCATCTTATCATCAGGGAACTGATAATCTACAGCTATCCTCTCAAAAAGCAAAAAGAAATCTTGAACATCTTCTTCCCTGAATATAGGCAAGTGTTGCTTCATTGCGCTAATATCCATACCATTGCTGTCCCTACGATGGTCAGGTCTGTTCATGCGTGCCATCTCTATCCTTTCTCTGCTTTCAATCCTAATTCTTTCATTTTCCCTTTCAGTTTCTATCCTAATTCTTTCATTTTCCCTTTCAGTTTCTATCCTAATTCTTTAATTTTCTATCCTAACTCTTTCCAATTCCATTCTCTTCATAGCTAATTGGAATTTTAGGTTTTCACTCAACCCTTCATCTTCATCATTGTTTGATGATCTAGATGACATATTTCTTACCTCGTCTCCGTGGGCAATTACCTCGCCCCCACTGGGAGCTACATAACCTTCATTGATATCGTTCTGTCCCACTTCAACTACACTACCAGTGTTCATGGCATTCTGCCCGTTCAAACATGTCATAATTTCTTTGGTCAAACGATTACGATTGGGTCTTGCCTGTCCTGCCTCAATCCCAAAGGACTCAGCTAATTCTTTTAGTTCAGCAAATGACATGGCATTAAGTTCCTCACTTGATATATTCGAAGCCATAGTATAGCGTTCGAAATATTTGTTATAGTAGAGTAGTATATATTGTATAATAAAATATAAAGTTCCAACTTACGATTTGTCCAGAAATTTGCACAATATAATATTAAACACTTCGTGGAATCTTCACACTTCCCAAGGAATAAAAACGCAAACCAGTTCTCTCCTCTTTTTAAAAAGAATAGTTTCACAGTCCTGAAAACGAAACACAAATATGCCGCTCTCAGTACTACTAATGTCACAAAATATGTATAGGTCAGGAAAAAATATAACTCAAATTTTCCAGACGAGATCAACAAATTTTTTCCAATCCTAGATCAAGAAAAGTAGAACTCAAATCTACCGAACGAGACTACCAAATCTTGTCAATCCTAGGTCAGGAAAAGTAGAACTCAAATATACCGGGCGAGACCACCAAATTTTGTTACGTCCACAATCCCCTTGTGGCCAGAGCTGTGTAGATCTTGCTGATAATTCTCGTTAGTCCTAGGGGAGACTTTAATTATTAGTATTTATGTTTCAGTATTACACGAACTCTTCTTATAGTCCTGGGCACAAATTCAGTATTTGTATTCCAACATTTCCTTTCTTGTAAATTATGGTAGTAGATAAATCTTATAGTAATGTATACAACACAATAGGATAGTAACTTGACAAAGAAGCTTCAGTGTAACTGTTGTTGATAGTTTATTTCAGGTGGTATGTTCAATATATACAATATATCTATTATGTACAGTTAGAATAAAATAGTGCAAACACAAACGTTCAAAGGAACATATTTTGAAACTCTCTGTCTTTCAGACAAAACAAATCATTAAATACTATCCGAGTGGTGCAAGGGATAGACCCATTACCAGTAGGGGTGAAAATCATGGTATCATTACAAAACTCATAACAAAAACGATAGGAACTTCCCCTATTAAATAATGAGTCGTTCCCAGACTCTGAGAATTTGAGATCAACACAGAATCCCAGCATTACCTAGAACCTTTCGTTTTCCTACTAAACGTCCTAATATTGTGTGTAGTAAGAAAAGAGAGAGAGAGAGGAGAATAAACATTGCGTGTTCCAATTCTTGGAAAAACAATATACATGACAGTATATATATATAGGTCTAGGCCTATATAGCCCTAAATATTTATATATAAGCTTATAATAAAATTTTAAGACTTGCATTTAAATGTGTGTGTGTATATATTTTATATTTAGATTTTAGGCCTATCATTACAGATAAAGGAATCAAACCTGACAGCTCTAAGATTGAAGCAATACTCTCAATGCCATGTCCCTCAAGTCGCAAAGATTTGGACAGATTTTTAAGAATGTTCAATTATCTTGGAAAGTTTATTCCGAATTTATCTGACACAACTGCACCTTTGAGAGAGCTGCTTAAACAAGACAAAGAATGGATGTGGTTAGAACAACACCAGACAGCAATAGATCAGTTAAAGACAGTTATTACAACAGCAACAGTGTTAATTTTCTATTTTATTTCAAAGCCCATCAAGTTGTCAGTAGATGCATCTCAAGAAGGACTTGGCGCAGTTATTTTTTAAAATGGAGGACCTGTAACGTACCTTACGCATCTAGGTCTCTGACAGAATGGGAAAAAAGATACGCTCAAATTGAAAAAGAAATGCTGGCTATAGTGTTCTTAGTTGAACATTTTCACTTTTATGTCTATGTGTGCCAGGTTACAAAAGAGACAGATCACAAGCCACTTGAGTCGATTGTAAAAAAGTCTTTGTCGTCTGCAGCACCAAGGCTTCAGAGGATGCTACTTCGACTCATGAAATATGATATACTGCTTGAATATGAGCCTGGAAAATTAATGCAAATTCCAGACACCCTCTCAAGGGCATCTCTCCCAAAGCAGCATCCATCTAGTGAAGACTGGGACGCTCAAGTACATCTTATAGTGGAAGTCTTCCAATAACAGATGAAAAATTGAAAGCTTTACAAGAAGCTACTTCAAATGATACTATTCTTGGCTGAATAAGACAACATATATTAACAGGATGGCCAGATAGAATAGCAGACATTCACCAATAAATAAGAAAGTATGCTGATTTTAAAGAAGAACTGTCTGAAAGCAATGGTCTTATAATCAGTGGAGAACGAATCGTCGTTCCAAAATTATTACAAAAGCAAATGCTTCAGAAAATACACGAAGGAAATCTAGGGCGTGATAAATGTCTGGCCACAGCAAGGGAACTATTTTTCTGGCCAGGAATGTCATCACAGATAATAGACACTGTGTCAAGATGTTCTATATGTAATGAAAATAAAAATATCAGCAAAAGGAGCCTTTTATTGCACATGGAATCCCAGAGCCAGCTTGGGAAAAGATTGAAGCTGATATTTTTCATTATAACAAAATGAACTTTTTAATTCTAGTTGATTACTACAGCAGATTCTTTGAGGTTAATCTCCTTCAGTCTCTCAGAGCTTCTGACTTGATTGTGCATATGAAGTCACACGTTGCTAGGCATGGAATTCCAAGAGAGGTGGTGAGTGACAATGGTCCTCAATTTGGGTGTCAAGAATTTATCAACTTCACAAAACGATGGGGATTTAGACACATCACTTCAAGCCCAATATACCCACAGTCCAACGGCATGGCTGAAAGGCCAATACAAACAATAAAGACTCTATTAAAGAAAGCTGAAGTTGCTGGTCAAGACCCATACATTGCAATACTGCAGTTAAGAAATGCACCATGTGCTGATGGGCCGTCACATACACGACTGCTAATGGGCAGACGACTGCGATCAAACCTTCCAGTCACTGATGCTTACTTCAAGCCTTAGGTTCCAGATCAAAAAGAAATGGCCAATACCTGGAACAGAAGGAAATACAACCAATGAAGGTATAATAACAAAACAACAAAAATGTCTGATCGCCCACGGTTGCAGCCTGGTAATAGTGTCTATTTGCAGCAGAGGCCAAAGGGCTCATGGCGACCTGCAGTGGTGGTTTCGGAGGCTTCAACACCAAAATCTTACATGGGCAAGACATCTGGCGGGAAGCTATATAGAAGAAATCGCAGAATGTTGAGAGAGACTTTTGGTGATCGGAGGGGTGAACATGATTTATTTGAACTGGACACCACAGGGGAGATTGATGAAAAACAATCGGACAAACCGGATACTGAAAATGAGTCATTGCCGGGCTCCTCTACTAGTATTCCACAGCCAGTGGTAACGAGGTACGGGAGACAAGTGAAGCCACCGATACGATTTGGGGATTATGAAATGTATTAATTTATATATTATGCAGACATTTTGTGTTGGATATTTATGTTAGATATTTTTATTAATTACTTGACATGTTTGTATATTCTTATCGATTCATCATTGTGGATTGTCTTTTGTAAGAAAGGAGATGTGATAGTATTAGTGACTGTAACTGTGAGTGTGTATGTGTTGACCGGACGGTGACCTGAGATGTCTGTGTTATTGTGTATGTGAATGGCCGGACAGAGTTCATGGATGTCTCGTGAATGTCTCGTGGAGTTAATAGGTGTTGCGTGGGCGAATGTAGGTTGCGTGGGCGAATGTAATGTACTATAAAAGGATTGTAGGAATGAGAATAAAAGGTAGTTGTTACACCAAGCTAGAGTGTTACTGAATTACTTTTTACTATATATATTTAGGCCTATATACATATGTATATACGTTTAGGCCTAGGCCTTTATAAATATTTATATATATATATATATTTATATATATAAGCTATACTATATATGTGTATACATATATTTTTTGTAGGCTTATATTTATAGATAATGTAGACATAAAAGCTTACACCGGTAATGTAAATTATTAATGTTTATTTTGTTAGAAAATTATTATTTAGTTTGTTATTAAATTGAAAGTTTTTTTGTTCTTCAGGTTAGCAAGTTCACAGTCATTAGCGAAGCTCATTTCAAAGATGATGATTACAACAAGTCGAGTATTGGTCTGGCAACAAATATTCTTAAACCATCTGCTTAAACCATCTTTTCCTGGTCAAAAGCTAAAAATCACAGAAAGCCACCCAAACAAAGAAATGAAAAATTGACTATGACTGAAACCATGAAATACAATACCGGTAATGAAACAAATATTGTTACACCCATACCATCAAAAGATCATGATTATTTAAAAAGTGACCGCATGCCCTTGGAATTGAAGGTAAAACATTTGCAAGATCATGTGGAAAAGCTAGAAGAATAGATCCAAAAAATGTCTGAAGAGAGATTTGAATTGGAACCATTTGCTACCAATTCTAAACTAATAAAGTTTTATACAGGTTTTTATAATTATGATGTGCTAATTCACTTTTACCATTGTCTTGCTTCTCATATAACTGGTTTAATAACATGGCCACAGGTACAACGCCATAAATTAATCAAATCAACAGGATATATCAATGTTGCACAGATGCAGCAGTCATTTGGAGGTAAACTGCAACCCATTGACCAGCTTTTTATGTTTTACATAAATTAAGACTTGAATCAATGGATCATGATCTTGCTGACAAGTTTTCTGTCTCTCAATCAACTGTAAGCAGAAATACTATCACATGGGCCAACTTTTTATATTTTGTGATTGCTTCACAGCCTATCTGGCCCACGAAGGATGAAATAATTATGTTTATACCTGCTGCAATGAGAGCAAAATTTCCAAAAAAAAGGGTAATAATTGACTGCACTGAAATTTTTGTAGTCGCCTTCAAGCTTAGTTCTCAATAGTGAATTCTTTTTGAACTATAAAGGAAGGACTACATTAAAATGCCTCATTGGCATAACTCCAAGGGGTGCTGTTTGTTTTGTGAGCAGCTTGTATACTGGGTCAATTTCTGACAAAGCATTGACGCAAGAATGTGGCATTTTGGATTTGTTAGAAGAAGGTGACGAGGTCATGGCTGATAAAGGGTTCCTTATTAAAGAAATGCTAGAATCCAAAACGTGCAAACTAGTCATGCCACACTTTTTGCACAAAAATATATAATTTTGAAAACAGCAGGCGTTAGAATTTAAGGCTATATCAAACATTAGAGTTCATGTTGAAAGAGCCATCAGAAGATGCAAAGAATTCCATCTATTTGACTCTGATTTGCCATTGAATTTGCTTGGCACAATAAACCAATTGTGGTCAGTAGCTTGTTTATTAACAAATTTTCAACGCCCCCTTATTGCTGCTGATTGAGAATCCTACCAGCCCCTTTTCTTTCATATATTTCTAAACTAAAAAACTTTATTGCTATAATATTACACTACTAGTGTATATATATATTGTTACGAGTAGATTTATTTCCATAATTATATTGGTTCTGTTATTATTAACTAAAGTTAAAATGTAATAATCTTAAACCCGAAATGTTCCCGTGTTAGGAATAAAACATGTATATGTCTAGACACTACGTCATAGCATTAAAATACGTCATATGCACGAGGGTTGAATATCGTTAGTTTGGTTCTAGTTTGGGCGCTAATGTGTGAGGACTGTTTTTGACCACTTTCTTAAAGATAGGATTACGGCTTAGTTCGTTATAGAAGAATCTCAACTGATTAAGTTTCATTATATAATACTGATACATGTATTCTGTGGTATTGTTATATTTTATCATCTCAACTTGTTGGAATAAAATTGTGTTCAATTTCAAACAGGATTGTGGATTTCCTATATATTAAGGTACAGTTTATCTAAATCATTTCATACAAAAGATTCATAGCAAACGAGTAAAATAAACATCAAATCTAATTGAATAACATCAATACAAGTTCTTATACAACCTTGTGAGATCCAAGATGGATATGAATCAAAAGAATATAAATATATAATAATACATTACTAAAAATATCATCTAACGTCAGTAGCTGATTTCGCACGTGACAATATATATAGTTTTTAATATGTGTAATATGCAACATGGTTTGAAATAACATTATTCACTATCACATTTTCATTTACTTTGTTTTGGTGTTTTCACTGTTTTGTAATGTATTTAGTTTACAAATAGTAATATTTAATTGACCAATAAATATTTTCGAAATAACATTATTCACTATCACATTTACTTTGTTTTGGGGTTTTCACTGTTTTGTAATGTACAAGTTTATAAATAGTAATATTTAATTTACCAATAACCATTTTTGCTATAATATATTGTTACTCGCATACTCCCTGACAATCATCTTTCATACATATTCATATGCAGTAAAACACAAACATGGAAATGAGAAATCTAAATAGCTGAGCTTTTTTTTTTAATTAGTAAATTATTAACAAATCAATAATACATATTATGAATACTGGTACTTAAAAATATATTACATATCTACCCACAGTTAATAAACAAGACAAACAGTTCAAATTCAACAGAAAGTTAACGTTCAGAAAATATACAGCAAATAACTAAACAATGAATTAGAAAAAGACAAACAAAAAAACAAAAAAAAAAAACATATAAAAACAACAGAAAGTGAGCATAAAAAAAAGTTTGGCTGATGTGAAGCTACAATACATATGAAAAGCCAAAAAACATAAAAAAAATTTGTTACAGCACTCAGTGAATGTTCAGAAATATGTGTCAATATTAAGGCGAAATAAAAAAAACATTAATTCAACAAACTATCCAAAAATGAGCATTAAAAAAATTGTGGCTGATGTGATAAATATGAAAAGCCGAAAAACATTAAATAATTTGTTACAGCATTAAATGAATATTCAGAAAAAATATGCTATATAGAGCGACAAATAATCCTTACATCATAAAGTAAGTATGACAAAAAATGCAGAGAATATTATACATATTGAATAAAAATAAAAGACAAAGCCGTCAATTCTTTACCAACAACGTTAATTTTTCAGAAAAAAATGCAAATATTTAACGAGTAAACAGTATATACACCGCTATAAGAAATTGCACAAACCTATCATAAAAAATATTCAAAGAAAAAAACTGAGTTTCTAAAGGATAGCATTAATAAAATCTTAATCAAAATATACCCTTTAACAGTGATAAATACTGTCTTCATAGTTTTAACAAAAAAATCACACCAAGGGCTTCCGGTTATTCCCATCTGGGCTTTTACCTGGTAATAATAACCATGTTGTTGTTTTTTAAGCGAAATGCTCCAGCTGAATGATCCAAACAAAGAAAAGAACATTTCTCCAAGTTATGGTGGCTTATGCACTTTATCTCCAGAAGACCCCAAGGCATTGACTCCTTGATATCGAACATTCTCCTATCTGGAGAACAGCCCACAAAGTGGCAGGATGGATTTATTATAAATCGCACTTGATAGGTGGGCAATTTAAACATTGTGGAATAGAAATTGGCAGCTGCTGGCTCATGCACAATGCCATGTTTCATAGCGGCTGTCTGAATAGGTCTTGAATTGTTCA
Source organism: Anisus vortex (assembly GCA_949126835.1). NCBI lineage: Eukaryota > Metazoa > Mollusca > Gastropoda > Planorbidae > Anisus > Anisus vortex. Next base: position 34,936,870 of record OX421496.1, read on the forward strand.
ATTGATCCGACAGTGCGTGCCATTTGGTACTATCTGCTTGTTGTCTTGTCTCTTTTTCAAATAGCAAATGTTGATGTTCAGCAACACGTAAGGATTCAAACTGAATTTTTCTATTGCCACTGAGTGGCACATGATCCTTGAGTATGAAGTTTGAATTAGGCAATTTGAATGGGGGTGCAGCATTCTCTTCCAAGTCTTCTTCTTTGTACGGTTGCTGGTAAGACAACAGACAACCCTTTGGAACGAGGCATTATTACTTTTCACAAAAGGGTGATGACGATTCAAAGACCAGAGCTGCTTTCATAGTTATCTATAGTATTGATTAAGAAATGAATATCATCTATATTAAGAGTACATTATATTCATTTTCGATAAATATAATATCTACGTAGACTAGTAGTACTAGTTGGCTAATGTGACTTACTTTACTTCTTGTGGTCATCTGTTGTCTTGAATCTAGTCACACCATATCATTTTCCAACCGAGCGTAAGACTGAAAAATTTGTTTAAAATTGTTAAAAAAGGGATTCTTTTTTATAAATTTAATTAGATATAATGGCTAGTCTTTACCTAGTTAGTATTGTAATTATTTAATGACTTTCCTGAAATTGTTAATGTACTTATATTCATATTAATTATGTAGGTCAGGATCATTTGTAATTAGGTATTAATATTGCATATTATAGTGGTGCAGTTTGGTGTGGAAGTCTTCGTCTTATGTTGAAGCCATTAAACGGCTAAGGCCATTATCAATCTTGTTGTTCTAATTACTTTATAAATATGAGAACTTAACAGAAATGATTCGAGTGTAATAGAACTAAGTCCTAAACTAAGCAATTATAAAACAAAAATTATTTTAACTTAAAATTTTGAAGTCAAAGTTTAAATATAATAGGCCTACATTAACATTTGTAACTGGTTAAAAATATATATAAAAAGGTAACCGGTTTTAATAATTATACACGTAGAGTCCTATAGATTTAATTCCTATAATATATTTAATATTAGGCTTCATTTACTCATACCCACTTTATATTGTATTTTATAGCCTAGTATTAAATAAATAAATCTTCATGCGGTTGTGTCGGCTGTACCGGTATTTAAAAATTAAAGAAGGCTAATTCCGACTTCCGGAACAATGATTGGTCAAGTGAGATTTTTACAATCGCGTTAGTCTATCAATTTTGATATAAAATCATATTAAATGCTTTCTTAGTAAAAAAAAAATAATTTAAAATTGAAAAATAACTAATAAAACATATATTTAATATCATTCTAATAAACGAAAGTTTTATTAAGTCAAAAACTATATATATGGCTTTAAATTATAACTTGTCTTGCCAAGATTTGTGGTCGCGAGGCATGTTGTCGAGATTACGATTAAAGGACTCCGGTTTCAATACCGTCATCCTTTCTGAAAATAATCAACAATGTTTTAAAAATATATATTATACAATATATGACTTATATTCCATACTTACAATAAAATCTGAAAAAAAAAGTAAAATATTAATCATAAAACATTGACGACTATCATACCGGGTATTGAATTTCTTCTTTAATTATTTTAATATTTTTAATAAAAGTAAAAGTATTTTCATATTAAAGAAAATATTATCATTTTAATTTTTAACTTAAAATACAATTTAATTTTTATAAATGTCTAGATCTAGATTATATTTAAATTCTAAAAGAAATATTTAAAAAATGATCGTAAAATTTCTATCATAGGCCTATACGGTACTAAAACTAATTCAATTTATAATTTTAAAAACACAACTAATTAAATACGTTTACTTCATCAAACATTTTAAAATACATGAAAATGTTTTAAACATCATTCATTTATTACTTTATAATCTAGGTTGCAATACTAGTCTAATGTATTTCAAAACTAACAACATAAACTAAATTTCAATCGAATGAGAAACATGAAGAAAGCAAATATAGCCTAGAGCTATTATAACTATTGATAGGTTATCATGAAACAAGAAAGACCATGAAAGAAACCTCACTCTTAGATTCCCACTGAGTCGGCCATACAACTTTTTTTTTCTCTTACCACTTCACAGGATGGCCTGGGGCTATTCAATGATATGGGTAACATCACAAAAAGAAAAAAAAAATCCTTTTAAATCTTCTAACAAAATTCGCCATAAAACTTGTCTCTGTTAGCACTTCAATACGTGCAACTCCAAAACACATGGCCACTTAACGTTTAAATTCACACATTCTGATTAGGTCTAGGGTATTAGGTTTTTATTTGGATATTTTACAAGTCGGCGGTAATCAAAAACCCCAAAGCGAGCCGATTCGGATTCCATGCTGGGAAACGCAGGCTGAAACCATTAGGGCAATTTAAGGGGAAAACCTAATCGAGACCATTTACGCGTTGTCAAGGCCATATTAGACCTAATCTCAATTGGGTTTTTCCAAATTGCGGCTATTCTGGAATGTTTATAGGATTTTTAAAATAAATTAAATAAATAAAAAAATTGATTTAGAAGTCGCGTGCGTTTGTATGACACGCACTCACTAGCCAACCAACAGTCTACCATTTAATGGCATATATATGATTAGGGAAGAATTTTAAATGTATAGATCTAGACTATTTTTAATATAGGCCTAAGCTTGTATTGTAGTAATTTAAGATAGACTCTATTTTCAAAATTTAATTAATGTAAGCTTTTTACAAGTTAAGATAGTGTTTAGCGTTCGGATAAAACCGCAGACCACGTCTGAAACGAAAATGTCAGCAAGCCACTGGAACACTGTGCACAGTACCTTGTCTAACAGTAACAGACACCAAACTGTTGGGGAGGGTGGGAGAAAAAGAGGAAGAGAGGCTAGATACCAAAAGCGAGACGGGAGAGGCTTGGCGTAGTTTACACATGGCAGGTGGTGATGTTACAAGATAGAAGCGGAATTAGTTTACTGGGGACACGTGTTGGAGAAGGAAAAATATCGGGGTCAGTTCAATTTTTTTAATAAAATTTCTAAATTAATAAATTCCTAAATTTTACCCCGCCCTAATTATAAAAATGAAAATTTCCTCAACTTTTTCATACTGGAAATGGTCCTATCAATTTTCCAAAACTTGTCAGAAATTCCATGACTCTGTACGAACCTTGCATATAGTCAGAGGACAAATTAGAAAATAATACTTTTTCCAATGACACTAATTGCTGCTACAAGTAATAACATAATGGTTTTAAGAAGATGTTTCTTGAATGTAAATATACAAATTTGAAGGTTTAATTTATCTAATAAACCAAGCTAAACAATTGATCAGAACTGTCACAGGCAGTTAAGGCTGCAGATTCTGTGGGTAAAACAAGTTGTTAATGTCGTTTCATAAAACAACATATTTATTTTAACTAGACTTAAAACTAAACAAAGTAGCGATGACGCAGGGAGTGGCGGATCGTATTGAAGTGAAAAACATATGGCGCACTGTGCTGTGCATCGGATGCGAAGTGTTAAGACCTATTTTCACTGAAGTTGTCATTTATGTTTCATAGGCCTAAACTATATTATATATGCAATATCTAAATGTTAAATAATGAAGTAGAAGACTATTTTACTACTGAGTATTAGTGAACTGAGCACAATTGCTAAGCAGTAGAAATATTGTTTGTCTATTTAAATAACAGTGTTTTCAATTTGTGTAATTGTTCAGCTCCAGTGACAGTGTGTACAATAACTTGAATAACATTAAGAAGAAGAGAATTTAGACAAACATATTCATCTACTAACAGAGTTTATGTTTGGTAATGCAAACTGGTTAAAAGTTAAATCTTATTAAGTTAACGACTAAATGAGAGAAAATGTCTTCCCAATAAATGATTCAACTTTGAAAGGAATATTAGAAATTTAGATCTACTACAAACTTACTTGTTGTACAAAAACCTAACTCTGTATCTAGGTATTTCTCAGTCGTACAATTGCATGCATTATTTATACATGACAGAGTTTCTTGACATTGATCTGAACTGTTGCAGAAGGATAAAGCTGCCAAACCTGTTTGGAAATTATTTTATTTATTAATATAAAAAAATCATAGCCTAATATTTTATCTAAATAATACTTAATAATTAGGCTATAATTATAAAAAGCTGCCGTTTCTGCCAAATGATTACATGTACATGTACAACTAATAGTAATTATAATAATAGTAACAATTATCCGTAACAATTCTTACCAAACGTCTGTCCTCCTGCTGAGATCGATTTCAACGCCCCATTATTAATAATTACTATATCAATACTACCAGAAGCCTTCACGACAATATTTGAGACCTTTTTATTATCATTGCACGTTCCGTTATGGATTTGCTGAGAGCTGGCAGTCTCTGTGATCTTCACAAGATCAGCCACACAAAGTGTTGAGAATTGAAGAGTTACATCGACAACTCTGTAGATAGGATGTTGACATTATGCAAGAAAAAATGCATATAAGTACTTTTTCTTCCCGGGTGACATTTTAAGCATGCAATGATTTGCCTAAACAAACCAGGAAAACCAGTAACTTAACATCATTCAAAACATTAATAAAAGATGCAAGACTAGACTCGGACCACAGATGAGCATAGGACACAATAATCTTCTTTATAGAAGGAGCGTCTGTAATATATAAGATAAAATAAGACATCTCAAAACTGAAAAATATGACATATTATTATTGTAGGTGTGATACAACAGTAGGCCTATCTATAGACTATAGATCTATTTCCTTTACTGACATTGAAATGGAAAAGAGACAATGTAGAACAGGGATGGATAACCTATGAATCGCGTACCACACCTGGCACACAGAGCAATTTTCAATGGCATGAGGAAGGCCGCTTAGATGCAGTTTTTCCATAAACTCTTTCAAAAATACCCCTGTTATTTGTAACAAAGAATGTAAAATTTTAGCTCCCTCAATGCCAGCATATTCTACCAAACGATATATTGAATACTGGATAGAATATTGCTCTACTGGCTTACTAAGATAAGACAAGAACAAATATCTGAGTCTCCTACAGGATTCAGACATGCCCCAATGACATTCCAAAACTGTATAGCTTAGACACATACTTTCTGAATGAAGGCTAGAATTGTTCTTGGGTCTGGAGGGTGAGCTTGATTCTACCCAGCTCGGATGGGCCTACCTATCTTAAGTTGGGGTAATGTAATGGTGGCTAGGCTATGTTCTTTCCACACAATCCTCTAGTATGACGTGACCAAAAGAAAATGGTGAATGCTGCTTCACTGGACCAATGGATAAATTTGATCCGACAGGCTACTTAATTAGTTTAACCTGACTTGCAAAAAAAGTGCATTTTCCTCGACTAATCAAAGAAACCACAATTTTTAAAAAAAATCAAAAACATCAAAAAGATATGCTGCAAGTTCATTAGTGTCTATAGTATAAGAGAATATATACCTGTAAAGGCCAGTGCCACGCTCTTTAACAAGAGTTCCAGAATCACACAAATGCAGGTCGTTGACAGATTTATTATATTTATGTATAGACTGAGATGATATTGTCTGGTTCTCACAACCTGGCATGTCTGTCGATGAAAATATTTAGCTAATTAAACTTCAATATTTTATATAATAAAAATAATAAGCTTTTTTTCTTTTTGTTTAACAGAAAAGAAACTATAACTGTAAACTGTACATATTAAAAAAATATATACCCTGTCTATATAAGATATTGATTTTGGTTCTAGACAAGCAAATAGCTTCTTTTTTTGTTGTAACTTGTATATTGTTTTGTTAGAACATTTAAACAGGCACAAATACTGACACTAAGCTATTGATATTATTGACATTGAAGCAATGAGCTGTTATTATCTCTTCACAATTTGTCTATGTCAGTTTACATAGCTCTTCGCCTTCCAATTTACCGTAGCATTCATATTCTTAGAACTATACCATTGAGTGCCTCTTGATTAATGTCTGGTTCAACAGCTTCCTTCTGGTATTTGCTTGCATTACATCTGGCACTCCAGTCAACACAGGAAAAGTTGACCAATATGGTATTTTAGCAAAATGTGAGATCAATGTCTTAATCAGGTCAAAAGAGTGGATCCATGTTATATCCATAATCACCTACTGTATAACCCAAGAAAGAGCGGATTCAGGTTCTATCCATAATCACCTACTGTATAACCCAAGAAAGAGTGGATCCGGGTTCTATCCATAATCACCTACTGTATAACCCAAGCTGAGATCAATGTCTTGATCAGGTTGAAAGAGTGGATTCAGGTTCTATCCATAACCCAAGCTGGCAGAGGAAAATCTGCAACTTTTTTCTTTTATGTTAGAAAAGCTCCTTCCTTCCAAAAGATTACTGGATCTTACGCTTAACCGTGGTTGCAGTTTTATTAGTGTTATAAATGATGTTTAGTTGTTGGCTTTTGTGGCTTTATCAGGCAACCCAATTTAATGCCCGGATGCCACTCAGGAAGAAAGAGTATTTATATGAATTTTATGTTCTTGTATATAGGATAAGAAAAGTGAATTTGTCCTTATGTTCATTTGAGCATTGTAATAGACTGTTTTCGTGTTGTATTTCTACGTTAGAATTTAATGCTGTATATATTATTACCTTTTGAATATTCTCTAGTGATGAACCTTGCAGCGGTTTTCTGAATTAGTACTAGTTTTTAATGTTTGAAGTGTACCATACAGAAGATGCATATTCTAGTAAGCTTATAGGTCTAACTTATGTTAGTTAGCATTTAACTGTATGTTCTTGTTCCCATTTAAAAAACATCATTTTTATGAAGCTTAAGATTTAAAAAGGTAGGCCTATGTCAAGAATATTAAGTGTCTGGTCGGCATTACGTTGGAGAGTCAAGCAAGCGTTTCCCGGAATGGTTTGCCATAGTCAGAGACTGGGTTGAGAGCTTAAAACAATTGAGACAATTAAAGGAAAATCAAGACGTTAGAGCCTTCAGGTTGCTTCTAGTTCTAGGGAGTAACATTACAACACTTAAAGTAACTCATTATTCAAGAATATATTTAACTCATCAAACTCTTACTTGGTGTGCATGGTTTGTCACAGTCAATCTGATAGGAGAGTTTCGGAACATTACAATCTTTGCATGGCTTTTGACAAGTGTCACCGTATTTAGAAATGATCAATTCTAGCTTTTCACAAATACCCTTTCCATCAATCAGCTGAAAAAATTAACAAGATTATATCATAAATATAGAAGAAACCAATTAATACAAATAAATATAATTTCGAGTACCGAATGCAAGTATTTGGGCGGGCTATTTGTAGCCTAGTAGTCTGTGACAACTGTGGGGATTTGCTATGATTGATTATGCTTATACAGTCTCCCCTTCACCCCCCTATTGCCACTTTGACTCGCATTTTCTTACAACAATGGCAGTTGATTTGACTTGTAGGCAAATCTAGGGTTGTTAATATTATTTTTTTCTCAAAACTGATGTTGGGTTCTAGACATCCAATTTTAAATTGATTTTTGGTCCCCCCCCCCCATACCTCATGCAAAGTAAGTTATAGGTGGGAAAATACAAATTTGCGTTGATTATACTAAAGTAAAAAAAAATTATAAACTTACTTAATAGGAAGAAACATTAGATATCTATTCCTTGTGGTGAAATCTTAAAAATAACTGATTGATTTTGGATTGTGAGAAGTCAAAAACTGTATAATTGTTATGAATTTAAAATTTAGACAGCCTATATACCGTAATTATAATATAGATCAGTGGATGTTAAGTTGCACAGCACACATTAAACGAATATTTTTATAATGTAAATAAAATCCCAGACATGTCTAACTAGGATTGTCCGAAGCCCAGCAATGAAAGAATGATCAGGTTTTTTTTTACATGCGCTGTTAAAATGCCCAAATGCAGGTTGCTTTTCAGCCGGCATTAAATTAAAAGCCTCGTTAAATTTGAACAAGACTCTTGTAGTTCAGATTTACCACTAGACAATTATTTGCAGCTATTGTAATAAAACTAAACTGATTCTGCGTTTAACGTGCAAGATTTAAATGAAACACTAAATATTGTGGTCATCCTTTTTGTCCCCTTTTGATTTGAAGTCCATGTATCTAGCAACCCTACGTCTGTCAGACTGTTTATATGTTGGGAGCTTTTAGCATCAGTGGGGAAATCTCAGTTTTCTCCCTTCTCATGTACATAGTTCAAAAGCGGCTGCGCCGACGACTAGTTTTAATGTTAACTTAACATCTGCTTTCGCAGCTGTACGTGCTTGTATTGCAAGCGATATTCGGGATTTGAAAACAAAAAAACAATAAGCCCACGAATCGCCTTTGACTAAGTAGTGTTTGCAATGGATTAAATGTTAGGCTTAAGAAATTGTTTTGTGCTAATCAAATATGGTCTTAACCCTTTGTTGCATAGCGTCCAATATATTGGACACTTGTTCGAATTTTTTAATTCCCATACCTTTAGCTTTATGCAAAAGATATTTTGTTCTGTGTCTTAATGTTTCTATGGACCATGTTTTTTAATAGCCAAGAGCCGGTACTCTTGACTACTTTTTTTTCAATAACAATTACAATGGAAGACGTTCAAAGCCTTTAAGAGGAAAGGGACATTTTATTTTTTTGTGCTCAACAGAATACATCTAATAATTAAAAAAATCTATTGTAAGTGTGTATTTATGTTACAGCTACATAATTAAACATATTCTAGCGTATATATTTTGATATTTATAAGTCAGAATGATTTTTAGTGCCATGTCCAGTTTATTGGACACCATGCATACAAGGAGGAAGTACTATTTATTGGGTTGTCCAAAATATTGGACGCCATGCATAGGAGGACTCTTACAGTGTATTGGTAGAATATAAAAAAAATGTAGTATGTATGTAGATATCAAAAAGAATGACAAAAGAGAAGAATGTTTATTTTATTATATTGTACAAAGCTCAAAAGAAAACTTATATTAAAAATATAATGTAAATGTAACCTAAAAACTTTGAAAAAGCATACAATGAATTAAAAATAAACGTTTAAAAAATATATTACTTTTTTGGCTTTGCTAATTTTTCTCATTTTTATTATAAAATGTATAATTTACAAACTGATACATGCTATATTTACATGTGTTTAATTGCTAATTATAAAAACTTTCAAAATATGTAGTCAAATTATGATTATACTTTAGAGACTACTAAAAATAAAATTATTTGTCTATTTCGTCTTATGAGGACAAAATGGATCCTGGCGTTCATGGCGTCCAATATATTGGACATTCTGACCCCACCCCCACGGGCACGATAGGTCAAAAATTGTTTTTTCAGAGTTATTTTTATGTTGATAGAAGGCTGTGTACCAAAAATCAACTCTGTATCTCGACTCCTTCATACCTCATGCAACAAAGGGTTAAACAATTTATTTGAGAGCAAAAAAAAATAAACAAAATTAAAAATATCTAAATGATTTTCTTCAAACTTCCAACAAAAACTGATTTTTTTGAAAAATATCTGGCTTTTGTAATATGTCATGTTTTATATGCCTACAGTTTTAAAAATAATACTATAATAATATAATACAATTAATAAACAAATGATCATTGTGCAAGAAAAGAATGAACAGTTTTGTAAAGACTCTTGTATGAGCTGTAAATTTTATTTTTCACAGTTACACAAAGATGCGTTTCATCCTACATTGAATTGTTACAGGGTCAGTTTACCAATAGACAATTCATGGCAGCCATTGTAAAAAAAAGTATACTATTGGTTGCGGGTTTAATCCGGAAGGATTTAAATGAAACATTTAGCATGTCCAACATTGTCCTCCTTTGTCTCTCTGCGTTCCCATTATGAAACCAATGACATTCTGGCAACCCTATCTGTAGATCTTCCATCGACCCAAACCTTTAATTATTATTCTAATAGATTAATAAGTATGAAAATTATATAAGCTCTAACAAAACTATTTAAAAAGTATATAGTATTTACAATCTGTAGGCCTATACTTACCGCCAACTTGGTCAATGTAATAAATAGAAGGTACGTTTCCCAAATCTTCATTCTAGAAAGTAAATTATTACTTCAAAAATCTTTTACTGATCCCTTTCAAGTGTTGCACTGGAATAAATAAACAAATTAATTTAACCGTATTAGTGCAGTCATTTTTTTGTAGGAAATGAAATTGTACATCGACGTCAACAGTTTCCTCAAGTGATGATTACATCACAGTTAAAATTGGCTTTACATTATGATGTCTAGTCTAAAACTGAGATGAATTAGCTGAGCAAACAATTTAAATTACTTCCTGGTGAAATTATGAAGTGGCAGGGGAGACAACTTGGTGAGTCAGAGATTTATCTCACCATATATGGTAATCACTGAGAATTCATTAAAACCAACACTTATCTAGTGTGTGTTGCTGAAAACAAACACTTTAGTGTTTATGCAACGCAGATTGTCGCCAAACCTTGGAAAACTCCTAAATTTTGCGGCATGGCGTGAAATTTAGCGGGCTGCTGTAAATCGTCGACCTTGATAATTAGCTACTTCAATTTGGCATAAACTCTTAAACTGCCACCCTATAGAAGTTTTGGGCCTAGTCAACGTAATAATCTTCTATCTAGAAGGAACGTTGGTAAACTTAGAAGTAAATCTAAGGAGGTAGTTAAATCAGTAACAGCTGCTCATCAATATCAAGTAGACTCATCAGCATAAGAATGTGTGCAAAACCTCACAAGCTCACGCTCATACAAGTTTACGCACCAACTTATCCGACCACGGCGACGAAGAAGTGAAAACATTCTTCGTGGAAAAAAAAAATCATCAAGAAAACACCAATGAAAGACATTCTAATAATAATGGGCGAATGGAATACAAAAGTAGGCCCTGACGCTTTCCAACAGTTGGAAAATTTGGATTGGGGGAAACAAATGACAGCCTAGGGGAGTTAGATTACTAGAATGTGCACAAAGCCATCACTTTACTATCGCCAAAAACCATTCACCCACACAAAAAGTCACAAACAGTCACCGGGATGATCAATCCAGAATCAAATAGAATACATCCTTGTTCCTCGACGATTCAAATCTAGTATCAATAAAGCGCAAACAAGGAGTTTCCTGGGGGCAGATATTGGAAGTGACCATAATCTTGTCCTTATTTTTTTACATTTATATATATCTTTTGTTTACTGAAATTTACTGATTTTAGGGAGAAGGATAATCAAAGTGCCAGACAAAACTTTGATCCTAACTTTGTTTTGTAGACATAGGCCACTATTAACTCAATAATTACCATGGCATTTTCCACTGTATGGCCAACCCATTTTCATGACCTTTTTTTTACATATAAGGCCCAATGCAATCAAAGTTTTTTTTTACAGCTTTTATTATAATTATGATTGAAGCCCTCATAATTCATAATTTAAAAAAAAAAGCAGAAATGAAAGCTTAAAGTTGTTGTTTGTAAGCTTATTTATCTTACTTAATTACGCCTACTACCCTTCGCGGCGCATAGGTAACCAACAAGTAAGGGCTCTGCAGCCATCCCGGCCCCGAGCGAGTCTTTCCAACTGTCCCCAAGAATGACCTGATCTCTTGCGTCAGCATCCAGGTCACATCGCCAGCTCCGCCAGCTGTTACGAGGTCGGCCTTCTTCCTCTTCCCATGGGGCTTGGGGGTTCCACGGTAGGGACTGTCTGGTGATGTTGGAAGCTGGTTTTTGGAGTGTGTGCCCCAACCATCGCCATCTTTTAAGCTTTTATCTACAAACAATATAATCATATATAATACTAATTAATAGAATATTTTTAAATTCTATAATAAAAAGTGTGAACATAAGTAGGCCTAAATATGGGAAATGTTTTAGAGACAACGACAAAAAAAATAAGAAATAGGCCTACTCCACTTTAAGCCACTTACAGTTACAGTGGTGAGTGATCTTTCAGAGGCGTCATAGTCATCGGCCTACAGTCTAATATTAATATCTCCTGAAATAATAATACCAATTTTAACATTTTAACAAGGAAACCGTAAAAACGAAGTTTTTATTATACTCCCTTTATTTGCAAACTAAGTTTACCATCATGTAATTAAATAATTGATTGACTACTGCAAATGAAACGTACAGAAAAAATATCTGTGTCGCAAATCTCAAAAAAATCTCCTTACTCTGTATGAATTGTTCTAAAAATAATCGTAGCGCATAATTTTTTTTTTCTAGCTTTGCGCCGAAAAACTATAAAAAGTTGCACAGGTATTTTTAACGCGAAATTAAAATATTTCTTATACTTTGCTTTTAAGAAATGAATATTGTCATAAGTGTAGTATTATTTGGTCATTTTAACTGAAGATTTGATAGGATGTATTGTTAGGCGCCACAAATCTGCTGTCCAAATTTCAGCTCGATTGGACCACGGGAAGTGGTCGAAAAATTGAAGCAAAGTTTTGCACAACGATTGCAGACATTGCAACTTAAAATAAAGGGAGTAACAAGAAAACCATAAAAACGAAGTTTTCATTATACTCCCTTTATTTGCAAACTAATCTTACCATCATGTAATTAAATAATTGATTGACTACTGGAAATGAAACGTACAGAAAAATATCTGTGTTGCAAATCTCAAAAATATCTCCTTACTCAGTATGAATTGTTCTAAAAATAATCTTGGCGCATAATTTTTTTTTTCTAGCTTTGCGCCGAAAAACTATAAAAAGTTGCACAGGCAATTTTAACGCGAAATCAAAATATTTCTTATACTTTCCTTTTAAGAAATGAATATTGTCATAAGTGTAGTATTATTAAGTCGTTGTAACTGAACATTTGATAGGATGTATTGTTAGGCGCCCCAAATCTGCTGTCCAAATTTCAGCTCGATCGGACCACGGGAAGTGGTCGAAAAATCGAAGCTAATTTTTGCACCACGATTGCAGACATTGCAACTTAAAATAAAGGGAGTAAAAAGAAACTTTGCGATTTTGCGATCCTATTATTGTATTCAATGTATTATTAGTTATTAGTATTATTTACTAGTCTAGACTGAGTGACACTGAGTCTAGATCTAGAATCTAGACTATTTATTAAGAATTGAATAAAAGAATAAACACTCGCTTAAAATTTCATTAATTTTTGTTCACGAATAACAAAGATACACGGAAAAAACTAAACACCACTAACAATACTGAGGGGAAAAAAAAATAATTTAAACCAGACATCGCAAAAAATCACTTTTAAACACACAAAACATGTTTTCCAGCTGATATTTTAGCCTACATTTGAAAAGAACGAATCCGAAAGTAGACGATTATAAACAAAAAAAGTTAGTTCACTATTTCTAAATCTTGGATTGGATTTGAAAAAATAAATATATAAAAGTTACTGAGCAACAAAATGCGTCTTGTGGTCTTACAGTCTATGGCACGGCTGGCTTGAGCCGCGGTTTAGGGTGAATTTGACTGCCTCCCACCAATCCCTGAAGTTTGTAGGCTTTAATTATTATTACCCCCCCCCCCCCCAACACCACTTTTACACTTGAAATATTTCTAAGAAGAAGTGCATAACAAAAAGAAATCACATTTAAGCAATTTATTAGGCTAAATTACAGAAAAAACCTATTCTGTGGGCTACATGTTTTCAGTTTCTTATTTATTTATAAATTTGTATGCGTAATTAGAGGCTAGAATTTACTACACCAGGGGTCGGCACGCAGAGCTTTTTTTCAATGGTACGCGAAAAAAAGCACAAAAAGGCAATTCAAGTCTCTTCTACAAGAAACTAAATGCTAGAGGGTAAGACTTTCCGAACCCCGAGGTACCACTGTATAAGTTATTATAAAAGAACAAAAGGTTACGTACGCTATGCACATATTAATTCACATGATAGGGTGAGACCTTAATCCCTCTCCCGGGCCACATTGGCTTGACCATCACCCACCCTAGTTGACAAGAGGATCATCTCGGAGCTAGCTCCCCACTTGTTCTCCCTTCGTCTCTGGCTGAGGGTGGGGTGGCTTCAGCCACCTAAAATAAAAACTAAATTATTTTTACCACCTCCCCAGTCTTTTGTCCTGGGTCCAATATACTGGTAGTCTAGTTAATATTAGAAAAAATTAATGGTAATAAACTGAATCCATGGTTGTATTTAGAAAATAAAATAATTTACATGTTCAAAATCTTCAAAATAAAAAAAAAGTACACTATTTTTGGCACAAAAGATTCAAGGGGAGATAAGAAATAAAATTATTATTCAAATTGTCATTAAAAAAAAAAGAAAAAATAGAACATTGTGACTTCAAAGTTTTATTGGTTTTTGGAATTAAAGTGAATGAAATATTAAAATCTTTTTTATAACCTTGTAAATAGTAATTTAAATTACCTGGTAAATCAAGATTTTACTTTAGTTTAAAACATGTTTAAATAGTTCTTTACATATTTTTTTCAGAGAGGAACAATGATATTATATTTGCCAAGAAATTGTTTGCTTTTCCATATTGTGAGAATCCCAGACAAAAATGAAAATGGATGATACATGAAGAAAAAGAACTGTGGTGAGTATATCAGGAGGAGCAGACGAGGACATCGAACGTAGAATAAATTTGGCGCGACAGACCTTTGCCAACCTGAAACAGGTTTAGAGATGTAGGCCTACATACATCTCTGTCAAAATTAAAATAAATATCTTTAACACAAACGATAAAACGGTCCTAGTTTATGGGTCCGAAACATGGCGAACGACAGAGATAACAAAAAATAGACTACAGACCTTTGTTAACAGATGTTTAAGAAATATGCTGAAAATAAAATGGTACGACAAGGTAGAAAACTCCAAGCTGTGGGAGAGGTGTGGACAAAGAACAGTAGAACAACAAATCATGGAAAGAAAGTGGAGATGGATTGGACCCACCCTCAGGAAAGATAAAAACAACAGAGCTAGACAGGCCTAATAGAGTAGAACCCCTAGGGCAAACGACATAGAGGAAGACCCAAGCGAACATGGAGACGAAGCATATTGGAAGAAACTGGAAGAACTGGAAAGAGCTGGGAAGAATTGAAGCGACTGGCAAGAGACCGCGGAGAGTGGCGTGCTTTGACAGAGGCCCTATGTTCCGCAAAGAACCCAAAGGACAGATGATGGTGATGATGATTAGTGCTTACGATATGATTTGAATAAGCTTGTTTTATGTTGCCTTTCAAATAGATGTTAGTTGAATTTAGTAGTTTATATTCAGTGTTGTTGTTTGTGACTTAATTTAGCTAGAGTTTAGTTTATAGTTTACGGTTATAGGGATTTTAGTTTTTGTCCATTCAGGTAGCTAACCTTCTCTAAAGAGACACCTCTCTTACCTCAGAGACAGATAAACCAACAATAAATATAGAATATTCTCTTCTGTGGATAAGCCAGCATGTGTACAGCATGTCTACAGGCCGTGCAAAATTGTGCAGTCTGCTTACAGGTTTGCATAAACATTCCTACTTTTGTTCATAACGTCTTTAGAGTTTAATTTTGATTGATAAAATGAGATAATTAATAGAGAAAGCTGTTAAAGAAGTAGTCTAACACACATAATAAATGGAAACAAAGTGACCCAAATTGTCAAACACCGTGAATTGGTGAATTGCTATATAGGCCTAATGGATTTTGCACTAAACAATTCTATTGTCATGCCAACACAAATAAAGACTTTATAAGCTAAGATAATTCTGAAATTTATCGAAATCTACAATTCGAATGTGTTTAAAAAAAATTTGCAAAGAAATCTATGTATCTAGACTATCCTAGACTTTATAAGTAGGTCTATATTTTTTTAAACAAAATTGAGGAAATGTTTTTTTCAAATAGATCTAGAGTCTAATATCACCCGCATTGATAATTCGTGTAGTGGGGAATAAAAGGTGTGTGTGTGTGGGGGGGGGGGGTACTAGTGGCCTAAGCTACTGTTTTATTAAGAAGATTTTTAAAAAGCATTGCGTGGATTTAATTATAACTCAACAGCCTAGCGTAGGCCTAATTACTATAGTAGTTTGGGGTTTCCCCCGTTTTAACTGGCGGGCTCTGCGTTCAAATATTATATAATATAGGCCTACTGTCAGGGCCCTCGAGAGAAAAAAAGATGCCGGTACGAGATCTTTTGAGGGCCCCCTCTCCCCCCCCCCCCGGCCAAACGTTAGGCCTACACCTTTTTTTTTCTAACACTAGTCATATCTAGATGATTTATTTGTATTAGGGCCTACGAACGTTTGAAGAATCAGGAAACTTTTTAAAAGGTCTGTGGACCATTTTATGAAACTGTCATAAGTGTTACCATTTACAATTAGAGTACACGTGTAATCATTTCAATCACAGCCTTGCAGGTCTATTACAAAAATACATTAATCAAGTAGGCCTACATAGTTCTTAGTTTAAATTGTTGTAGATCTAATTGTTCCTCCGCTTAAGTATTGATCAGAATTGATCTAATTATTTACACATATGCCCAAATAATTCAGCCTTTGAATGCTTATACTGTAAAATAGTCAACAGAAAATAAGCTTAGGCTACATCAAAAGGCCTATATACATGAATGATAAAAAAAAAGACAGAGAAGAAAAAAACTAGTTTTATTAACAGGGCTGCCTTAAATTGTGTGCCTTTTTCTTGGCAAAACTACGAATTACCGTGTCAAAGTTTATTATTCTTTCAATGCCAGACTCAATACTTAGGCTAGCCAAGTTGTGCAGGCGATCCTGACTTATGGTGGACCTATTAAGCCTAAGGCAATTTTTGATGAGCTTAATTTTACTAAAGCTCCCCCCCTTAAACACACCCAAATGAAAATCATTTGCCGTTTGTGATGGCAACTGTTGGCCCCATTAGTCATTAGGTTTAAACCGCATTGTACCGATGTGGGAAATCCATATTCGGCGTTCTAATGAAGATTCTCAAATGAATGCCGAATTGTTTTCTTTTAGGATTTTTTCTTAAGGCCGACTTCTGAAATGCCCGAATAGAAACCTAATACCCTTAACCTAATTAGAATGTGTGAATTTAAACGTTAAGTGGTCATGTGTTTTGGAGTTACACGTATTGAAGTGCTAATAGAGACCAGTTTTATGGCGACTGTGGTTAGAAGATCTAAAAGATTTTTTTCTTTCTTCTTGTGATGTTGCCCATATCATTGAATAGCCATATAGGTCATCCCGTGAAGTGGTAAGAGAAAAAAAAGTTTTATGACCGACTCAGTGGGAGTCTAAGAGTGCGAGGTTTCTTTCATGTTTCTTGCATGCTTCATGATACCATGTCAATAGTTTATAATAGCTCTAGGCTATATCTGCCGTCTTCGTGTTTTTCAATAGATTTAGATCTAGTTATTTGTGTTGTTAGTTTTGAAATACATTAGACTAGTATTGCAACCTAAATTATATAGATATCTAGTAATAAACGATCTGTATATTGTTGTTTATAACATTTTCATGTATTTTTAACTGTTTGATGGAATAAACGTTTTTAATTAGTTCTGTTTTTAAAGTTATAAATCGAGTTAGTTTTAGTACCGTAGATGTTAGAAATTTCAATATCATTTTTTAAATGTTTTTTTTTTAGGAATTTAAACATAATTAATAAAGTTTAAGCTCATTTTTTAAATGTTTTTTTTTTTTTTGTAGAATTTAAATAGGATAGACTAGATGTAATCTAGACCTAGACATTTATAAAAAAAATAAATTGTATATTTAAGTTAAAAAAAAAATTCTTTATTATGAATAGATCTAGATCTAGATCTACCGAGTAAAATGAATACAAATATATTTTTTTGTACTTTCAATTCAGTTTCATTAAAAATATTAAAATAATTTTTTAAAAAATTCAATACCAGGTAGGTTGATTTAAACATCTAATAGTCTTCAATTTTTTATTATTAATTTTACATTTTTTTCCAGATTTTATTGTATATATGGAATAACCCAATTGAGATTAGGTCTTAATATGGCCTTCAAAACGCATAAATGGGCTCGATTAGGTTTTCCCCTAATCTTGCCTTATAATTGTTATAATTATAATGGTTTCAGCCCGCGTTTCCCTGCATGGAATAGGCTCCCTTTTTTTTTTATTACGGGCCGACTTGTAAAATGTCTGACTAGAAACCTAATTGCTCTTGAGATGACAGACTTCAATAGAATGTGTGAATTTAAATGTTAAGTGGCAATGTGGTTTGGACACACGTTGAAGCGATAAAAAAAAAAGAGTTTTATGACCTTTGGTCAGTAGATCTGTCAGTAAGAGATTAGTTTCTTGCATTTGCAGTCAAAGTTTTTAGTGTGTTTTTTTTTTCTCTTACAGCCAATGAAAGAACTCGATGGTGCGTAGCGCGCCATTTAGTCGATAAAGTTAAAGGCTCTGTTTCTTGATTCACAATTGTTCTAATTCTATTGTTACTCTTGTAACGAGCAGAGGGATTACATTTTTTTCTATAAATTCTATTATATACTAGGTAAGCTCATATGCCACGAGACCAACCGAATTGTCGAATAGACCTAGTAAGACTTATATGTTAATAAGTTAATACTTAATAATTATATTAGTTTAGTGTTATTAGTATTAGTATTAGTATTAGGATTACGGTATTAGTATTAGTATTACTAGAGTCAAGCTAGTAGTATAGTATTACTAGTATTAGTATTATTAGGAGTAATAGGAGGTATTAGCCTTAGGCCCTTAGGTTAGGCCTACCATTTGGAATTTGGTCCATTACCATCTAAATCTAGTCTAGATCTAGACTATCTAGATCTAGATAGTCTAAGTCTAAGATAGTCTTGTCTATTTCAGGCTTAAATTAAATTGTAAACCTTCATTCTTCATATAAATTAATCAATATACTAATATACTAATATAGTATACAGTAGGCCTATAGCCTATAGGCCTAGATCTAGTTTATAGTATAGGAATATGTATATATTATATATATTAATATAATATATTATATTATAATTTATAATATATTAAATATATAGATCTAGGATATTGATAGGCTAGCCTATAATTCTATAATTTAGTATTATAAAAAAATAGGATAGGCCTACTATGACTATTATCTATAATTATAATATAATGTATTAATATTTTTCTTTTTTATATAACCTCTATACTATATATAATTATATAGCCTACTATAGATCTAGGCCTATAATCCTATATCATAAATAATCATATACCTATAGACTATAGTCTATTAAACTCGAATCATTACAGGAAAAAAGAACAGGTTTATAAAGCTGAATCATGAATTGCATAGACCTAAGGCCTGCTTATAATTATAATACTAGTAGTAGTAGGCCTTTATAACTAGACTAGGTAAGAACTAATTAAATTAATAATCCTTTATTTTTATTTTAACAATTTTTTCAGTCTTATGCTCAGTTATTGGTTGGACTATGGTGTGAAGATTCCAGACAGCAGATGACCACTTAAACACAAGAAGTGGAGTAAGTCACATTAGCCAAATAGTATGCCTTCTAGTCTACGCAGATATCATTATAAATAGCCTATATAAAATGAATTTAAATAGATGACAGATGATTATCATTTTTTAATCAAGGCTGCGGCTCTTCGGACCCGGGTCCCTTTAAAATTAAATGGCTATTCAGACCTAGCGTCTGACAAAATTCTTTAGAACCCATAAAAATATATAAAAAAAAGATGGGGAAAACTCAAAATATATTGTAATTCTAACCATATTTTATAGTAAATAGCAAAATAATTACTAAAACAACAAATATATCCATATCCAATATAACCTAACCAATACTAACTATTACAAAACAGTTCTATAAAGCCATCCCAAACTTATGCCTATATAAAAAACTAACCGATACTATCTTCTATTACTATTACTAAGTCTATCGGGTCCAAATAGCCACTTTGTTTAATCAATAGGCTACTATGACTATGCAATAATTGTCAATATGATAATTATATATATGCAAACTTATATTATAGGCTATAGCCTACTATACAATAGGCCTATATATATTAATCAACATGTCCATTAATATTAATATTGAACTATCCTACTATTTGTTGATAGTTATATAGTTATATGACAAGGTCAATATGATTAGACCCTATACTGCTTTGTAATAGCCTATACCTATAGTCTTAGTTTATGTTTATAGGATTATAGGCCCTACTAATTATAATGTGACACTATGACTATTGTAATGTAGGCTTTTTTTTTAATTTGTATTTTAATTAAAAGTTAACAGGAATATTTTTTTTCAGTCTGAAGTTGGAAGCTGTGGAGTGCTAGTTTGGAGTAGAGTCAAGTCAAAAGTTCAACAGTCTTCTTTTAGGCTGCACCCTGGCCTACAACTATTAGATAACATTCATGCAGTCATCTGATAGAGTTGATTTTTTAATAAACAGGTGAGTAAGTACCGGGTACCGTGTAAAGAAAAGATTAATATAGTAATATAGTGTATAGTATTACTAAATATTAGTAGTATAGATTGATTAATTGTTACTTCTATTAACCTTAAACTTAGTCTAAACAATAACTAACTAAAGGACTAATATGCCTACTTAAATAAAATTTAAATAGATATAGGCCTAGTGTAAAAATAAATACAATATATATATTATAGGCCTACATAGGCTCATATCATGATATTTAAATAGTGAATTTATATTAACTTATTGGACTTGATTGACTTGAACTGAGGAATTTGTGTAATCCAAGTTTAGCCTTCTATTCATCTTTTTTAAATTTCATAAATATGTTTTGATTATAGTTAAATTATTTTCTTTCAGAATCTCGTACTGAAAGGTCTTAGTCTATGCCACTCTATACAGATGATATGGAAATAGATGATATAATAAGCGGGTGAGTAAATTATTTGTAAAGTAATAAGTCGAGTTAAAACTAGGCATCTAGGTGCATATATACTTGTTAGACTTGTTTAACCATAGGTTTCAACCATAGTGTAGTTCTAACAATTTTAATAAATATAATGCTTGAAAACATAATTTAATAAAACTTAGGGGAAGGTAAGGCCAAGGAGAAATTTATTTCAATCTGTAAGCTACTAAACCTCACTAAAATGTGCATATTGACTTGTGTTATACTTTATTTTCAAAGCTAAATAAGTCTCTAGTCAGTTGAAACTAGGCATCTAGGTATTGATTTGTGTCATACTTTTCTTTTAAAACTGATTATCATATTCATGCCTTTTATTCATAACAACCAAAAGAAAAATTCAATTTATCAATGTAATGTCACATGCTATGAAAGCCGAAATTGTGCTGTTTATTCTGCAACAGTGATAACTCGTATTTAAATTTAAAAGAAATTGCTTGCAAACAGTTGTTGCTTTTAAAACTGATAATTGGATCTGTTTATCCTTGTTAACATTGTTTTTTTTACTTGAAAAACTTGTTATAATTCAAATTTCACTTCTATTTTCAGATGAAGCTTGAACTGCAGTCTACATATGATGAATGGAGACTGATTTGTGGGCTATGATTAGTATATCATCCAGGCAATTAGTTATTGATGAGCCAGTGCCAGGTGTGAACATTTAGGGAAAGCAGTACTCATCAATTAACCAAACAACAGTTACAAAAAGCCCAAGAGGGCCCAGTAGATCAGCATCTGACATTTTTATGTATTTGGAGATTTTATGAAATATGGACTATTGTACAAACACTATAACCAAGACCACATCCAGTTGATTTTGACTTATTATACAATTCGCAAATAATGCATTTGCTAAGTTGCCTGACAAGACAGGTCCTTCCACAACCATAGTGTACTTTATTCACAATTCATTTGAGCATGGACAATTCTATGGCTGGATTTAATAGAAGAACCTGTGTGCATTTGGCAGTATATACAAACGTTCTCTACTAGGATATTAAGATGTGTTATCCACCAGACAGTGCTAATTAAAGATTTCTGTAGGATTACATAATGGCTGATGAATGGACCATGATATACTTAGAAAACTTTCACATGTGTGCTTGCCTTGACTTACTTATAGCCCATAGTATGAGCAGATCAGTTTAATTTTTCCTGTGGAAGTAGTGTGTGGTTGAATATTCATGGATTTATTCTTTGTATGCGAAAAAATGTACCCAGTATTCTAAATGGCTCAATTTATTAATTATGAAAGTTGCTTTTGAAAATAATAAATCTTTTGGTTAAACTAAGTACCAGTACTCATTGTCAATTGTGGCATTTAGTGGTGGGTGTTATTTTTGTTAAAATATTTTAACTTTGAAAAATTAAAAGTTATCTGTATAATTTAAAGTGATAAATATGTACTATACATTTTTCTGAAAAGACTTACCGTAACTGATCTGGTTATAATATAATGAATTTTAAATATATAATAATATATAACATTATAATGAATATGTTGGTTTTTTTTTGGTAAACATACAACTTATAATTCTGTGTAGAGCTTACTTTTTCATATTGGTTAACTTCAAGCAATTTATAATCATGTATATATTTTTTTAAATAAATGTCTTATGTTCTGTACCCATTACTGTAGGCCTATTACTGTGCTTTTTAACCATATCACAAGTTGTGTCAAAAGTTTTACTAATTTTGTTTAATAATTGTAGTACTTTTAACGGTAATCATTACATAATATTTTAATGAATGTAGACCCTCTTTTTTGGTTAAGCGTATGTGTGTCTGATTGTCTATAATATTCAAATGTATTCAACTGTATATTTTTTTTAAAGAAATATCTTATGTTCCATTTCCATTACTGTGCTTTTTACAATATCACAATTGGTTCAAAATGTTATTTATTATTATTATGATATGCCTATAGGAGAAGTATAATAAAGATACTTTATTGCATTATTTAATGTTTTGTGAAAAAGACTTGAGTTAGCATACTAAAATAATATATGTGTGTGTGTGTAGTATAAAAAAAAATTACAGCCCTAAAATATCTTGTGTTCCATTTGAATCCATTGCTGTGCATGTTAATGTTTTTTTTCCTCAATATATTACATGTTTTTGTGTTAAAGATATTTTGAGTCCTATTTTTAAATAAATAAAGCAATTTTAGTTGTAGGCCTATTGTGTAAAATTTATCTTCACTGTTGTAGGCCTAGCAAGAGTGTTAAATTGATTAATTATTGGAATACATTATCGGTCTGCCCATTATTCAGGGTTAAATGATATTGTCCCATTAATCTTCCATTTTTCACTAATGCTATTTTATTGTTAGACAATAACATGTTTTTCTCCACAAAATTTGTAAAAACTGGTATTTTGAATGTATACATACCTATATTTTAAAATAGCTTAGCCTACTTGGCTTGCAAAGGCCTACATATTTTGTTTTTTATTTTGATTGCACAATGTTTACTTATAATGTCTGTTTACATAGTGCTATATTTTATCAATATATATTTCTATGTAGGCTTGTAGTAATGATGTAGGCCTATATATATTTTCCCATAAATTTTTTTTTTCCCATTACTCTGCTGCATGGCTATTGTTAAATTAATACATTAAGTTGTATATCAAGTAAAAATAAAATATTTTATCTATATTATATCATATTTATTGTTTAGGCATATCTATATATTATGTCCAACTGTTTTGTACTATTACACTAACTTTACCAAAATTTTTTTATGTAGTTATGTAAAAAAAATGTTATTAACTTCAATACTCTACCATTTCCATGTTTTTGCACTTTATTTACTGTCACTGTTTTGCTTTATTGATTGAATATATACTTTTTATTGTATGTTGCAAAAAAATATTTTGAATACAAATATAATAAAATATAAACGAAATCACTTTCTTTGTTTTGTTTTACTTGTTTTTACTATATTATGTGTTTATATAATAATTGTTTTTGTATATTGTATTATAATTACGAAAAAGTGGGTAAATAAAGGTAAAATCCGAATCCACCCTATGTTGGTTTGATAAGGACTGAGATATACGGGTCAATGAAGGCAAAAACCGCATTGCGCTGGTAATAAACTACCGTCATTGGCCCGATATGGAAACGAAATGAAAAGCCGGAGAAGGGAGGGGGATATCCATTAGGCCCCAATGCCGGCAAACCCTAATCGCGCCCGCATGTCTAATGCCCGCATTGGCCCATAATCGACCCAGGTATCAGCGCGGGTATCGACGCCAAAATGGCGGCCATTTTGGCCTACTAAGGCCTCCTAGCATAGCGATATCGCTTTTCATTGTGGCGCCATGCGGGCAACTGCTGGCAACCTAATAGGTACGGATTACGGCAAGGGGGGAAAACTCTAATTGATTCCGAATGGGGCCAATGCCGGCATGTTTAAGGGGCCGTGATCTACAAGCCCAATCATGACCTAAAGATTATTTTGTAAAAACTTTCCTAAAATGTTTAAAATAAAAAAAATTATAATAGATTAATTAGGCCTAGGCTTATATTTTTGACGCACGCGAAATTAAGACGAGTGTTTGTTTCTCATCATTGTCATCAACTGTCATCAGTCATCAGGGATAATCTAACTTTTTGTTAATTAAAAAGAGATGCTTTTTTTTACCCGATTACAATAGTTATTTTAAATTGCTTTCTTAAATGTTTTCTGTAAATAAATTATAATTAGACTATATCTATATTTTTTAAAGTAATTATAGCTTTCTGTTCATTGTAGTTTATACAAATTGTAGGCCTAGCCTAGGCCTCTCTGTAGCTTTAGGGCCTAAGCCTAAGTAAATGTATTTTTCCACCGAAGGACGCCGGGAAATTAAGCTTTTGGTTTAAGGGTAAAAATACTTGCCTATATTTAACCCGATTGAAACATTTGTTATTAATGTAAATGTTTTACTATATAGGCCTATTTAATTTTTCCCCGGGCAATGTAGCTTGTTTTTATATAACTATGCAAAATGAAAGAAAATTCCTATTTGGCCATCACGGTAGGCCTACATTTTATCCCTGGCTCACCCGGTTCCGGATCGTTTGGGACTTTCCGAAAAACTTTTATTAAGCCATTCCAATACTTCATGAGACATTTTTCATACAGATAAATAAACCGTTGGATATTATAAGGTTTTGAAATAAAAGGTACCAAGCAAAAATATTTTTACATGTTTATATGTTATAGACACTTTTGAGAAGATTATTGCGTCATACTCTGGCTACACTTGTCACTTGTCCGTGTGGCCAGTGATTTAACTCTCAAACAACTGCAGTTTTTTTCATTTTTTTTCTTTGTAACTAATGTTTTATCTTTGTGACTAAATTTTTAAGTTGTATTTGGCTAAATATATAAGTATTTGGTATCATTTTGTTTGAAAATGAATGAACCTTTATGTTATTGGAAACAATATCTAATATATTTTAATAGAAAAAAAATTTGAATGAAAATTTAGGAAAAAAAAAATATTTTTTTTAGCTAAAATTACAATATTCAACATTCACAAATATAAGAAAAAAAAAGTATGAACACATAAGTAAATAAAATGTAGATTTTATTAAAGTAAAATCATTTTCACACAAGACAAAGCAAATTTGAAGTAAATATGTACAGAAATAATTTTTTTATGAATTTTTTTTTTAATATTAATATATTTTATGTGTTTTAGCAATTAGTAGGGGAGGGGGGCAATTGAGACTTGATTTTTTAAGTTATATGAAAATAAAATATAAGTATTTGGTCTTATTTTGTTTCAAAATGAATTGACTTAAATGCTATAAGGCAAAAAAATACTATTTGTTTTAGAATAAAAAATTTATGAAAGAAAATTTAGGTAAAAATATTATATTTAGATAGTTAAAATAAAAAGTTTCAACATTTACAAATATAATTAAAACAAATTAGGCTCCCACAAGTCAACAAAATGTAGATTTTATTAAAGTAATATCAATTTTACACAAGATAAAACAAATTTGAAGTAAATATGTATAGAAATAAATTTTTTATGGCTCTTCTTTTAAAATCAATTAATTTCTTTTCATTATAGCAATCACGCGGGGGGGGGGGGGGGGGGGGCATTGTTACCGGATTGTTTTAAATATATAAAAAAAATTACAGATATTTTTTAATTATGAATACTAG
Organism: Anisus vortex; assembly: GCA_949126835.1. Classification (NCBI taxonomy): domain Eukaryota; kingdom Metazoa; phylum Mollusca; class Gastropoda; family Planorbidae; genus Anisus; species Anisus vortex. The sequence continues at coordinate 34,962,892 of OX421496.1, forward strand.
TAAATACACAAATGAAAATTACATATTTTTTTTACTGTAACACATTATTTATTTAAAAAACAAGATTCATTGATATGTATTGATTTATAGCAATTTATGGTAAACAAACAAACAATACCTACCTTTCTGGAAACAAAATATTTCACACACCTTACATTTCACACTTGTTCTTCTCACAACTTTTTCACTGTCATAATATACTCTACAGTTGCCCGGTTTAGCCTAAAATTCTGGATCCATGGCATACTTAAAATAAAACTGGTGGTTTAGCAGTGCTAGGTATTGGATAAAAAATGCCAATATTTCCCAAATCTATCCAGTATTGTTAACTCAATTGGCCAAATTTAATAAGTTAATGAGTCTATTTAATTCTACCCAATCTGGATTTTTATCCCTTCAAGTTTGAAACAAAATATAAGAATTTACCCTAGCTATATCTAATAAATGAAAAAGTATGGTATTCCGATGCTTATTGCTTTTCCGTAAACATTATATTTACTAATTAATTGGTCACTTGTGTCTACTTTTTTTTTACCAGAACCTAACCACATTTGGAGAAGGGACAATATCTGCATACATAATTAGACCACAAAACCTATAAAACTCTCCACAGTTGGGTCAAACCAACCTTTAGGTTTTTGGAGTAGGGCCTACATGTTCTCATGCCGAATAGTAAACTCACACATTTTAGTTACCAAATCTAAAGTGAAATAAAGCTCTAAAAAAAGCCATGGCCATTGTAAAATTCCAGGCTTCATCCCTTGTTCTAACATCAGTTGTATTCCAGGAACAATCACAGGAAGAAATGGGTCAGGCTGCTCAGGCATAGTGTCCACATTGTCATATCCATAGGTCCATAGGAACTGTAATAGAGTAAAAAATAGTATAAGTATTTATATAATAGCAACAGTCAAAGTAACACTACACACAATTAGTTACAAATAACTAAAAAATGCAATTTAAATGTATGTATTATTAATAGTGTAATTATTCTAAATTCTCATGAGCCATTTAAATAATATAAATAGGATTCAACTGTAGCCAAATTGAAATTTTCTCTCATCTGCTTGATGTAAACATAAAACAGCTGATCCGGTCTATATTGTTTACTTAGGCCTAACACGCTTTTATCGATAGTGAAAACATTTTCTAATAACTAATTGGTAAAATAGAAAATAGGTCTAAATATAAAAACACTGTTTACCTAAAATAACATAAAAAATACTTGTAAAAAGGCCTTTACAAATATATTTCGTAAAGTTACACACAAAGAAAGTAATCTAGGTCACAAGCCATACTTACACGTCAGTGTTCGATGCATTTAAATCAGTCTGCAAAGTATCATTTTCATCTTCCGAATGACCAAAATCATTAGTTGGAATCCAGAACTCATAATCAGTTGAATATCAGGTTGAAAATCGGAATGGGAGTCCATTTTAGCGTAAAATTACTGAGTGTGTTGAAACGCGTTGTTGTCGAGAAGACAATATGGCGTCGATAGTTCGCCCTCAATTTCATGTATTTATTTTTAACGCAATTTTAATTAAAATTTCACTAAAACGTTATATTGTTTATCAAAACATGTTAAAATGCTATTTAATTATATTAAAAAGATGTTTGGTACAAAAAATAATAATTTATAAAGTTCATTTTATATGTGTTTATTTCATGGTGCACCAGAGTACCATATCTTTGTTAGCCGTTGTTTGAGTGTTAATATAATTATTTATAAGCTACCGGCCTAAGCACCTAAGGCCTAAGCCTAAGTGACCGTAGGCGGGCGTAGGCGTAAGGCCCCGTAAGGGCCAGTATCAGTAGGGCGTAGCGTCGGGCCACCTATTATAACTAGCCTATATTATATGTATATAAATATATATAAAAGTTGCATAGGCTAGGGGTCATAGTTAGGCTATTAACTGCTATTATTACTATTATTAGGTGAAGCCGGCTATTATTAGTGAAGCCGGCTGGTCCAGCGGTTAGTTCACCGTACTGTCAACCAAAAACCAACTGACGTTACACTACTGACAGCTCGTGGGTTCTAGTCCTGCCACCGGCGGATCCCTGTCGCACTGCAGGAGTTTTGGGCCTAGTGGACGTAATAATCTTCTATCTAGAAGGAACGTCTGTAAACTGAAGATAAGATAAGATAGGCCTTATATAGGTCTATATTCTATATTATATAGATTTATAAATGGGAAGCGTTATTCGAAGAACTGTTCATATAACGCCGAGCGTTATCGGAAGAACCAAATCTTCGAATAACGCCGAGCGTTATCGGAAGAACCAAATCTTCGAATAACGCAGAGCGTTATCGGAAGACCCAAATTTTCAAACAATTGTGAGAGTTAGGCTATAGGTCCTACTTATGACTTATATAATGCAAATAATAAAGAAACTTGGCGATCCTATTCATAATTCTATTAGAAACACTCACTTCAAATTTAATTAATTTTTGTTCACAAATAACAAAGATACATAAAAAAAACTAAACACAAGTACAGTAACAATACTGAGAGAAAAAAATTGAAAATAAAACCAGAGATCACAAAAAAATCACTTTTAAACACAAAAAACATGTTTTCCAGTTAATATTTACATTTGAAAAGAACGAATATGGAAGTAGACGATTCAAAACAAGGAAGTTAGTTTATTATGTCTATATCTTGGATTTGATTTGGACAAAATAAATATATAAGGGTTTCTGAGCCGCAAAATGCGGCTCATGGTCTTGCGGCACGGCTGGCTTGAGCCGCATTTTGCGGCTCATGGTAGTTAAAGAGTTAAGGCGGGTGAGGAATGGATTAGTCGTCAGAATATATTTTTTTTTAATGTCTATAGTATATTACAGTAGCCTATTTTTAAGTGTATTTGAAAGATAATTGAATTTAATATAGTGCCTTATAGCATTTGGTTATAATGCATACCATGCAGTGTCTAAAAAGTTCAGTTTGACTTCATTTAATTATTTATTATTAGGAACAGACCTAGATAAATTGAATAATTTTTCACAACTTACAACGTCTTCTAAAAGGATGATGTGTTCAAACCAGAACTGCAGAAAAAAAAATGCAGTTTTCAGTTTGAAACCATCCCCAGGTCGCCTAGAAGTCCTAAGTATATAACTATTCAATAAAATATATTTAGCAACAACCTTTCAAGGCCATATTGTTTACTTTTGAAAATTTTTGTTGAGCTCTTTGCCTGCCCTATTCTAATCTTGCTTTCTGTAGAATTATGGCTACAGGTAAAGATGTCAGAAGGTTGAGTAAAAGCTTTAAATTGGCTATTGTAATATCTCATTTTATCCAAATAATTTCTTTAAAGTATTTTGTTCATAATAATAATATTACTATTAATTCAAATAATTCAGCTTAACTTGCTACACATAACAGCATTAGTATATACCGTACATATATAAGGTACAGTATATAAAATGATATATTGCCTTTACATTGATACTTAGTTATTTAAATTTGGTTAAAGACAATTTTTTTAATAAGTTCTAATTATTTATATGTAACACATTTTACCGTGTAATAGGCTTATCCAATTTTATCCCAATTACTTCTTTCAAAGATATATAATTTATAGAAATGTTATTTATTAACTATCTGTATACCATAATTGATCTTATATTGCATTGCTTTTGATTTCTAATTATTTTAATTATTTATCATATAAAGTTTTAACTGTTTCAATAAATATTTAGGCTTATCCCAATTAAATTTAACAAAAATAAATTCACGCTAAGAATTAGTTGGGTTAACAAAATATAAAGGTAGGCTATGATTCTTTTTATATGGCCTTTAATTTGAATTACAAATTTGGTACACAATTTTAAAAGTTTTGAATTTTTGAATGAATATAATAAACATGTATAGGCCTAATATATATGTATTAAGAAATAACCAATTTTATTTAGGTTTCAAGTTAAAAAATGTATCGTAATATAAAGCATTTGTAAACTGTTTTAGCTTTTTAAAAGTATAACCCTTTCTAAGGCCTTTAATTTGTTGCAAAATTGTTTGGTACAAAAATTAAAAAATTAGGGTAACATTGGCAAAATCCTGTGAAGACCCATGACCTTTTTTTTGTGCAGTTAGAAAAATAGTTGTATCAATAATCCTATACCTAAAACAAAAAGAACTATATATTTTACATTTAAAAAGAAAAGCTAATTAAAGAAGACATCACTATCAATATACTGGTAGATAAAAAGGCTGCATTGAAGCAGAAATACATATATAATATATTATATATAAGCCGAAATGAAGCAGAAAAAATGTAATAGGCCAGCCAACACTTATTTTGTTTTTACTTTTTTTTCTTCTCTCCAGCAGTTCAGTAAGACTGTTTTATCACAGTTTCTACTAGTAAACCCTCATGAATCATTTATCCGTTGGTGTATGAGCACTACATTCACTGAATATATTTCTCATGGCGATGAAAAAGAGAAGAGTGGTCCACAAGAGAGGTTCACATCAAATAAAAGGAAAAAAGAGATCTAAAAGAAAAGTACACAGAAATGTGCATAGTAATATTCAAGATCAAAACTGTAAAGAAGATTATAAAAATAATATTTATGAAAACAAATCTAAACATGAGAATACCAAAACGTCAAGAATATCTAAAGCTCTACAAAGTATAACTCAAATTCAAGAGGAAAATGTTATCTCAGCTAGATGTAATCTTAAGAATGAATATTGCTGTGAGCATGTCTTACTAAAAGATAGTAAGGAATACGTTTCAAAAAGTGAGTCTTTGCAAAGCTCAGAGATGAAAGAAGAAAGTGCGGACATTTTGTTTACAAACGTTAAGATTCCAGAAGTAGCCCGTTGTAAATTATTAAATGATCGTTTCGATAAATATGAAAATGTGAAAATGCTATCATTATCATCAAGTGATATTGACCAATTGAGTAAATCTAAACGTTTTTCTGAACAAAAACTTCAAAGTAAAAATACCAAGACTAGCGCTAATGATTATAAAAGGAATAGTGTGGATTTAAAAGATGATACTAATCAATGCAGTAATCCCTTTTCTAAACATAATGACAATAAACAGAAAGAAATTTGTAACAAAAAGATTGAAAATGAATTAATGAATGAAGTCCTATCATATAGAAACATCAGAATAAATTCAGAGGCCATCAATATCTACATAGTTGATAATATACCAAGACATCCACCACGTTTAGGTGACATTCCATGGTCTTGGCTTAATGAGGAAAAATGGAGGCTTCATACATTTTCAAGGTACCCATACGATGCACCCAAATCGGCCATTTTATTGGCTGCAGAAGGATTTTCCTATATAGGAACTGGCAGAGACTCAGATGACAGTGTTATTTGCTATTTTTGTGAAACGATAAAAAAGAAGTGGCATCCATTGGATGATATTCCACAAATCCATGAGCAGCTTTCACCTTGCTGTTCATTTGTGAAAAAAATAAATTGTACGAATGTTCCTTTGAAAACATCTTTTGATGACAGTCTTTTTTGTCAACTTTTTAAGCCAATCGTAAATAATAAAAGAGGCCAGAATATTCAAAAAAATGGGACACCTTCTGCCAATAATTTTAAAGCCCCAGAAAGGAATATTGAATCATTTATTAGTTCACCAGCCATAGATACTAGTGGTATAGTCAGAAATGGGTCTGCTCCGATAGAAACAGATGGTGCTTCACCACCCCTAGATAGTGTTGGTATAGGGAGAAATGAGACTCCCCAGATATCTGTGTCAGATACTTATGTAGCTTCCCAAGCAGCAATTAATCCCAACTTTACTCAGATATCAAGGGAGAGAACCAGTTCCAGCTCTCTACAGAATTCTGAAATAACCGCAACTCAAGCACCAGCTCCATCTCTCAGCCTTCATGCGGATTCTATATTGTCACATTCAGCAACTCCCAGCCCCCAGAGTTCCGTCACTACAGGTCAGTCATCAGCCGCCGCAGGTCAGAGCTTAAACACCGCCACAACAGTGCCAACCACAACAACGCAAACAGTGACAGTAGCTAACCAGAATGCAGTTAAAAGTAATGCAGGTGGACCGACTTATTCTGAACTTGGAATTGTGACCGAAAGGCCAAAAAGATTTGAGTATGCATTGTTGGCTAAAAGAATGGAAACATTTTTATCCTGGCCAAGAGATCATCACTTGAGACCAAAAGAGCTGGCAGAGGCTGGATTTTATTATGCAGGTAATTGTATAGTTTCATCTGTTGCAATTTACCCGTACATAAAGATGTCTTAAAGAAATAACTGAAAGCTTTGTAAGCTATACATTTCTCAAATTATTATTTAAATTTAGTTTCTTCTGTTTACTACAACGCCTACACACACACACACACACTAGGTTATGGTGATTGTGCAAGATGTTTCTACTGTGGAGGCGGTCTGCGTAATTGGGAAGATGAAGATGATGTCTGGGTGGAACATGCCAGATGGTTTCCAAAATGTGCTTACATCCGACAACAAATGGGTCAAGTGTTTGTGGATACTGTTCAAGAGTTGAATAAGACAAATGACCGTGTATGTATCCCATAATTTATCTTGTGTCTGACTTTATACAAATTTTATGTTTCTTCTCTGTAAACATGCTAGTACAGAATTAAATTCCACAAGTAATGATAATTTTATAATACCTGTAGTAATTGTATTCAAGTTAGTTAGTTAGTTAAAAATAATTTTATTGTCAGCTCTAAAATTTTTGACAGACTGTTTCTAATTTCCCCATTTATTTTTTGTTATCAAAAGATTTTTTTCTCAATGGTGACGGATCAAATAGGTCATGCAGCTTCAGCTTTTCAACTTGGTAGGTTTGTTTTTTCAGACGGATTTTTTTTATATTGAACATTTATGGCTATATTTTTAGGAAGAATTAATATTCTAAATGCCACTGCTGTAGAGATTAGCCTATAGTTACAAAGTTACAAGTTGGATTTATTTAAGCATAAACATTATTTTTTCATGTAATAAAAAGATTGCAAGGATTAGCAGATGGTTCAGTACACTAAAACTCTGAATAGTTATTGATGTAATGTTTACTTATAACATTGTTTACCTCTGTTCTTAGGACCTTTTTATTTGTTCAATGATCAACAAAGAAGAGTAGCCCTTTTTTCTTCTCTTTTTATTCATAATGAACATCGTGTATATGGAGAGTGTCTTGCTTTGATTTTGAGTATTTTTCTATTGAATTCTATTCCTTCACCTTCATCTAGATTCAAAGGACAATCCATTGAAGCGGGATCCAGCAGTGAAAACAATCCTTGATATGGGATACCCACTGGCTGAAGTTATTGCCGTAGCCGAAACCATCAAAGAAGATGGTGAGCCCATTTCAATATTTGTTTAACTTTTTTTGGGTTTTTGTTTTATTCATTAGAAGTAAGAAACTTTGTGTAAAACCATTCAAGAAGATGGTGAGCTGATGTTTGTTGTTTATTTGTTGTTGTTTGTTTATTTATTCATTATTCTGTAACTAGCTTTTAAAACCTGGCATTTCCTGGCCTAGAAATTAGACCTGAGACCATTAAAGAAATGGTAAGCAATTTTTTGATGGTCCATTATTTGCTGTGCTTTTGATTCATTCATTACCTGTATTACTACAGTTTAATGAGGATATTAATATATGGATAGTAGTAATATGCAGCAATGAAAACACTGCTAGAAAAAAAGTTTGGTCCTTTTTTTTGTTAATAGCAGTTAATCTTATACATCTTCAGGGAATATTTTGTCCTCGGATAAGATCTATGAGAAACTAGTTGCTGCTAAGATAAAGAAGAATCCCAACACAAAAAACATAATTCAAACAGGAACTGGGGGATCTGAAGCATCTCATACAGATGACATTGGTAAGTCTTTTTAAATGCATTTTATAATAGTTTGTATATTGCTCCTTCCCTTTTCTAGGTAGCTTTGTTCACTACACCTGAAAATCACATGAAATGTTGCACTCCTTCAACCTTTTGAATACAAAATTTGTAGAAGTTTTCTCCATTCCTTTTGTAACTTTTTGGCACCATTTCTTCTCCACTTTCTTCCCCAAAAGCCCTTTTTAATAGTGTTTCATTGCATAAATTCAATATAAAAAGAGCATAAACTTTAGCTTCTTAGGAACAATACAAACATAAACCTTTGCAAATCTAAATGCATTATTTTAAAGGAAGAAAATTCTTAATGCATAAAATACAAATATTATTTTGAGAAGCAGTCTGAAAATGTTGATATTATTTAAAGAGTTTAAAAAAGAAAACATATTTTATTCAAGTCTCCCAGAAAATAAATAGGCTTATTAATATAACTGGAGGAGGGTCTGGGCCTATTTCTTTTTTTATTTGCCTGCATCACTGATTCTCTTCCCTCCACCTCCCTTATTCATTTTTCTTTAAACAATATCTTAAAATTTCCCCTTTCTAACCTTAGAGCATAAATTCCCATATCTTCAAGGTTACTTGAGGCATGTAGTCGTTGGTTTTTTGTTATGTTATTTTTTTGAATGGCAAGAAATTTAATGCCAACTTGTCACACTGGTTTGTAATTGATACTCCTCTTATTTGAAATTGTGAAGTTATTTGCAGTGTAAATCGAGTTAACTTTAGGCAAGATATGCAGAACTTGCAGAGCTTGTTTTAATAAAAGAAAATTCCACATCTGAGTCAGAGTATACAAAACTTTACCAAACCCAGGCACATGTCTTTTCAAAGATAGCTGGCATGCCAGCATTACTAATATTACGGGTAATGTGGAAAAAAAACTTACTTTCAGTCCTAGCTATTTATCTATCTCTTTATTATATATCAGGGTTCATGGGGGCTGGGAAAGTTTGTGAAAGATTGTGAAAACTGACCTGGGTTTATCAAAGTCTGTGAATTTCTTTATAATGGACAAATCAAAATGAAAAATATGAATATTTTTATTAAAAGGAATCTATGTAATGGGACCATTTAGTTACGGTATTCTAATGGTTTAAAATAAAAAAAACTTGACATATGTTAATTTTTATCATTTTTTGAAAATTTTAAATGAAAAATGTATTTTTTAAATTATTTGGTTGATCTATCTATCTATTTATCTATCTATCTATCTATCTATTTTTAGTCTGTCCATCTATCTACGTCTGTATGTCTGTCCATATAACTATGTCTGGCTATCTATATTATACTTATATGTCTGTGTATGCATATTTGCTTTTATTTTGTGTGCATTTGTGACTGGCTTAGTTTCTCTCACACAATCTGATGCTAGGACATAACTAAATTATTCTGTGCATTATCTTGTGCCATCACCTAGTGTTTTGCCTGTTTCCTGTTTTAACCCTTCTCTTCCCTTAATCTCACTAAATTATTCTGTGCATTATCTTGTGCCATCACCTAGTGTTTTGCCTATTTCCTGTTTTAACCATTCTCTTCCCTTCATCTCACTAAATTATTCTGTGCATTATCTTGTGCCATCACCTAGTGTTTTGCCTGTTTCCTCTTTTAACCCTTCTCTTCCCTTCATCTCACTCTGAGAAACACCATCTATTAATAGATTGTCTAATTATAGTAGCATCCTCTTTACTTTTGAATACCTTATACACACAATTTGAATATGTTTGTACTGGTAATCATTGCCAAAAAACTTTAAAATGTTCATCGGTAAAATCCTATTACTCAGTTTGTATTAGGAAGTTGTGAACAATGATGTTGATGAGTAACGGGAAATTTTTAAAAATATTTTCTGAATTGATTTGTTGTTAAATGTTTTGAATGACAGTTTCATATTCAAAATTTTTTGAAAATCTTAACTAAAGAAAAATAGGTTGAATAAAACCACAGAAATATTTTTAACATACGGTTTTTGAAAACTTTAAGAGCATTATTTATACTCATTATGTAAAAAGTGGCTCATGTCATGTGATTGGAGTTAATTATATCATACAAGCAGCACTGAAATAAACAAATTTCCCAGGTTCTTCTTGACATTTAAAGCTTGAAGTGTTTTAGTACCATAGTACTTTAGTTGTTTATTCAGGAAGGAAAACTTGTATTTCTAGTTCACCAAGTCCTGGTTGACAAATTTTAAGTGCTCCATATCAGTTTTAGAAAGTTAGCAATGAAAATTATTTCAATAGTTTGCCTCAGCAGAATTTGTAGTATACTACATCCATTTAGTGTACTTCACCAGGTTTTACTTTTTGTGGGTTTATTTCACATTCACAACATTGTGATTTCATGTTTCCTTCAATTTCACTCAATCTATATGATTTATGAATGTGCTTTTCTAAGAAAATGTTTATTTCTCAATTTATTTGTATATGTTGTGAGCTATTTTGAGTGAAAGAGAGTGGATATGAATGGATTAAAATATATTGTCGACAAATGGGTGTGTGTAGGCGTGTATGTGTGTGTGTGTGTTGAGCCCAGTGATGTTATTGTAAATATAGGAATGAATGAACTCAAGTCAGTTAGAGGGGAATCGTGAATGAAGGGAGCGAACACGGGGTGTGTAAGATAGGAAGACTGGGCATTCGGGGGTATGAGAGCTGAGCAGTACAGAGCTGTATGGATTTTGATTTGTGATTTGGAGAATGTACATGTTAAATAAAGTGTTGAACTGAAAACCTTTTGTCCAGCATGTTATTTGAATAAAGAATGACCATAACAGTGTAATATAACTATAACAGTAATTTTTTTTTTTAATACACATTTTTTATAGAAATAATTTATTGATTTAAAGTTAAAGTGACATTATTTCAATTTAAAGATAATAGTGCATTGTTGTAAAGGGTTCATGGTTCTATAGTGGTTAAAAGGTCTAAAGCAACTTGCAGAGCATTATACACCCACCGGTGACTTTAGACCCATGTATACCGTGAATACAGAGCTTGGTGGTGAATTCCAGCTCACATGCTATCTGTCAGGGGGTTTGTAAAATAAAATTGAGCAGAAATCTACTTTTTACTTTAAAAAGTCATGAGTAGTTCAAGAATTATGTTGACCACATATGACCATTATATGCCATAATTGTGTGTTTATTGATAAGTTCTGCACATGCATATCTCAGAAAAGATGTGAACTAAGTTTCGAAGACCATAAAAATATGTTAGGTCTAAATAAATTAAGCTCTTTTTTAAATTATCTTAAATTATGTCTCCAATATATCCAACATATAAAAAAAAAATACTAAAAATTATAGCTCATATTCCTCTGGAAGCTACACACACACAAAACAGGCTATTTAATAATATCTCACAATGTATAAAATGCGCCAATCTTGTGGTATTGTTAATAATAATTGTCTCACTAGTATTATTTAGAACAAAAATTGACTATAAAAATCCCTACTGCTTTGAGCATCACGCTATAAAATAGATTTATTCAGTGGTTCAAACTAAAGGCCACTTATGGACTAGGTAGATGACTTGTAGGATCATTGACATTAAGGCAGCTCAGAGAAGTTCTTGTGGCTTTTTTGTTGAAATTTTGCATTTGACATTTGCTGCTAGAGCAGTTGATATTTGTTGACTATCAAAAGGCCTTCTCAAGAATTACTAATCAAAAAGAAATTCTAAAGGAAAATATATACTAAACCTTTTATAAAATACAACCTTGATTATTGATGTTGTTTGCTCTGATGGACACATTTTCAAAAGCATATTTGTTTCCCAAATTGATTCTACAGAAACAATGCGGACACTTAAGGAGAAGAATAACCAGCTTCGTCAGCAGACTACTTGCAAGATCTGCATGGATAAAGAAGTGGCAGTGGTGTTTCTGCCCTGTGGTCACTTTGTGTCCTGCACGGACTGCGCAGCTGCCATGAAAGATTGTCCAGTCTGCAGAAATCATGTCAAAGGAATTGTCAGAGCGTTCATGGGCTAGCAGTTGGTGGCTGCGATTTAAAAAAGGTGAAGAAGGTTCGACACACGGGGCAATTTTTTTATTAATTTCTATTATGTTCCTTCCAAAATATTTGTATGTGTTTGTGCGCATTAATAGGCCTATGTATAAACTTTTAAGTATGTACATACATAAAAATTTATAGAGATGTTTATATAGCATATGTATATATATGTATATCAAATATATAATATATATAATATATATTATGTACATTATTGTACATATGGACACACACATGGACATACATGCATTTTCATACACAAATATATTTATGCCTATAGTTAAATGCACACATAACTTTATGTAAAAATATATTTGTGTATATATGACATGTGTATACAAGTGCTATATTTTCACACATTAATGTCTTTATAATGCATTCTAATTTGGTATTAAACTCTGCATGAACACTGTTCATATGTTATTTTTGTCATTGTCTATGTCATTGGTTATTTTGACAAGCAACCTTAAGCTAGGGTTGGAAAGTCTGAGTCAGATCTGTAGGCCAGAGAGACACAAAAGACGACAGGAGAATCCAACTGTAGCTATTTATTTACACCATGCCAAACAGCACTGAAATATTTTGAGAGTCCCTGGGATCACATTGGGATTGTTTGTATGAAAGATACAAAGAAACATTACCTCAGTTTCCACTGTGGCCAGAGATAATATAACAACTATAATTTATAATAGAGAGGCAATCTAGGTCTACTTAATATGGATTACAGAATTGTTTACTTTACATATATATAACATAATATCTCCCTAGATTATCATAGCTTGAATCTGAAAATGCTTCTTCTATACAGAAGATTATTGTGTCCTATGCTTATCCATGGTTTGTCTAGTCTTGCATTTAGATAAGCATTTTCAAATGATGATAAGTTATAAGTTTTATTCAAGCAACCTATTCCATGCCTGGATGCCAATCAATACATATAGGCCTGCAGTATTCTATAAATATATATGTTCAAAAAAGCTTTATAGCATTTATAAAAAGTGCAAAGATTTTACTTAATATATAATAACCAGGCGTATTGTACCAACACTTTTAAGTCATGATAAGGGTTTGGGGTTTTATCAATTATTTATCTCTTGTATTTTGAATCTCCATAAAATTCTCCTGGCCCCACTAACTCCATGTAGTCATGTAGCCCTGGCAAAGCAGTCCACAATATTCAGTGCTGTGTTTAATCGGTTGTCAATAAATATTAAGGTTGCTTTGCCCTGCAGTCTCTCTTTGTCTTTCTACAGGTCAGAGATCTGAGTCAGTCCCCCTATTGTCTGTCAGTATAACATTGTACAGCCCATTTCATTGAACAGCAGTTCTAACTTTTCTGTATATTCTTACTGTATATTTTAGTTACCATTTAGCATATATATTTTTTTTTGCCTCGTTCTTCACCTTTGTATCCAATCACAGCCACTAACTAGAGAAATTTATTTAGTTTGCCAACTTTTATTTCAAATTATAATGTAAATATAAGTATTGATTTAACATAGATCATATTTTTTTGCAATGATTTTGGTAATGGTTGTTTTTTTTTTAGGATAATTATGTTAATTATGGTTATATATTTATTTTAGGAGTTTGTGTTTTTTACTTTGTTTTTTATTTATTTGGCTTTGGGATAATATTTAAAAATGAAAAATGTTGTTTATTATGTATCCCTGCTTAAATTTAAATGTCTTTTATTTGCCATTGTGTTTTTTACCATTAGGGTACATGCCAAGAGTTTAATATAGGTAGTTAAACATCATAATTCTGGCCAAGGAGGCTAAAATTAAAATAGTTTAATAAAATGTCATGTTATTTAAGAAATGTTATAAACTTAAGTGTGACTGTACGTATATGGATGTGTTACATCTCTTATTTTACTGACATACAAGACCAACACAGAATACGGAAAACATTTGTGCCTATCAGCTGTTCTATAATTAGTATAATGAATGCATTCTAGCTACTAGAAATAGTAGAAATAGTGTTTTCTTGTTTCTGTTGGTATCTTCAGAAAGTGTGTGAGGAATCTTTAAATCCAACTTTACAGTTACAGAGGGGCCATTAGAAAAATTAAGACAAAATTTCAAAGTTAATTACTACTATATAGATCTATCTAAAATGTACTTTAGATGAAAGTTAAATGCCTTATGTTTTAAAATTTTATCAATTAAGTGCTTGATATATATGCTAACTATTAGATATAACCATTAATTATGTATTACTTATGGCGTGTTTTAGACTGTTTTCTTTGATTTCCCCATACAAAACTATACATTACACAGTGTGTTGTGTTTTCAGATCTATCAATTATAAGCTCTCTAAACCCCATTAATGTCTCAAAGAACGTTTTAAATGCCTGAAATTATTTGTTTCATTGTATATATGGGTATGACTCTTTCTATTTTTATCACAAAAAAACAACAACTGTTGTTCAAGATGTGCTTAGAACATAAGAAAATCTTCCTTTGGGTGCATGATGGGAAAATGTGACAACATGGGCTTCCACACAGTACAGCCTTGTTCTTCATTCTCCCTGTCGATGCTCACGGGCCTCACCGCGGCGGCAGGTGAACCAGATGTCATCACATAACCTCGGAAGTGGTTGAAGTGAAGGCGGACGGGCCAACCGTGAGAAAGGATCTTACCAGAAAGATCGAAGCAACCTGGTGATTTTATTTTTCAGTAAATGAAGGTATGAGAAATAAAACAGAGAAATAAGCCGTGAGCTAAATGACTGATTGGATGTCTTAAGCACTTGAATTTCTCTAAACTATGTGTAATTTTCTATTTGCTTGTATATATATTTTTTAAATTAACATTTCTGTTATAAGTTATAGACTATGGTGTATTTTCTGTTTGCCTGATTTCAAACTATTTTCACTATTAATTAAATGTCTACTTAAAGCACGATTTTAATAAAATAAATATGATTAAACAAAATAAAATAGGATTTCCAGATCCATGATTTTCAAGTTTGTCATTTGTTTAGTTCTATATTAATTTTCATGTTTGGTTTTACTAATTTTTTAAAATTAATTTTTAAAGTAAAGCCATCCTTTTATTGTCTAAACATCATTTAGCCATAGACCGTCCTTTAGCCGTTGACCGTTGTAGTTTAATGCGGTGTAGCCATCTATAGTAACCTAACTCCAATCCCAGCCTTATGATCCTCGGATTATATAGCCCTTGTATTAGTATGTGTTGACAATGTTCTCCAGTTTCCCACATTAATAATTTGCAGCGTCAACCAGGCGAATGTCTCTTCTTGTGTGAGATTTGAGGAAACAATGAGAATGCGACCACTTGTGGCCAAATTACAAAAGTTCCTTTTACTCACTGATTACACTCATTGTCTGGAAGCATGACGTGGAATACCCCCCAGCACTCGCAAACGTTTCTAAAACTAGTCCACAACAGCTAGGTTGTTGCCAGGTCACTACCATACAGTCTATAGTATTTTAGCAAACTGTTCGGGCATAAAATATTTGGAAAAAAACAACAACAGACATGTATAACAATAGGCCGATACCAGGGAGAGGACGGTGTCCGGTATTTTCCGAAAACGTGTACCTGACAACCCTAACGATAGCGGTGCACCGTGAACATTTAAATGGCTTTGTCATTTGTATAGGCCTACGACCCTTTGAAGTAAATGATCAATAAAACGAACGATTTCTATAGCCAGATGAAAAAGCCCGAGAACGGTGGGAAAAGGGCGGGGTAGGTAGAGCTGTGGGGAAACAGCTTAAGCCTACACATATTAAATATATTCCCGCGTTGTTACTCATTCTATGGTTGAATGACAAGCCATACTTTTTTTTTTCATGAATGTCCTTTACATCCCTCCAATAAGCTTATTAAAGTATAAGCCAACTTTGCACACTTTATTAATAGCGTTATTTTCTCGGAAAATAAATTATTGCTATGAGGAACTCATTTTACAACCACAACAAACAGTTCTTATAAACTAGGTCATATTATTTATTAGGCCTAGCCGACTAGTAATAAGTATTGTAACCTTGACCAACAAAACCGGGAAATTGTAGGATTTTATATTTGACATTTGAGGCGTTTGTTTTTTTCTATCAGGCTTGTTAAAGCATTTGCGAAAAAAATTGCTAGATAGCAATTTAATAAGTAGGTCAATATGGCCTTGCACACTAACTTCTGGTGCAATTAAATTGGTATTACATACATCTGTTGTCAAGAAGTAGGCTATTTGCAGAAACATGCAACATGAACCAATGCGATTGATTCATTTATATCCTGCCATGGTTTCGCCTAACAAAGTTTGCATATTTCTAAAACTTGCCAGTTGAAAAAATAGGTTGGCTGAACCTGTTAACACTAGATTGCCAAGATAAGATGACATCAGCCAAAGTCCTGTGCTAAATCGATAGACGCGAACACGTTATTTTGAGGGTTTTCCCTATTTTATGTCAAACACGATATTCCCGCAAAAACTTTCTGTACGGTACATGGTACATTTACGGCAGTAGGCCCTATGTTTTTTGTTAGAAAGAAATAACAACCTTTTCACAAGCTGGCCACTAAGTTACGGACCAGCTGTCTCCACTTGATTAGGCTTATCATTTATGATTAAGCCAATCTGTAGACGCCGCCCCTTCCCCACTTTCATTCATCGAAAGCTTCTGTATTAAGGATGAAGGAGTTACCAAACAAAAACACAAGATTGTAACCCACATTTGTACGTGTTTTTGTGTGTTTACACCGTTACCAAAGTTGTTTTATTTCTTGTGCCCTTGACAGTTGTGCTACAATCTCCCTATGTGGGCACTTGATATTACAACATGTTGGTATCAAGTAGGCCTACACTTGAAGTACTTTGTTAAAACATTCTTGACACTTTTCTGATTGCTAAAGTATTTAAACAAAAAATAACTATTCATAACATAAAAGTGAAAAACAGCAAGAAAACAAATCTGTAGCGAAACGTAAACCACAACTTTTGATTTCCCCGTCTAAAAAACAAATTTTCATGATTCACTGTGCTAAAGAAAGAGAAAATAAAGACAAGGTTGATAATCATTATTTCGTGGAAAGCGTAGGCCCTATCTAATTTAATCTAAATGTCATTCTCACAAGCCTACATCTCGTCATCAGATTTCTGTTTTTGTTGTCGTTGTTCTGAAACCCAAAATATAGGGTCTACACTAACACGACATTACTACACTAGCACGACATTACTACACTAACACGACATTACAAAAAAGTTATCACCTGCCCCTACTGCCCCACTTAGAAAGTGCTTGACCCCGATTGTTGTCTTTTTGATGCCAATGATTTAATTTTGTGTGTGTATATTAGTACTATTATTTTATTTACCGGTACATAACAGTGTGACACGTTATATCATCCCTGGAACTCTGGAGTTTACTTATACGCCAAAGACTTGGATATTCGCTGGTCCTCCTGAGACCCAGATACTGCAAGATCGGCCTACACCGCATTTACCGATAGACCTAGATGTCTATGAGCTCACATTAAGAAATATGAGACGCAAGAAGCTCTGCATGTTTTACCAATTAGCCTAAGCTTGACAGTAGGCTACTTAAAAAATAATCAGATGTAGCCAAAATTAACTCCGCCATTGCCGGTCCTCAGCCCGGATGAGAAAGGAGGAAGGTGGGCTAAATTGTTATTTTTTGGGAAAAAATTAGTCTTTTACTCCAATAACCATGACCTAATCAACATAAACGATTATAATCTTATCTTTTATAGTACATTGACATAACGATTGGACTCTGTATATGGTCATAGCCTACTAAGTCTATTATAATATCCAATATCAATGACCTACTTAGGATTTGAAATTATCTTTAAAATAGCAAATTGACAATTCCCCCCCCCCCCCCAAAAAAAAAAAAACAAAAAAAAAACAAAACAACACTGATGCTGACTTTATCATTTTATCCTATTGTATTGTGTGTTGCTTTTTTCAGAAGTTGCAGGCATTATAATGTTCGTCTACTATCCCAATATTGAACCAATTTGGTGTATTTTTTAAGGGAATCTAAGACAATTAATTTTAAACAAAAATAGGTCTAAATGTCTCTTTTGCAGACCTGCCAAGTTGAAAACTTCAAAATTAGTAGTGACCCACCTCAAAATTCGTATTTTGACCCCCAAATTCGTATTCCTTAGATAGACCCCCAAATTAGTAGTCAATTAGTAGTAATATTTTAAGCATTTTTACACGACGTTTTACACGGTGTATTTATTTCACTCATGGGTCATACTCATATCCATTTCAAAGAAGCCTAAGAAGCTTCATAAAGTATACACTATTTAATATAACATAGAATAGGCTCATAGGCGCCTACTATTTTAATTCAATTGTAAATTAAATGAGTTACTAGAACTTTAGAATTAGATAATTAGACTCAATTTTAATTAATTTGGAACGAGAATTTGAAAGAAACCTTTAGCCAGGCTTGGGCGCTTGGCTTTATCCACCTAGCCTAGCCTTAGTTATAGTCATTAGCTCATTAGCATGATTAGCGCATTAGGCTTCATTAGCCCTACTCTCTTGCCTGGCTCATGGAGCGAAAGATAATGCTATTAAATTTATTCATTTGTTGATAGAAACGATACTGTATCCCAGAATAATCCCAGTTTTAACACATGTGAACTTTTTTTTATATAGATCAGTGAGGGACACAAATATTTATTAAATGCAACTTCCGGCCGGAAATAGTAATTTTAACTCTGAGAGCGTCGGCATGTGTCCCATTCGCATTTTTATATATACGGAATTTGTATTTTTCTTAGAAAATCAGAAAAAAATCTTAGTTTTTTGCTTTTTAGCGAAAATCGGAGAAAATTCGTAGTTTTTTTGCCCATTTCGTAATTTCGTAGTCGGACCTTGTTTTTCGTATAAACTACGAAAAATTCGTAGTACTTGGCAGGTCTGCTTTTGTCTCATTGCGAACTTGAGTTAGGTCTAGATTAGTTGTTTTAGCATTAATCTTGTAGGTCTAATGTTGCCTTTAGCATTTCGGTAGACAAAATTATTGCCAAGCATAAGCCTATAGACTGGTGGAATTATCAGCAGTAGTTTTAGACACAGTTAACGTCAGGTGGTGGATGGGGTGGTAATTTAAGTTTATCTGCTTACACCAGTGACCTGGAAACCTAGAACTATTACGTCATGTAGTCATTAAGTGCTATTCATTTTAGAATGCATTGATGCACAAATTCAAAATCACGAGTGTATAGAAACAATGACAAGGTACAGACAGTAGGGTTTAAATTACACAAACACTAAAAATAAATTTTGCCAATCAAATACATTTTTATATTTCTATCAAAAATTTGAATTGACCCCCGCCACAACAATTGTATCCCTTTCTTTCTCTTGAAAAACGCACAGAATGCACACCAAAGTGTATATAGCCTAATAATAATAATTGGTCATTTATATAGCGCCTCACTCCATGCTAATGCCGGCTGGTCCAGCGGTTAGTTCACCGGACTGTCAACCAAAAACCAACTGACACGTCGCGGGTTCTATCCCTGCCACCGACGGATCCCTGTCGCCCTGCAGGAGTTTTTGGGCTTAGTGGACGTAATCATCTTCTTTCTAGAAGGAACCTCTGTAAAATTATAAGATAATGCAAGCATGCTCAGCGCTCATAAACACGAAACGGCAATAACACTCTAAAATACTTTTAAACAAGGTTTCGGCCGATGGAGGCACGAAACGGCAATAACATTTTAAAATAGTTTTAAACCAGTTTTTTTGCTGATGGAGGTGAACTTGTAGAAAAGAAAAGTCTTAAAATTCTTCTTGAATTTGAATGCCTCTCTTGACACAAGAGTCTCAGGTAAGCCGTTCCACGGTGAAGGCGCCACAGATTCAAACGAGCGCACACCAAGAGTCCTTTTCCTGTGACCGTCCAAACATGGAATTTCCAGGAGAGACTGTGTTGAAGTTGAAGAGCGCAGCATCCTTAGCCAAATATGTGATGTCATCAAATAAGAGTATGTGTCGTAATATAGGGCCTAGATAATGGCTGGATGTGTGTTACCAAGCCTTTCGAAGATATTTTGCCACCCAGCCAGAAACGCTAGACCAAAGCGAATTAAGTTGATTTAAATAATTTAAATGTAAATTCGGGCATGGAATGGGCTGTCTGAGCAAAACCGGAAAAAAACAATAATAACATTAACCTACATCATTTAAAACACTATTCAAAATGCAAGACTAGACAATACCATCGACAAGCGCTAATTAGGACGCATTCATATTCTTTATAGAAAAGCGTCTGTAAAAAGTGAGATAAACATGTTTATAAAAGCACAAGTTTCTATAGTTAAGAAAATGTTTGTAAGCTGTTTTTATCACAAATAAGCTTACACAATTCTAATTAACACGGTACAAGGTTGGTTCGTTCTATATTTAGAAAAGTAAGAATTTTAATGGGTTTTTTTTTGTGGGTGTAGGCCTATATTAGTAGGTCTATATATTTGTTGTTTTTTTTTTTTACGTTTTTGCTTGTAAAGTCTTCAGAGGGCTACTGTGTTAATTTTCCCTTTCTCTATTAAAAATACATCAACAACACGAAATAATTTTTTTATCTTTCACCTTTAATTTCTATTTTTTCCATAAAATCTATTTTTAATTTCTATATAATAGATATCTAGGCCTATACGTAGTTATTAGGCATATAATTTATAATCATTCTATTTTCTTGTTCAGTTCACACGAACAACACAAGTCTTTAGTGCCAAAATATAAATTAATCTAGATAAACATAAGAAAAACAGTGTAATCGCTTACAATAAAACATTTTAAAGGCAGCTAATAACGGCACAATATTATGGGCTTATGTGTTATGACGATGTGTTATTTATCAAGTGTTAATAGGCCTACCCTTGTGTCACAACGTTATAGGCCTACATATTCGTAGATGCACACATGTTTTAACATGTTCGCAGTTCTCTACGTGTATTTATATATCTTATCTTATACATTACAGACGCTCCTTCTATAAAGAAGATTATTGCGTCCTACGCTCATCCGTGGTCCGAGTCTAGTCTTGCATTTTTATTAATGTTTTAAATGATGTTAGGTTATTGGTTTTCCTGGTTTGTTCAGGCAACCCATTCCATGCCCGAATGCCACTCGGGAAGAAAGAGTACTTATATGCATTTGTTCTCGCATAAGGGACAAGGAAGGTGTTTTTGTCTTTATGTTTATCTGAGCTTTGCAACAGATTGTTATTGGGTTGTATTTCTAAATTAGAGTTTAATGCCTTATGTATTATTACTACTTTACTCTTTGCCCTTCTGTCCTCTAGTGTTTCTAGGTTTAGTGATTTGACTAATGGTGTTACTCTTGTCAATTGGGAATATTCACTAGTTATAAACCTTGCAGCTCTTTTTTGAATTTGTTCTAATTTTTTAATGTTTTCTTTAGTTGATGGGTCCCATACAGATCCTGCATATTCTAGTATAGGCCTAACTAATGTGAGATAGCATTTTAGTTTTATATTCTTATTACATTTGTAAAAGTTCCTTTTTATGAATCCTAATGTTTTGTTTGATTTTTTAATTACTTCATCAATGTGAGGGTTCCAAGATAACTTATAATTTATTATTACTCCTAGATACTTAGCATTGCTAGTTTGAGTTAATTCTTTACCATGAATGAAGTAGTTTGTTATTATTTGTTTCTTTTTCTTGGATACCCTTATTAGTTGGCATTTTTCTGGGTGAAAAGACATACTCCAGTTTGATTCCCATTTTTGTAGTTCATCTAGGTCTTTTTGTAAAAGTTCACTATCTTTTCCTGTCTTTATTATTCTATAAATTATGCAATCATCAGCAAATAATCTTACTTTTGTGCCTGTGTTGATGCAATTTGGCAGATCATTAATGTAAATTAGAAATAGTAGGGGCCCTAGAACAGTTCCTTGTGGAACTCCTGAGTTTACTGTTATTGGTGATGACTTAGAGCTATTTATTATCACTGTTTGTTCTCTGCCTATAAGAAAGTCCTGAATCCACTGATGTAAGGGACCAGAGATGCCAAAGTATTTAAGTTTTTTAAGAAGACTAGAATGATGAACTTTATCAAATGCTTTTGAAAAATCTAGTAATATAGCATCAATTTGGTTGTTATTATCTAATCCCTTAGACAAGTCATCTATTAAGCCTATCAATTGAGTCTCACATGATCTATTTTTCCTGAAGCCATGTTGGTGTGGGCACAGTGCATTTAGTTTGTCTAGATGATTTACTATACTACTATATATTATATGTTCTAGTAATTTACATGTTATGCTTGTTAGAGAAACAGGTCTATAATTTCCGGGGTCAGATTTATCTCCTTTTTTGAAAAGGGGGGTTACATTGGCTAATTTCCAATCTTTGGGCACTTTGCCCTGGTTTAGAGAGGCCTGAAAAAGTATTTTAAAGATTGGAGATATTTCATTAGTTAGTTCTTTAAGCAGTCTTGCTGGTATTTCATCTGGACCAGAAGCTTTGTTTACTTTTAAGTTGGTTAGGAGTTGTTTAATGCCTTTTTCATCTACATTTATATTTCCTATCTCTTCTAGTTTGTTTAAATTTATGAATATTTCTTTGTCACCTGGATTTGAAAAAGATGATGCAAAGTGTGTGTTTAGGATATTAGCTTTAGTTTCATTATCATTATAAGTTTTGTTGTTTTGGCCTTTTAGTGGAGCTATGCCTGTAGTGTCCATTTTTCTTGATTTAATGTAGGACCATAAGTTTTTATTATTATCTTTAGAAATTACATTGTTTACATATTCATTCTGCAGCTGTCTGCTTAGTTTCTGAGTTAAATGTTTAATTTTTAGGTATTTTTTATGTAGTCTAATTGAATTAGTTGCCTTAAACTTTTTGAATAGATTTTCTTTTTGTTTACACAGTTTCTTTAGTTTAGTGTTAAACCAACATTTGTTAATTTTATTTGATGTTTGTTTTGTTGGCACAGAGTCAGCCATTATTGCTTTTAAGTTGGTTTTTATAAATTGCCAAATATCTTCAACTGGACTATCTATATTGTATTCAGTAAGAAAATCGGTTTGGAATTTTATTGCTGCTTGATGTAGTTCTGTTGTGTTACATTTATTCCAGAGATAAATTATTCTTTTAGGTTTCTTGCTAATTTGGATTTTTATTTTGTTATTTACTCTGACAATATCATGATCTGAAAGTCCAGGGATTATTTCATAATCTAATACTAGTCCTGGTCTGTTCGTTAAAAATAAATCTAGTATATTATGGTTTCTTGTTGGTTTTTTATTAATTTGGTCTAAGTTTAGATTTTGGATGGTATTGATAAACATTTCATTTATTTCTTTTGTGTTTTGGTGCTTTTCTATAGAGTAGCTATTCCAATTTATATCAGGGAGGTTGAAGTCCCCCATTATCCAAATTATAGCATTTTTATATTTAGTTTCAATACTTGTCAGCTGATTACACAGATCAGACATGTACTCTGATGTTGAGTTTGGTGGTCTGTAAACACTGCCTACAATTAGTGGTTTGGAATTAGGTCTGCTTATTTTACAAAATACTGACTCTATGTTATTTTGAGGTTCTAATTTAATTTCTTCAGCTATTAGGGTAGATTTTATGGCTAGTAAGACTCCGCCATGCCTGTCTGACCTATCTTTCCTAAAAATTTCATAATTATTATTGAATATCTCTGTGTTGTAAATATCTGGGCTAAGCCATGTTTCGGAACCTGCAATTATGTCTGGTTCTTCATTATTTATTAAAAGTTCCAAATCAGCTTTTTTATTTTTAATGCTTTGGAAATTTATTGTAAGAGTTTTGAGGTGATGCTGATTTGGGGTTTTATGGGATTTAGTGTTAAAGAGTGTCTTTTTACTTTTTTTTATTGGTGTTGATCTAGCTAAGGGTTTATTTAGGTCTAAATTATTAACTTCTGGGCTTGTCAAGGCACTGTAGGGGTTTGTGGTATCCAGGTCATGAGAATTAAACAGACCTGAACTAAATTGTGGCAACCCACACTGTACACAGTGCCAAGAGGCATCTTTATTTCCTAATGCTATATAAATTGGGGTGTTCATATGCAAGCATGCAGCATGATACCATTCATCACAGGTGTCACATTGAATGGCTCGTTGTTTTGCTGTGCATGACTTACTGCAAATGTTACATCTATCTCTAACTGTCTTGACTGGGCCTGGGTTGGATTCTACATCGCCAGCCAAGAGCAACAATAGTACTAAATGATTTTGTCTGTACCTGCAAATTTTGTGTTTAAAATGGTTTAGGGAGATCTTTTTTAGGAGGATATAAGCATGAGTGTTGTCAATATCTTTGATGTTGTGGTGATTAATTATTATCTGCTTATGGACAATTTCATGTTTGGGTAGTTTTAGTGCCCTTACCAGAACTAGGGCTAAGACTAGGATTACAAGTTTCATTTCCTTTTTTAATACTTTTATTTAATAGTTTGGTGTATTTTATAATTAAATATAGTAGTTCTAATTGATGTTTATTGTTTTGTAAATAGGCTATAGCCTAGGGACTATAGGCTATAGGCCTGTTACTACTTAGAATTTAGATTTAGGCTAAGGTTTAATAATTCGGTAACCTTATATATTCTTATATAAAGTTATAGTATAAATAAAATAGGTCTAGTGGCGATTGTATTGTTTAAATACTAATAAAACGAATGTTATTATTTGTCTCTTATATAATTAATTATGTTTTATTACTATAATATGTGTTTATTTGTCTGAGTTTCTTTATTATTTATTATAATTGGGCTTAAGTAATTATTTTAAAGCTGGCCTAGACCAGTAATTGTAAACAAACAAATATATAGATGCATGCGCCCTTAAATCTTTCCTTTGTCAACAATTTCATTGAATTTCAATAATCCCTACCAAATAACCCTATTTCGTTTCTTTAAGAATAAAAAAAAAAGGTTATTCGTCATGGTTTGCTGAACTAGATATCAAAATCTACTTGTTTATTAAATCCATGGTTTCAGACAAAGGATTTCCTTTTTAAAAGTAATAAAAAAAAAACATCAAGGTTGGGTGGCACATGTCATACTAAAGCTAGAGCGTTCGTGACCTATTTACCTGCTTGTTAACACAATATTTGTTAGGCCTACATCTTTGGTTAAATGAACTCCAGCAGTTTTAGTAACAGATGACACGTCAATTGGATTTTCTCGAAAGTACGTCATATTAGTAATTTTCTGGTTTTCCCCCATTGTGGTTGCCGATTAAGCCTTCTGTAACCAAATCAGCTTTAGTAGACCTATATTATTATTTTTTTTACTTAATAAAATCTAAGCAGAAATCTTGTTTGAGTATTGTTTCTTTCCAGATAATAAGTTTAAAAAAAATATTGGTTTATATTAAACTAGATTTTCTACACAGTGGAAATACTATTAAATAACATTATGAAACCCGCTTAAACAGTAGGACTACTTTAAAGCTTATAAATTAGCTTTTATTATCCTTAAAGATAAATAGATTAAAAACATTTTAATAAATTAGGGCATAATAAGTTGTTTTTTTTTAGTAAGAATTCTAAATCGGCAACCTCATTTGTCCTGAAGCAGTATGGGGCCTACGCCCTAGATCTAGGCCTATATGTCTATTACTTTGCATAATTCTTCACCAGTGTAGGATCCGTAGTATGCAGGCCTACTGTTTATTTATTCCATTAGTTTTCAGTCTAAGGGAGATAAACGTGATGTTCGTATATTATATATAACTCTTCACGAGTATGTACATCCACTGAAAATAATATTGAGTATAATAGAGTCATTCTATTCGTTTCCAGTCTAAGGGAGACAACCATGATGTTCGTATTTTATATAATCTATATATATATTATATTCTTCACGAGTATGTAGACCAACTACATTTAATATAGAGGCATTCTATTCGTTTCCAGTCTAAGGGAGACAACCATGATGTTCGTAATTTATATAATCTATATATTCTTCAAGAGTATGTAGACCAACTACATTTAATATAGAGGCATTCTATTCGTTTCCAGTCTAAGGGAGACAACCATGATGTTCGAAATTTATATAATATAACTTTTCACGACTATGTAAATCCAGTCACAGAATAGGTATAGAACTATGTGGGTCCACTGTAAATAATATTTAGTAAAGTGGTTTGTATTAGTTATCATTCTGAGGGAGACAACCGCGATGTTCGCACTTCGTATAAGCTTAAAGAAATCCTCGCGAGCATAGCCTATGGGCCCTACACATCATTATGTGCGTTTTAACACATGCCTGCGGGTACCTTTGCATATGTCGACATGTTCGATTGCTTTTGATGCCCCCAGTACGGTGTTACACGCAATGAACCAAACATACAGGGAAGGAAAAATTGTGCAATTTTATTTTATATTTTTTAATTTTGAGGAGAGATTGAAAAGAAAATTAGTCAATAAGAATTTTTTTCTCTCTGGAGTTTCAGTTGTCAATATAACATTTATCACAAAATGTCCACCAGGTCGAAATATACTGCTGGGTATAATATATGCGTCCATCCCGATAATCTGACCTAGATTTTGAAATCATACAGTTGTTTTTTTTTTCATTTTGGCGACCCCATGATTTTGTTTTCATGGGCCGGTAGGTTTAAGGCCTACTGGGTCATAGCGACTCGGCATTAGGGAAACGCTTCTAGTCTAAGAGAAGATAAACAAAGGTCTAATATTCAAAGGCCTATTTTTAGAAATAAACGTTCCTCAACTATGAAGCCACGTACACAATTAATTGCGTAGCATGTAGGCTAAAAGTTTAACATGCTATACAAAGTTAATATAACCTGGCATCCCTTACCTAATTTTTTTTTCAAGTCAACTAGAATTTAGAGGTTAAAAATTCGATAATAAAGGCCTACATTATAAAGAACTTAAGGTCGGTCCATAATATCTGTAACGCCCATAGGCAGGCCTGGTCATTATAGACATCTGTCTCCTCTCTGTTGGTGTCAACATAATTTGCAGGTCCTTAAGTAGGCTATATAGACTAGGCCCTCCTATAGACCCAAAGCATGCAGGGTGGAAGTCTTATATTATATATTACAGACGCTCCTTCTATAAATAAAATTATTGTGTACTACGCTCATAGAGAAATGTTTATAGGCTTATTATTTAAATTTAAATTAGTAAACATGCAGAAACTTAGTTAAAGTTTTGGTCGAGTGGTCTTATATGCTATATAAAATGTTTGTCAAATGGTCTTATATGTTATAGAAAATGTTTGTCAAATGGTCTTATATGTTATAGAAAATGTCTATGTTCAGAAGATTAATTCGTCCAACGTTTATCAGTCATTTGAGTCTAGTCTTGCATTTTGTTAAAGTGTTTAAATTTATTATAAGCTGTAGGCGTCCCTACAACTAGTTCAGCCAACCCGTTCCATGCTAAATGTTTCCAGGAAGAAAGATACTCTTATTAGTTACAGACATTGCTTTGTAAAGAAGAGGGGGCATGGTGGTTGAGCAGCAGCGCATTCGCTGGCGTACCAAAGGTCCTAAGCTTGAATCCTGGTTAAGGCTAGGATGTATACGCGGTCTGGAGGGTGTCCCTAAGTTTACCCAGCTCTGATGGGTACCTGATTTTAGTTGGGGTAAAGTAAAGTCGGCTGGTCATTGTGCTTGCCACACAATCCCCTAGTATAGGCCTACCGTAGACACAGAAACTGGCGAACACTGCTTCACCGGCCGCATGGATCAATTTGGTCCGATGGGATACTTTACTTACTTACGTTATAAAGTATAAAGCAGATTGCGAACATTGGCCACCTCATTAGGAGAGCAAGGGATAGACAACAGCAGGATCAGATAACTGATTCTTCAAGTTGACTATTCCTAATAATAAATTCACGACCATTCAACCGTAAAGCATTCTTGTATGTTACTCCCTAGAAAGACATTACCATACTGTGTAAACTAAGAATAGCTAGGTTGAAAATTAAGTTTAAAAAAAAACAACAACTTCCAATGCAAATTAACATTTAAACAAAATTAATCCAACAAATTTTGTACAACACTATATTTATTTTACAAAGCGACTTTATTATATTGTTTGGGTGAATAATAAAAAGTATGGTAAATGGATTCTCCAAAAGTTACTATACAGCTTATACAAATTTTAGCACACCAAAATATTCACACTAAAATTTAAATATTTGCATAAAAAAAAAAGGCATGTGGAATTTTTAAAACTGTTTTTGAGCATAAAAAATAATAACAATTAAAAATGTTAACACATCAAGTGTCAACATTTACAATAAAATATTTATATATAGGCTGTAGGATTTATATATAGATCTTTATGTATATATATATTATTCCTCAAGTAAAAATTGGACATTTCTATTTCGCTACTGTAGCCTATAGCAACTAGAAGAGGATAAAAAATGTATAAAAATGTTTCCGATTCTGCTACTTTTGTTTTGCTACTTACTGCCTTGTGTACTGAACTACCAAGTTGAGCAAACTCTAGCTTTTATCTTTATTCCTAATGGGTATTTTAGGGGAAGTCTGATCTGAAATTGGAAGAATTTCCTCTTTAGATAGGTAATTTTTCTATCTATATGTCCTAGAACTGAACTTACTTATCTTTGCATATTTTATAATTTGTGATTTTTTATTCATCAACATTAGTGATTAAATCAAAATTATTTAGGCACTGAAATAAGATGTATATAGCTAAACCTGAACCCCTGATGAAGAACGAATATTGCAATATATATAAAGCATGTTAATCAGTAACACAATGTCAGTTAATGTAGGCTATAGGCTTGAAATGATTATTATGTGGTCAGTGCTAAATATGTGGTCAATGTAAAGCCATTTCAACCTGTGGTTAGTGCTAAATATGTGGTCAATGCAAAGCCATTTCAACTTAAGCTTGCAGTGATCTTGGTGTACCATTCACACTTACGGAATCACAAGAGTTTGAGCATTGATTCCATGTCCATGCACTAAGCGTTACAAAAAAAATATTTAAGTTTTCTACAATAAACAAAAAATGAAACAATGAAAAAAAAAGCATACGCTTTCTGCAAAGTACTAAAAATACAATCTTACGTAATCAAAAGATAACACATTGTCAGTCAAATACGGAAGGCCAATAATATGAATAACAAGTAACATTTAGGAAGAGCACTGAATTGCATCAGGTAGTTTATTACGAACCTCTATTAGGACGACTCGTTAATAGAGGCCGTAATAAAGAAATTGAAATTCAGTTACTTTTATTTTATGTAACTTATTTAATGAAAGAAAAATAACGCTTCCGACGATAACAAATAAATGGAAATAATTTATTGTACTCGAATAAAACTAAACTAACAATATAAAATATAAAAAGGTACACTCACAAAAGAATTAAATAAAATATTAAAATACTGTAGCACAATGCAATTAAATGTCACACAAAACACAGTTCATTGCTCTGCTACTGGTCTCTCTATATCACTATGAGAATAGACTCCCCAGATTCTAACTAAGATCCCTTAGGTTATATATAACGCAGAAAGATAATTCAGGAATCGAACAGGATTCGGTGGGTTTCTAGTCAACAACTCAACATGTGAACAAAGCAGCTCTCGTTAATTGTAGTACACTGTAGAAAGTTTCAGTCCAAACCAGAACAATTAGATCAGGGCAAAAATTACATCAAGCATTTTGCAAAAAAATAAAAAAAAGGTCAACCAAAAGTCAGAGAGAAAAAAAATTTGGGGGAGGTAACGACCGGTAGTTTAAAACTAAACGTTACACACACATAACAGTTATTAAAGTGATGCAATTGTACTTTGAGCTCAAATTTGTGTTGTCCATCACAGTCACAATAAAATGTTAAAAACCAATGCCTGGACTATGCAGAGAAAAATAGTGTAGCTGAATTTGAATTTTGTTTTTTAAATGATACCCTCATGAAGACGATAATATAATATTACTTTACTTCACATGTCAATACAAAAGGCCATAAAACCACCTCATCTCATAATCATTACTATACTAGTAAAGGCAACTTTTTATGTGCATGTGATCAGTAACTCAAAGATCCAAATCAGAATGTTTTTTTTTTTTTTACTATTCTTTTAGAGAATAATGAATTTAGTAAACCCTTAATAAAATATATATTTTTTTAGAAAACAAGCTGGTTAAATTGAAACAGGTCTATGTTATATACAGTGGGTGGTTTCGCTTTAGCTGACTTCCACATGGGCAGTGTCTTCGTCCAGCTAAGCAGTTATCACAAGAGACTGACCCGCAGCAGAACAGACGCCAGGTGACTGGAGTTCTACGGCAGAAGCTGCAGATGTTGTTCACAGCCAGAGTGTCTGAAACATAGAGGGTGAAAACATTTAGCCACTATCTATTGGAGGAGTGCAGTAAAGCAAAGATAGCTGCTATTAAAGATAGATAGGAGGAACTCTAGCCAACTTCAGGGTTGAACTTTTTGTATATTATCCCCTCTTGTATGAAAAGGAAATGATATTGATAATAGTATTTTAAAGGCATTATTTTGTTTCCCATCTTATTAAATGATTTGTCCACTTCAGGCACCATCAAATGAATTATTTTTTTTATCCATTTATTAGCAAATGTGGGGCTTCAGTAACGTTAGCGGATTTTCATTTAAATAATAATAATAATTCTTGTGTAGCGCATATCCTGTTGAGAACAGTTCTATGCGCTAACAACAGTTACAGAGCACAAAATATGAAAAACAGACAAAAATGTACATATGTACAGGTGAATACTGCTACTGGAATAGGTGAGTCTTCAGCCGGCTCCTGAAGGTGTCGAAGCTAGGGCTCTGGCGAAGCAGTAGTGGGAGGGGATTCCAGGATTGACAGGAGGAACTCAGCCAACTCCAGGGTTAAACTTTTCTATATTACCCCCTCTTGTATGAAAAGGAAAAGTTATTGATAGATAGTATCTTAAAGGCATTATTTTGTTTTCCCATCTTAATAAATGGTTTCTCCACTTTAGGCCTCATCTAATGAATTCTTTTTTTGTCAATTTGTTATCAAATGTTGGGCTTCAGTAAAATTTTTAGATTTTCATTTAATTAAATCTTTTCTCCCTTCTAGTTTCATCATCTCTTAAAGCCAAGAAGAAATACAACACAACATGTCATGCATTCCGGTGTCAATATAGTCTTCATAAAATGACTGCATACAATGCCAGAATATTTTATAGAGTTTACATTTACAAATAAGAGGCACAGTGATCTAGCAGCAGTGTGCTTGGATTGCCCCCCCCCCCTCTTCCACCACCAAAGGTCCCCCATCACAAATTCTGGTAAAGACTAGCATTTTTTTTCTCAGTCTCAGTCTAACTAGCTCTGGATGGGGCATGGTGGCCGAGCTGGCAGTACGTACGGCTGAAGTACCGAAAGTCCTGGGTTTGAATCCAGGTTAGGGCTTGGATTTGCTTCCGGGTCTGGAGGGTATCCACATATCGACCCAGCTTTGATGGGTGCCTGATATTAGTTAGGGCAAAGTAAAGGTGGCCGGGGAATTATGCTGGCCACACAATCCCTTAGTATCCCTTCACTGGCCCTATGAATAAATTTAGTCCCATGTGGTTACTAATACCACTGTGCATTGTGCTGACCACAGAATCCCCTGGTATGCAGAAGCAATGGAAACTTGTGAACTCAGCTTCTTTTGCCCCATGGACGGGCATGGTCAGAAAGTGAAACTTACAATACTTCACCTTAACAAAAAATATTTAAAAACAATATGTGAAGAGAAAAGCCATCAGGATCAGCATTAATGTTCATCACACAAGTTATTGAAAATGGTTTTAGAAATTGCCAATGTCTGCTTTACATCACAGGTCACTAACTAGTTATACCATCTACTAGAATATGACATTTATGTCAGCTGTTGCATTAAGACTTTGAGTTGAAGTGAAATGAATATATAGAATTACCAAAATAATCATGTAAGGTAGTATCCAAGAGTGGCTCTCTTTTGATAGCTTTCCGAATATTCTTCCCTGTATACCGGTATATAAAACATAAAAAGAAAAGACAATAAACATACAATGCTAAACAAATCTAGTCAACACATCGTCGTTGTCAGGCGTAAACCGGCCAAGTCGGAATTTTGTTTTTTTTACCAAACTGTTCCGCGGGATATCCCACATGATGTCTAAAAATATCTTGTAGTATTGTCCAATAGATTTTCAACAATTTTATTTCTTATTAAAGCGGCTACGTTGATTCGTTTACTTGATCTATGCAGTTTTTTGCTTCTCCTGAAAAATTTGCTAATTTGGACTTGGCTGTTTGTGACTGACAACGACAACATGCAACTTGATAGAAAGATAACATATGCAAAGTGATAGATAACATACCAGTATGCAAAGTGATAGATAACATACCGGTATGCAAAGTGATAGATAACATTCTGGCATGCAAAGTTATAGATAACATATTGGTATGCAAAGTGATAGATAACATACTGGTATGCAAAGTAATAGATAATATACCGGTATGCAAAGTAATAGATGATATACCGGTATGCAAAGTGATAGATAATATACCGGTATGCAAAGTAATAGATAATATACCGGTATGCAAAGTAATAGATAATATACCGGTATGCAAAGTAATAGATAATATACCGGTATGCAAAGTGATAGATAATATACCGGTATGCAAAGTGATAGATAGATACCATATGCAACAAGATAGATAAATGCAAAATGATAGATAGACAATAAATGCAACATGATAAATAGAAAACATACACCATATGACATACACAACAATATAGATATTATATAACATATGCAACAGGAAACAAGACAGCATACTCACAATCAACACATCTTGCACTGAAAAAAACTCACATGTAACACTAAACAAAGCTAATCTACAAAACAATTTTTGTTTTCAAAACGATGTGTTTTGAGTTTGGGCTTTTTGTAATTATTTAACTTTTCTCAAAGTATTAATGGTAACATTTAATAAAAATGTTTTAAGATCTCCAAGGCTATATGAAGTTAAAGTGTTTCATCACTGGACCTTATAAGGATTTTGATACAACTAGATGGGCCCAACATTCTGAAAATTATTTACATAATAAAAAAAAAAAACAACAACATTTGAAGCTCTGTGGAGGACCACATTAAAAGGCTGGGTGGGCCTAGTTGTGGCCTGCTGGCTACCCATTGAATGTTACTGTTATAAAATAATCCCATATTACGCCACAGAGGTGGATGAAGTGTACTTTACTTAAAACAAATATTTCACAAAATAAAAGGTCATGAAAAGAATTTACCGGTACATAATTCTTGTTTGCTATAATATAATGGTTCTTAAGTTAGGTTCTGGGGCACTGTAAAGCATGCAATTCAGGAAGACCACCAGAGATTACTTTCCCTGTGGTATTTCATCAACAACTTTGCTACCCGTTAATAAATTGGTTAATAATGAGATACTTTGATAAAACTGCTTAAGTGTTGATTCACCAGAATTCACCTGTTGTCCTATTTATATCTCACAATTTCATAATGGCTGCAAACCAAAAACAAATTTATTCCCTAAGAGCCCACCAAGCAAGATATTCTAAAATGTTTGAAAACAACTGCAACAATCTTATCCCATCCCACAACCGAACAAGCAATGAATTAATTCTAGGATTTTTACTCGCTGATTAGTGCACTGACTAAATTTATGAGAGATGATTTATCACTGACCTATATTTCCAAGATATACAGGGAGAGCTCGGAAAATTTTCTGAGGAGCAACACACGCAAAACATAAAAAATTGGCATCAAAAAAAAAAACAGCAACAAATCAAAGAGATGATATTTTGTATGAGTGTGTGTGTGAGAGGCAAATATGAGAAGCCGCACAGTTAGCAATAAATGTGTCAGACACTCGCTAGTGTTTATAGAATCGATAGCAAACCATGACCCCTGATTGAATGGACAACAGCTGAAGTATATAACATAAAAAATAATGAAGGAAAAAGCTTCCACCAATTCAGAAAATTAAATAAATCTAAAACAATATCTCATTAGATTTTTTGAAAATCTTAAATTCATATAGGGCATAGGTTCTCAACCTTTTTCGGCTCACCGCCCCCTTTTACATTTTTTCCCGCTCACCGCCCCCCCCCCCCCAACTTAATTTTAGCGGAAACATTTGTTAATTAAAGGGAGATAATTAACCCGTTTCATTTGAAATAATATTTCAATTTTTTTTTATTTTATAAAAAACTAAATGGCTTGCATTTATAACTTTGAAATGATATGATAGAACTGTAAAAAAAATATTTGAAAATTTTATAAATATTGTAATTGTATGACTAAAGAATTTATATGAATATTTTTAAGCATTACAATAACTACCCAGTTTGTATGATTACTACGTATCTATACCGCACAGCTTTTGTGGTTACCTCTTTACCAAGAATTCAAAGGCATTAAAGGACATCTCGGTAATACAAACAGATCAAAAGAGTAATATTTGCAGATCTTAAGGCGACAGTCCGTTGAATCAACCATTAGACGAGACGGCGCATACCATAATTACCAAATACTAACCCCTACTTCATCGAAAAGTCATTGCGATTCTTATTTGTTCAATATTATGTATGCCTACTGTTGGGGAATATCAGATATTTAGTAGCACTTGCGTTTACATCATATTTCATCCAAAAACTAATCGATTCAAATAGCTGAGGTGTTGAAATTATAGCAGGTACGTTTGTACCGCCCATTTGCACTTCATCGCCCCCCCAATCGCCCCCGGGAATGTTATCGCCCCCCTAAAGCTTCTCATCGCCCCCTGGGGGGCGATATCGCCCCCGTTGAGAACCTATGATATAGGGCCTACATGTTTAATACCGATTTTCGCATTATGGAATTGTTCTTTTCTTTTAAATTATATAAAAAAGTGTTGTTTTTTTAAATACATTTTTTAATCTTTTATAACATTTCTATAGAGTGGATTTTAGGTTTTTATTGATCACATTTACAGGGTTTATAAATGCACTGTAGGCTTTGATAGGAGAAGTAACAATCAAACTTACACATTGTGCTAGTAGGATACAACTATCACTCAACAAGTGGCGACTCCGGATGTAGTCACAATGTGGGGATGTTCTGGCGTGGTCCATTAAAACAAGAAACAAATTGTCCTCCCTGTTAAAGGCCAATTTTTTGTCTCCACAATGAAAACAAATGTGAGTCCCGGGACCACTGGAAACTGCAAAGAAACAAAATGGCTTCATAAATATATAGTCATACTTAACTATCTATCCATGTCCCCATTCATGTATCCAGCCATTGGTTTATCCCTTTTTCTCTCCATCCATTATTTTAAATATCAACCTTTCCATTAATTTAAATCCATTTTTTTCTATCTCCTTTCTATAATTCAAATATTGCATTTTACACCCGTCTGACATACTCCGATATTCTAGTGAGATGAAGTACGTGTAGAGTAG
Source organism: Anisus vortex (assembly GCA_949126835.1). Lineage (NCBI taxonomy): Eukaryota > Metazoa > Mollusca > Gastropoda > Planorbidae > Anisus > Anisus vortex. The sequence continues at coordinate 34,998,283 of OX421496.1, forward strand.
GCGCGCCCAAATTAGAAACACACTGAAAAAAAAATGATTAAGTATGCAGACTTGGCCATCTCAAAATTTAATAAACCTTGAGACCTCAAAATGGCAAATCACTCCCTCTCTATTGACACAACACTGTTTCTGAAGGAGGTGAGGTGTAACAAAAGTTGGGATGATTATATTCAGATGTTTTAAAAACAGCAAAACCGTGTTTTTATTTAGCAACACCACATTTTAATTTACTAGTATAAAGTAAAGTATCCCATCTGACCAAATTGATCCATAAGGCCAATGAAGTGTTCACCAGTTTCTGTGGCCACGGCATACTAGGTGATTGTGTGGCCAGCACTATGCAAAGCCGCCTTTATTTTACCCCAACTAAGGTCAGGTAGCCATCAGAGCTGGGTAGACTCAGGGACACCCTCAAATCCTGGGAAAAAATCCTAGCCCTCACCAGGATTCGAACCCAGGACCCTTGTATCGCCAGTCAAACGCGCCTCCGCTTGGCTACCTTGCCCCATAATTAACTAGTGTGGATGACAATAAATAAAGCAGGGGAATGTGATATAGAAACTAACAAAACATTAGGTTTAAAAGTTGGACTCCAAAAAAATAGATATGAATTTATTACATCTCAGTTAGTCTGAATATAACTTACAAAAATATCCAGCTAAAGCTAAGGTGTTTTTTTTCAGTCTTCCAAACGTTAGGCACCTGTCTTCAGCCCTACTGTATTGAGGGTAACGGGAGCAGTTGCTAATCATTGGACAATCCATGCGGAAACATGGCCTGGCATTCCCATGCCTATGTAGGTCATAATGAAAGTGCACATTTCTTATTGTTGATGTCAAGTCTAGAAAACAATCAAATGTTCAAATATGTTTAGAAAAAAAAAATTTTTTTTTTTTAAATAAATGTAAGTTTTATTTTAGTTGTAGAATAAAAAACACAACAACCATCAACTATATATGTAGCGAACTACAGTAAGTAATTACCAAAACCTAGTGAAGAGAATCATATTAATTAAGAAGTCCAGTAAATTTAATTATTAAATGTGAGCAAATGTTTCTTAAACTACTGGTACTTACTAGCAATTCTTTCTATCACTTCAATTGGAAGTTTTTCTAGCACCATTGGAAAAGTGACCTGAATTAGTACATATCTTTTCTTAGGCTGTTTAATTAGCACAATGAATATATAGTGAGCAGACAAATGTATCATTTATCAAATAACCCCAGCATAGTCACTGACCTTAGTTCTATGAAGTAAAGTATACTGTCGGACTAAATTGATCTATGGGGTTGGTGAAGCAGCGTTCACCAGTTTCTGTGGCCACGGCATACTAGGGGATTGTGTGGACAGCACAATGCCAAGCCACCTTTACTTGACCCAAACTAAAGTCAGGCACACATCAGAGTTGGGTAGATTCAGGGACACTCTCCAGTCCCGGGAACTAATTTTGGTTTCACCAGGATTCGAACCCAGGACCTTTGGTAAGCCAGCTAAATGTGCTGCCACGCAAACCTTAGTTCTATACATAGATTAATTATACTGGTTCTTTATAACTTATGTTAATTTTTCTTAAATTTCTATCAATGTAATTATTAATCTCTTTAAATAATGAATAGTTCTTACATGATTATTTGACGTGTACAGCCATAGCACCGTATCAATGAAAATTGAGCTCATTTGTTCACGATTGTGAGCACATCCTGGATACCATCTGGCATGTTCTACACATACATCATCTTCATATTTCCAACTATGCAGACCACCTCCACAGAAAAAACATCTGACACAATCACCATAACCTAGTAAACAAATATTTTATTTGACTTATTAACTGTACAAGAATCACTATGGTACATATTTAATAAACCACTCTTAAAAAATATACTCAATAGATATTGCAAAAACATCAACTCTAATCCTAGAATTTATTCTTTTACTGCAAAGAAGACATAAATCACAAAACACAAAAACAGATAGAATAAATATTCCATTCCGAAGCTGACCAAATTACATTATGTATTAGCATTTTTGAAAACGTATTATTAATACCGGTTGTTAATGTTTCAAATTGTTCTATGTACTGCACAATTATCAAACAAATGTCCTTCAGATAATTATTTTTGCCTGGTATTCCAGGTATTAAACCTTTCATCTGACACAATCATCATAGCCTAATAATATCACATATCATCTGAATAAATCACTTTAACCTGGTAATAAAACATTTTTCTCTAAATGTACATACCCTTGTAATAAAAGATATTTTCTAACTAAACCACCATTCCAATAAAAAAAACATGCCCTCTGACTAAATCACCATAACCTGCTAATATTTAATCTCATCTCACTACATCACTATTGATTGGTGATAAAACATTTTCTCTGACTAAACCACTGTACTCTATAATCTTATAAGTTTACAGACGTTCCTTCTAGATAGAAGATTATTACGTCCACTAGGCCCAAAACTCCTGCAGGGCAACAGGGATCCGTCGGTGGCAGGGCTAGAACCCGCGACCTGTCAGTTGGTTTTTGGTTGACAGTCCGGCTTCTAGTAATAACATGTCTTCTGACCTAAATCACCATAACTTAGTAATAAGACATACACTACAGAGTAAAAAAGTTTCAAAATTTGAACCTATTTAGGAGATAATGTGAAAATCAAACCTTAAAGTTACCTGAGTAAAAGAATCCATTAAGTGCCAGTTCTGTTGGACTAACTATGTGATCTTTTCCCCATTCCCTAAATGAATTGAGTCTTCTTGGTAAAGATGCATATTCAGTTCTACTTGGTCGCGCTTCATTCTCTGCATTTACAATGCCAGTAGCTTGACCTGATGCTGTTATGGGCCTTTGCAAGGTTTCAGCGGATGGGGTGTGGTTTGTGGAAATATTTTCATTGCTAGTGCACCCTGTGGATGGTGACAAGTGTGAAACCGACACAGCGATTGAATTACCTTGACTCTGGCAAGTAGTGCCTCTGTGGTCATTGAGAAAATCCTGTGCAGTCTTTAATACCATGCTTATTGGTACATAAAGAAAAGCGGTATATAGAACTAGAGGGTTTTCCTAAAGTCTTTTTTTTTCAAATCAACAATTGATCTCTTAAATTGTCTTTTGAGACAGTGAATAGTTTTTATTTAAAGTTTACAAGCATTTTCCAAATAGCATGAGGTGCCGACATGGTTTGACCATAGTGTTTTACTTTGATGTATTTTATTTGTATTGTTGTCAGTCGTTTGGGAAGCAGTCTCCAAACTTTTAGCTTGGCTACGAAGGCTTGGTAGATCAAAACTACTGTAGACAAAAACAATGTTTTAGAAAATAATGTCCTTTTTTCTCGGTTACAGATGAGTTAAGTGCAATGGTCACTTAACACACAATTATGAAAATAAACAGATTCAATATCATCAAAAGAATACTCAAGCATCATTCATCAAAATGCAAGCCTAATCCCAAACACAGATAAGTGACAGACACTAAATTCTCCTGTATGTACACTTATTATTTTGCAATGTTGTACATTATAATGAATACATTTATTTTGTCATAAATAATGTTTTTTAAGAGCAAACATTATTTTAAAGCTATATAAACATAAAGCTTTTATGTATAAATATAGTGGGTAGACTGATTGCAGGAAATTAAATGTTAATAATTGATATAGCTAGCTCCATACATTAATCATAGCAAACTTTAAAAAATAAGTATAACTGGAGTGAAAAATACAAGACGTAAGGCCTAAGCAAGTAGATTATTTTTACTTAGTACCATATCCAAATATTTGTATGTATTACTTCCAGATTTGTGGTATGAACTTAGTTATAGCGGTAACTCTAGTTTGGCTATAATAAGCAATGCTTATTGTCTTGATAATATCCTTTTCCCTTCTTGTCCTGTTACACGCTTACTTGCAACAACAGCTCCAGTTAGGACTTTGGTACTACTGACCAAGTCAAATTTATGTATTTAAAAATTTGTTATTCATTGAAATATACCTACCGGTATGTTTTTTTTTTTCTTACTCCTCTTCCCCAGGTCATCCTATTATTTACCTTCTCAAACTGTTTCACAATTCAAGTCTTATTTTTTCTTCCCTCATTTCTACAGTTTATAATACACACATAGTCTAGTTTTGCATGCTTAACAGTTCCAACCAAATCATTAGAGACAGATTAATATAACCGAATTACATTTAAAATTATTAAAAAGGCAATAATAAGAAAGGTTTAGCTAATGATGAACAACCCTCTCCATCTCCTTCCACAACCTATCTCATAATTGCTGTGTAGGTACTATGTTACCTCATACCTTCAATTGGTTTCTACCCACCTTAATGACTGAAGAGTCAAGAAGATCTTTAAAGGCTCCATAGGAACATGTGAAGTCTATATTTATATTCAAAAAGCTGGCTATCAAACTCTGCAATGTAAATATTTGTAACCAATGATAAATCATTTCAAGTTCAGAGGCATTCTTCTTCTATTAAAGAATGATGGCATTTTCAATAGTGTATTATAAAATGATCAGAATTTTAAAAAATCTTTTTTTTTCTTTTAAATATAAATAGGTTTTAATCATTTTAATTATTTTTTGAATTATAGTTTTAATTTTTTAAATATTTACAACTAACAAAATAAGAATACATAAGAACAATAAATCCTAAATACAGTAATACAAAACTTTGAAAGACATTCACTAATTCTACTTCCTTTTGAGTGGTATTTAGAACATGCCTGAAATTAAACATGACAACTAGAAATCCTTATGAAAATGTTAAGACTGACCTAACCCAAGAGTATAGATAGCAATATTACAGAATATATAATCTTTTTCTCAGCATGCTAAATAAATTATAAGATATTAGTCTTTACAAATGATTATAAGTCTCAATTCAGGCTTACATAAGCTCAACAAAGAGAGACCTTTTCAGATAATACCAGACACCTACTAATTTCCCCATTAGAAAAATTGGTATATTGTTATATACATGTGTATACAGTTCAAAACTGCAGACCTAGTAGCCCGGTTAGGCAAACATATTATTATCTTATTGTTTTTAAAGAGTGGACTTTTGTGATGTTGATTTCATATAAAATTTTCTATAAAATAACACTGTTGTAACATGCAGTCTTGTTGGGGTCATGTGACTAATTATACTAGTTAGTTAACTAAACATGCTATATTTATTTAATCATGCACACAGAAATATAGATTTTTAATTACCACTTTGAAATCTTGTTGGTGGTTTATGATCTTTATATCAATCTGAGAAGCTTTTATCGCTTGATGTACAAACTGCAGGGACACAGGCATAAAATGCAATATCAATTTTAATATTTAGAAACAAATATAAGTAACCACATTTGTAAAAGTTTAAATATGTAATTATTATAAATTACAATTATTTAGTTTTCCACTAAGGAAACTAATTTTACAACATGCCTGCTTTTTTGCTAAATTTTAATTAAAATAGTTGGTAATTATTTTTAACAAGCAATCACTAATAAAAAAAAAAAAAACTACTGACTACTGTTTTGTTAAGAAAAACAAATGAAAGACAAAAAAAACCCTCAAATATATTGGAACTTATTGCACAATCAAATCATTGTGTACTCTATGGAAATTGTCACTGGAGTAAAAATACAAAACTAGACCCAAAAACCATTTTGATATCAATAAGCCTTTGACAAAAATCGTCTGAAGAGAATATAAGCACCTTTTTGATTATAAGAATAAGATACAAACTTTTTACTAAGCACCAAACTTTTTTTTTTAATGGCAAATCAATTTTAATAATAACAAAAAATTAACATGCATTCTTAAAAAAATACAGTGTGGATGTGCCGAAACAAAATATCAATGGATGAGGATAATATCTATATATATAAAAAGACAGTGTTAAGCCCCGCGAGGATCCCCGTTGGTCAATTTGAAAACACGTGTGTCACTGACCTATCTAGGCCTAGCCCAATATACCGTCTAATATTTTTTCACATCGGACATGTGTCTTCGATAGCTCAGTGGTAAACGTAGTGGACTGCTATACGGGCGACCAGGGTTGGATTCTCCAGTTAGACTATACTTTTTTTTTTTCGACAATTAATTTTTCAAACTTTTTAAAACAAAAGACATTGTAAATTTATAGGCAATATAGATTTTGTTAAATAAAAATATTTGACTATTTTTTTTTACCCTATTACAATATTTATTTACTTTCCTAAAAGTATTCAGTAAGTGTAGTTTATAAATTTGTTATCTGCACCCCAGACAGTCCTTTTTTTTTTCACCCGGGCAACGCCGGGCAATGTAGCTTGTATATATATATATTCTATACAATGGGTGATACAATTTAATAATGGTACCTAATAAAATATCATATTATTTTATTTCATTTTGTAACTCATATATGATTGTCAGATAGGCCTGAGATACTTTTTTTTATTGAAAAACTGGACACCTTCCCATGATCCTTCATACTTCAACCCTTATAACTTATATATGGTCCATAGAAATATTGGGAGTCTATTATACATAGTCATTAGATAGTTTGCCTGTACAGTGGTACCTTGGGTTACGAACTTATTCCGTTCCTGAACTCGATTTGTAACCTGAAATGTTCGTAACCTGAAACATTGAAATCAATAAAACCTAATCCGTTCCAAGATGAACAAAAAACTTTCGCTTTTATTGACATACAGTTGTTTACCTAACAAAGGGCAAAGAATACGTGAAGGAAGGCCTAGGCCTACTTTACGTACTAAATAAGAAGCAAGAAAACAACCAAATAAAATAAAATTTCTTTACATCGATCCAGATTAATAGAGGATTTTAAACTTTTTCTCTAAAATTTAAGATCCTTGCTTCTACAGATTAGTTATGCATTTAGCCACATTGACTGATTTGAGTTACTGTTTGTTCATTATGGTGTATTGTTTAGCGATGTCACATGCACGAACGCCATTTACATATTACATAATAGTTTCTTTCTTTACTTCCACTATTATAAATGTGTGCTTCCTCGCAGCACCATTATCGTTCTCCTACTCATAATTGATGGGGTTAACAGAAAAACTAAACAGAGTGCCACTGCTAAGAAATCTATTACAGCTGTGTATTAAGGCCTATGAAATGTAGGTTGCACACGTGTGCAAAACTAGGATAGGCATACTTAGTACTAGGCATATCACCACAGAATAAGTATATATCATTAGTATTAGGCCTATATTTCTATTCTGTGGCTAGCGCTAAGGTCTTCATTTGTACTGTAAGCGCTCAATTGTCTCCATCGTTAAACTTTCCTATCTGCCGTTAAACTTTCCTCTCTGCCCCTTTTTGTTCGTAATCTAAAGCACTGTTCGTAACCTAGTCAAAAAATTGTCTAAATTGTTGTTTGTAATCTGAATCATACGAAACCAGAGGCGTTCGTAACCTGAGGTTGTAGCAGGCTACCACTGTATTTATAAATTTATATAGACCTATATACAGGACAGTCTGCTTAAATACTAAACAGAAAGCCCTATTTATATTTAAATCTAATTGGTTTTCTAAGTCTATAGGATAGGCTTATTATTGCATATATATTATAACTATAAACGTTCTCTGAAAAATTGTTGCGTATAACACCTGTTGTTAGGTAACCTACCCCTAATCATTAAAATTAATTTATTTATTTATCTAAATTAAAATTTAAACATAACAAAATAAATAGTAATTAAATGAAAAAAAAATGTTATTTAATACTGGCCTGATACTGTGAACTGTGACTTTTACATAGTTTTCTTTAGAAGATAGGGCCTACATTTACTTGATTTAGATAGTGATAGTAGATAATATATATTTATATTTGAAAAGGCTTTTACTTATTTTATGCTTTTTTCTTCTTCTTGTATTCTTGTCATGATAGATGTTAGGCTACTTAGTACTTGCTAGTAGTAGTAGTAGTTGGATCCATTAAAAAATCATTAAAATTAAAAGTCTCTTACTACGTAACACAGCACATCAAAGCCAAAGGTAGGGTCAATGGATGCACACAAAAAGCCATCAAATAAATGATACTGAATGCTGCAAGTTTATAATATTTATATATATAAATATATTTTATTAGCCTACGCATCGAAACAAGAAATTAGGCCTACCTAAATTCCTAAATGTCCTATCAAGTTTATCAAGTCAATGATAGTCACAGAGTCACAGTGATATGAATATGGTCATGGTTCCATAAAAATTTTTCAACGGTGCTTGCTATAGAGTATAGAGCTATCTATAACCTTATAAATAGGCCTACATGTCATATTAGTCACATACTATCTAATTCTACAAATTACAAATACAAATTGGTTAGAAGTGTCAGCGTGGAATTTGTATAAAAGTATAAATTAAATAGTGAATTCGCCACTTTAAGTACTTGAGTAATCCAAGACATCCACTGGACTATATATTAATTATGAAGTGCTTCTTTAAGTTTAAGCATAGATATACTATGGTTTAAGTTTAAGGAATTTCCGCTGATCAGTGGGCATATCACTAATCTATAAAAAGATCAGTGGGGCATATCCAATGATTTTCAAGAAAAATGTTCTTTCCGCACTGACATACAAAAGCATCAACATTTAATAATTATAATGCTCTTGCTTCATTTTGGATTATTTTGTTTTAAGTAAATACATAGCATATAAGCTTGAATCTAGATAGGCCTATAATAATTTCAGTAAAAGCACAGAGGGCATAAGTATATAATGATGCTGCAAAAAAGTTTTCATTCTTCACAAAATTAGAAGGTACAGAAGAAGAGATTCGTGAAGGAGTTAGTGCTTCATTGCCTTTATGCCAAACATATCCCGAAGATGTGGACATTAATCTTGTAGGAGAAATCAAACATTTTCATCAATATGTTGGACATAATCAAGCTTATGGTTCAGTGGAACATGATAGTCTGACACATCAGGGTCTGAATAGGGTAATATTTAACGATCGTGTCCAATCAGCATTCTATAATGTAGAAGTAATGTTGAGATTGTGTTTTAGTATGATGGTTGCAAATTGCCTTGGAGAAATAAAGTTTTCTCAACTGAAGAGGATAACAAATGACTGTAGAACAACAATGACTCAAGTTAAATTATGTTCCCTCAGTCTCATGTGCATAGAAAGTGACAAACTACGCAGTTTATTGTTTGACGATGATGGCAAAGGCAAGAAAGAAAATATTTTAGTTTAATATAATTCCTGAATCCTTTTAAGATGTGTCAAGAGATAAGATAATAAGCCTTTGAACATTGTGCCTTTTAAAAGAACTTTTGTTTCTTTTTACCAGAGTTTGCATTTTTAAGTTTATTATGAATAAAAATTATTTAAAATAAAAGATATATTATTTCTCTTACAATATACTTCTTAATTAATTTTTAGTTTAACCCTCTAAGTATCCAAAAATCATATTAGGCACTGACTTATAATATCTTGAGACTTATAAAGGACCCCATATCCCCAATAGCTTAGGGCCCTATCAAGTCTAAATCCGGCCCTGTCTACCGATATATCGTTTAATGCAACTGCGTATTCGCCTACCGACATATCGTCTTATGCATCTGCATATTCGTCTACCGAGACATCGTCTAATGCAACCGCATATTCGCATACCGTAGCTTCGTCTACCTACACATCGCTTAATGCAAATGCATCTTCTTCTACCGACACTTCGTCTGATGCAACTACATCTTCTTCTACCGACACTTCGTCTGATGCAACTGCATCTTCTTCTACCGTAGCTTCATCTACCGACACATCGTCTAAAAACACTTCGTCTAATGCAACCGCATATTCGTCTACCGTAACTTTGTCTACCTACACATCGTCTAATGCAACTGCATATTCGTCTTTCGTAACTTCGTCTACCGACACATCATCTAATGCAACTGCATATTCTGTCTACATCTACATATCCCGTAGGACCGTTGGGAGCCACAGATGACATGCACACTAGCCTCCTCCATTCCTCTCGTCACTCAGCCTTTCTCAATGCGTCGCACAATTTTGTTCCTGTCCATTCCCTGATGTTATCCTCTCATCGTTTCTTTTGTCTTCCTCTCTTTCTCCCTCTTCTGGTGGTACCCTGCAGAATGGTTTTGGCAAGCCCGTTAGTTCTGGTTACGTGGCCATACCATTCTAGTTTTCTTTTCTTGACAGCGACCAGCAGGTCTTCATATTGCCCAACTTCCTGGCGTATTCTTTTTTTTTATCTGCTCATTGGAGATATGGTCTTTATAGCAGATACCGAGACGGTTTCTAAAGCATCTCATTTCCAAGGCGTTTATCTTCTTTTCTAGCTCAGCTGTTAATGTCCATGACTCACAAGCATATAAGAAATTGGCCAGCATTGCCCAGACAACAGCATCACTAAAGAGGCTCAACTGCATATTCGTCTAGCGTAAATTCGTCCACTGCGATATTTCACTAGACGGGCTGTTGCGCTTTATGCTTTTAATCCACCCAGTCTCGGAGCCTCTCGGCAGTGCAAATGTTCCTCGGACGCGCAACAAGGGCTGGCCCTTGTGCGTTTGTCTACCGGTGTGCTCTTAAATGTAGGCGTATCGATGATTTACACACTTCGCCAGTCCTTGCGGCCCATAGGTCTAGAAGTGTCTCATCGACCTACCTGGTCCGAAAGAGAAAGGTTACTTTTGTGTTTAACTACCTTAATTGGGAATGGGTGAAAAGGTTAGATGAGAAAATTTTTATTAAAAAGAGGCAGTGAGCCGAAAAAGTTTCAATAGTTAATTGATAAAATATTGTAATGGGTGGAGCTTAAATTAACTCTTCAAATTTGCTTGATGTGGCTTTTGATAACGGGATTTACCAATGAAGGGATGGAAATAAAATTGGAGAATTAGCCATTTGAAAGTCGAGTATGTTGCTAGACCGCTAGACAATGCACAAAGAAATTGTTGTGTGTGAAAAGACGATTTTTTTTTATCTCGCCAAATATAGCCCTTACACATTTTGTGGAATGAGTAGAGAAGCAAATAATGGTCGTGGAGGGAAAATTGTAAGATAACTTTTCATGATAAAACAAAAATGTGAATTATAAAAAACAGAAGGAAAGAAATTCAGTAAGATCTATTCATTTGTCAAGAACCTTTAGGACATTTTCTAGCATCCAGGCCCCTTTTATACAGGTGTTTTAAAAAACCGAAGGCATGTACCGGAATTGGGTTTATACAACTGGCACTACGCAGAACGAACGCCTCGTAGAACAAAAACCACCGAGACAGCAAAATTAATTGTCCCCTAGATCGGACATCCGAAATCGTGAAAAATCGTCCAAATCGGGTGAAAAAGGGAAAGGGGAGAAATGAAGAAAGAAAAAATAAAAGAGAAAACATGAGAACAAAGCCACCAAAGCCTCCTGTGGTTTTGTCCTCTTGTTTTGAATATCATGTTAGTTTCGTTGCGATGTCTAAGAAAAATGCTTGAAATATCAATTTTAATTAGCCTTAAATATAGCCTAATTTAAAACTATGTATTTCCTGCTCTTAATTTTTTTTTTATCGAAAACATTGTTTTTTAGCGGTAACTTGAACTACAAATTACATTGCTTATGTAGACTATTATTTTTTAGTATTCTTCTTGATTGTTTTTTTTTTAAATTAATAATATTTATATTACGTCTACCCCATTACCCCAGTGGGAAACTAGAAGGTTAACATTTTTTTAACAAGCCATAGACAGACATGATCAATAATCTTGATATTAATGATGACGATGATTAGACTTAGAATTATCAAATGGTTAATTACACATATTTGTGTTAAAAATGATAACATAAATAGACATTAAAGCTAATAAATTCAGGCTCTTTTGATGGCTGCATCTGGCTCGCAGACAAATGTTCGATTATTATAAAAATGTTTTTTTTAATTTTTGATCTACATATTAATTGCATATCAATATTTCATTCTACAAATGAGCTCAGAATCAGAAGAATTCAGAGACATTATTATTGTACTTTTAGTGTTGAAATTACACAAAGTGCACACATTTACTTAAATTTTTAGTTTTAAACATAATGTATGGCTCTCACATAATTACTTTTCAAAATATTTGGTATCCATGGCTCTCTAAGACAAAAAGGTTCCCGACTCCTGCTCTAGGCCATAGATAAGAAAGTAGGAATGCCCACGAAAATAAGAGGACTATTTGGGAAAACCCATTTGAGTTGTTAAATTTTTCTGTATGTATAAGAGAGTTAGCCTACATCTCAGGGAATTTTTATTAGTCTACCCAAATGATTTTAAACTCTTGTATAATATTACCTTTAAAAAAAAGCTTTATTTGTAACTCTGTAATCAATGATAGGTTACTGTAACGGAAAGAGTCTACAAAGAAAACAGATTTTCAAATCGTTTAAATTAACGTAGCAAAACTTTCTATGTAGGCCTATGCTTATTATATAGTTCGACCAGATATTCTATACATTTATTGACTTCCTTCCCGTCATGTGATAAAGCTAGAACGGCACACAGATCTGTTCGCATTGACCATATTCTATCAAATTGTTTCAGTGGCGTAGCTAGGGGAGGGGAGGGGGTCCAAATTCGTAAGTCCTCCCGGGCCCCTACTTGAGGGGGGCCCCAAAGCAGTGTCCGAATTATCTTTTTCTCATGTCATAATGTCGAATATCAAAAATGCAGGGGCCCCTAAAGAAGCCAAGCCCCCCGGGCCCCCAAATCCATAGCAACGGCATTGCCTCCAACACCCTCACTCCTACCCTTTTAAAATATTTAAAACTGTTTTTGATAAACTTTATGGTGCGCCTTTTAAAATCCGTATTGACGTACCTACCATATCCCCCTTTCCCATTTTTCAATTGTTTCTATTAAATCAATATACAAATATGAAATTAGCTTTTTTGTTCTGTATTTGTGGACGGCAAAGGGCAATAACTTCGGAAGGCTGATGCATAACAAAAATGAATTCAAAACATAGGATCTCAACCTTTTTCTGCTCACTACCCAGATTTACATTTTTGTGTGTGCACACCGCCACTTTCAGTGCCACTTTCACCCCTTCCACTCACTTTCTACCGAAATAAAAGAGTCAAATTTGCTGCTTCAATTTCTATAGACCGACATAGGTTTGTGTTCGTTTTTATGAGTTTAAAATCGAGCTGAAAAGTACAAGTTTATGTGATGGCTTTATAAAATAAAAACAAAAATATATCCACAAAAGAGGTTTTAAAAATCAATATTAAAGTAATTTTTGTGCCTGGTGTGTTGCTAGCAGTTTGTCTATATTTGGTTCAATTTCGGCACTACAATAATTTATAAAATATTTTGTTTGTGGAATCAGTGATGATGGGATTGTGTGGCCTGTTTGGTGCAAATTTTCCTGCTCGCATACTCAGAGTAGGCCCTATGTTCTGCTCCGGAGGGTAGAAATCTGCCCTGGGACACTCTATGGCCACAAATCACCGGCTTAGTGACGTTTAGTCAATCTAAGAGTATGACTACTTACACCTTTCATCAGACGTGTTAAACATCTATTAACAAGAAAAAATATATACAAAAAATGGGAAATAATTGCAACGACCTAATTAAAAGCAGAGTGTCGCTTAATTCAGTTACGAATCAAGCAGAAAGATGTCGTCTGTTGAAAAAGTGGCCGAAGTCTCTTAAAATGGTATGGATTAGCATTTTTATACGCTTAGATAACTTAACAACGAAATCCTCATCAAGTCTATTTTTATGTCCGATCAAGCCGCACCAGGAAATGCCCGGTCATCTCAATGGCTAGGGTTAGATTACCCAATTCCGTTGCCCAGTTGTCCCTTTCATACATTTTTTTCAATTGAGGTCTACGGATGGCGGTACAAATTTGCTTTCTCCCTACATGCGACTTTCTCCCCGGATGAGAGGGAGGGCCCATTATGAAAGGGATCGTTGTCTCACTGAAATTTAAATTTCAATAAATGATACATCGATACAATTTCAACTTTCGACTTATCTCCAAGTGCATCGCGAATTCTAAAATGACATATTACTATCTCAAAGGCAGCTGACCACTGAAGTCCATTTGGGTGTCTAAGGAAATAACTGCAAGGTGCAGCCATTTTAGTTCGTCACGCGCTGTTGACGCATTGGACTGCAGCTATTTACTCATTGGACTGCGTAAAGCCCATAATCAGGCATAACATTTGGCCGGGTCACACTGTAAATATTGTTTTAACGCATGATTAAAATGAAATGCAAAGTACACTGGACTAATTACTGCAATAAATCGTTTATCTAGTTTGTACGTAACCTATATTTTAGCCTAGTTATACCTCCTATTCATATGGCACAAATATTTAGAAAAAAATTACTATTATTAAACATGCCAAGTCTATGTCTTTTCGGATATTCCCAAAGCAGGAAAATTTCTAAGAAAAAAAAGCGTGTGATTCATCGTCATTTATTTATAGACACTGTGTAAGCCTAATATTAAAATGCTTTTTTTTTTAAGTGAAAGAGACAAGCTAGTTAGTTATTGGTTGTACTGTAATGTTGTTGCTTGAGATTTTACAGTCGATCACCAAAAAAGAAATTCTTTCATGTAAGTAAACGTAATTTAATCATTTTTTTTTTCACAATTATTTCAGATAATCGTAATCTAATAAACGTAGTGCAACATTTAAATACTTGAAATAATAATCCTTTGGTATTCGGGCTTACTGTTAGACTTTTAGCTTTAAAGCTTTAGAAGTTGCCAATTTTACAATTGATGTTTTTTTTACATAGGCTATATTTTTCAAAGATGCTGTAATAGGGTTAGGGGCTGAATATAAATTACATCACACAATTTTTTTACACATGTTTTACCCTCCCCTCATCACAACTTCGAACATTAGTAGATTGTTTTAAAATATTTTTCTTGTCAGTGTTGTAGACGCACGCATTTAAAGTAGGATTTGTAACTCATTCAGACTTGCATTGCCTTTTAGACTTTTAGGGGATCTTTCGCGCGCCATTAAAAATTAATCTGCGTGCCAAGTCTGGAAAAAAGAAATGGACAATTTATAAATATCTGAATCATATTATTTATAGGCCTAATATCAGGCTCCTACTTTAAAATATTAGTTTTAGAATAGTTTAGAATAACATTGGGCACTAATGCAGAATCAGTCTACTGTTGACTCCTTCCCCCCCCCCCCCCACACACCCACCCTTGCCCTATTCCCGAACCCACCAAAGCCCTACCTTGTCCTGTTTGTCCCAACGCCTTTCATAATCACGGTCATAATAAATATTACCACAAAAGAATGATTTGTAGTTGCCTATGTCAGGCAGGGAATTAGTGCATGGAAAAGGGAAAAAGGAAGCTAATTCTGAACTGATGCTGACATTTAATTATTTTTTGTGTGTATCCTACTGCGAATGCTAACACAATTTACAAATCTGTGAAGACTCTATCATTTTTATATTTTCTGTTATATTACCAATTAAATATATTTTAAAAATCCTTGTTTTAAAAAAGTTACCCCCCCCCCCTCTTTCCCTATCGCCCTTACTTCCCACGCTTATATAGCATCACTCTTCATGTTATCAACAAGGGTATATTTGTATCGTAGGCAAAGTAATCGGTTAATCCAAACGTCAATTATTATCAAATAAATGTTTGCGTGTATTTCTTTCATAAATACATACAATAATTTTTCATTAATTTGTTGTTGTTTTAATTTTTTTGCAAAACGTGGTGTTTTTGTATGTCAGTGACATTATAGTGAGAAAAAAAACATAAGAGTATAAGAAAAGGCGGCCAAATGTAGCCTGACGCAGAATGGTAGAACGGGGACTGAGGAAATGGGGTCATTCCTGAGGCACAATAGGAATTGTCGCACGTGACAGAAAAATAGAAAAAGTATGTGTTGCTTCCATATGCGCCAACGGCGTTACAGGCAGTAGCCTAAAGATTGAAGGAAATACGTATCGGGAAATCCCCAAAAGTTCAGATAGGGCTCAGAAGCCTATATTCTCGAACCCAAAATCAATAGCCTTTCGCGTGACTTTCAAACTTTCATCATTATCATAAAACCCTTGACCGTTATGGTTGTTGGGGCGAGCGAATAGACACCTTAGCAATAATCTATTTCTCTATTTTTGCCTATCTTGAGCGGCTGTTCAATTATTCAGTCCTTTGCAGCTTTGTCCTGTCTTTTATATTGTCGAACCAGCATTACCGCTGACGGCCTCTCTGACGTCCACCTTCTACATTGCCTTGGATGACTATTTTTTGGCATGTTATTATGCCACAACACATGACCGAACCATGTCAGCTTGCGCCGCTTTCACTTATCTATAAAATTAGATTTCTTAAACTTTGACCTGTAAATACATTTCCAGTGACTTAGACTTCCTTTTTATAGCATAGATTTGTTCTAATTATATGTGGTGTATCAGTGGCGTAGCGAGGCAAGTGCGGGGGGTGCGGACTGCACCGGGTGATACCCTCTCATGGGGTGACACCCGAATGAAATAAACAACATTTAAAAAAATGATAATTTTACAGATCACACACTGCTGGTCTTTCAGTGTTGTGACATGTCAAGATGCAAAAGCTAAAGGTGATGTGCGCCAGCTAACAAAACAATGGTTCTACAAGATAATGCCCAATGGCGAGAAAAAAATGCATTCATGGATCGTTTACTCACTTGTCAGTGAGAAATTATATTGTTTTTGCTGCAGATTGTTTGCTGTTGATGTTACCGAAACAACATCTAAATTTGTTCCTGGGTTTAATAAGTGGTGGCCAAAACTACATAATCATGAGACATCTGAATAGCACCTATGTTGCCTTGAAAAATGGAAAACATTGGCAGCAGGACTTAAGCTGCATAAAACAATGTTTTTTTGTGCCCAAAGTATTGCTTTAATGGATAGGGAGAAGTAAAAGTGGAGATATATCCTACACAGGTTGCTAGATATTACATTGTTTCTTGCTAAGCAAAATCTGGCATTTCGTGGCCACAACGAAGATGAATCCTTGTTGAATAAAAGAAACTTTCTTGAGATGGTTGAGATGCTTTCCAAATATGACCCTGTGCCGAAAGAGCACCTAATGAGACTAAAGTACAAGTACAGGGAAAGCATCTGTATCTTATCTTTCACCACAAATTCAAAATGAATTTATAAATGTAATGGTTAACCATGCAAAGAAAAATATTGTTATGGATATAAAGGCCGCAAGGTATTTTGGAATTATGTTGGACAGCACACCTGATATATAACACACTGACCAAATGTCTGAAAAGATCAGATATGTGAAAATCCACAGTGGGAAAGTTGAAGTGAGAGAAGTGTTTCTTGGAGTTTTTCCTCTCAGTTCTGACATTCTTAAAAATCTAAAAACTGACGGACTTGATTTAATGATGTGCAGAGCTTAAGGTTACGACAATGCTGTCACAATGTCTGGAATCCATGGAGGTGTTCAAGTCATTTTGAAAAGAAAGAACAAGAAAGCTATTTTAATGGATGTGTGGGCCATTCCCTTAACTTATGTGGTCAATACTCTTTTGCCGAAAATGATTCATGTATAACATTTTTTGGTACTCTTGAGAGAATGTTTTCCGTCTTTGCTGCTTCCACTCATCGGTGGGATGTTTTAATTGAACACAATGAGGTTGAAAAGGTTATCTACAACACGTTGGAGTGCTCATCATGCTGCTGTTAGGCCAGAGATAAGCTTGATGAATGTATTACGGCTATTGAAGCTTGATGTGATCCTCGTGAAAATTTGGACACCAGAGGTACATCACAAGGACTTTTACATGCTGTCTGTGATTTCACGTTTATCAGCTACCTTAACATGTGGGCTGACAGTTAATTTTATACACCAGTACCTGTAAACTAAAAACTTAACTCTTGATAAAGTGGTAACCAAGTTAGACGCCTTAAGATTGTTTTTCGCATGAAAAGTGGAGTCAATTAATAATAAGATTATTATCTTATTAAGTTTACAGACGTTCCTTCTAGATAGAAGATTATTACGTCCACTAAGCCCAAAACTCCTGCAGGGCGACAGGGATCCGTCGGTGGCAGGGATAGAACCTGCGACCTGTCAGTTGGTTTTTGGTTGACAGGCCGGTGAACTAACCGCTGGACCAGCCGGCTTCACTTAGTGGAGCATGCTATTGAACAAGCACTTATAAAATCAGACCAATATGGGTTTTCGGTACAGAGAAGATTAAGATTCAAGAAGAGAATGGCAGGGAAAAAATTAAGAGATGCTGGAATTTCTATGCGAGAAGAAAGGAGTAGGGAGATGCTTTCCTTCTGAACTTCAGATCAGATCAACAGCGTTTAAGGAAGTTGCAGATATGTTTGTGGCTGTTCAGTCCAAGATTCTACTGTCAGCAAGTGAAGAAGAGTTATTGGTGTCCGTTCCCAAATTAACCTCTTTGTACGATGAGCTATCCGAAGGTGAGTTCTTAAAAGAAATACCAGGGCTCAGGAGACACCTAAAAGCAGCTGATATGACTTCGAAAAAGCCATGGACTGGTCAGTATTAGATATTTTGAAATTCATAGCTCAATGGGACTTCATAGAATCTCTTCCAGCACTTTCGCTAGGCCTTCAATTATTTATAACTGTATGTCTGTGGCTTCATGTGAACGGAGCTTTTCACAACTAAAGCGTATAAAAAGCTATGTACGCTCCACCATGGGACAATCGAGACTTTCTGATCTGGATATGTTATTGATTGAAAGGGATACTGTGAATGATATAGATTTTGATGAGGTAATTGACAAGTTTGCAGTTTTGAAGATCAGGAAAGGAAAAATTAAAATAAAGTACTTTAAATGTAAAAATAACTAACCGTACGGTTGTTTCAGTTATTTATTGCTTTTACTTTCTAATATTAAATTTATTTTGTTTTTATCATAATTGAACTGTAGGCTTGTTTTAAGGAGACGAAAACTATAAGCGGGGGGTGGTGGTGACACCCAAAGTTTACCGCACCGGGTGATACCAGCCCTCGGCACGCCACTGTGGTGTATACCTATAACTTGCATAGGCCTATATGGATAAGTGAATAGTGTAGTCGAGTATTATGGAGGCCCTATCCATTCTTTTTATAGATCAGTGTATATTACTATAATATTACCGAAGACTGTGGACATTACCATAGCAGCAGTTTCCCAGCGAGCGTCTGCTTTCCCGTTAACTCTTCTTTTTATAGCCTAAAACGCAAAATGTACACAAACACATGGGTCTACAATATTGTGATTAAATTTTATCTTGTAATGAATAACGCTGATGGTATGAGCACAATTTTAGTTCAATATATATTCATGTAGGCCTACGTCTAGACTATTCATTAAAATGTTCTTTCACGCAGTTGTTTATCTGTAGTGAAAGAAGGTTTAGGGGATGTCCATTATTGACGTTTTGCACCTTTTCAGTGCTGGATTTAACAATTAAGCAAAAAAGGCACGCGCAAAGTGCATCAACGGAAGAGGGTACCATAGAAGTTTCCACAGTTAAAAAAAAAAAGGTTGTAAACTTTTAAAATATAAGAATAGAAGCAAAGACAATCTTATTGCGTCCTACGATAGAAAAAAATGTATATTATTGCCAAGTCTACATAATATTCCGCTTATGTTTTTTCGGATATTCCCAAAGCAGGATTTTTTTTTATAGAAAAACCCTGTGTGATTCATCGTCATTTATTTATAGACACTATCATGTTACTATATAGGTCTAGTATCAAATTCTTTTTTTTTTTTAAATTTAAAGTGAAAATATTATAGTATTTGATAGAAGTAGATCTAAGTCTATTAAAACATTATTTCCGTCTTATTGTAATATAATTTTTTTTATTGCATAAAAATATTTTTCCTACTAATTGTTTACATTTTGAAAGGGGAAAGGGCGGTAGGGCCTACTATATTATTTTTAGCGCCTAGGGCCAATAAGGGCCTTAATCCGGCACTTTTACCTATTATATATCTGTTAATATTCAATTTATAAATAAATATTAATACTCTACATTGTATATTAGCTAATATAATCGTAATATATATCAATATTTGTCTTTACAGAATGAAAACGACATTTTGCTACACTTCAGACCATAAGCTCTTATCCATGCATGGATAATAAAAAAAAAACACACTAGGTGTTTAAAAGTCTTCCATCTTTTCGTTGTTCTTTATTGTTTTTGAATACTTGTCGAAATGGATCAAGCCACACGTCTTCCATCAGAGGGACCAGTCGCTTCCCCTATGTATCAGAATGAACTCTATAGGCTTGCGAGTTTTTCGAAATTTCCTCTAAATTCAGCTAAACGTCCGTGTATGCTCGCGACAGCTGGATTTGTTTACACTGGTCGGAATGACGAAGTTAAGTGCCGTTACTGTGGACTATGTAAAAGCGATTGGAGTGTGCAAGACGAAATAACTGAAGTTCACAAGCAGCAATCACCCACATGCCCTATGGTAACGGGTGTTATGAGCTCTAGTACAACCGAGCCACTGCTAAACGAGGACCAAAACACTATATTTCCAACATCGAACGAGTTATCACGCACAGCCTTAGCTCCGCATAGACCTCCATCTTTCAGGGCTCATTCTTCACACAGTAATTCACAAAGTTATTCTCTATCGACCTATCTAGACAATGCACACGAGGACGGTCGTGCAGTCGTATCATCCGATACCACATGAAGAGAACGGACTAATAGCTTTTCTCACAACCACATACCTATGCCCGAATCATTATTGGCAACAGCATCGCGGCATAATCATAACTTAGCAACAAACTCTGACCACCGTTTCTGGAATACAGTCAGTGAAAATATGACAGGACTGTCAGCACCCTATAATAGGATGGTAACCTTTCAAGCAATGACGAGAAATATTGATTTAAATCTACAAGAGCTAACAGATGCTGGTTTCTTTCATACAGGTAATTGAATTTTTGGTTCAATCAGGCTGTATATTAGAGCGATTAAATCGCTACAACATTTTATTATATAATTTCTGCTCTTTATCTTTAATGCTATGAATATTGTTTGAGTTTTCTATGTTGAAGGAAATACATCTTTGACACTTCGTAAAATGTAATCTTGATTCTATTAGTAGTGTTGTTTAAGGCTCACACAAACGTACAAAAATTGCCGGAAGTGTGCTTGAACTTTTACGAAATCGGGTATCCGGTTCTGAGAATATTGTAACATTTTAAGGAACAAATTTTTAAAATGCATATACATTACATATGCATTTTATAACAGAATATTCTAATTGATTAGTCTACCTTAAAAATAGAAGTAAAAAAATAAATTAATATAGTAAAACTTTCTTGTGTTATTGACTTTAAAACACCTTTGTAGAAAATATAATAGGCGAAGCGTAATCGGAGTCCTATTCCGTGGTAAAAGTGTCGACAAAGTATCCTAATTAGAAGTAAGATAGTGCATTTTGTAATGGTAAATTTGGTTATGGTATAGGCAGGCCCCACGAGAGAGGGGTACAGCCGGTACGCCGTGACAGGGCCCATAAGAGTTTATGGGGCCCATGAATATTAAAATTTAAAATTAAATCGGCAATTTCGCAACTATTTATTTAATTGTTGCTATAAAGCTAAGAAAAGATGCTCCGAAACCTCATAAAATTTCTAATGG
This sequence comes from Anisus vortex, assembly GCA_949126835.1. Lineage (NCBI taxonomy): Eukaryota > Metazoa > Mollusca > Gastropoda > Planorbidae > Anisus > Anisus vortex. The sequence continues at coordinate 35,019,934 of OX421496.1, forward strand.
CACTGGGAGCCCTTTATTTTCGTATTCTTTGTATGTGTACTTGAACATTTCGTTAAATATGCAAAGAAGCATCTAGTTGTAATATAGGGCCTAATTATTTTTTAGTTAGTTTTTTTTATATAATTTAAATGTTTATTTAACTCTAGCTTTTGATATTATTATTGGAATACATTTTCTAAACAATTTGATCTTAACCATACAAACAATTAACCTAAACGTTTAGTTTGTAGAATTAGTAGCCTTTTTGTTTAAGTTCATTATTTCATTGGTATAAATTAATAATAAAAATTAATAATTTAAAGTAATATTTAAATAACGGAATGAAGCCCGAATGTGTCGCTGATAAAGTTGTGTTTTCAAATAATAGACAATAAGAAGAAATACAAATCACATTCTTGCTTGAACTGGACAAGATGTACTTACAACTGATAGCTGCTTGTTACTCCGTTGATATAAATGAGGAAATGGGGAAAATATTGTAATTATTTTAATAATTTGTTTTGTTTATAGGTTACCTACTTAGATGTAATAAAAACAATGGCTCAACAATTAGGTGAGTTTTTTGGTTTTACTCCCTTTCTATTAACTTGTATTTTCTGTCTGTCTGCTTGCTTGCTTGCTTCGATGTTTGTTAGCAAAACTTTGCATAGATTTTTCGACCACTTTCCGTCGTCCAATCGAGCTGAAACTTGGACAGCAGACTTGTCCAGACTAACAATACATTCTATCAAATTTTCAGCATCGTAGCCTTTGGAATAGTTACTAATACCTTCGACCGATTTGCGACTCGAAGAAAAAAACATGGCTGCCTCTACAGGAAGAGACGGAAGTAAATACAATTTTCGGATATGTTCGTTTTTACGAAATAAATAGAATGAAAACGACACAATATAGCTGAAACAAAGCGAGTTTTCTTTTTATGGTTTTTGCGGGCCAAAGCTAGAACAAAAAAAAAAAGATGCGCAAAATTTTCTTTAAATCTATCAAAATATACATTAAATATAAACTTAGTTAACAAAGAAAGGGAGTATAATAAAAACTTCGTTTTTATGGGTTAGTTTATTTATTCAACATTTTGTTAGGTTGAATTTACAAGGATTTTCTTTTTAAATTGAAAACTTTTTTTTTTGAAAGCCCATGTTAGGTAGTCTACCATTCTTATGGTTATTGTTTTAATGATACGATTTTTGAATTGAGCGCCTCCATAGGTGACGGATAGGGAATGCCCATAAACCATGGATGGTATCGGGAAAATATAATACACTGGGCGGACCAAAAATCCACAGTTACACAGTTCACGCAACATGCCTGTCCTCTGTGGTAAGATCTAGTAAGCTTTCCTTGCATGGACACGCTGGGCCATCTATACACAGTCATATATATATATATAATATATATATATACTAGAAAAAGCCTGTGGTAGTCCACGTGGACTAATAACTATTTCCATATTTCGTAAGGTTTCTTAGCATTCGGTAAAATTTGTTAGACTGAAAGGTAATATAGTGTTTTGAAGCCCAGTCGTTTCTCGGTTTAGAAAGAATATCACCTTGATTGTATTCTATGATGATTTCTGCATTGACCCACTTTCCATCATCCATCAAACTTGGCAAGCAGACTCGGAGCCAATTACTCAACTTTCTACCAATCTTCCCAAAACAATGTTTTTACTGATACATTCTCTAAACCTTTTATGTTTGTGACTGACGACCGACTCGATGTTTGGAAGGCTTATTGACCCATTGCCTTTATGCTTTCTAGCGGAAACCTGGCAGATAGTGTTTTATTTATCGACACATGCATCAAATAATAATCAATGAAACATGCACATACCTCTATTTGTTGTACAGCAACATACACGCTTTCAATCTTGCGCTCTATTAAGTGACTATCTTATATTGGGCTAGATAAATAAAATCCTCCTAAACCAATATTGCCTATTTTATGTTTTGGATTTAGGCTGAACATAAAATAATTGTGGACTACTCATTCCCTATTCATTACAATGATGTATTACTAGTATTGCTCAATATATTATTTAGCAATGCAATAAATGTTTTGTAACATGCTGACTATGCCTTTATTGTACTTAGGTACTATGTGGCAAATAAACATTGTTCATTGTTGCTGTTTGTTTTTAATTTCAAGTTATGGTTAACTTTAAAAAAAATAAATCTATTTTTAATATATTTTCCTTTCTGGTTGACAGATGCAATACAGAACCCGCGCCACACTATCATAAGGAAGGAAGACGGTGTGTGGGAGTCACCTGTTCTGGAATTACCCTTCCAACTAGGCCTTTCCAGACTTGTTGGAGTAGAAAAGAAACACTGCGATTAGGTCAATACGAAAACCAGAAAAATACGATTGCTATTACTGTAAGTTTGATTTTATTTTCTAAATAGTCAATGTTATAATAAAAACTTGGCATAAACATACAGGTATTTTACTAGCCATGACCCTGAAAAAGTAAATTTTGTAGTGTGGGAAAATGTTATTATCTCTAACATTTTAGGCAGCATAACTTTCGTGCCCTATTTTTATCGTATTAGGCAAGCTACAACTAGTCTGTTGTTATAATCAAAGCATGGATTATTATTTTCCATTGATCAGTGCAATTCCCTTAAGAGTCCTGTGTATGAGGTACAAGTTGGCACTTGGTACGTTACTCTCTCCTTCAATCCAAAAAGAGAAAAATGGAATTCTAGTCCCCTTACTCATTCATTCTAAAACTGATAAGCTTAGTGCAAATATGAAGAACATAATAATAATAATAATAATAATAATAATAATTGTATAGCGCATATCCCGTTGGGAACAGTTCTATGCACTGTCAATAGTTACAGACAGCGTACAGACAAAGAATTAAAGTCGAAAATCAAAGATGTACAGGTGAATACTGCAACCGGAATAGGTGCGTCTTCAGTCGGCTCCTGAAGGTGTCAAAGCAAGGGCTCTGGCGAAGCTGTAGAGGGAAGAGTTTCCAGGCGGACGGGCCCACGTATGAGAATGCACATTGGCCAGCGGACACTAGCTTCGCACGAGGGATCTGACGAGTTAGTGCATCAGAAGCCGAGCGGAGTGTTCGGGATTGTATGTAGAGCTCGAGACAGGAGCGAAGGTAGTCCGGGGCAGAGTCATTCAGTCACTTATAGTAGAGAAAAGCCAGCTTGTCCGGTGGTTAATGGTCAGCCAGTGCAGAGATTGGAGCAGAGCAGTGATAAGAGTCGACATGCAGCAATTTAAATTTGAATGAAAGTTAGAAAATACCTCAACAAATGTATATCCTGGTGTGACAGCGGACAATTGTGCAAATAATAGATTTTTAACGACCAACAAGCTGCAAGACTCTTTGGTCTTTGACAAACTTATCCTTCTGCAGGCTCTCATAAAAACAAAATTCTGTGGTACCCCAACATTTTTTTTATGGTAAAAAATAATTAAAAATTTGAGTTTCAGATGAAGCAGGACGCCTTTGCTGCTTTGAGTGTGGTGACAAAAAGCGTGTGCTAAAACCAAATGAAATTGCTGCCGTTGAACACGCCAGAACAGCTCCATATTGTCCATATCTACGACTGGAGTTTGGCGATCTTTTTATTCACATCATCCAAGAAATGGAAAAGTGTGTCTGTGTAAGTTTATAATAGTATAACATGTATATGTTATATATTATATAACGTTTAATTTTTTACTTCTAAGAGGAAAACCTTTCATACAGTTTTTGCCTTGATAATTAGATACGTTTTTGCTTATTAAAAATGTACTAATTAAAAAATTATAGCTTTAATTTTATGTCTGTTTTTTTTTCTATATTTACAAGACATAGATCTATATGCTAGGGAGATAGTTTATATTGTATAATTTAGACAAGACTATTTTTAGAATATTTTAGTTCGCAAATATATTTATTAAAACTAAAGAATCCTGAAAATTTGATTTACTATTAACCAACATATAATCAATAAAGTTAATAAAACTTTGTCAACTCATAGACATATTCATATATCGGCTTTAGTAGTTTAATAGTGAACGTTTGAAAGGTTTTTTTTTGAATGACATTAGTCAATAATTCTACATTTAATTAATGTTTAAAATGATAGAAACATATTTTAAAATTTAATCACTAGTTCTCTTCTTGTGATAAAATAATGAATTTGGAATTTGAATTCGCAACCATTATCAGCTAAATACTTTCAGTATAGTTTTTTTCTATACAGGAATTTAAATATTTAGGCTACTAATACTAGGGCCTAAACCAGGGGGCGGAAACCCATTGCTCGCGAGCTAAATGTGGCACTTTTGATGGCTGCATCTGGCTCACAGACAAATGTTCGATTATTAAAAAAAATAATTTTTAAAGACTTTTTGATCTACATATTAATTGCATATCAATATTTCATTCTACAAATGAGCTAAAGTCTACTGCAGCTCAGCATCAGAAGAATTCAGAGACATAATTATTGTACTTTTAGTGTTGAAATTACACAAAATGTACACATTTACTTGAATTTTTAGTTTTAAACATAATGTATGGCTCTCACAGAATTACTTTTCAAAATATGTGGTATCCATGGCTCTCTAAGACTAAAAGGTTCCCGACCCCTGGCCTAAACGGAGATCGCCTCGAACATTCGCCTCGGCCACATAATATAACGTTTTTCAGTAGCTTATTTATCTCCGTAAATAGCAAGCGCACAAATAGTTTTAAATAAAAAACAATAAAACGTGTATATTTCAATAAATATCATTATTTGTTTTACTAAATACGGACTGAATCAGTTTGGCTTAACTTTTAACTACTGCCGTTGTTGAAATTAAGGGCATACAAGGATGTTTCTGGAAAGTGGTGGGGGTGTGAGTCGAAAGTGTTGTATAGAGGATGTCACGATGTATCCCAGTCGGGACACCAACTCGTCACAATGTTGACACTGAGAGGGGTGCGGGGTGGTGATTGAATGGGGTTAATGGTGGCTGGTTGTCGTGGGGTATGAGGTACCGATGCTGCAATCGTCCTGGAATAATGATTACGTTTATCCTGGCTCGTTAAGATGTTACAACGTTCACAAAAAAACAGTTCTAAGATAAGCAAGCAAATCGCTGGTTACAGTTCATGTGTTTATTTACGTTTCAAATATCCAATTATGATATATATATATATATATATATATATATATATATATATATATATATATATATATATATATATATATATATATATATATATGGGGTTCAAATGGGACAGTGATGCGAAAACAAGACTCATTATGTCTACTAGCCTCTCCTGTTCAAGCCTACCTCACCTACCCGCCGGTGAACCCTGTTCTACCCAGCAATCCAGCCAGAGGTTGGGTGTAAACCCCAGCGGATGGCTGGATGGGACAACCAACGAGGTTAAGGCGAAGTCATACACTCCCTGCCAGAGGGGAGCAGCTCCCAACGAAGTCGGAGATATGTCGACTGTTCCAACTGAGGAACAGTGTGGGAGCATCAGAAAACGGACATACACGCAACCATAAAGCTTTCTAATGAAATATGAAGCAGACAAAAATATCGACATGGTGTCGCCCCCGTGGACCAAAGCCAGGCGAGAGCGGCACCGGGCCCCTAGCCTCGAAGGGGTCCACCCAATCGACTGGCGGCTCTGTGAATCTGGATACCAGGGATAAACAGAGTATAGCTACTGGACCCCAAAGCCAAAATTCCCTGAGGATAATGCAGTGGAATGCAGAAGGTATCTACTGCAAGAAACCGGAGTTCCACACATTCCTCAGGGAAAATAACATCGATGTCGCCTGCCTACAGGAAACAGACCTTTGTGAAAAACGAAAATTTTTTATCAGAGGATACGACACATTTAGACGTGACAGACCAAACGGACAGAGAGGTGGTGTAATAACTCTGGTAAGACATGGGACTGCAGCCACACTGACCTCACAGACAGAAACTGGACAATTAGAATCCATCACAGTCAGGATAATCACACAAGGCCAGGAACTCCTCATAACTAATTGCTACAGTCCGCCCTCAACCAAGCTCGATCTACATCAACTAAAGCCTCAGACTGAATCCCACCTCATAGTGGGAGACTTCAACGGCCACTCTCCAGCTTGGGGATATGAAACTTCAGATCCCAGAGGTGATGAAATCCAAGACTGGATGACTGACAACAAGCTAATACTTATCAACAAACCAGACGACAAACCATCTTTTTTCTCCAGAGCCTGGAAAAAGACATCGACCCCGGACATTGCCATGGCCTCAGAGGATGTGCAGAAGAAAACAACTCGAACAGTCAATGACCAATTGGGAGGGAGTGATCACCTACCCATAACACTTCTAATCTCCGACATGAAGACCACCTCAGCTAGCAGTAGGAGAAAGGCCAGTTGGAACTTCAAGAAAGCTGACTGGCAGAAATTCAAGACTGAAGCTGAAAATCTCAGGAAAATAACTTTCACACAAGATTTAAACAAGAACACAAAGACGCTCACGCAGCATATCCTAAATGCTGCCAAAAAATCCATTCCACGAGGTTTCAGGAAAGAATATAAACCCTACTGGAGCAAAACCTTGGAAACCAAACATCAAGAACTAACAGAAGCCAGGGAGGAAATGGAAAACAACCCTACGCTAGACACCACAATTAGACACAACAACATTAAAAAAGAATACAACGAAACCAAAACCTGTGAGCTACAGAAATGCTGGAAAAACAAAACCGAGGGTCTTAGTCTCGAAAAAAACACAGGGAAACTTTGGCACCTAGTTAAAACACTAAACGAAGATGTTACAACAGCTAGAGGAACACCTGCCATTGAACATCGGGGCTCCTTGAAAACGGGAAAACAGGCAGCAAACATACTTGCCGACCACTTTCAACATGAGAGCACAACCAAAGTTCCGCGAACAAGGCGTAAAGAAATCGAGAAGCAACTTCAAACTAGGCCCAGGAAACAAACAAACCAAACTCCAACGATGACGTCAGAGCTCACACTGGAAGAACTAAGAGATGCAATACAAAAACTCAAAATGAAGAAATCCCCTGGAAAGGATGGCATCTGCAATGAGATGATCAAACACTTGGGACCAGGTGCCAGGGAAAAGCTATTAGAACTCTACAATCAATCGTGGAATTCGGGCAGCTTTCCTACTGCCTGGAAAGAGGCAATAATCATCCCCATCCCAAAAAAGCAAAAGGACCCCAAACAAAAAGACAGCTACAGACCAATCAGCCTACTGAGCTGCCTGGGAAAGACACTGGAAAGGATGATCAACAAAAGGCTTATGTGGCACCTAGAATCAAACAACATAATCATCAAAGAACAATCAGCCTTCAGGAAAAACAGAAGTACAGAGGATCAGCTAATTCACCTAACTCAATCCATTGAAAATGCCTTTCAAATGAAAGAAAAAGTGGTAGCAACATTTATAGACCTCTCCAAGGCGTTCGATAGGGTCTGGAAGAAAGGGCTGCTAGTTAAGCTCCTAAATGCAGGCATAACAGGTAAAATGTTTGACTGGCTAAGCAACTTTCTCAGTCACAGAACTGCCAGGGTAAAGCTCCAAAACAATCTGAGCCACTTAGTCAAAATTAGGGAAGGAGTCCCACAAGGAGGCGTTGTCTCCCCAACTCTCTTTAACATCTTCATTAATGATATAGTAGACAACATACCACTCAAAATCAATCGAGCACTTCATGCAGATGACCTCACACTATGGAATGCCTCAGAATCTCTACCAGCTGCCTCAATAAGGATGCAAGAAGCCCTATACAAAATAGGCAAATGGGCTGTAGATTGGGGTGTGACAATAAACTGCTCCAAGACTGTTGCAACTTGCTTTTCGCTCTCCACAAACAAAGAGACACTCCAGCTAAAAATTAACAACAAAATCATTCCCCAAGAAGACACTCCCACATATCTAGGCATCAAACTAGACAAAAGACTGACATGGAACACACACATCAAGGAAACAGAGAGCCGGGCTACCAGGAGGTTGGCAGTAATGAAAAAGCTGTCAGGGACAGACTGGGGAGCTAACAGCAAAATCCTCAAACAAGTATACACTGGATATGTCAGACCGATAATGGAATATGGATCAGCTACCTGGAGTACCGCCTCCAAAAGCAACACACACAGGCTTAGCACCGTACAAAATGCAGGTATGCGCATTATCACAGGAGGACTTAAAACTACACCCATTACAGCACTAGAAACAACCTCAAACCTTGCCCCTCTAGACAAAAGACGGGAAGGAAAGATCCTAACTCATCACGCCAAAATACAAAGAATGGCCAGTCTGCCTGTGCACAACATACTCCAGGCAAGAACCAAAAACAGACTCAAAAGATCCAGCTTCAATCACATGTCAAGACAACTAGCCAAAGCACACTCAGATGAACTCCCCAACACACCTGACATCTATGAACCCGTACAACTCACAGAAGAATGGAACAGTCCACACCACAACATATTCTTCTCCAAGGAAGTTCCAGGAATCGACATCAAAGAGGGGCTATCAAAGGTCACACAGAGATCCCTCACAGCGGACATGCTAGAGAGAGAATACAGCTCAAACAAATGGACCCATATCTATACCGATGGCTCTACAAATCCTAACACCAAAATTGGAGGAAGCGGAATAGTTATCTCACACCCAAATGGACACACCACCTCTCACTCCCTCCCAGCTGGCTTTCCAACCACCAACCATAAAGCAGAACTCATCGCCATTCGGGAAGCCACGAGCCTGATCAACAAGCTTACCCCACCTGCCGGTCACATTGTCATACTCACAGACAGCAAATCCTGCATAGAGGGACTGATATCCCCAAGGGATCACCTCGAGAGGGAGACACTGGACAGACTGAGTACTCTCTCCCTACAGAGTGCCCTAGCGGTCCAGTGGATACCCTCACATTGTGGACTGCCTGGAAACGAGGAGGCAGATGAGCTGGCCAGACTCGGAAGAGATGCCCCACAGGATATCAACCACACACACCGCATCTCCTACTGCGAGGCAAAGGACATAATCAAAGACATGTACAAGAGAAAATGGACTGAACAACACAACCCCCCAACAGGAGACGACTGGCCACACCTTACCAGATACGAGCAGACCACCATACTCCGACTAAGGACAGGACACAACAGACTATTAGACCACCAGCACCGAATCGGCTTAAGTCACACCCCTGAGTGCCCCTGTGGAACTGGACTCCAGAATGCAGAGCACATCCTGCAATGGTGCCCACTCCACAGAGAGGCCCGTAACCAGGCCTGGCCTCAGGGAGCCACCATGGAGGAAAAGCTCTGGGGCCCAAAGCCATTCCTACAGATAACAGCCCGATTTGTCAGAGAAACAGGACTGCCAGTCTGACACAGCAAAAGAAAGCTAAATGGAACGCAGAAGAAGAATAATATATATATATATATATCAAATGGCGCAGTGATAACTAGCACAAATGCACGGCAATGTCATGTATCCTAACATTAAGGAACGTAACTACACTGTGGAACTTTATTACTGGCTGAACATCGATATCTAACATGCGGGGTGATATGCTATATGAGGCGAGATATACAAGTATTATTTGGGCTGAAGGATTCTAGTATCCAAGACTGAAATGTACAGTGTATCGGTCAAGCGCCAACCTCAGACTGCTTTACAAGAGTTGAGCGGGCGTCCCGTGAGACCAGTCACGTGGCCGCTCCTCAATTTGGTTGGGTGATTATATTAAGTTAGATTTACAGATAATTCCCATTGGTCCTTTCGAACCTATATTTACATAAAGATAGATGTATTGGAGGGAGAATGGAATGGGTTTAAGTGACCAATTACACCGCCAACATGCCGCGGTTGGTGTGGGGGGGGGGGTAGAGGGGGGGTCTAGATGAAAGGCAATTGGTACATACGTCATACTGAGTGGAGGGAATTATCTCCCTTTGATAGAATTTTACGTGGTCATCTCGAGTGGCTGGCGTGGGTTTTCGGCCGAGGGATATTAAGTAGATGCGAAAACATTGACCGTCTCAAAGGTTAGCTAACGAGTCGCCGCCCTTGGGTGGTAGGAGAAGGATGGGGGGTGAGGGGGGGTTAGCGGGGGTGGGTAGGGGTGTGTACAAAGGAGTCACTGCGTAATGCTACATACAACATGTTGAAATAACAACATGAATGAATATTTACTATGCAAGCACATTAAAATACGGCATGAATAAATAGTTGAAAATATAATAGAAATATATACGTTAAGGTATTCACAACATGCATACTTCATTCATTCACGGTTTTGTACCAATTTGATCGTATTTAATTAGCAAACTCTGAATTGGGACTAAAAGAGTGTAGTGAAGGATAGAGAAGGAGGTGAAGAGAGTGGTGTGGGGTGTTTCAATTGCGAAAGAGAGGGAGAAGATAATAGTTTCGGGCTACTCTTCTACTCCCTAATCTAAACTCTACGCTAACCTATGGTTCTAGTTCTACACTACTTCTTACGCTATAATCTATCTATGTGCTAGTAGTCAGAGTTACTTGCAAAACTGTGACAGAGGATAATTATGCCTAAATTAGAGCATATCAAAATTTATATTCGGTTTATATCCAGATTTTGCAAAAAGAATGTCCGAATACTCTAATTCGGTATTCGGTGAAAATGATACCCATTACTTTGTTATGTCCTAACTTATACATTATTATTCTTAAAAAATAATATATATTATGTGTTTTTTTTTTCTATAGCTGGATTTCAATGATCTTATTGGTTTTCTGCCAGAATATGGTAAGTGATATTTTAAAACAGTTATTTTATTGTACTGCTTCTAATTTTATCATGCCATAACTTACACGGGTATGTTTTTGTTTGTGCTTGACCAGATAAATAATACAATTTTACATTTTCAGCTAATTGGTTCCTGGAAGAAGAAATAGAAAGGAGACATCACGAAAATGTCGCTATTGAATTCAGAGTTGATCAATCAGGTATGAGAATATAAGTATTATTTATATGTGTATGATTATTAAGACGAGTTAATGACTGAGCGATTGCTACGGCTACATTAACAGAGTAACCATTGACGCGTTATGCATAGATAAGCCTATGTGTACTAATCTTTTCGGATTAGTTATACATAAAAAAAGTATAAACAAACTTCACTCCCTACCTTCTTAATCTAAGGTTTTCATGTTGTTATCATTGACTAAAATAAATGACAAATATGATTACTTAAAAAAGCCAATAGGTCTACAGATAAATAGGGTATACAAGATTATGAAGGATTCATTTGCCTTCTTGACTCAGCTCCATTGCGCATGCCTCAAATTTAAGCCATTTGCTGGAGTAAAATGAGTAAAAGGTCTAGACTAAACCAAATCTAAAGTTTCGCTTGAGTCTGTTTTAGATCTAGATTTCTGTTTCTCTGTTTCATACTGTTTTATCAACCGTATGATTTCTTTTTCAAATAAGGATAACTATAGAGCGAGATTTTGTTGCCTTATCACTTGTGTAAACCATATTGATTTTATAAACCACTTATTTAAATTGTAGAAAGCAAATTTCAGATTATGACGAGAGCTATTATTTACAAAACTCATAGGCTAATAAAGACTAGCAACTTTATAGATTTGTCTAAACAATTAAGCAACACTATGTACAGGTCGTGGAGAAACTGTTGCCCCTAATGAGGCTTCCCAAGAAACAGCCTCCTACCAACCAGAAACACTATTCCCAATAGAAAACGAAATGCAGCCAGTAGAAGAGTCGCGCAGCAGAATAGTTGACATCAGCAGAATAGTTGACATCCTTGAATATGAGAATGTTGGCAATGAAGGAATAGGTGGAGCAGATATCGAGTGGGTAATAAGTAAAGTTCACTTGTAAAACTTAGTCGAAATGTTCATATAGCTAGTCAAAATGTTTATTGAGTTAGTCTAAATGTTTATAGAATTAGTCTAAATGTTTATAGAGTTAGTCTAAATGTTCTTAGAGCTAGTTAAGAAGTTTATAGATTTAGTCAAAATGTTTATAGAGATAGTTTAGAAGTTTATAGTGTTAGTGAAAATGTTTTTAGAGCTAGTTAAATTGTTCATAGAGTTAGTCAAAATGTTTATAGGGCTATTCAAAATGTTAATAGAGTTAGAATAGAAGTTTATAGAGCTGGTAAAAATAGTCTTAGAGCTAGTCAATATGCTTTCAGAGTTAGCCAAATATTAATAATTATATGTCTGTCTTTAGCGAGTACTTTGGCCTAATGTCTCCACAAATTTTGTCCAACCCGTCCTGCTCTTCAATTGAAAATAGAAAAAGAACATTCCATGGAACCTTACTAAATCATCCTAGAACTTTAGCACATGCTGGATTCCATTATGACGGTAGATAATCATTGCTACCTTTTCATTGTTTTGATTCGTTAAAAATAATATGTTACACGCAGGGCTGGATTTAGACTTGATGGGGCCCTAAGCTATTTGATATATGGGGCCCTTTATAAGCAGTGCCAAATATGGCTTGATTTCTTGTTTTGTCTTTCTCTGTAGTATCAATATGCAGCTGGTGCAATGCAGAAATTATTCCATCATAACTATCAAGTGTTGAACTTGTGGCCATTGAATGTCCTTCCCATCTTGTCTTTGACAAAGACTTTGGAACTTTCGAATCCTCTTTGAAGAATGACAACAGTACTGCCCCAAAAAAGTTTACTGCATCTAAACAACAGTCAACTGCTGATCTACCAACATGATTCAGGGAATGACCAGCACATGGATTATTAATAGCATACTTGATAATCTTCAATATTATATCTTGCGTAACTTTGTATTTGCCAGACATATCACATGACTGGCCTCGACACTTACTAAAATTAAAATGTATTTTGCACTCATTTTTAAGGTAGTTGTGCACCATCTTAGCCATACTTTCCCCTGTGTGGCTACCTATTTTTAGGAAAGTTAGAACACGTCCAAATAGAAACCCATCATTTAGTGAAACATACCTCACAATAACCGGTCAGCAGTGGAACCTACAGATAACCTGAACTACCCTGCAGTTCTAAAATCATCCAAAATTGAGTCTCTTACTTCGTGTGCCATAATTTGGATAAATTCAACTTATATTGTTTTAGAAAGATAAGATGTGACACATGATCCTTTATTCCCAATGTTCTTATATGGCTTGCTAGAAAAAGATCAAATTTTTCTAAAAGTTCGAGTAATCTAGGAAATTGCCATTGTGAGGAGAAACAAATAATTGCTTATCTCCTCTTAAAGGTAGACCACGCTCTGCCATAGTAAGCTTAATTATGACTGCCACAACTCGTTCAAGAACATGTTTCCAGAACAGCCGTTTATATATATATATATATTTATAATAATGCTGCAGTAAGCTTATATTTAAGTATAAATGAAAATTGTTCACTCGAACAATTTTGTTTGGGGGCCCCAAAGAAAGTGGGGGCCCTAAGCTATAGCTTGTTTAGCTTATAGATAAATCCGGCCCTGGTTACACGATTGAAAGCTTTGTGTATTGAATTATGTAAATTTAGATCTGTTAGTATGTTCGTGACTGCAATAAATAATAATACGTTGTTTAGTCTAATTGACGTCAGGCATTTTCATATGATAAATAAAGATTATAAAACCAGTAAATTATTACCATGATTTCAGGCTATAATAATGCGGTGAGTTGCTTTTGTTGTGGTGGACGATTATGGTTGGGAGATGGTGCTAGTGAATTCCACCTGTTGCATGCCTGGCATTACCCAGATTGTGCCTACATCAGATGTCTTTTAGGAGATGAGTTTATCCAGTACTTCCACGTGAGTAGTTTTGAAGTCTAAAATGTATAGACTAAACATTTTTTTTAATGTGACAGTAACGGAACAACATATTATCAGTTTGGCTACTACTTTTTAATATTATTTTATAGGCTTTATAATAACATCACAAAACTAATTAGCAAAGAAATGTTCTCAATTTGAGATTTAGTTGGAAAAAGGACAATAAAATGTACATTTCCAAACAATGGTTTTTGAAAAATATATACATTAATTGTAACATTTCAGAATCTTGAAAGTGGGGCATGTCGTGTAGTGGCAGGTGAGAACAAGTATTAATGGCATTTTTCCTTATTTACCCTTTGTTAGCTTTTTCTTTTTTTTGCAGATTTTATTTTACATATTTTGCTCTTTTTACTTATATTATTAATTTTGTTTATGTTGCTAATTTTAGTTATGTTGTCAAGTTTGCTTTCAATGCTAAGTTTGTTTATGTTGTTAATTTTGTTTATGTTGCAAATTTTAGTTATGTTGTTAAGTTTGCTTTCGCTAAGTTTGTTTATGTTGTTCATTTTGTTTATGTTGCTAATTGTGTTTTGTTTTCTTTCTTGCTTACGTTGCTGTCATGATGTAATCAACTAGGCTAATTAGTCAGAAAGAAATTAGTCCAAGCTATTAGTAATTAGCTCGCTTAACATTTTCCTCATTTCAAAATCAACTTTATTTTGGCTCGCTTTGAGACCAGCCAAGCGAAACGAGCTATCCATTTAAATATAAATATCGTGCTACAATTGCAACAAAAAAACAAAGGTAAAAGTTCTCACTGCTGGCCACACTATCCCCTCATCACGACAGTTATTCATTTTGCGATATGCTTTATTTTTTTCATATCGTTCATTTGTTTTTTACATTTGTTGGTCTTTTATAGCCAGTTTATAATCACTACAATATATGGTTAGAAATATGTTCTGTAATATTTCAATAATGTATAAGCTGTTTCAATATAGCATATACCTTTGTCATTTTCTATCTTATAGACTACAATGCCATCCTTCGAGAAGAATACACCAATCTGATACCAGAAAGAATGCTGTGTACATCCTGTCGTCGTAAGCGGAGAGCCGTTCTTTTTTTTACCTTGCGGTCACCTGTTTCTCTGCCTGGATTGCGGCATATGCACCAGGGTGTGCACTCAGTGTGGGAAACATGTACACTATTTTAAACATGTTAAACATGGTCAGAGTACAGGTTGAATTTGTTGTAATTTAGATCGAAAATGTTATGACCATGGATTCTTGGAAGACAAACATATTTTCAAAAGAAATTCTATGTGGATTGAACAAAAAAAAGTTTCTATTATTACAAAAGAGCAGTCTCAAACGGTATTAGTAAGGGTGAAAAAAATGTTCCAATGATCCACTAAAATTGTCTTTTATCCTAAAGGAAAATTTCCATTTTTGAGTATTGGATCTATTTGTTTAGCCTACTTGAAAAAAATAGTTTCACTTATAAATATAGGTTTTATTTAATATTTTTTATTTGTAAATAAGGCTAGTGTGAGTTATTTGTTACGTTGTTAATACAATTCATATACCCTACACTCCTTGCAAAACAAACGAGAACAAAACAATGATATACAATAACTTTTGCAGTGTTGCACTATAATATTTTAATACTAAGTTAATGAATCTTGATAAAAGCTATTTAAATATAACAATATGGTTCAATGCTGATAATGAATCGATGTCTTGAAAGATTTTAATTTAATTTTTTGTTGAAATCGCACAAGTTGCTTGAATGATAACATGTTATCGCAATTATCCATCGATTAGTGATTATAGTGTTGATTTACTTTCGCCACAAATCTTCATGATTAGAGAGTTTAAATGGCATTAAAATGAGATTACTAAATGTCTGCATGTATTTGTAGATAATATTCAGACGTGTCTATAAAATACCAGAGCGTACGTAAAAGCAGTAAAGGTTAGGTGAAGCCTCGTGGTAATTTGAAGAAAACCAGATTATTACATTTTAAGCTTTTAACATTTTTCTGTTTTTGTAAATCGGAAATCTGCTGAAATTTGTTTTTCAATATAGGCCGTCCTTCCTTATTAAAAGACAAAGTGGGACGGGCGGGGCACATAGGACAAATATGAATTAAGGAATGATTTACAACTTGTAAAAAAATATAGATAATATAGAAACAAAACTGTTATAACACCAAGAAGAGTCCTTTAGGAGTTTTCTCTTGTCCAAAGGATATGTTTTTATAATAAACAGCAACAAATGGCTGGGAAAATACATTAGATTAATTTTAAATATTATTGCACAGATTAAAAATATCAAGTATGTCAAGGTCGGCAGATAGGTGCTATTGACCTTGCCCCATCAACCACCAATACGCCTCGTTCCATGACTTGCGTAAAGTTGAATAACATTTGAAACATGGCGCATACATAGATCAGACAGCTTCCTTGACTACGGTAGATTTTTTTTTTGTATTTTTTTTACCTCGTGTTTAAATTGGACTTTGTTCAAATAAAAAGTTGTGGGTTTCTCCTAAAACACACACGCACATGCACACAAAAACATAGGTCATATGACAGCAATGTATGCTACCGTGGATATTCTTGTACAAAATTGTGTACGATATAGTAGAACAGCAACAAAATAGACCTATATTAGAAGCCGAGCACTGCTTTCGTAGTCACGTTGGTTAGCACAGTCTTCGCCCCCCCCCCCCCTCAGGACTCGGGACATTTGTAAGTATTGTAATTCTTCCCTTCCCCCCCCCATGACATTTGTAAGTATTGTAATTCTGCCCATTCCCCCCCCCACCCCCCGGACATTTGTATTTAATGTAATTCTGCCCATTCCTCCCCGGACATTTGTAAATATTGTAATTCTGCCCATTCCCCCGCAGACATTTGTAAGTATTGTAATTCTGCCCATTCCCCCGCGGACATTTGTATTTATTGTAATTCTGCCCATTCCCCCGGACATTTGTATTTATTGTAATTCTGCCCATTCGCCTTCCCCCCGGACATTTGTATTTATTGTAATTCTGCCCATTCGCCTTCCCCCCAGACATTTGTAAGTATTGTAATTCTGCCCATTCCCCCCGGACATTTGTAAATATTGTAATTCTGCCCATTGCCCCGCAGACATTTGTAAGTATTGTATTTCTGCCCATTCCCACGCGAACATGTGTATTTATTGTAATTCTGCCCATTCCCCCCGGACATTTGTCAGTATTTTAATTCTGCCCATTCCCCGCGGACATTTGTAAGTATTGTAATTCTGCCCATTCCCCCGCGGACATTTGTAAGTATTCTAATTCTGCCCATTCCTCCCGGACATTTGTCAGTATTTTAATTCTGCCCATTCCCCGCGGACATTTGTAAGTATTGTAATTCTGCACATTCCCCGCGGACATTTGTAAGTATTGTAATTCTGCCCATTCCCCCCGGACATTTGTAAGTATTGTAATTCTGCCCATTCCCCGCGGACATTTGTAAGTATTGTAATTCTGCCCATTCCCCCGCGGACATTTGGTAGTATTGTAATTTTGCTCATTCCCCCCGCACATTTGTAAGTATTGTAACTCTGCCCATTCCCCCCGGGTATTGTAAGTATTCTAATTCTGCCCATTCCCCTCGGACATTTGTAATTATTGTAATTCTGACCATTCCCCGCGGACATTTGTAAGTAGTGTAATTCTTCCCATTTCCCCCCCCCCCCCCCCCGGGTATTGTAAGTATTCTAATTCTGGCCATTCCCCCCGGATATTTGTAAGTATTGCAGATCTGCCAATTCCCCCCCCCCCCCCCCCCACGGATATTTGTAAGTATTGTAATTCTTCCCATTCCCCCCTTGACATTTGTAAGTATTGAAAATCTGCCCATTCCCCCCTCCCGGATATTTGTATAATTCAAATGTTTGATACGCTTTTATTTCTTTTTTTGTAAATGTCTTTCCATTCTAATTTTTCAAAATATCTCTAAATTATTCATATTACTAAACAAAATTACCTAATTTATTCGTGTTATAACTTAAGGTCTTTCATTCCAGTAAAAAGCAAAATACAAGAACAATTATACTTATTAATTGAAATTTAACTCAATAATTTAAGACAAACATTGTAAAAAAACAAACAATACTTAGTATTGCACGAAGGTAGCCTATGCAACAACATTCAGTGGTAAATCATATTCTTTCAACGTGGCAATGGGGCATAAACTAGCTTTTAAGACACTTAAGAGGATGCACATATGGTCAATTTATTGTATTGTTAAACTAATCTTTTGTTAGAAGGAACGTTTATAACGTATAAGAAGAGAAAATAGTTTAAATACATTTATTATATAAGTAAATTTGTTAATAAGAAATAGTATGCTGCAGTCCATTTCAAAATTAGAACTTAAACAGTTAAATAATTTTTTTTTTAAAATTATTTTTACACAAGTATTTGTATATAACAAAATATTTATATAAAAAAAATACCGCTCCAAAAAGTTATTGTTGCTAGACTTATAAGGTGTATTTACATGTAGCTTTATGTGTATTTGTATGTTGAGAATTCACTCGAATAATATAAACAAATATTTTAGTGTTAAAACATAATATGTAGACTATGTGTTTTCTAACATGTTATTATTTTTTATGCAATACATGTTGATTTTTATAAATATTTTATATTATGATGCTCAACTCTACAAAATGATCATTTTAAACTTTTACATTTTAAATGGCAGCATTAACCCTTTGGCACATTATGGCCAAAAATGTGATATTTTCTATACACTTTCAATATTTATTATTAATAATACGGGTACATATTATTTTATTCAAACTTTTCTTCTATACCATTCTTGTACTGCTCATGTAAAGTATTAGTACTGGCTGTATGCTATTTATAAGATTGTATTTTTTCTTCATGATTTAGAAAAGTTTTATCATGCATTTTACTTGGGTAATAAGGTACTACTATAATGTTTTACATGGATGGGTCATTTCCAATTATTGTAATGGTTGTTGTTTATGTATATCCTAACAAGGATCCCAGTAGACTCTGTCTCTGTGGCATAGCTTTAGATCTAGCTTTAGTTTTCCAAGAAGTAGCTATAGTCGCCAATTTTGATGCATGGGGCAATTTGGCCGACCATATAATTTTTTTTTTCTGCTTTGCTTTAGTTTTATTTCAGAAATTCATTTAATTGATTTAATTGGTTCAAGGTTTGTTGTTGTCTTTATACTAAATTAAATTAGTTTCCTTTTTTATAAGTTCATATTCGAAATAAAACTTAATATTTTACTTAAAAAAAAAAACTAGCGTTTTGGGTTTTAGTTTTTTTGTTTCAACTTTTCAGTTTAGCATGATCATTCTTCTGCAAACAACCAAGTAAGATGTCACATGAGTTACAACAGTAACTAACCTACAACAATAGATTGCTTTTAATTCCCTCAGATTGTTCATATAACTAGGGCCTTCGAAACGTGTAATGCAATAAAACGAGAGTCTCCTCGTTTGGGGGGGGGGGGGGGGAATGGATGTGGGGAAAGGTCGGAGATTAGAGATTCGTTTGTACTGGGGAATTCTACGGTCTTTTTTACCGACCGTAAAGTACGTATTTTGTACATACAAATCTTGCCAGGCAGAACAAATGAAACTGAAAGGGGAGGCAGCCCTTGGAAATGGGGTGGTGGGGGAGGGACGTACAACGTACGAAGTCACCTATCGGAAGTGTAGAGGTGTTACGACACAATATAATTCGCTCATAAACATACGCAAATCTTGAAACGTAAGCATAAAAAAAATATAGGTAATATTAGATAGAAATACACTTATACCATGCATCAAAATATAATAGATATCAAAATAAAAACATGCATAATGGGCCGTATTGCTGCTGAGAGTTAACACCCTTGCCCCTTATACAAGTCAATCTTTTATGATTGACTTGTAATTTACAAGTCAGTCATAAAAGATTGACTTGTATAAGGGGCAAGGGTAATAACTTGTAATTTACAAGTCAGTCATAAAAGATTGACTTGTATAAGGGACAATACGGCCCATTAATATAATAGTTCCATGGGTAACAACACATTTGTGCAGCATCAATTCTTTCATCATTAGCCATCACTTATTGTGTTGATCAGGGTTCGGCAACCTTTTGATATTGTGCCAACTTAGGATTTCTAATTTATTCAGCGTGCCAACCGCCTAAAAGTCTTTGTGTTCCTTACTTGTAGGAGAGACGTATAAGTAAGGTCTTATTAAGGGTCTACCGCAAGCCATTGAAAATTGCTCTGCGTGCCAAGTAGGGCACGCGTTCCGTAGGTTGCCGACACCTGGTCTAGATAATACAATACTGGCTTCCAATTCCAGTTTAGTCTTATCATTGTGAACTACTAGTATGCTATTTTATTTTGCTTAATGACCTCACTAAATGACATCATTTCGTCAACGAATATGTTGGAAAAAAAAGCATAAGCTTAGTCCAGGCAAGGTATATAAATAGTGCTGAGAGATAGTTATTTTCGTTTAAATTACTTCAGCAGCCCCGTTGCATAAAAGTAACTAGGGAGTAGATTTATTAGATTTTAAAATCCCGTTATCTTCGGTTTTTTCCCCTAGAGCCATTTTTAGTTGTTGTTTTTTCCTGTCCAATATTAGTAATTGAAATTCTCACCAAACCTTCAACAAATGAGAACAGGGCACCTTTTAAGTACGTATGCGTTTTTATTTTTTTAAAATCATTTTGATAAGATTAACGTAAAATAAAGGGTGATATTTTAAGTTGTTGTAAACTGACATAGGCCCTTTTTTATTATAGGTCACCGTTAAAAGTCTACATTTTTAGGTCTAGTAGGTCTAGTAGGTTATGCTGTAATAGCGAGTATTACGTTTGTATTACAAAGGACAACATATTTTTTTTAAGAATTACACCTTTCAGTACATTAATCGTCAATGGTATAATGTATATGTGGCATAATACTAATGTTGCACTATATAGACCGAAACATTAAAGGGTGCTGTAATAGTAAGATATTTGTAATTGTTATCAACGTAGGTTGGTGGTAGGTTTCCTAATCAAGGGATACAACTAATAGTTTTGGTTGTGAAAATTCAGTCTAATGAACAATACAACTTGTTTAATTGTTTAAGAATATATTTTTTTATTTGTCTTAAAAGATGCACAAGAAAAGCTATTATATGCCTAGATAATCGTTTGATTGTATTAAAGTAAGCTGTAGGCCTAACTTGTAAGCTTATGTCATTTGAGGTAAACCCTAAAAACTAAAAATAACTAATCTAAAAGTTAAACGGATATTACGTTAGCAGTTAGAACCGATTCATCTCCCTCCTGCGGTCCCACACAAAAGTCTTATAATAACCAACAAAACTACACGCTAAAACATGCTAATTGTACGTATAGTTTATGTAAAAATGACATATTGTTATGTGAGTAAAAAGTCAACAGGTGTCGAGTTTAATATGAAGGCTTGAAATGTTCAATAAATGTGTTTTTTTGTCCATTTATATTTTTACTTGCTGAATAAAAATTAAAGTAATAGCATAGAATTTTTTTTTATTGGTGTTTAAAAAACAATAACACATTAATAATTAACTCTAGTCGATCTAAAGAGGGGGTCTCAAACACGCGGGCCGCATGTGGCCCACCACGTGGATTTTT
Source organism: Anisus vortex (assembly GCA_949126835.1). Classification (NCBI taxonomy): domain Eukaryota; kingdom Metazoa; phylum Mollusca; class Gastropoda; family Planorbidae; genus Anisus; species Anisus vortex. Next base: position 35,041,397 of record OX421496.1, read on the forward strand.
GTGGCCCGCCAGTAAGCTTACAAAAATGTACTATTCGTTTAGTTCAGACAGCTAGTACTGATACACATCAAATTTTATAGCTAGTTTTATATACGTAACATACTTAATAATAATAATGATAGTTCACTTTGTTATAATTCTTTGTGTCTAAATTGTAAATTTGCATATTATTAGAGACAAGCTTCATTGCCCGGCGTTGCCCGGGTGAAAAAAAAAACAGGACTTTATAAGGTGCAGATAACAATTTTATAAACTACAATTAAAAGAAAGTTATAAATCTTATATTTAAATTATTATTTTTTTACTTTTAGGAAAGTAATTTAAAATTAATGTTGTAATCGGCTAAAAAAAATTGGCAAGTATTTTTATTTAACAAAAATCTAAATTGCCTGTAGATTTACCGAACCCAAGTCGACCGCATAGCAGTCCGCTACGTTAACCACTAAACTAGCGAAGACATTTGTCCAATATGACAGTATAATTAGACAGTATATAGGTCTAGGCCTAAATAGGTCAGTGACACAAACTCAAGTGTTTTCAAATTGACCAATGGGGATCCGTGGGGGCACAAACACGATCTTTATATATATATATTGATAAGTAGTTTTTTGTTTACTCGGTCCGGGTTGTTTGGCGAAGGAGGGGGGAGGGGTGCGGTCATTGACACATGCCTTTATCCAAATTTGAGATCCCTAATCTAAAGGATGGAAATTCTGGACATCATAGAGTTAACAGGTTAATAAACAGTAAAACTCAATAACGATGTTAAAATTGAAAAAAAAAAAGGCTTACAATATAATATATATATATTGATTAGTCTTTAGTAAGTAAGTATAGTACTTTACGGACCAAGTTGATCATAAGGCTTGTGAAGCAGGGGCGAACTATGGGATTGCGTGGCCAGCACAACGCCCAGGAGCCTTTACTTTACCCCGACTAATGCCAGGTACTATTCAGAGATGGGTAGTCTCAGGGACACAGTCCAGTCCCCGGAACAAACCCTAGCTTTCACCAAGATTCGAACCCAGAACAATTGCTACGCCAGCCGAACTCGCTACCACTCGATAGTCTTAAATTATAAATTATGTAATACAATCTCATATTTAAAATATATATACACACAATGAATACAAAATAAAACAAGACTCTATTAATCAAGTTAGTCAACTGTTAGTCTATGTACTTTGTTATACAATGTCAATTTTTTAAATTTTTTTTTGTTACAATACTTTTACAAAAATATTTAAGACCGAGTGTCTCTGGATATATATTCACTGTAATAGTGAGACAGGGTTTGTAAAGGTGGCTGTGTCATTGAGCTAGCCACAATAATCCCCTAGAGTACCGCGGCCACGGAAACGGACTAACGTTGTTTCATCGGTCCTAATTAGGCCCAGTTTGCATTCACAAGCAAGGTCATGCTGAACATAATTTCAAGCCGACTCAGACCTTATGCTGAAAGAATCATTGCGGAAGAGCAGGCAGGCTTCAGGCTGGGACGTAGTACCACTGAGCAGATCTTTAACCTGCGAATACTCTGTGAGAGGCACGCGCACCAACAACACTTGTACCATATATTTGTTGATTTTAAAAAAGCATTCGACAGGGTCTGGCACGCAGCCCTATGGGCAACCATGAAACATAACAACATTAATGACAACCTGACAACGCTGATACGTAGCCTCTATGACAGGGCCACAAGTGCAGTCTTCTTCAGCAACAACATTGGAGATTGGTTTAGGACTACCGTTGGAGTACGACAAGGATGCTTGCTTTCACCAACACTGTTTAACATCTTCCTGGAGAGAATAATGTCAGATGCACTAGAGGATCATGAAGGGACAATCAGCATAAATGGCAGAAGGATCACAAACCTTCGATTCGCAGATGATATAGGTGGACTCGCCGGGAGTGAGGAAGAATTAGCCAATCTAGTGGAGCGAATGGACAAAATTTCCGCATCCTATGGCATACAAATCAGTGCCGAAAAAAATAATTAATGACTAGATCAAGATTGGTGGGCAGAGTTTGGAAACAGCAGCTTCAAGTACCTAGGAGCTATTGTATCCGAAGAGGGCTCCAAACCAGAAATAATGTCCAGGATTGCCCAGACAACAGCATCACTAAAGAGGCTCAAGACAATATGGAAAGACAAGAACTTAGCCCCCAGCACCAAAATCAGGCTGATGCGCTCATTGGTCCTCTCCATTTTCTTATATGCTTGTGAGTCATGGACATTAACAGCTGAGCTGGAAAAGAAGATAAACGCCATTTAAATGAGATGCTTCAGGACCCTGCTCGGTATCTGTTAGAAAGACCATATCTCCAACGAACAGATAAGAAAAAGAATACAACAAGAAAATGGAAAGTATGAAGACCTGCTGGCTACAGCCAAGAAAAGAAAACTGGAATGGTATGGCCACGTCACCAGAACCATCGGGCTTGCAAAGACCATCCTGCAGGGTGCCACCAGAGGAGGCAGAAAGAGAGGAAGTCCAAAGAAACGTTGGGAAGATAATATCAGGGAATGGACAGGTACACAACTGTGCGAGGGAATGAGAACGGCTGAGAGATGGAAGGAATGGAGGAGGCTGGTTTACATGTCATCTGTGGCGCCCCAACGGTCTAACAGACTACGGGATATGTAGATGTAGAGATGCATTCACAAAATATTTTTTTCTTTTTTTTCCATTCAATTGTCTATATATTTTAAATAATATTTATTGAAGGCAACTGTACGCTGTTCTAAGTCATGGTAACTTTGGCTTTATACAGAAAATGTTTTGAGTAGCAATAAACTGTGCCGATGGCAGGCTATTATTACATGCTACATTTTTTTAAATAATTAGGTCCTAAAATCTGGAGGATACAATTTTTTCCTTCGAAAAAATGAGAATTTACATTATTGAAGCAAAATCAACATAATATTAGCCTTCTGTTTACACTTTCCAATTTGCACTATTTGACCCTCTTACCTTGCACTAACCCCGTCACCCCCACCTCCATTCGCAATGCTGACAAAGTCACATTATGGTAATACTCAATAATCTATGGGAATATCTATCTTTACAGACAAAAACAATGCATGATGACGCTTACTTTTACCTCATTTCAGACTAACTTGTTGAAAACCTACGAAGAAACCGACTGGTCTTGAGGGTGGCAAATCTTACTGTCAATACGACGACTTCCGGTTCCAGCCCCTACGCAGTCTAATCCCTGCCGCCTTGCATGAGCTTTGGGCCCAGGGCCTAAAAATCTTTTATCGAGAAGGAACGACTTTTAAAAAGTATTAAGAATTTTTTTAAAGATTGTAGAAAAATAATTGTTCAATCGTTTCTTTTTCTTTCTTTATTAAAATATATTTTTTATTGTTGTTGTTGTTATTGAGACTACCTGGTGAGATGAACCAAGCTCCATGGCCTGCTAATGCTCTTTGGTTTGATGATGAGCAAAAAAGGCTTTCAACTTTTGTGAGGTATCCACCACAAGCAGCAAAACATCCAGTTATGTTAGCCCGTGATGGTTTTTTCTACACGGGGAGAAACGATGAAGTTAAGTGCCAGTTTTGCCGAAACCTGAAAAGAGGCTGGAGTGAGCTAGAGGAAATTGCTGAGGTGCACAACCAGCTTTCTCCATTCCTTGATATTATCTTCCCAACGTTTCTTTGGTCTTCCTCTCTTTCTGCCTCCTCTGGTGGTACCCTGCAGGATGGTCTTTGCAAGCCCGTTGGTTCTGGTGACGTGGCCATACCATTCCAGTTTTCTTTTCTTGGCTGTGGCCAGCAGGTCTTCATACTCTCCAATTTCCTGTTGTATTCTTTTTCTTATCTGTTCGTTGGTGATATGGTCCCTGTAACAGATAGGGCCTACCGAGCAGGGTCCTGAAGCATCTCATCTCCATGGCGTTTATCCTATTCTCCAGCTCCGCTGTCAGTGTCCATGACTCGCAAGCATACAAGAAAATGGAGAGGACCAGTGAGCGCATCAGCCTGATTTTGGTGCCGAGGGCAAGGTTCTTGTCTTTCCATATTGTCTTGAGCCTCTTTAGTGATACTGTTGTCTGGACAATCCTGGACATTATTTCTGTATATTAATTATTAATTGTATATTAAGTAAGCTTATATAAAAAATATAATAATCTAAAGGAACAAATGTTATAAATATCATACTCGTTATCGGGAACCGAAAATATGGTATATTGTTTGTTATTATAAGGTAGAGCTTTCTAGCCCAGTAATATTACCTACTAGTTTATGATTTTTTTATTTTTTTTATGTTTTAATTAAATAATTCCTCGCTGAAAATTAAGAGGCACTGGCGTACCGAAGGTTCTGGGTTTGAATCCCGGTGAAGGCTATGACCTGTTCCCTGGTCTGGAGGGTGTCCCTGAGTATTCCAAGCTCTGGTGTGTGCCTGGTATATTATCTTATTGTGCTGGCCACACCGTCACCAAGTATACCGAGGCCACATAAACTGGTGAACGCTGCTTCACAATCCTATGAATCGGGTAAGTCCGATGGTAAACTTGATACTGTACACTAAAATTTGTATGTTTTAATGTATTCATTTTTTTACACTGTTATTGTCACCTAATATACAAGTAACATTGTAATTCATGATTCATGCATAGTCTGATCATTGAACCAACGTTTGTTGCATAACTTGAACAGTTTTATTTACTTCAAAAAATGTTAATTTAAATTTGGGGTAATGTCCTACTTATTAGCCTACATTATTGCTTTTATCATTAATACATTATTATGTTATGATTTTTGTTTTGTTTCTAGTTACAATTATATTCCATTTTCTCTACATTGGTTGAGTCGTGGGTTTTTTACAAGTAGACTAGCCTAAGTCCTCACTGCATCTAAATCCGGACATGGCTGATAGTATTGTGAACAAATATATTTAGACGAAATTGAGAGGTGCATGTAAAAAAAAACTTGCTTTTATACTGTAAGCTTTTGTGAACTATACACTTATAATATTGGAAAAAGAAATAGCACTAAAATATGCTATTTGGAGCACGGTGTCCTAGATGACGTACCGAACGTCCTGGTTTCAAATCTTGGCGATGGCTAGTATTGGTTACCGGGTCTGAACGATGTCCCTGAAACTACCCATCTCTGACGGGTACCTGATTTTTGTTGGAGTAAAGTAAAGGCGGCTGGGAATTGCTCTGGCCAAATTATCCCTTGGCATGATGTGTTCACAGAAATTGGTGAAAGATGTTTCACTGGCCCCTTGGATCAATCTGGCCCCTTGAATCTTTGAATTTAAAATATGCTATACCCTACTGGCCACTGTGGCCGAGCGGAAGCGCGTTAGAATGGTCACTGCAGGTCTTAGGTTCGATGTCTAGTGAGGACTACGATTTGTTCTCGTGTCTGGAGGTTTCTCAGAGTCTCTGGTGGGTACATGTAAATAGTAGGGGTAAAGTAAACAAGGCCGGGCGATGTGCTGGCCATACAATCCCTTAGTATGCCGATGCTTTGCCGGCCTTACGGATCAATTTGGACCGACGGGATGGTTTACTTTGTACTTTTTTATGCTATATACTATTATATTTTTCATGTAAATCTATATGTTGGATTATTTATTTTTAATTCAAATATTATCTCAACATAAACATGTCTTGGTTTTTTAACACTAAACGTCATACATAATTGTCCTATGTTTTATAATCATGTTTCTTTGTACACTTCAATATAGTAGGTAGGCATAAATATTAATAAATATTACAATCTTAAAAATTAAATTTTTATTTTTAATTAATTACGAATATATCATTATGTTTGCTATTTTACTATAATTTTTACCGAATAATCCAGCGTGTTTATATGTTTTTCACCCACAAGAAAAAAACAGCTTTACTGAAAACTCATAATATATACCAACTTTTGGACTTAGAATTGAAAAAGAAATGATCGACATTAAAATTGAATTTAGATTTATAAAAAGATATTATATACCAAAAACTCCACCATGGCTTTTTGAAATCCCGCCTATAAACTTATAATTAAACCATAGAAAGAAAAAGGATCCTTGCATGAATATGTTTCAAGAAGTGCTACAAAAATACCCAAATTATGTACAAATATACACAGATGTATAGAAAAATGATACAGCAACATCTTCAGTTGCTCTTACCTCAAATAAAAATAAAATAGAAAATATAATTCCAGTATCTCAATAAATACTGCTGAAGCTTTAGCAATAAGTCTAGCATTAGACATTGCAAAGGAATCAGAAAACCAAAATTGTGTTATTATATCCGATTCGTTATCTTGTCTTACTGCTATGGGAAACTGTAATACCAGGAATATATCTGCCTTGTACATTTTGACAATATATCAATCGATATATGAAAGAGGCAAACGTGTCGTTTTCTGTTGGGTTCCTGGTCACGCAGGGATAGAGGAAAATGAACAAGTTGACGAAAAGACAAAAGCCGCCCTGTTGTTATCAGAGACTATTGTCCCAATACCATATCGAGACTTGAAACCCTTAATAATTAAACATGAAAGACAAAAATGGACTAACTTCTTGAAAACCGAATGCAATAAACTGCATTTTTTGGAAAACTCAAAAACCTGGCATGATACAGGCCAACTTGTTCGAAAGGAAGCAGTTATTCTCTGTAGACTACATACAGGACATACAAAACTAACACATTCCTTTCTATTAAAACAAGAAACGGCCCTAAAGTGTGCTTTCTGCAATGTCAACTTAACAGTGTCTCACATTTTGTTGGAATGTAATACATTTGGTGAAATCCGACGTAAATTCTATTACTGTAGAACTCTTCATGAACTTTTCAGCAAAATTAAACCAATTATATATAATAAACTATATTAAAGACATACAACTGTACAACAGAATTTAAAGATATAAGAACAATAAAATGGATACAAGAGAAACATGACAACAACGTTATCAAAAGGCCCTCGATGTTGATGGGCCGGAAATTCAACAATTCAATTAAACATACACAGATGTATAAATGGGCATTGTTAAATCGTTAAATGCTTTGGACACTGTTATATAACATAAATCATGCTAGGGTGGCTGCGCGGAAGCGCCGCAGGTCCTGGGTTTGAATCCTGGTGAAGAATATAATTTGTTTCCGGGTCTGGATGGTGTCCCTGGGTCTACCTAGCTCTGACGGGTACCTGACTTTAGTTGGGGTAAATTAAAGGCGGCTGGGCATTGTGCTTGCCAAACAATCCTCTAGTATGCCATGGCCACAAAAACTAATAAACACTGCCTCACCGACTCTATGGACAAGGTACTTTTTTTTTCAACCTACAACCCTAAATTATTAGTATTCTATAATAGAAGCTGAAATACCCTTTTGTTTAGGAACATTAATGTCAAAGACGCAATTTTTCGTATCGGATCTCCTTTGTCTTCTTTTAATACAACCTGACCGCAGAGATGTTTCTTGCATTCTGTGACAGTAATATATACGAAAAAAAAACATTGTTTTTTAAAATGTCAATAATCTTTCGAGATTTTTGCTAAAAATTATTCCTCAATAGAGCATTTGCAAAACGCGTAGCCTAGGTTTCTAGTTCAGTAAACTATGTAAATGGAAGCCTGGTGGAGACACAGTGGAATAAAACTGTTCTTAACCATGTCTATTTTACACCCAAAATATCTTGATATTTAACTGTGATGCTAGTCCTTAGCAGTCCGTTCACGAGTAAACAAGATTTGAGGCCTTTATAGCTTTTCAATAGCTCTTGTAAAACATTGCACAGCCTGCCTTATGCTTTACTTTTAGATAGTTAAGATAGGCTAACTTTCGACAATCGACATCTTCAATTAAATATTCTGCACTTACGGACTTACGGAACCTATTCCATTGATTTTTAATGGTTTAAATTTTAGCTTTGAATGTTAATTTTCAGCGCATGACAGTGTTTTATATAGATTTTTTACGTCATATTGTTGAAATGATGATCTTCTTCATTATAGTCTACTGTGGAAACCCCGCTATACCCGAGGAAAAAAGTCTACAATGTAAGGTTAAGTTGATATTTGAAAATAAACCTTATTAAGCCTATAGGAATAAGGCTATCATTTGTCATCACTAGACAAAGGAAACTAGCTTACGTGATTGCAAATGCCCTATACTTTACGCCTATTTTTTTTTAAAGTTTATCTATCTATATTATAGCCGCGTATACTAACTTTATCTGGTCCAAAAGGACTGTTGGCCTACACGTCAAAATACGGTTAACGGTCTGAAACTACGGCTTAGAGCCAGGACGAATACACATATGGAATATAACAGGTAGGCATGTCAAACCTTCTAAGGTTGCTTTAAACGGTTTGTACATGTCCTGGTCGATTGTGACTATAATATTTAGCTAAAAAAAATAATTATTACGACCACCTTAATATTAATAGCGCTTATGTTAACATATTCGGCTTTTTATATTTTAGGATTTTCCCAGAAGCACTCTATAAATAAGTGTTTTTTTTCGGGAATAATCTATAGACATAAACTCTAAGCCTACGTGAACCCATTGACCTCAATTTTTGTGTGCATTAAAGAGACGAGAAGTTATTTGTTGTTCTACGATGTGGCTGCATTTGATTTTCTAGTCTTTCACTTAAGGATACATTATTTCCTGTAAGTATTCCTTTATATATATATTTTACAATCATTTTAAGAAGTTTATTTTAAAAAAGAACGTAGGGTAACAGTGAAATGGGCCTACTAACAATAATTAATTCTTAACGTTTCTGTCACGGTAATAGCTTTGAAGCCATCATTTCAAAGTTATGTATAAGCTTATTGAAGATGATGAATGTTAGTTAAATTTTTTAAGGTAGTGTTAACTGAATTATATAATTTGTCTTAGAACTATGAAAAAGGGGGATACAAGATATTTCATAAAGAAATCCTTTATTCTAACCATTAATAATAAACTAAATTAATAAATGGTTATCATGTCATTGTGCATTTCTTTCATAACAACAAATAGGCCTAATCCTAATAATCGTGATCGCTATTTATGTCTATAGGCCAACACTAAACTTGTTGTTAGTCAGCTTTCTAATATTAAGCACATCTAACGGTAATAAATAGTTTAAATATTTGCAGAAATGGATTGTTTCGTATGTCAGAACGTACAACATTTTGGGTCCCTGATACTGCGGGAACAGGGTTGCCAGATGGCCTAACGGTCTTGTGGCCAAAACCGACTGCAAAAGTGGCCAAATTATGCTTTGTGTGGCCAACCTACAAATTATCTTTACACCCCCATGAAAAACTCTGCAGTTTTGTTAAACAAAAAAAAAATTATCCGGCGAAAAAAAAAATAAAAAAAATAAGTGAATAAAATAATTTATATAAAATATGCCGCCTACTGTGTCCATTTCCATATCCAGGGGTGGGTGTAGCATGCAATGGAAGAGTAAGGGGAGGGGGTTAATTATCACAGGGCTAACACTCCTGATTACAACAGAGAAATTGGGTTACTAGTATCATCCCAATAGGATGGGCATTCAAGGCCACCTTATCGTTGTAATTTCTAGTCAATACATCCTGAAAATACATGGTGAGGTCGGACATCGCCAAGCACTTATCTTTGAAACAACAAAAGGCGAGTAAATGTGAACGCATGTGTGGGTGAAAGGGGACAATACACAATAGATATGGGTTAATAGGAATGGCCTACAATGATTATAGGTGATGGGGCAGAATAACATCCTACAGCGTTACAGTAAGGTAACCAAAAATAGAACTTTAAAAAAAATAAAAAAATATTTTATGATCTGTGGCCGCATCTGGATCGACTGGTGGCCAATCCTGGACTCGTGGCCAAGTTCTCTGTGCCGTGGCCAAGCAACTTTCTTTGTAGCCAAATTTTGGACATTTTGGCCACGTACGTGGCCATCTGGCAACCCTGTGCGGGAATTGCCGATATATAACGGCAGCAATTTCCCTGGGAAGGTCATATTCCCCAATGAAATGTAATATTATATAAAGAAGTCCAGAAATGTCTGTGTTTGCAGGAAAACCCATTAGCCTATCTATATAATAGCCTTACATTTAAATAGAATATATAAAACTTAAACATCTCTCTTTCTCTCTCTCTCTCTATCTCTCTCTCTCTCTGACTCATTATTTTCGATGTCTTGAAAGACGTTTTCGGAATTCCCGATTTCTTGTTCTACTGCGCACTTCCGTTTTATTTAATCGCTATGACTTTCTCAATGAAAAAAATAATAATAAAAGTTGTATAGAATCTACAGCGAAACATTTAGGAGAACGTAGGAGCCTATAAGTCATTTAAGGCAGAGTTTTTTTATGCGCACTGAAAAAGAACATATTTTTACATATAAGATCAGGCGGTTCATCTTATTATAGTCTATGGTTTTAATATCTATCATAATAATATTTTGACGATAAAACTAACTTTATCTCCCTCTCCCCCCCCCCCCTCATCCCACCAATGTGTGCGTCATAGTCTATCTCTCATTGTTTTCGCTGTCATTACAACCATTCTTCCAAACAGACAACAAAAAGTGCTATTTTACATTTTGATATATTCTTCTCCATATGTAGGCCTCATTACAGTAAGTGGCTCTTATAATAACATTAATGACCAAAACATTGCACACACAATTTTCACCCAAACATAAGCCTACAATTTGTGTGTGTGTTGTTGTTTTTTATAGATTATGCGCGAGAATTAAAAACTCTAATGCGGTAACAAATTTACAGATCAATATAAATCTATGTAGGCCTAAACCATTCACATCAGTGGAAAGCTCTAAGCCAGTGGTTCCCAACGTTTTTTAGGCCGCTACCCCTTAATACACCTTCTAATGCTGTGGCGACCACCAGAAAAAAAATCATTTCTTCGCTACTTTATATTCCAGTATATACAAGTTTTCCGATGGTCTTTGTCGACCCCCGCGAAATGGTCGTTCGACCCACAAGGGGTCGCAACCCACAGGTTGGGAACCGCTGCTCTAAACAATACAATGTATGCGTTTTTGTTGTTGTTGTTTTTTACCGTCATGGAAAAAAAAGTATGTGGTGATGGGATTACGTGACCTGAGTGACGGCTACACACGATGCGTTGAAGTCTGAGATGTCGGATGGGCTAGACTCCGACTCTTCATACCCCTTCTTCACTGGCTCGGTTGTCTTGAGATGACGACAGTAAGCTAAACTTATAAAGCTTGCTACGCCCGATATTTATATTTAATGTGCTCACACACACATGATTCGAAACAAACCAGTTCTCCTCAAGTGATAAGATGACAACGTTTATTGTGAGAACTAAAGGCTAAAGGCTAAGCCACACTAGAAGCAAAATCAGTGATTCGCTGCAATTCAATTAAAAAAATCACGATGATTCCCCCCGTTTCTAATGTGGCATAGCGCGAAACAAGTCTGTTTCAGTAGTGATTCCCGATGATTCACAGATTTAGAACATGTTCTAAAATTTGGAGTCACGATTCTTGATTCAAGCTGTGTCAGCCAATGGAAAGCGGAATTAGATCATGTGATAATTAGCCTAGTTAAAAAAAGTAAACAAAGATGGCTGTTATTAAATCGTCCAGTTCGCTTAAAAGAACATTGTAAGCTCCATAAATCTTTCTTCTTTCGATCCACGGTTTAACCCACCATTTTCGTTTTCGATTTGTTTTTGCTTTAAGTAGAACAGACGCAGTGGGACATACCAAATTTACTTCGTCGTCACTGCTAGAATTCATGAGTCGTGAACATAAAATAGGGCATCATAGAACAGTCACTCTCAACACTTTCTTGATTCTTTTGAAAATAAAATTGCGCGTGTTTGTTTTTCTGTCAATCGTGCTTTACGTGTGGCATGGCTGATTGTGAAACAGCGTATTTCTTATTCGCACTGAAACAAATTATAGTGATGCGCTGAAACATGATTACAGTCAAAACGTCATTCTTGAGTATAGTGTGGCGTAGCCTTAAGCCACACTAGAAGCAAAATCAATGATTCGCTGCGATTCAATTTTAAAATCACAATGATTCTCCCCGTTTCTAATGTGGCATAGCGCGAAACAAGTCTGTTTCAGTAGTGATTCCCGATGATTCACAGATTTAGAACATGTTCTAAAATTTGGAGTCACTATTCTTGATTCAAGCTGTGTCAGCCAATGGGAAGCGGAATTAGATCATTTGATAATTAGCCTAGTTAAAAAAAGTAAACAAAGATGACTGCTATTAAATCGTCCAGTTCGCTTAAAAGAACATTGTAAGCTCCATAAATTTTTCTTCTTTCGATCCAAGGTTTAACCCACCATTTTCGTTTTCGATTTCTTTTTGCTTTAAGTAGAACAGACGCAGTGGGACATACCAAATTTACTTCGTCGTCACTGCTAGAATTCATGAGTCGTGAACATAAAATAGGGCGTCATAGAACAGTCACTCTCAACACTTTCTTGATTCTTTTGAAAATAAAATTGCGCGTCTTTGTTTTTCTGTCAATCGTGCTTTACATGTGTCATGGCTGATTGTGAAACAGCGTATTTCTTCTTTGCTCTGTGTCGTAGGTGGTTTGAATTTTGGCCTTACAGACACGTCAGGGTGCAGTAATGTGTACTCACACCCCCGGCTGGTCTAGTCAAGGAGTATGGCGCTATTGCAGTAATTGGTTATATATCGCAAAATTTATATTTCCATCAACTATTATTGATATAAGTAGGGCGGATTCACCAGCTTGCTACTTTCTTTAATATATCATCGGCCACACAGAACACATAGACTAATAGAACTATAAAAACAGTTAATAACTTGTGATGAATTACATCTATCTCCAGTTTATTGATTGAAAACAAAAGTACTAATGTCAAATATCGGATGATCTGATGTAACAAATGCAAACTAAATCACTAAGTTGTGCAGGTGAAAATAGTGGAAATATTTAGTGAAATTAAACTAGACTGGCTATACTAGCAGGGTATCACCTCCCCGCACCAATACCGAGAGATGTTTCCTATAAGGAGTCTCTCAGATGCACTGAAGAAATTCCAGTGTAAATTTTCTATTTCCTAGCTCGAATAATTTCTGGTTGGACATGCCAAACACGTGACTAAACTGGACCTTTTGATTGGCCAACATTGAACCGTTCCCTTAAAGACACAAGGGGGGGGGGAGAATATCAATGGCCAGCCTAACAATAACAGACTGAGTTTCCAAACTATAATTACGGAGGGGAACATTCCGGGGCGTTTGACACTATCCGAAATCTATAACGGTGGTCACTTTGCATGGCAATTATGTCATAGACCTGCCAGGAAAAGGGGGGAAGGACCGATGCGGTAGGAAAGAATGGGTCTCTGGGTGTGGTCTTATCTCAAAACTGAACAAAGACGGGGCTTCCCTTTACTGAGTATCTGAAAGGACAATGTCACTTCTAAACACAATAAAAGATCCAAGGGCTGGAGGGGAAGGAAAGGGAGGGGCATTGAGGTTGGGCCTCCAATCTCAGTTATCTTACACCACCTAGAGGGTCAATGAGACAGTAAAATCTCGACCTATAATTTTTAAATCTTCAAACATCGAATTCCTTAGTTTAAAAATAAATGTGACGAGCGTCACATATCTCCCCTCTTTTGAGATTTCGCTACGCATGTAACGAAATCTAATAGGACTAATTATAAGACTCAATATGTATTGCGAACCTATAACTGAATGGGAAATGCAGGGGTAGTAGGGAAATAGATGTACATAAATGTAACAATCTACAGTAGTTTACATATCTCAATAGTAAATATAGAAAAATCAAAACAGATAAATGCATGCAAAAGTAAAGGCAAAAGAATAAAAAAATACAAAGAATCATGCATTTATATACACGCTCACACATTCTTGCAATATTTGAGTGCCCGATCATATCAACGGATAAGCCGTGACCAAGAATCAGAGATCAGTCCAGAATATTACACAACTATTATAATATCGACGAGTATTATATATGTTTAAGAATTCACTGTTAAACTTAACCTCAGATATTGTTTGTTTTTAAATGAACTATTAAACTATTAAAAGTAACAGCGAGTAAATGACTCAAAAAGAGAACTAAATAAAATGTATTTCTTATGACTTCCCTGGTCGTAATTTACGCGTATTAAGGACAACGTAAGCTTATCCAAATCAAAGTTAGCGGTAGATAATTGAGCTATATTTTATTACTTTGAGTTATCAATCGGACCTCGATTATTGTGAGACTTTAGGGGGGGGGGGGGCGTAAGCAGTGAGCATTAGACTCAATTAGAGTTGCGCTAAACACAACAGACAAGTTATTTACAGCAGCATGGGGCGCGAATTTTCGTTACTTTTATCTCCCTACTTTGGAGAGTGTATAGACCTTCAACCTATTGAACTAGAGACTAAGTGTTAAATTGACAGATGGTTTTTTCTTCTTGTATGATTGACTAATACCGTTCAAGTAAATAGATCTAGGTTTAGCAAAATTATTACATGGGGCATATTATACGTTTATTTTTCTAGTAACGAAATTCTTTCGGTATATCATACTATTATCTCCGTAAAAGGGGTACCTGGCTAAAGGCATTCTATTTTTCTTTTCTAAGAAAGGTCCTACTTGTTCGCCAAACAAGTTAGAAGCGAAGGGGGTCGGCGAATTTAGTTTAAATTCCTCTGTGACCGACTGCAAAATACTGGATGCGAAACCGAGTAGCTAGAGTAAGCGTACATTTCAATGTGTTGATTATTCTTAATCATGGCCGGCGTTTGCTTAATACGAGCACGTTTTAGTTCAGTGACGTAAGCATAAAATAAATTTCCTTAGAAATTTCTGGGGCACTATGAGCATTATAGACATAACATTCTGAGATAATTGCCAATTGTGGCGATTTCTGAACAGCGGCGGTAATTACGGTACACCATAGGCATAGGTTACACTATGCGGGCCATACAAACTGCAATTGACGTATGGTTGGAGCTTAATCAGACCTGGAAAGTGATATATTTTTGGGTTGTTGTTTTTTTTAAAAGTGAATTCGCAGTCTCACACCCTGATTCAGTGACTAGCACTCAATTTATATCCCAAGGTATCCCGATAAACTCGCTATGCACCTACATTTCTGTGAGGGGGAATTCCCATATAGTCAATAAAGGGGAGGGGTCTATTTCCGTTTCAGGTGACAATGCCAGGTCTTCACAACAGTGGCGTCTGGCCTAAATACATCATATAGACAATGGGATACAGTGTGGTCCTTTCAGTGGTTACAGTAATTATTGTAAACTTCCTTGGAAGCGGCGGATTAGGCGTTGCGGATAATTGCTCATTTTCCTTTCCGTTAGCGAGTTAGCTATTTACGGAGGGCGGTAGGTTGACTTTAGATATAGCCACCTGTGTGGGCTCACAATAAAATATCCAGCCGTAGCTTGGACACGGATAAATGGGCGAGTTATAATAGTCTCCCCTGTGTTTCGGAGGGCGGGGACAGCAGGTAGCTGCCCGGGGCTGAGTGCGATTTGGTGCGGGGGGTGATACAAAGTTAATTATTGTTCTTGTCCTAACATGCGGTGCCCTTGGTCGTCCGCCTCCGAGTGTACTCGATTAGTTACAGGGTCAGCGATAACATATTTACTAGTTTGCTTGGTCCTAAAACATTCCTTACCTAAACCATAACAACATATAATTCTTCCCCACCGATTTGAACTTACAACCTGGCTATAAGGCTGCCCATTTGCTTCCACCGTGTTCATTACACTGGGCTATGGTAGGCCACTTGGTAAGGGGTTTGGCCCGATTAACAGGTGCCAATATGGGGCCGACTATGCTAAGTCGGTGTGGACACCAATGTAGGTCTCACTCCTATCATTGACGACCACGGGAAGGTGGTTTTTATGGGTCGGTGTTAAGGGAAATGTTGACTTACATGGTCGGTGAGTGTTTAGGGTTGCCCTGTCGGGGCGCTATTGTTGATGGGGAGGCGAGTGGGCTGTACATTTGCATTTTAAATGTTGCGTCCTGTTGAGGACAATTTCTATGCCAGATTAATTGTTCTTTACATTTATTGTTCTCGGTACTTTCTCTTCTAATGTTAATTTACATTTTAAAACCTGTGACGGGTTTCCTATCGTTTTACGGAAAATTATCTCCTACCTTTTTAATGAATGTAAATACTAATAACTCACTGTCAATGAGTCTTAATAGCTATGTCTTTTATTGAAGACTAAAATTATGTAACTCGTACAACATGATAATAGCTAACTGATTGACTGATCACTGGAAATTGGACACTGACCCACCAAGATACAAAAACGAACACTCACCTTGCGTTTTATTGAGACTTTCATTCAAAACCATACACTCTTGATACAGCTGGCTTGTGGTCCAGTGGAGTTAAGACTGCGGGCGTTGTATCTTGGGAGGTGAGGTAAGCAGAAAGATGTCTCTACGGCTTGTGACAGGCAGTGAACATGCGAATGTAGGTTAAAAGTGTCGCCTATGGTGTCAGGCACATACAGGTGATGTCTGTGTTGAAAAGTGCAGGCAGGCGCTGTCCACGGTGCCAATTGCAGGCAGGCGCTGTCCACGGTGCCAATTGCAGGCAGGTGCTGTCCACGGTGCCAAGTGCAGGCAGGTGCTGTCCACGGTGCCAAGTGCAGGCAGATGACGTCTGACTTGATCTGTACTGGCAGAAGACAGGTGTAGGCTAAGCAGTTTGATATGCTGTCAGATGAGGGTTCTGTGATCTAAGGTGACAGGTGCAGGCGGGTGACGAGTACAATCAGGTGTTGACAGGAGTAGCGGCTATCAGGAACGATGTGATGCTGTTTGTAGTGGTTGACGAAGTTGATGTTTGGCGAGCCCCCAGCGATATCTAAGCGTCGATTGTAATATTCATAGCTCCAGAGCGTTCTTTATGTAAGATGTGCATATCTGGCGTTCTTCGGGTTCAATCCGCGGCACGAGCCCACATATATGTCGTAGGTGGTTTGAATTTTGGCCTTACAGACACGTCAGGGTGCAGTAATGTGTACTCACACCCCCGGCTGGTCTAGTCAAGGAGTATGGCGCTATTGCAGTAATTGGTTATATATCGCAAAATTTATATTTCCATCAACTATTATTGATATAAGTAGGGCGGATTCACCAGCTTGCTACTTTCTTTAATATATCATCGGCCACACAGAACACATAGACTAATAGAACTATAAAAACAGTTAATAACTTGTGATGAATTACATCTATCTCCAGTTTATTGATTGAAAACAAAAGTACTAATGTCAAATATCGGATGATCTGATGTAACAAATGCAAACTAAATCACTAAGTTGTGCAGGTGAAAATAGTGGAAATATTTAGTGAAATTAAACTAGACTGGCTATACTAGCAGGGTATCACCTCCCCGCACCAATACCGAGAGATGTTTCCTATAAGGAGTCTCTCAGATGCACTGAAGAAATTCCAGTGTAAATTTTCTATTTCCTAGCTCGAATAATTTCTGGTTGGACATGCCAAACACGTGACTAAACTGGACCTTTTGATTGGCCAACATTGAACCGTTCCCTTAAAGACACAAGGGGGGGGGGAGAATATCAATGGCCAGCCTAACAATAACAGACTGAGTTTCCAAACTATAATTACGGAGGGGAACATTCCGGGGCGTTTGACACTATCCGAAATCTATAACGGTGGTCACTTTGCATGGCAATTATGTCATAGACCTGCCAGGAAAAGGGGGGAAGGACCGATGCGGTAGGAAAGAATGGGTCTCTGGGTGTGGTCTTATCTCAAAACTGAACAAAGACGGGGCTTCCCTTTACTGAGTATCTGAAAGGACAATGTCACTTCTAAACACAATAAAAGATCCAAGGGCTGGAGGGGAAGGAAAGGGAGGGGCATTGAGGTTGGGCCTCCAATCTCAGTTATCTTACACCACCTAGAGGGTCAATGAGACAGTAAAATCTCGACCTATAATTTTTAAATCTTCAAACATCGAATTCCTTAGTTTAAAAATAAATGTGACGAGCGTCACACTCTGAAACAAATTCTAGTGATTCGCTGAAACATGATTACAGTCAAAACGTGATTCTTGAGTATAGTGTGGCTTAGCCTTAGTGCTATGGTCCTACAAAGTCTTCTGAAGAAAAGTCAAACTGATATACATTGGTATCTCACATTAAGAAACAAATCATGCGCATAAAAGTCTTTAGTGTAAACAAAATAAAAACAAACAAAGAATAAAGCAGATAACTACAGCACAATAAAATCCAAACGAAGTCATATTGACTGTAACATAATATGGCAGAGAGTAATAAAAAAAAAATCTGTTTTTATACGGTCCGAGTATGAACAAAAAATGGCCGTTAGTAGGCGGGGTTTGTCTTAATGTAAGCTCGAGGCACTGAACTCACTTAACAAACACAATGTGAGAGGGTAGTTTTATTTCTATCAAACATTACCAAAGAAAATTAACGAAATCCAAAAAAAACCAACCAGTCAACTAGTGAAGACTGGAAAATAGAAAATAATAAAACACATGAATAGATTTAAATAAAAATATGAACTAATATGAAATTAAAAGCTAAATAAGACCTAATATAGCATACCAGTAACAATAATAATATGCATTTTAACTAGAGACATAAAGCAGTAATAAGAATACATAATAATTTTACATTAGAACAATAGTACTGGATATTTAAAAGAGTGCCAATATGAGAACGAGAGTGTCTAACCACACTTTAATCATGCATAAACCAACCAATGTAACAAATGCATAACAAGGTATGACTCAGAATCTGGGAGACCATGATTACCTGAGACAAAACCAACCCATTGATTTATACAAAAGTGTTGTTATCCAAGGCAGTACCAGCAATATTTAAATATTGTATTAATATAATATTGACGGCTTAGCCTACCCATAAGCATATCACTCTAGTTGACATAGTCAAGCGACTTGCTCATAATGTGCTACTCTTATCCCACAACATGCTCTTTATCTCTAAAACTGTTTCCCAACAATACTTCATTAATATAAAAAAAGCAATGTACTAAATGTAATACTCATACTAATAATTTAACTACCGGTAGTCTAAACATAGGCCTAATATGCTATAATAGCCTATACATGTAAAAGGGAATGGTTTAAATTTAACCAAAACAATAATTGTGACTTCCACTTCCTTATGAATTATGAAGTTATAAAACGAAATGAAAAGTATGCGTGAAGCATGGTGACCTAGTTATATTTGGCGCGCCACAGCTGGGTTGAAGGGACACTAAATACAAACGTGATGTCAACTCATTAATACCATACCCACAGTGGAAGTAAAAAGAAAAAGATAGATAACATGCATACATATATAAAAGTACCTTATAGCTTAAAATAAAATATTTACCAGCACTTTACATCAACCCATCTCCGCACACAGCGGCAAAACGAACTGTGACCAGACAACAGTTCTACTTTCCCACAGGGGAATGAACTCTAAAAAGGTTGGACTCTTCCTGTCAACACAATTAAAACATGCATTCATACCATCATCCACACTAGTGAAACAAACTTTAAAAGGCCACTGGCCTACATTAATGAAATCCTCTGTCAAAAAGGGAGGTATGTCCCACCTCCAAGAAATGTACCTAAACGCCCCCCAGAGTCGGGGATGGTTAAACAAAAAGGGGCGGGGTCCGACAGATCACGATTGTCCGTCAAGTCCTATTTCGTGTTTAAGGGGCGGGAATCGACTGAGGGGTGTGTCGGGAATTGTCTGTCGGAAGTACAAAAGGCTACGCCACAATTATGTATATTTGGATGGGATTGCTCCGAATTACTAATCACGATTCACAAAAAAAGTTGTTGTTATCATAAGTTGCGGAGGCGATCCTACAAAAGACTATTGACGGCTACGACCACCGTGTTACATACCTCCTGTGATAACAAAAGCCCTTAATGTGACGCGGAACTAGGGCATGAAATATAATCGGTGAGATTATCCACCCCGTCACCCGGGTGAGTAACGCCCAGGAGAAAGGTTACTATTTAAGCCGTGAGAGCGACCCTCCCTAGGCAAGAGACAAAAGGAGAACAAGTGGAGCTTATCCTATCCGTCAAATGGGGTGGGTGGCAGTCACGACAAGGCAGCGGGGGGGGGGGGGACGGGGGAGGGATGTAGCAAGAGGGGTCAAGATTTCGTCTTAATTTTAATTGTGCTCTAATGCGAGGTAAGTCATTCGATCAAACTAAACTATTTTGTTGTAATAAATTTCGCATCATGACAAGTGCTATAGCCTAGAGTTCTACAATAGCTCTACTAAAAGTGGGAATGACAGCGAGCGTTCAACCGTGATTGTCTGTTGTCCACGGCGAACAAATGGGTTCAGTCCCGTGCAACTGTATAAGCAAAAATATATTGTATGTTGTTACGAAACGGAGTTTCCTAATATTAATATTCTAATAAACTCCCTATTGAAATATTATGCCGAAACGCGAATGTAATGTTGGAGGAATAGTTGTTGATATTATTTATTTGCACAATGAACGCCTCCCTAAGCAAATAATTTACTCGGTCGGATGGCTCCTTTTAGAAAGTTCGAAGGTTGTATCGTTTTGAACACTTCCGGTCTGAGTATCGTTAGTCGGGTAATAGTTAGTTTTCCCTCTTAAATTACAATTGCATCATTATAGTCAATATTTCCGACAGGAAAATCGAATCTAAAAAAGTAGTCTATATCTAGCTAGTATTTAAAGCCGAGTTGGGCGGAATTCTGTCTCTTTTTCATTATGCCTCTACTGGAGTAAGCATATCGCTTCGCTCTCTGAACCACTGTAATGTTTATTAGGCTGTTGATTCGTAACATGGAATATGTGCATTTCAAACCTGTAATATGTGTCATATATTTCTATTTATCGGATAATACCACCTTTATTATTAAAGAGAATGTTCTCTTAACAAGTTAATATCCTGTTCTATATTTCATTCTTGAATGGATTTGTATATTATGTACCCATGTGAATATTATCACCCACGTTCAAACATTTGGAGTTAATAAAAGTTCATCGTTTAATCCATCTGGATTTATTACATTCTTCAATGTTAACTGTGTGTGCAGTTCATATTAACTTTACATAATTAATAATCTACTTCAACATTTACACGTATACAACTGCTAAGAGCCATTATTTACTAGCATTGTAATATAATAGATTCTACACTACTTGCTGCTAATGTCAACTCGCCTAGGGAGCTGTACTAAGACCACCTTAGACATAATACATTTATTATAAACATATTTTACTTATGCTGTGCTTCATTGAAAGAACAATAATTATAAATAATCGGATACCAGCATAATTCAGCTGTAATCAGATATTTAATGGGGGCTCTGAGCTAAATACATCATACATAGGCCTAATACTCACATCATAGTAAGTCATCTTTTACATCAATAATAACTATTTAATGAACTGGTTAATCTACAATACCATTGGAAATACTATGTATAAAGGATTTGGCCAGGACTATAAATAATATTTTAAATATTCAGTATATACAACAGTGTTGGGTGACCATTGGTATATCACTGAAACAACATCATTAAAACTGATTGATAAATTCAAGAATTATCATGTTGATGGTCAGCGATGTTGCACACAAAGTAATACATGCTTTAATTAGCAGGTTACGTAATAATGTATAGTACTACAAGCTTAATTCCCCGGGGTAAACTACAATGAACATAAAGCTGTAGATCTAATAATTGTAAAAATATATTTATTATTTACTGAAAACATTACGGTAATAAAATGAATTTAAAATAAATATTGTAGTTGGGTTAAAAATAGGCTTTTCTTATATTATTTTTTTTTACAAAACGTTTGGACTATACCTGGATGAGAATCGAACACCCATCTCCCGCAAGCGTCTAAAATATAATTATTAGATTTTACTTCCTAAATTATTCTTGGAAAGCTTTAAATCCTGAAATTCTTTACAATCGTAAAAAAATAAAATATTAATGGAAATTTTTAAAAAGTAGAATAAAGAAGTTATCAGAGGGAATTGATGCCAGGTCGCATGCCTGGCATTCGAATACGCCAACCCCTCAGCTAGGGAGGAAACATTCCGGAAGCGAGATGGCAAAAGTAAAATTTGAGACAATAAGCTCACGTGTCTTTAAATTATTCAATTGATAAAAGATGGCCCGCCCACTGTAACCTACTGATATTCTTTTTTATTCATTATTTTTATTATCTCACTTTTTTATTCACAGGATGTTAGCAACGTTTTACTTCAAAAAGTAAATTGGTATAAGCCTACTGGTTTTGAAAAGACTCAATACGTCTGACTTCCTTCGTTCTTTCATCCTGTCGCCATCAGCGGCGTAGATATTGTATGAGCTGACTGGTGCCGACCTTACCGTCGGTGGCCTCAAAATAATAATATTTTTTAAAAAAGAAAATAATTTGATAGTAATACTTCGTATTGGCTGTTCTGGATTCTTTACTTGCCAAACAGACTGTAGTAAACTCCAAAACAAAAAATATATTCGACACCTTTACCCAAAATTTTAGCCTAGTGCCTGGTGTGGCCTACATCCACAGCACTACCCTTACAACTCCACTGATTGCCATGGATCAAGGCTCAAGTCCATCAGCAGTGGAAACGGTTGCTGATCCTGGATATAAGAATGAAATTAATAGGCTTGCTAGCTATAAGAAGTTTCCTCAAGATGCAGCTTTACACCCGACTCAGCTGGCAGAAAAAGGTTTCATTTATATTAGCCAAAAAAACAAAGTCAAGTGCTTTTTCTGTGAAGTACGTATAAGCTGTTGTAAAGATCAAGAAGAAATTGAGAAGGTCCACAGGCAGCTATCGCCAAAGTGCCCTATGGTCACACATATTGTAAGCTCAAACATTGTTCATTATAATACACTGTCGGAAACAACAAAGATGTTCCAAGCATTGTTCAAACTTCTTTTGCTTTTACCAGAACTGTTAGAAGCTGGTTTCCATTATATGCCTAAAGGTAATTTCAAGTAAATAAAAAAAAAAAAGTCTGCTATTAAAACGTAAAAAAAATATATTATGGTAGTGTCGCTTATAATTATGAGCGTCGTGAAAAAAGAGGTGGGGAGGATTACCTCATTAACTACAAAATTTGTTTCAATGGTTTCAGTTAATTGTGACATACATCTTTCATAATTATTTGGTAGACTGGTGGCTTGATCTTTTGTTGAATTGCTACGGCCATCCTTTGGTCGGATATATACTTACCTGATGTTTTTGGGTTGTTTTTATTCTGCATCCAAAATATCAGATTCAATGACAGTTTCCTTGGTAGAAGACTGACATTCTTCTACAACGCCACGATCTTAACTAATTCCATCTTAAATGTTGGTTTATGAGCAGAAATGAATTTAAAAGCTATATGTCTAGTATGTATGCCTCCACTCTCTAAAAAAAGTATATATTGTAAAAAGCTATCAAAGTGAAAAGATAGCATCAAACATGAAAAGATAATGTTGATATATTTCAGTATCGGTTATAATATCTATGTCTAATGTGATTTTAAAATGCTACAAGTCCAGTTAAGTTTGAGAAACTAAAAAAAAATTATTGAATACTGTTTCCCTAATAACTTTCTTAGCGTTCCGCTTGAGGGTCTCAAGTAAATTTTTTTTTTTTTTTACAATTTTCAGCCAATTTTGTAGATATTATAGACTGTGTGAAATGTTTCTGCTGCGGTCTTGAACTGAGTGACTGGAAAGCTAATGACAGCCCTTGGGTGGAACACGCCAAGCATTCACCGAATTGTGTGCACGTACTCAAGGTGATGGGAAAAATGTTTGTTGACAAAACACAACAGTTGACCAATTGCCAAAATCAGGTTAGATAAAAACACATTTTGCTGATATGTTAATTGATTTTATAAATTGTCACCTTAAGCCAATACAATTTTTGTAAGGCAATTAAATACGGCATGTAACCTACTAGCTTGGTACTCTAGATGTTAATTGTTTCTACGTAACATACATAATAATAATGATAGTTCACTTTGGTATAATTCTTTGTGTCTAAATTGAAAATTGGCATATTATTCGTGATAAGTAGTAAATGAGTAAAGATGTATGAAGTTTTTTTTTGTTAACTAGACTCGGGTCGTTGGGGTGAGGGGGGGATGCGGAACTTGACACATCTCTTAATTAAGTGATAAAGTGACGCATGCCTTCATCCGAGTTTGAGACCCCAACTCAAGACTTTCATTGTCAGACTATAGTACGTTAGACCGCTTGCTCTACTTTTACTCCCTTTCTATTAACTTGTATTTTTTGTCTGTCTGCTTGCTTGCTTGCTTAGATGTTTGTTAGCAAAACTTTGCATCAATTTTTCCACCACTTCCCGTCGTCCAATCGAGCTGAAACTTGGGTCGCAGATTTGTCCAGACTAACAATACATTCTATCAAATCGTCAGCATCATAGCATTTGGAATAGTACCTTCGACCAATTGCGAATCGAAGAAAATGGAAACATGGCTGCCTCTACCGGAAGAGACGAAAGTAAATAAACTTTTCGGATATGTTTGTTTTTACGAAATAAATAAAATGAAAACTACACAATATAGCCGAAACAAAGCGAGTTATCTTTTTATGGTTTTTGTGAACCAATGCTAGAAAAAAAAAATTATGTGGAAATTCATAAGGTATAATATTACTTATATTTATTTTAATCTATCAAAATATAAATTAAATATAAACTTAGTTTACAAAGAAAGGGAGTATAATAAAAACTGTGTTTTTATGAGTTAATTTATTAGAGCTTAAAAGTCGTGTTTTCCGTGCCAGCCAATAACGCTGTTCAAAAGACTTCAGCTGTATACAATTTTCGATTTTAATATTATAAAAAAAAATCTTATTGTGATATAATAGTATTATATAAACATTTAGGTCGCTAATTAGTGGGTGGGGGGTCTAAGAGTTAGTTCTTCCATCCTTTACTGCCGCTGCGCAATAATTTGACATCACCATTTAAGGCGATCAAATTTCACTCGCTTCTTGGAAGAATATTCAAATGTATAGGGTTATACTATTAAGTGGTGTACAGGGGGAACCTTGTTAATAACACATCATTTGCAATAGACATAATAGGGAAAAACATACGTTTCAAGCTTAATAGTGGACCCGTTCCCGCCTTTCCGAATAGAATATATAAGCCTTTGCCAGCTGAGCACGGGAGCGCTTGAACTGGATGACGTTTCGTGTATTCTCATCTCATTAGGCTTGTATATAGTTATTAACACTGTTTGATTCTTGCTACGATGTTTGGATTCATACTACTTGTATAAAATTGTATTAAAGATATTTATTTATTAACTAATTACTTCGCGTTGACTCGTTGCTTCAAGTTACAACTGATATGTCTTGCATATTTGATCAATGTACAATATCACCACGAACTAGGATACTTTTCATCTACAAGTACTCATTTAAAATTGAATTACTGTTGGAAGAAACTGTCCGAGGTTAATAATTGAGGTTGAACCTTGGACAAGGGGCAGTGTACGGATGAAAAAGAATACCATTGAGTCAACCCTAGACGACTGACGAGTGCATTACGTGCAGGCTCCATTGACCACGGGATAGTGGTTATAACATTATATATTACTGTTAGGTTACAGTATAGTGCAGTGCATAACTATAGTTTAAAACACCCTTTTATTAATCCCTCGACAGAGTTTATCTTTTAAAATACTTTAATTGTCGGGACACGACTGTTTATTTTTCTTCGTTGACTAAAATCTAATTAGGCTATAAACGCCTCACTCTTGAGACCAGTGTAAACCAGTTTAGGAACAGACGCTAACGCGGAGGAATATGCAATCAGCCTCCGGCACTACTTCGCGCCCTTTTGAGGTACTATATAAGTTAGTCACGCAGAATATTCTCCCTCTTCCCGCTATGTAGATTCTGACAGAAGGACGCTACGCCTTGTACACTCATTATCGCCATTTGTAATTCTTCGCTAACATCGTTTGATTTGCAAGTTATAATAAAGTTTCTTAATTTATTAAACAGTCAAGGAGTTGGTTTTTGAATTAATATTATTATTGAGAACTTTTGAATGGTATCAGGACAGGTTAACCAAACTTGGAAAACTGCTGCAGACTGTTTATCACTCTCAGAACGAAGTGAGTTCCCGCTGGCCTTAAAAATCAAACCCTAGTCAACCGCCAAAAGAATTGGAGTGAAAGCTACAATTTAACATTACATACGCTCCTTCTATAAAAGCTTTCTTTTACAATTACACCATGTAACAACATTTTTGTTTATGTTAATTTTATCATGTTTCTTACATTATTTTGGTATGCTGATCGCAATGGTACCATTGGTTTTGCTCTATCATCAAGATATCTTGAGAAAAAGTATAAAGTATATTTTGGAGTTTTCGTATAAATAATATGTGTAATGCATTTATAACATTATATATACATACTGATTTTTTTGTCTATTTTCTATATAATCCCACTTTTCATATTACTTTTCCTATATATGTTTATTTATGTTGATTTAGAGCTTTTTAAAAAAATAGTAGCACATTTTGGGTACGATTACTTAATAATGTTAACGATGGAGCCCCCAAGCATCTAAATCAAAAATGGTTCAATCAATAAATTTGAAACTTTCTACATTTTTTTATAAAGAGATATTTTATAACATGATTACTTAGACTACAGTAACTATTACTACTAAGTCCCCTTATAAATGAGGAAAACTTTGTAGTTTTTTTTCTAAAGATTGAAAATTCTGTTAGTGACTTAATTAAATATAAGTAAATCAAATTAAAAGAAAAAAATTGAAACAAAGACAAGTAGAAGCGAAACGCCGTAACAAATCAAAGAAAGGTACAACGTACAAAGCTGGACAATTTAATGTTTAATGTTGTTTTTCTGTTTATGTATATGTCATTTTTGAAGAAATATATGTTTGTGGTGTAGTCTACTGTAAAAAAAAATTAAAAGAATGGAAAGGTTTTTTTCAGTCATATTTCTCTAAATGTTGTTTTTGTGGTAATTTGGTCAGTAAAATCTTAACATTTTTACAATCCTTTAAGATATGTTAATTAAACTTATAATGATGATGCATATATATATATATATTGCAGGTATCTAGCTAGTTACTGTTATATTTGTCTCTTTCATAATATTTTAATGAATATTATTTATGATTTATAAAAAATTTTGGGGGGCAATTGATATACACCAAAATGAAAAAAAAATGATTTCATAATTTCTTAAAGAATAACAACCAAAACTAGCCAGGTACCCACAAATACTATAATACAACAAATTTATATTTAAAACTTCCATAGAATCATCTTAGTTTAGAAAATTTAAAGATTTAAAAAAAGATATGTTTATTTTTAAGATGGCCGCCATTTATGTTTATTTTTAAGATGGCCGCCATTGCCATGGTAACCAATACTCGAATCATTATAAATTTAATTATTTTTTTAGTCTATCCTAGTCATATATATTATGGGGGTTAAACATTACAGTTTTTAACATGTAACTACATGATATAGCTTAATAATAGAGCTAACCCATTTATTGATTTTTCGGTTTTATTATTAAACGGTTGATGCAATTTAAAAAAAAAAACAATGTCATATTCAGACTCAGCATACTCAAATTAATTAAGAAACATCAAAAATTTCGATAAACAGGGAAAAGTTTTTTTTTTGTTGCATTGTGTTTGTCACGTGGCGGGGGTGATTAGACCACTTTATCACCACGTAAACTTTATAATTTGGGGTTAGTTCTGCACCTGAGCCTCCTGTGTGTCGTGCCTTCTGTATGATTAAGTAAAAGTGACTGAATTATGTCACATTGTGTTGCAGGCTCGTATGTGTATTCTTTCCTTCTTATAAGAGTGGTCTGCATAAATAGATAAGAGATGAATTATTCTCTTTCTATAATTGTTGGCTGCATTTTGTCATAAGGGATGTTCGAGGTACTGCGCTAGAGATTTACGTATTGATGATCAAATTTATATTTAAGTGTTGAATTCCACGGCTCGTCTGATGTAATTTTGTAGAGATTTGGCTATGCTTAACACATATACTTCACAACATCGATTGTACAGTCACTAGAGAACACGAGCGAAAAACATTATATTCTGAACTTTATTCACATGAAGACTGAGTATACCGTTGCATATCAATACATAATATCCTAGGTACATAGTCCAACAATATAAGCAGCAAAGATTTAGATACAGGCTTAGGGTCGGAGGGTCAATAGGGGCCAAGAGCAGCCCGAAGGCACGCTCTTTTCCGCTCGACCTCCTCAGCTAGACTGTCCGTAAAACTACTCAAACTACTCGTTAAATCTATTGCTAAAAGCATGAATAGTAATAGTCACGTGGTATAAAATGGGAGGATCGGGGGCAACGTACACGTTTTCTTAGTCTGGTTGACAGGAGTAGGGGAAGCATGGGGAGAGGGTTGGGGGATGGTGGGTGCGAGTGGCGGTGAGGGGGAGAGGGGCGAAGAGGCGGTCAGCCATCCAAGGTAATTCTTATCTTCCGGCGGCGCCTTTGTTTAAGCAACATAGGGGATTTTTTACCAGGGAAACGAGCCCTTAGAGGTCTATTTTCATATACATGTTATAAGTGAGGAGGGACGGGGTGGGGGAGCGAAGGTCAGAGACGGTGGGCTCAGGGATGACCTTGACCTGTTTCTCGATTGTCCGTGGTACGGGAAGGGGGGGGGGCGAGAAGCACACATGTTACACAATTTAGAATGGTGGGCATAATGTAGACTTAGTAACAATGACAATATACATGAACGGAAACTGAAGTCAATACAAGTAATATACTTATGGGCATGCAGAACATATACATAAATGTAAATAAAATTCAATGCAAGCTAAATACTTTAATGTTAAATATAGAGATAGAAAGGAAAGACACATTCTTACTCCAATCAGACATGCAAGATTGTGGCGCATAATGTCAGTGGTTTCTACGTACAGAGGAGATGATTATAGTATTATCTTATATGAGCGGATTGCATTTAAAACCTTTCTAGTTCGTGTGACGTTAATCTTGCACAAAACGCCACAGTGTTATACATGAAAAGTAATGAAATTACGAAATGGATACTTGAAAACATTTACTTTTACAAATACATTATTTTTAAGTTTTATCTTACCTATAGATCTAATATTTATTTAAATTCTCCGACAACAACTGTGATAGCCATAGTTTATAGTTTTCATTGATAAAATCATTGCTAATTACTAAACCGGAAGCCGAAACAGTAGTTTTCAAGTCATCAAATAGCAGAAATATCAAAGCAAGCGGTCCATCTTATAATAGTAATTTATTGATGGAATGATAACTAATTAGACTCCTGTTTTAAGTTTAAATTCCATTAATAAAATTAGAAATAAAACATTCACAGATAAGAACTGTAAGCTCTGAAGTAAACTGATTATGTTGGAGGGTTTTATGACACAATTTCAACACAGATTCAACACACAATTCAAGAGTGTTTCAGTTTATAAATTAATAAGTAAGAAAACGTGATAAAACGAAATCATGAAATATTTAGCATGAAGATCGAAATAATGCCGTATTGCATTGATTATATCCAAAAACTTCACACTTAAGCTACTTAACGTTCGTTGTGTGGCAAAATATAAATTGTCTATAAATGGTCTATTATGGTAATTGAACATAAAAAAATTATAACTAACCATAAAACTATTGATTGAAAAGTACAAAAACTTCTATTGCATGATAATGTGTATGTTTGTGGTTTATATTTATAGAATCATTTTGTTTCCTTTTAGCTTTTGACGATATTGCCTGCTTTATAGGCTTTATACAACTATCATAGGCCTGTAAATAACATGTATAGTGTGTTTAAATATTAATAGAAATCGTGTTATTAAATAACACCCAGCATAAAAATAATAGTAAATATATGTGCAATAGGTAAATAGAGAGGCAGAGGAAAAGGAGACTGCGCCATCGTTCCTTTAGGATGGAAGAATGCCGTATATACATATATCTTCTTCTATATAATAATTACCCAAAGAAATGTATCTGTCATTCTGGAACGCTTAGCGACTTGGTTTCGAGAGTACAGACAGATGACGCAATTGTCTGTTCTACGCACTCACCACTAGCGTGAAACCATTTTTTGTTTTGTTTTGTGTCGCAAGTGCGAAAATTAAGCACTAAATGACACCAGCACTGAAACCACCGACGCTTTACGTCATTTTATGAAGTGCAAACAAAGATCCGGTATTTTACTTAATAAACAAAGTAAGGTCATATATATCGAATTGTTTGGTTGGTATAAACAAGTTCGGTCTAACCTGAATCACTTCTGGATCCCATAAATTATTAATCAAGTTTAAAGTTTGTATTTTGGGGATAGATATATCTATATCATAACATATATTATACTTGCGTTATATAATATACTTGCGTTAAATCAAGTAAATATCACAAGATCTAATGGATACATGTGATGATGATGATGATGATCAGTCAGCACGCAGGCGCCGCTTAGCCAGAGAGAGGAAGGAGAGATGGAAGGCTCGCCAACGTCGAGAATCGCTGGAAAAAATTAAAATAGAAGAAGCGAAATCAAAACGCCGAAAACTTCTATTAGAAACCTCATTACAGTCTCAAGCGCGTCGAATGGCAAATGCCGAATGTCAAAATAAGAGGCGAGAATCTGAAACTTCCGATGAAACAAAAGCACGTCGAATTGCAGATGCCGAATGTCAACATAAGAGGCGAGAATCGGAAACGCCCGAGGAAACAAAAGCAAGAAAAACTGCAGTTGCCAAATGTCAGCGTTTAGCACAAGTGCAGCTAAACCATCAGATTAAAAAAGATGCTATTCACTTCAGAGAGAACTGCGTTGTGGCACACAATTGCGGTCCAATGACGGAAATCTGTCAATTCTGTCAATCAAAAACTTCAAGGCTGAGCTACCATCTGACACAAAATTCACCAGTTGTAGCCACAAAGGAAAAGTTAAACTGCCCAAACCCAAGGTTGAAAACGATGTCGAGCTGGCTTATCCCGAGTTTCTTCGCCGACTTCTGACTGACACAACTCATCCAGATAGTAGACATTTTCGCGAGAACATAAGATCTTACAACAACGCAGTGTCATTTGCTTCAATGGTTGCCAAAATCATTGACGTGCAAGGAAGAGGTCCATACGTTTTCAAGATACATGGTCAGACGTACCACAAGACGTCTCATCTTCAGCCATTAACACCACAGGCACCACAATATGCCCGACTCTACGTACTGGACAGTACTCAAGCCACTAATATTCGACATGAACATCTCGCAAATGAACAGTGCCTCCCACGTATTATGGATCAAATTGATCGTTTTTTTCGACAACACAATAGAATTGCGAAAAGTTATCAGATGATGCGAGAAGTAGAAACACAAGCATTAGAACAAGCAACACAGAGGGGAGATTAAATTCCTTTGGTGAATATGGTATTTCGGCGAGATCGTCACTCAGATCCACGGTGCTTCAACACATCAACGTCGAACGAAGTAGCTATGGTATTTGTGAATGAAGATGGTGAACCTCCGTTTGAGCGTGACATTCGCATCTACCCGAGAAACCCCGCCGATCCTAAGCAAAATTTTATCAGCATAAACATCTTGAGCCCCAACTTGGATCCAATGTCGTATGCACTCCTGTTCCCATACGGCGAACCTGGTTGGCAACCGAACTGGAAGTGCGAAGCGTACGAAGGAGCAGTACTTAATCGTGTGCGTACAAAAGTCAGCATGTTACAGTTCAAGGCAGCCCAAACAGCCATTCGTGATAACTTTAACCCAATTATAAGTGCTGGCAAATTAACCCAGCAATGGTTGGTAGATTCATATCTTCAGGTTGAAGCAAACAACTTAAACTATATTCGATTGAATCAACAATCATTACGAGCAGAATGCTATCAAGGACTTGCCGATCACGTGGAGAATTTGGCTCTCAATGCAAACATAGCTGCTGGTTTAGCAGTTATCCTGCCTTCCAGTTTTGAAGGGTCGCCCAGAAACATGCGTGAGCGCTGCAACGATGCAATGTCCATTTTCGCAAAGTTTGGTACACCTGATCTCTTCATTACATTTACGGCTAACAATAACTGGCCAGAAATCACAGAGAATTTGCGTTCCGGTGAACAAACAAACCGTCCTGATTTGGTTGCCCGTGTTTTTGCCATCAAATTGAAATCGTTGATGACAGACTTGATCTTGCATGGCGTCTTTGGACAAGCAAAAGCCTTTGTGTACACTATTGAATTTCAAAAGCGGGGATTACCTCACGCTCATATTTTGGTGACTTTACGCTCCGAGGATAAGTTTATAACCGGAGAGCAAATCGACCAATACGTCAGCGCCGAAATTCTAGATGAAAAAAGAAATTCTTGCCTATATGATATCGTCACAAGATGTATGATGCATGGACCTTGCGGCAAAAACAATCCTTTCGCGCCTTGCATGGAAGATGGAGAATGCAAGAAACAGTTTCCAAAACAGTTCAATGACACGACAAAGCCGAATGATAATGGTTATCCGTTGTATCGGCGTCGCAGTACTGTCACTGCAACTGTAAGAGGAGTGATGTTGGACAATCGTCACGTAGTGCCATACAGCCCATACCTACTACTAAAGTACAATGCACACATTAACGTAGAAATTTGCACATCCCTGAAAGCTATAAAATATATCTACAAATACATATTCAAAGGGTTTGATTGTGCAAACATCGCAATCAGATTAGACGGCGAGCAAGAACTTAGTTACAATGAGATCACTAACTACATTGAAGCTCGATATATAAGTGCACCAGAAGCAATGTGGCGACTTCTTGAATCAAAAATGCATGATCATTCGCACGCTGTGCAGAGACTGCCCATTCACCTTCCTAATAAACAACGCATTATATTCGAGGAAGGTCACGAAGAAGAAGCTGTGCTGGCAGCAACAACTGGCCGAACGAAATTAGAGTCATGGTTTGAGCTGAACGAAATTAGAGTCATGGTTTGAGCTGAACGAAATTAGAGTCATGGTTTGAGCTGAACAAAACTGATGAAGAGGCACGACAGTACCTCTACGTTGACATCCCATACCATTACGTCTACCAAAAGGCTACCTGGAAACCACGAAGAAAAGGATCAGGAAAAATAGTTTCGCGCATGTACACTGTAAGCTTCAAAGACGAAGAGCGATTTTATCTTCGATTGCTGCTCCTTCATGTCCGTGGAGCGACAAGTTTTGAAGCGATACGCACGTTCGACGGAGTGGTTTATCCAACATTTAAAGAAGCTGTATCGGCCCGACGACTTCTTGAGTCAGACACTGAGTGGGATTACTGTTTACAAGAAGCTTCCACCTATAAAATGCCAAAGCCATTGCGTGAAACTTTTGGGTACATTTGTTGCTTCTGTGAACCTTCGAAACCTATTGACATGTGGAACAAATATGTCACTGACTTTGCACTTGATTACATGCGCAGTTTCACCGATGACGTGGCCATCAATATGGCTCTTCATGATATAAACACAATTCTCAAACAACACGGACTGTCTTGCTCGCAAATCGGCCTGCCAACACCCACTGGCTTAATATCTGAAGTGCAGCTCTACGATCCAGTTGAAGAAGCACGAGAAGGGGACCAACGTATTAGACTGTTGAATGACAAACAATTGGATGCATTCCAAAGAATTATAGGTGCAATTGATAATAAAAATGTTGAGAATCGCTGCTTCTATCTCGACGGCCCAGGAGGATCCGGAAAAACATTCCTTTATACAACACTAATGGCATTTCTCCGTGGAAGAGGACAGAATGTTCTACCGTTTGCTACAACAGGAATCGCTGCAACCCTTCTGAAAGGTGGAAGAACCGTTCATTGTGGATTTAAGCTTCCTGTTCCATTGACAGATACTTCAGTTTCATCGATGAGACCGAAATCTGCAGATGCCGACGTTCTTCGTCAAGCAACGCTCATCATCATTGACGAGATTACAATGCTGCCCAAGCATGGTCTACGGTGCATCGATAGGCTTCTTCGCGAGATAATGAACAATGTTGAGCCATTTGGAGGAAAAGTTTTTGTTGTTGGAGGTGACTTTCGACAGACTCTTCCAGTGGTGATAAGAAGCACACGAGCTGACATTCTTGAATGTTGTATCAAGTCAAGTATTTTGTGGAGGTGTTTCATACAACTATCATTGATGACAAATATGCGCAGCGAAGGTCAAAGCGAGCACAATGATTGGCTTCTTCGTGTCGGAAATGGAAATCTGGAGCCAGTTCCAGGAATAGATTGCGACAATACAATAGAAATTCCTCAACAGATGATAGTTTTCAATAATATTATTGAATCCATCTTTGGATCAAATATTCATCAGCTGTCTGTCAAGGAGTTATCAAAACGAGTCATTGTTGCACCGACCAATGAACAAACGCTTGAGATGAATGGAAAGATCATTGAGTTGCTACCAGGTGATTCAACTGTTTATTACAGCGCAGATTCGATCATCTCAGAAGATCCAAATGACGCAGTAAACTATCCAGTGGAATCTCTAAACGAGCAGACTCCTTCAGGGATGCCTCCTCATATACTGATTCTCAAGAGAGGTAAATAATTATGCTTCTGAGAAACCTAAATCCGAAGAAAGGATTGTGCAACGGTACTAGAATGATTGTAAGTGAACTCCAGCAAAACTTCATCATGGCAGAAATCATCTCTGAATGTAATCGTGGTGATACTGTTTTTATCCCGAGAATTGATTTGGCGCCCTGTGATACTACTCTACCTTTTATTATTAGACGTCGACAATTCCCCATTATTCCGGCTTTTGTAATAACAATCAACAAGTCGCAGGGACAGACATTTGATCATGTCGGAGTGGATCTAAAGACTACCGTCTTTTCACATGGGCAGCTATATGTCGCTTTGACGAGATCAAGAAGTCCCAAGAATTTGACAGTGAGAGTTCAACCAAATCCTCAACAAGGACAACTACTGCAGGATGACCGACAATTTACACGCAATGTTGTTTTTCTAGAAGTGTTTCAGCATTGATTTATATATATATATATATATATATATATATATATATATATATATATATATATATATATATATATATATATATATATATATATATATATGCATAATAAACCATGCATATGCATTTTGTTAATTTATCTGATTGTTCATGATTTATCCTTTAAGTTTTTTTGTAGCTATTGATTTTTGGTATAATGATACTTTTATCTAACTTAGTGCATGAAATACTACACTGAAGAAACAAGGAAAGCAAATAACCTATCATCATTAAAAACTTTAATCAAAATGCAAGACTAGACTCAACCCAGGATAAGAGTATGGAACACCTTAATCTTCTGTACAGTAGGAGCGTCTGTAATATATAAGATGAGATACTAAATATATTTTCAAAATGTATTCCCTCAAGAACTTGCTTTTTTAAAAACTCAAGGACTTTTTTTTTAAAGAAATAATACATGACATTGTGACATGATAACAAAGCATAGTTTATATAAATGATAGAAAATGTTATGTGCACCGAATGAAAACAAAAATGGTTTGGGAGAGGGGGCGGGGGTAGGTAGAACGTGTTTTTAATTTCATCGATTATAAGGGTCAAGTTTCAAATGGATGGGATGATGGTGCGTCAATTACCTTACAGTAAATATTGTTTAGCATAAATCAACAATTTGCGAGGTTAATATAATAAGGGAAGCCTATAATAAAGGATTTTTAGTGACAGATAAATGAATTTAAGTTTTATGTCATTTATAAAAATTATCATGCTCATTGATCACATTTTATGCTATACTTAGGACCCACTTTTCCCAAAAGCTGTCCAAATAGAAAAAAAATAATTCTCCGTGGTTTTCCACGGGCTATTTCTAGTATATATATATGCATACATTTCTCAATAATTTCTCAATCTTTTCTCTTTAGGTTACATACTCAGATGTATTAAGAACCTATTCTGCTAAACAATTTGGCAAGTTTTTTTAATATACATTTTGTCATATTTTGACGTTAATTGAAATAGCTTTGTAAATACTGATAATGATAAAAATGGTACAACTTAATGCCTCTCTATTAAAGTAAATGAATACCGCACTGAAACAAATGCTAAGCAATTAGCTAGACAAGTAAAAAAAAAAGTATTTTATTTACAATATTGGTTTTAAAACACATAAGTTGTAGAAGTGTTTAAAATTATAGTTTAAAAGAATATTTGTTTACATCAATAAAAATGTACATGTTAAAAAAAATAACTGAATAAAACAAATCGGAGATTTCATGACAAAAATATCTTAAATTTGGTTAAGTCATAATCCTATGACTATTTGTGTTATCGTGGAAGTGTGTGTTATTTAACAGATTAGGACGCGAAGCAGTATTAATTTTGTATTAATACCTAGTCTAATATTGCATAAGAAAAATTGTCAAACTATTAATGAAAAAAACAAACAGACTAGGATTAATTGTGTTTAAGAAGAAAAAAGGGTGGGGTAGTAAAACCTTTTTTGCAATAAATACTTAAAGTTTCACTTTTTTAAGTCTAACAAAAAGAGTATGAAATTAAGGAAGTAGGCATACAAGTTATTTAATTTCGCCTATAGTTATAAAAAGTAAGTTTTAGTTTTGTATAGTTTTGTACCTGTCCATTCCCTGATATTATCTTCCCAACGTTTCTTTTGCCTTCCTCTCTTTCTGCCTCCTCTGGTGGTACCCTGCAGGATGGTCTTTGCAAGCCCGTTGGTTCTGGTGACGTGGCCTTACCATTACAGCTTTCTTTTCTTGTCTTAACCTTTTAAATATTAAGCGGATAAAAAGATAGAAGAAAGTATTGAAAGTCGGAAAAGTAAATATAATGATGTTTTCGCTTGTACAGTTTAAAATAATCTATAAAATCTTATATTTTCATTTGTTTCCCCATTTCAGTTGATAGGTGCATTGAAGGAACAGTACCACATTACCACAAAGTAGGAAGAAGGTGTAGAGATATCAACTGCCGTGGGATAACATATGAGAATAAACATTTACAATATAAAACATTCTCTCGCAGAAGAGCAACTTTGCCATCAAGTATATATGAGGACAAGAAAAATAGAATAGCTATAGCTGGGTATTTCTGTAGGTTCCATTTATTGATTTAATATGACTTTTACACATTATAGCTCTTGAAACCAAAGACTATATTAAGATGGACTGCTTGATTTATTTTTAGAGCTTATATTTTATAAAATGTTGTTTTTTTTCCGTACGCAACCAATAAGGCTGTCTTGAATGACTTCTACTTTTATGCTCAAACGATTATGATGTATACAACTTTCGATTTTAATCTTAATTTTTCATTTATAAATTCATATCGAATTACTAAACCGGAAGTCTAGAGGACCTAGTGCCATCGGAAATTCTGAAACTAAGTGTTTCAAGTTATCAAATAGCAGAAATATCAAAGCAAACGCTCCATCATTATTATAGTCTTTGTTGAAACTAATGAAACAAATGTAATATAGTAGACATAAACTCTTTATGTAGAGTGACGTCAGTGGTTGTAATGATTTAAATTAAATGCTTGCCCTTGGCATACAATCATTTTAAACTTAATTTTGTTAATTTCTAAAAGGTGATTTACCTGTTGATCTTTGCTTTGAAAATACAAAACATCAAACAGTGACGCATAGAAATTAAAAAACAATTTTCTTAATTCATGAGTAATATCAAATAAAAAAAAATTATTTGTCTTCCTGAGTGGCATTTGGGCATTGTATAATTTGTCTGAATTATATAGAAAAAAAATTAACTTAAATACCAGTTAAAGCAAAATAAAAAGAACTCAAAACCATTCATTGTCATAGGAAGCTATAGTATTATGCTTATATTCCAAAAAAGATTTTGTATTTAGTTTTTTGTTTTACATTTATTTTCAGTTTTAAGAATATATCTCATCCAAAAGAACATTAAGACCATTAATGACCTTCTCAAAATTAGATTACGACTTTTAAAATATGGCAGGATATTGTATATATACAAGTTGAGTGTTTTAAATATAAAGGGTTAGACACTTGAACTAGCCAACATGCATATTAAACAATTCTATCCAGTTCCTTGAGAAAAAATACAGAAAAAAGTTTTCATAGTCAGGCTTGTTAGTGGGCAAAAGTTATAAATTGAACATAACCAGCCTATTTTTTTTTTTGACTATTGACAGGGCCTGATTTTCTAAAATAAGAACAAAATAAGCCTTCAGTGCACACAAAATAAAGATAATATGTATCTGAAAGTTAATGAAAATTATTATTTTCAATTGTAGATTCAACTGAAAACAATTGCCTTTATTGTTACTGCTGTGGCGATAAAATGCCTGTACTAAACACCAATGAAATCGCAGCCATTGAGCATGCCAGATCATCGCCACAATGTGGGTATCTAAGGCGAGAGTTTGGGGATCAATTTGTCCATATCATTCAAGAATCAGAAAAATGTGACAGTGTACGTTTAATTTGTGTAGAATGTAAAAGTTTTATCTTAACATTCAACTGCTTAGATAAAAAAAAGTTTATGAAATTATTTTGCTCAATGTTTAAAAATTTGTGTTAGTCTTATTTTAACTTTCATTTTTTTATGTCTGTTCATAAACTAGACACAATTTTAGATCCTTTTTCAAGCGTAGGCCTGACACTTT
Source organism: Anisus vortex (assembly GCA_949126835.1). Classification (NCBI taxonomy): domain Eukaryota; kingdom Metazoa; phylum Mollusca; class Gastropoda; family Planorbidae; genus Anisus; species Anisus vortex. The sequence goes on from OX421496.1 coordinate 35,080,175, forward strand.
CATATAATAATATTTAAATGTGTAATATTTAAAGAAACCAGACTATTATAAGAGTAATTTTTACATTTAAATACTAAATCCTATAATTGATAAAAGAAATTACATTATCAAAATATTTTAATTAATGTGTCTTTTAAAAAAAATATATATACTATGTTGAATGTTGTTAAGTTTAATTGGGGTTAATGATTTAACTTTCGAAAATGTTCAATATAGTAAGAAATTATAATATTTATTCAGAAATTCAAACTATACAGCTAAAATGTAGAAAATATGAAATTAATGTGTGTGTGTGTGGGGGGGGGGGGTCTGAGAGAAAAAGTAACCTTTAAAAACATCACTTAACTACATTTAGTATATTTGTTAGTATAAAAGAATAGTAGGCTAGCCTTTACAAACACATCATTTTTATATTGTGAATTATTTGGTTTCTTTTTCCACAGATGGATGTTGAACAACTCATTGAACATCTTTCTCAATTGCGTAAGTTTTTGTCTATTTTTTTTATTATTCTTTTTAACTTCTTATAATTTTTGTCAAGCTTAAAGTTCCTTATGAGTAATATTATTTATAACAAGTGAAATGTGGTACTGTGGAAAAGCTCCCGAAAATGCAGAACATGTCCTTCAAACCTGCCCCCTGTACCACTCTACCCGGTCAGCCATATGGCCCCAGGAAACTGCCCTTAATAACAAACTATATTGTGGACTGGAGCAGCTGACAACCACTGTGCAGTTCATCACAAGTATCAGACTTTTCTAAATCCCTTAACATGCTACTGAGAAAGATGAAGAAGAATATTATTTGATTAAGCAAAAAATATTTTGTCCATTATTATTTTTCTATTATTATTTACAGGCAATTGGAGCACGGAACAATCAGTAGAATGGATATGTAAAGCAGGTCATACTGTCACTGATTCTAGAGATGATCAATTAGGTTATTATTAATTATTTTATTATTTCATTATTAGTGTTTTAAATCTGCATACACATGCATAAGACAACTTATGAGATAAACAAATATTATTATGCCATATTTTTTATCCATATTTTATGTTTAGAATTATATTAAGTTTTAAATGATGTTAACTTATAGTTTTTGGGTAATTCAGGCAACCCATTCCATGCCGCGACTACCTCTTTGAATTAAACATAACGTATAAGAATTAAACCTTGTATAGGGTAGAAAGTAGTAGTAATCCAATCGGACCTAATTAATCCAGAGGGCTGGTTAAGCAGCGTTCACCAGTTTCTGGGGCCATGGAATACTTGGGGATTGTGTGGCGAGCACAATGTGCCTTGGGAAAAATGTTATTATATGTCATAATACGATTATGAGATACGTTAAGTGTAATTATTATATTATGTCATTCAGTTTTGGTAAATTTTAATTTTTTTTTTCCTTATATAGAGGATATCAGAGAAGAAAAATATAACACTCAAGTAGTACCAGCTTGTAATAATTGCCAAAAGGCAAATTCAGCTGCTCAATTCTTGCAATGTTGCAATGTTAGTTGGTGTGTTGATTGTTGCCTCAGAAAAACATGTTCATGTGGAGAGGCTATAAATCTTGGTGAAGGACATTTTTAACCAACCAGTATGTTTACAAAACTTGTTTCATGAAAATATTGTAACTTTAAAAAACAAATCACCTTTAAACTCATGAAATCTTGTTTCATAAAGATGATTTATTATTTAATCAAAAATAATATTTTGTTATTTATAAATCTTATTGTAGAAGACCATAAACACAATCTATTTATGCAAACCAATTTTATTTATATTTTTGTCTAGCTCTAGACTCAATATATCACCCGCCAAGAAACCCGATTCAAATGAGGAAGAAATATTTATTCAATGAAGATGCAAAAACAAGAACATTGTATTACCACAACTTTTAAGACTATACAATTCTATTGAAATGAAGTCTATATATAATTTAATTTTTCTTTTTTTTTTGTTATAGAAACGTATATGCACTGTAGAGATTGTTTAGACTCTTATTCATTATATCTAGATAGACAGACTTAAATGCATGATCAGTAGAATATAGATCATATAAATGAACATGTTGAATCTAACAATAGCATGTAGGCCTATATAAGATAAGATAAGATTTCTTTATTGATCCAAACAAATGGAAATTTGTCTTGATTACAGATGTTTTGTCCTTCAGCATATTTTAAACAAAATAAAATAATTATTTGTAATTTATATACAAGCACAGAAATATACTTATAAAAATAGACAATCACACACACAATCACACAATTATCATGCAAGAAAAAGTTCATTAGTAGTCAGCTATTGTTGACTGAAATCTTGACGATAGGACTATATTTCTTGTTGCGTATGGTAGATAGTTTGGCCGGAGGCTGACGCTCAATAATTCTTCGTCTGGTGTGCATATTCTTCTTTTGTTGTAATGTAGTTGGTATTGCGATATTGTTTGTTTATATAGCTAGCCATCCAACTTTACTTGCCACTGTTGACGGGTCTGTCTGAGCAAAGCAGATTAAATGTCCACAGACGTATTCCTCTACGGCCACTTTTAATTCGCACTGATAGTGTAAAGACATGTTTATTTGTTGTCATTTTTATCCAACAATTATAAAACAATTAAGAAGAAAGATAAAAGAGTTGACAGACTAAACAAGAGCGTTAACTCTACCACTAAAACAAACACATTATTATAAGCATAGACTGTTTCTACAATTTTAGATTAATCTAATTAATATGCACATAATATCAACACTAATAGTGATAGTATTGGAACGGCAGAGATCTTCTTAGGACTCCAGGATTATATTTTGAATGTCATTTGTGGTGCACCAGCTTTTTAAAAGAAAATAAAAGGACAGTGACTTTGATTGAACCTTAAGCTGTGAAATGAGAATATAACTTTGCAACTTTATACAATTTATTTAGAAAAATTTTCAAACAAATTAACCTTTAGACAAAATAATAGACCTAGAGCTTAGGTAACACTGCAATATAAAAATAAAACAACTCAGGTAATTTATTAAATTTAAGGAAATCTTTTCTGAAAAAAAAAAGGTAATTGAAATCTTAGAAAACATGACTTTTTATCTTTGTTTTTCCTTCTACAGAAATAACGAGGAAATATCTAAGCACTAAATTTTATTATTTTTTTAACAGATACTTTATGATATTATTGCATTCATTAAATATTGCTAGTAGCAAATATTATCATCATTCTCACAAAATGTATTATATGCATAAAGATTCTGTTCCTTTTTTAATTTATATTTAAATATATTGAAAACAAAATTTGAGTATTGGAACATTGTAAATATTCATCTATTTGATTCTTATGACATCATCTTGTATTTATAAAAGACTTTTATTAAATAGTTATTTTAGGAATTTCCTGATTGTATATTTCTATATTAAATTCCATTTACATTTCAATATTTGAATACAATATGTAAATATGTAATATTTTAAATTACATGTGTATATTTGTATATATTATTTATATACATAGTTCAAATTAAGACTATAGTAGGTAATTCCTGTAAAATCTTTTCATTTCATGTTCAAATTCAATTTGATAACATGATTGTTACATAGACATCTAACAATTCACTAACTTTTCAATGTAATTTGCAACAGTTTGCACTTATTCGTATGCAACTTGTGCCTTATTATAAACAAGAGAAGACCTATGTCCAGGGTATGGGTGTTTTATTGTCTTTGTTGTTTTGATTTTTTAGTGGTCTCATGAATTTAATTCAGTAAAATTGGGAGAAAGTATTGTTGTCTAATTGTGTAGGAATTATGGATAGGGCCTACAACAAAACAAAAAATACACGACCTAATTATTAAAGATTCGGCATAAAAATGATTAAAACAATATTTAGGGCACTCTGGTTTTAGATTTCTTTGTTTGTTTTGGGCATGAAGGTGCTGTGTTTGTGTGTTTGTATTCAACATTCACACCAATAATATTCACATGCCTTTAGTTTGAAGATATGTTCTATGAGTTCAGATTTTATGCATTAAATGCCTTTTTATATATTTGTTCTGATGCAATACTGACATTTTGATTGGAAGCAATAAAATTTATTTATATATATATTTATTCCACATTTTATTAGAAGTGTTCTGTTTATTATAACACATATGGCTTAGGGTTTACATGCTCTTTAAGTATACAGATTGCCTACAACAATTGATCCCCCCCCCCTCATTCCCACACTCGTGTATTTATTATGTATAGTTACTAGGATTGCAAGCAGTAGCGTAGCCAGGGGGGAGCAGGGGGAGCGGCCGCTCTCCCTTCGACCATTTTCGAAATAAAAGGGCCTTTTCGGTAAAAAAATTATTTAATTAATACACTTTTTATGCTGTTTATAATGTTTTTCTTTTAGTTGTATTTCAACAATTTAATTTATTACTATCATTTTGAATAATTCAGCGTGCCAACGGTGTAAATTCAAAGAATCAACTGTATTATTTTTATAAGACAATTTATTTACTGCCGTAACAAGACGAAAGAAAAGGAGCACAATAGAGAAAATCATTAAAGCGTTTTATATTTAATAAAAAATTAACCTGTTTGTTATTATCAACTTAAAAAAACAATCCATTCATACACAAACTCATTACTTAACTGACACATTAATAGTTATCAACATTTGAATTTAATAGTCTAGAAATTATTCTAGTAATAGATATATAGTCTTTAATATTTGATCTAAAGAGTAGGCTAAGTGAGATTTACTGTAATATTATTTTAACTCGCAGGTTAATTGGTTCCAAAAATATACAAATAAGAGGACGAGAATACAAAATAATTATACAAACTGAGTAGTTATTTTAATTTATAAAAATGTACATGTAGGCCTACATTCTTCAGTCAATAAATATTCATATAATTTTCACATATCTTGTGTAATCTGATCATTTTAGAGTTATAAATTGTAATCCATTGTTTTTTTAAAGGAAACATAAAATAAACATATTAAAAATATTAATGTAAAGAAAACGGGTTAATTATCTCCCTTCAAATAAATTCTCCAAATTTGATGCTAGTGATACCAAATGAGTTAATTGTTTTAATATAAATAGTATACTTCTGAAAATGCTCATCTATCTTAATTTTCCTTAAATTAGGGAAAGAGTTAAATGTTTTGAAATTGATTTCACGGAAAGATATGCCCAGTTTCAATGCAAATCCATTCCAGTTGCCCAACACTTTAAGAGCTTTTGGACCCAGTCTTGTAAATGGAAGTTTAACTCACTACACGTGTCGCCAAGTCATACAGAAACATTGGCTTCAACAGTCATTTCTCCTCATTAAATAACGGAATTTTTTTTTCTTTTAATTAAGATACATCTTAATTGCTTCCAGACGAGAAACGAATCTATCTAAGACTTTACCTATACTCCGTATGACTTTCTTCTAGAAGAGACTTAAGAAACTATACAATTGACTATCTTAACAATAGATTCAATCACAGATTGCAAGTCCAATGATAACATCTTTGCATACAAACATTCCTGAACTAAAACAGTCGACGTCCAGTGTGATTCCCATTTCGTTCGCCATGCAGCACCCACTAATAATGCTGACATACGTTGTTTTCACTTGCATTAAACAATATTCTTGGAGGTCTTTCTCGTGCCTGAAAATCGTTCTGCGTGCATTCGCGTTAATTCTATAAATACTTTTCGATACTAGATGTTCATCCCGAAAATGAGCAGTAGATGCAATCAATTTTGCAGAAATCCCCATCACTCTTAGCTGCTAGAAAAAGAATCGTGAATGGTTAAATAAAAACTGCACTATTCTACAGTTTGTATATCATGAGGCACAGGGCTTTCTTGTAACACTTGATACGTATGAATTCTTAGTTATTCTATTAATCTGGAAAATGTTCTAAAAGTAGGGCCTTTTTCCTAAAATTTCGCTCCCCCTAGCGTCAAAACCTGGCTACGCCACTGATTGCAAGGTAGCGAGGGAAGGGCAGGGTTGGGGGGCATAAGGAGGTGAGGCAAAAAATGTTAATTGAAAAGTCAAAAATCGTAAGGCGTACTTAGTACAGGGTTAATTAGAAGAATTATTTATAATTTCTGAAAAAAGAAATTTAAACAAAAAATCATGTTTCAAAAACAACAATGGTGTGAGGTTTGGACGAGGTCTTGTGGCTACGCATCGGACTAAAATAACACTTTTGAAAATTTACAACACACTTGTTGTTGCAGCCCTTTGATGGCTATAATCTACTTCTGTTACCAAAGAATCCATCTAATCGATTTAAAAAAAAATAAGCTTCACGCCTAGCTGCGAAAATTAAAGACCAAGTGAAGAGCTTTTTATCAAAATTGAGTTAACATTTCATTTTGATATTAAATAGTGTATTCAGCATCTGAATAGTGGAATCGAATAGGACATCAGCTTCCTTGACTCGTAACAGACATTTCGTAACAACAGACATATAAATATATATATTGTAATAATGAAGACTATCTGCAAATATCCCAGGACGAAGATCCCATGTAATAATGAAGACCTCTTCTAAGAGTATTCCTGAAGGTTGTCTTTCAATATGTTTAGCTGCATCTGTCTAGTTTCTATGGATATGATTCGAACGAGGCCGGCAGGTCCTTACTGTCTCTTGACGTTAGATTTATCAAACAACTCTTCATGACGAATCAACAGCATCATATTTACCCAGTAAAACAATCAATGCAAAGTCCTTCAGTTGTAAAAGATTCAATTGTTTAATTCAATTTAAAATTTGCAATAACTTGTAATGTAGAAATGTAGTGAAAATTGATGATAGTATTCAATATGCACAGCAATAAAATATGTGACTACACACGAAGAGAGCTGGTCTGGAACTAAAGTTAAAGATGTGCAGAACGCTATCTACGTCACAACAGCAAGTTGTGCCGGATCCATTGAAAACACTCGCATTGTAATGCGACGCGCAGACCTGTGTAATATCTGTGTATTCAACTTTAAAGAAAATCAATAGGCCAAGTTATAAAGCTAAAAACTGTTAATACAGGCTCTAGGTCTATACTATAGCCTATAGTTAGTCTATAGTATTATAGTCTATAGCCATAGTAGAATACCTAAATAGTAATAGTAACTAGTAGGCCTATTAAAAATGATAGTAGCAGGCCTAAACATATTTATACCGTATATGGCCTATACTCCCATATTTAACCTAGTACTAGATAATTGAGCAACATGATAGGCTAAATATTCTTATGCTATAGGTTAGGCCTAGGTATTTGTTATACAATATTTTCAGTAGTTACTTTGGCCCAAAAAAAATTGTTTCCTTAGTATAGTAGTAGACCTATTCCTATTTTGTTTTTCAAAGGTCAATAAGAGTAATATGCGTTTACATTTATAGTAAAGAAATGTAGGCCTAGAGCTAAAAATGTATCGCTTTCCAAGAAAATCTGATGTCACGCAAAATTGTATTTTTTACAAATGCGAATACCGGTAATTCGGTAGGCTTAATCATTAATATGGCTGGTTTATATGAATATGGCATTGCATCGGTAGGCCTATACCTAGAGATTCGTTTTTTGTTGTTGTTTTTTTATATCAGATTATTTTTGAAATCGCTACATTTTTTTAATGAAAAGTTGTAATCGGACTTTGGCACCATGTTTTAACACGAAAATGTTTCGTAAAAACCAGGTTTGGTCTAGGCCTACGGTATAATGAAAAATAACGGAAGTAGCTTTACTATCGACAGTCCGGACGGAAAAAAAAATTGCCGAAAATCTGAATTTTAAGGGCTTTGACAGAATGTCGGAATGAAGGGTGAAAATCCGTATAATTCCGAGAAAATCGGAAGGGTTGGCAGGTCTGGACGCGTTCTAGAAAATAAAATTTGCATATTTTTTATGCTCTTTCGCGGGAAAAAAAAGCAAGTGATTGGTTTAATATAGCAGACGATGTGTCTAGATAACAACAAGTTTAAACTGGCTTTTAGTCAACGACAGCAGTTTAAAAAAACCTTGCCCTTTTTAAAAAAAAATGAGAAAAAAACATATTGGTGTAGGAGTTAATGTAAAGGAAAATCATGGCAAAGTTCGGCTGCCCAAGACAGTTCATAGCTATGGTAAGGCAGTTTCATGACGGTATGCAGGCTCGTGTCCAGGACAATGGAGAGATGTCTGAACCCTTCCCAGTGACAAATGGCGTCAAGCAGGGATGCGTTCTGGCTCCAACACTGTTCGTCTAATGTTCACAGCCATGCTCAGTGATGCATTTAGGGATGGACCTGAGGGTGTAGACATTAGGTACCGCACTGATGGCGGGCTGTTAGGAGACTCAAAGCAAAAACAAAGGTCAGGTCTTACACCATTCATGACTTACTATTTGCCGACGACTGCTCTCTCAATGCCGGCTCTGAAGCTGATCTGAAACACAGTGTTGAAAAAAATTTTCCAGTGCATGCTCAAACTTTGGACTTACCATCAGCACTAAGAAGACAGAAGTCCTGTACCAACCAGCCCCCGGAAAGCCCTACGTCGAGCCAAACATCAGTATCAATGGTGAAAAAATCAACACAGTAAACCGCTTTACGTACCTTGGTAGTACACTGTCTCAGGGTGTTGTCATTGATGATGAAGTAAACCTCCGTATCTCAAAAGCCAGTGCAACCTTTGGAAGTCTGTACAAAAAAGTTTGGAACAGAAGGGGCATTAGCACCCAAACCAAAATAAAAGTCTACAGAGCAGTCGTGCTCCCTACTTTACTATATGCATGTGTGACTTGGACTGTTTATCAACGACATGCTAAGCTCCTAAATCACTTCCACACAAAAAGCCTGAGAAAAATCCTAAATATCAAATGGCAGGACAAAATTCCAGACTTTGAGGTACTCGCCAGGGCAGGACTCCCAAGCATCCACACAAGTCTGATACAGTCTCAACTTCGCTGGGCTGGGCATGTTATACGTATGCCTGACTGCCGTCTTCCAAAGAGGCTCTTCTATGGCGAGCTAAAAAACGGTCAGCGAGCTCGCGAAGGTCCAAAAAAGCGATATAAAGACACCCTCAAGGCATCACTCAAAGCGTTCTCCATTAAAAAGGACTCCTGGGAGGTGACAGCCATAGACCGTGCCTCATGGCGCTCAGCGGTCCATGAAGGAGCAGCTCTTTGCGAAGAGCAAAAACAGAGAGCAGCTGAGTCCAAGAGACAAGCCAGGAAAGATCGTGCCCTAGAGCCCATTGTCGACGCTCTGACCTTCCCCTGTACGGTTTGCAGTCGTACCTTCCGCGCAAGGATAGGCCTCTTTAGCCACATGAAAACCCACCGCACAGCCACACCCCATTCTTCATAGGACGACAAAAATGGTCATCGTCGATCACGACGGACGAACAACAACAACAACAACAACAACAACAATGTAAAGGAAAGGGGATAATAAACTGTCGTGACTTAATAATATCTTAAACAGAATAACTATGTTGAGGGGAACATTGATACATGGGTGTTTTAAACAATAGTGGCATACATTGTCACGCCACAATATATATAATATATTTATTTTTTATCTTATCTTTATATTACAGATGCTCCTTCTATCAAGAAGATTATTGCGTCCTACGCTCTCCGTGGTAAGAATCTAGTCTCATCTTTATTAATGTTTTAAATGATGTTAAGTTGCTGGTGTTCCTGATATAGTCAAATGATTTATTAATTTATTAATATTATAAATAATATAAATATATTAATGTATTGTAGAAAATATGTAGCAAATGTCTTAATATTTCTTTATGAACAGTCATACGAACTGAGAGTCTAAAGCGACAAAAATCAAGGTTGTATACTATGTATTGCATTTATTTGATTAGAATACGTAAAAGCCTAAGTGTATATTTTGATGTTCTCGCAATTTTCATTGGTGGTTTAAGTGTCACTTCATTCTGGACACACGCGTTCCCTCTCAGTGGTCAAGCAGGACGTGTGACCATCCCAGCAAGGGACGTTCCCGGAGTCGCACTTGACCACGTGGTAACGGCCATTGTAAAACTGGACTTTCAACGAGTGGGCGTGTGCGTTTTCCTGGCTGGTGACGAAGTCTAGGACCTCCCCCTTCTGGAGAAACTCCTGATCATCATTGGTCAAGTCTATGGTGTGGTAGTGCTCACCGCCTCTTGTGGCGAGGCTGGTCACGAGGGTCAGCTGCTGCTTGGTGGGAAATATTAGCAGCGTGGTTGATGTCGGCTTTGTCGTCGCTGGAGATTTCGTCGAGCTCGAGCGCGTAGTGGTCTGTATTGGTGTCTTTGGTGTTGTAGGTTTCTCCTCCGGCGCTTTGGGAAGTTTTTCCAGCAGATACTTTTCATTGGTGGCGAGTCGCATCACGACATCTTTCAGGGCGTTAAGTTCCTTCCAGACACTGCTGCCTTCAGCGTGAACGGGCGTGATAGGGTACCTCGTTCTCAGAACTCCAACTCCAGGGATATTAGGTAAGAAAATTCTCACACCTGAGGCTGACATGCTTCTCATGGTGTTGTTTTTGTCCAGAACTCCAACAGATCCTTTGACGGTATCTGCAGGGGACGTACTGATCTCTCCGCCAGTGAAAAACTCTGCTGGCGTTCTGTAGAACTGGTTTACAGTCGTTCCGTTGTATGCGTTGTTCAGTTTAAGCCCACCGTTCCTCTTCCCGTTCTCCAGAACAATGTTTTTGTTTTTATCGGAATATAATTGAATTTCGAACGGGTTCCACGTTGTAAGTGGGGTCAGATAGATGACCTCGAGGGGTATCGCGTAGGACATCCGCTTCCTGGACTCGTAACATACCTTAGCACACTGTCGTATGTAAATGTCGGCGATTTTGGGCTGGGTGGTCTCTGCCATAAAGACATTCGGATCACTGTAGCCACGCCTGCCGTACGAAAGGCCCATCGCGTCGGCTTTCTCTACTCGGAATCGCCGATGGTAGTAGCCCACGTTAAGTCTCGAGTTGTTACCCGTAAGCGGGCTGAAGAGGGTCATGCCGAGGGACGAGTCTGTGATGTTGGCGGGGTAGTTGTCCTTGCCAGGTACTTCGCCCATCATGGTGTCGAGGTGTTGCCATCTGGCGTTGTCCTTAGGACCAACAACGCTAAACCGTGCTCCCCGCGAGCCCTGTCAATGCACAAATAAATTTTGTCACGATCCAAAAATAAACTTACATCAGTAGCGTAAAATAGAGTGCGGCGGAGGGGCAATCGCCCCCTTAGGGTTAAAGTTCGGTTAGACTCTAAATTAACAAATAATTAACAAACAAAACAGCCACCAAAAAGTAGTGACATTGTTATCAACTAAATTTTCAAAATTAAGAAGGATATAGGCTGTTACAACACACTATTGTACATATCTTTAAGACCTTTTAATAAGTAAATTTAAAAATCGAACAAGAACAATGTTAAATATTTATATGGTATTATCTTTCTGTTTGGATGCTTTTCTGCTCGTTCATATAATTACTTATTAATAAACATTGATTGAAATAAAATACTACTAAATATAAATCGACCCTTGATCTAGACAAAAGGCCTTGACATTATCGACAGCTTTCATAAATTCTCTAATGTAAACAAATTTAGTGCACATTTAAGAGTGACCAAAAACATCGTTTAATTTTCAATTTAATTAGAGGGCAAAAATCCAAGTCTGTTGTTGTTAAGTTTACAAGATTTTCCATTAAACATTTCAAAGTATGGGAAATTTTATTTTTTTATCTTACTTTTGTTTAAAGATTTTAAAACTCAATTGGAATTTTTCATCGCATCTTTTGACTAATATTTTGTAACTTGAAATAGCTCGTGGAAAATCACGGGAAGAAGTGTTTTTTTTTTCTATTTGGTCAGCTTTTGGGGAAAAAAGGGTCCTAAGTGTAGTATATAAAGAGATAAGATTTAGCAGGATAATTTTGTATAAATCACATACAACTTACTATCATTTTTCTGTCATTAAAAAATTATTTATATTAACCTCGCAAAGTGTTGGTTTATGGTAAACAATATCTACTGTAAGGTAATTGATGCACCATCATCCCATCCAGTCGTTACTTGACACATATAATCGATGCCATTGAAAACACTTTCTACCTACCCCCGGTGAGTAAGTAGGTTGAAATGGGTATTGTGTGTGAGCTGTTGGGTGTTGAGATTCATAGATTTTTAGATAAAGCTAGTCGGACAGAAGGACGGGAGCAGGGTAGGGCAGACAGAGATGAACAGATAAATAACCAAAAAGATAAATAAAGAGATACGTAAATAGATGGTAATAATAATATAGTTAGATCTATAGATAGATATAATAGATATAAAGGCCCTAAATAGATAAATGGACAGATAGACACACATTCAGAGATGGATTACGTAGTTTGTTAAATAGATTGATATATAGAGAGATAGAGAGATATTTAGATAGATAGATAGCTTTGAATTGTTGGCAAGAAACTTGAACAATTTAGATATCGGCGTAACATTTCGAATCTTCAACTACTTGACCAACTTACCACATACTGTTCAAAGGTCTGACTCCTAGGAAGGCGCACACTGAGGTCATCCACTGGCTTCAGATAAGAAGTTGGTAGATCGTTGCTCAAAGGATGGCACAGCATTCTGTAGTTCCATTGGGCGTACACGGGTTCCCCAGACTCTGTGATATTTATTATGGTGGTGGGCAGAAATGCAAAATTCTCATCTAAATTCTTTCTCCCGGTTAAGCCCGAGTAGCGAACCTTTTCCTGGTGAAAACATATACATATTGTTTAAGGAAACTAAAGGGGAATATAAATTGTTAGCTCTACTACCTAATAACTTGCCAAAACCAATCCTCCAAGGCATTGTAGAATGGGGACATTGGAAAGGCCGTCAGCGGAGATGCTGGTTCGACAACATAAAATATTGGACAGGGCTGCAGTTGACTCAACTATTGATAACCGCTCAAGATAGGCAAAAGTGGAGAAAGTTGACTCAACGACCACAACGGTCAAGGAATTGATGATGATGATGACTACCTATTGGATAATGTGGCCTGCACTTAGACCTAGCTCACGATTTTCCCTTTAATAACTAACATAGACGAAATATTTCTTTTCTTCTTCTGCCAACAAGGATGCAGGGCTGTTTGCTCTCATGCTGTCAATACCATTCATACTTACTTTCATATCGAGTGTACAAAAATGTGAACATGTCCAAGAGGCAAGAACCCATAACTAAACAAAGGGTTAATATGCAGTTTTAACTCTTTATTTAACAAGGTGGCCAGCACTACGCATATCTCACTTTTTTTTTTCTTCTTTAAATAACTAACCTCGACGAAATATCATGGTTCTTCCTCTGCAAGCCAGGATCCAGGACTATTTACTTTACTGCTGTCAATACCATTTACATATATTGATATTGAATGTAGAAAGAAATGAGCATGCCCAACAAGCAAGACTACATAATGTTCATATCCCGCAAAACAATAAATCACCATGTTCGTTAAGAGCAGGACAGTTTTGCCCACATCTGGCATCTAAACGGAATACATTCACCTTCATCCATAGGAAACAGATTCCGTCTATAAACATTATTGCTCCTAGATAATTGAAATTCTTTACTTCTTCTAGTTGTTGTTGATTTTTTATAATGTTTGCACTTCTGGCATCTGTTGGTGTTAATCTATTTTTGCTTTTTTTTCTGAGCGCTGATTTCCATTCCGTATGCCCCTGATCTATTTGCAAACTTGCCTGTGAGCTCTTGTCGTTCTTTGTTGTTCCCGTCGAACAGGTCGATATCATCAGCAAATCTTAAATTGCATAGGGCTCTTCCACCTATGGAGATAGATGTATGGTAATTATCGAGTGTTTCTGGTTTGATTATTGCTGGAAAGATGTTGAGCAAGAATGTAACCTTGCCGGACTTCAATTGACATCTTGAGGAAATTTCCTTTACAAAATCGGGCTACTTACAAGTATGGAGTCTAGTTGCTTCATAATAACTAGGGGTTTACTTACTAACAACTAAGAGCCACCTGGGGTTACCTTGCTTATAACTAAGACCTACCTGCAAGTCAAACCAACTGGAGGCATCGAGCGAGTGCCTGTCACTGAAGAATGGCTCTTCTATCAGTTTAGTGTTCTTGGTCCACGCCCCTTCCAGGTAGCACAACACTGGTTTGAAGTACTTTCTGTAGTCTCGCACTTTATAGTTCTGGTCTCTCCATGCTTTGAACCACTCTCTCATTTCAACCATCTTTTTAGAATAATTGGCAGATTATGAAGGAGTCAAATTAGGAAAAAAACTAATAGATAGATTAGATAGATTAGATAGATTAGATAGATTAGATAGATTAGATAGATTAGATAGATTAGATAGATTAGATAGATTAGATAGATTAGATAGATTAGATAGATTAGATAGATTAGATAGATTAGATAGATTAGATAGATTAGATAGATTAGATAGATTAGATTAGATAGATTAGATTAGATAGATTAGATAGATTAGATAGATTAGATAGATTAGATAGATTAGATAGATTAGATAGATTAGATAGATTAGATAGATTTGATAGATTAGATATATTACATAGATTACATAGATTACATAGATTACATAGATTAGAGTAGATATATTAGATAGGTTAGATAGATTAGATAGAGTAGATAGAGTAGATAGAGTAGATAGATTGGATAGATTAGATAGATTAGATAGATTAGATAGATTAGATAGATTAGATAGATTAGATAGATTAGATAGATTAGATAGATTAGATAGATTAGATGGATTAGATAGATTAGATAGATTAGATAGATTAGATAGATTAGATAGATTAGATAGATTAGATAGATTAGATAGATTAGATAAATTAGATAGATTAGATAGATTAGATAGATTAGATAGATTAGATAGATTAGATAGATTAGATAGATTAGATAGATTAGATAGATTAGATAGATTAGATAGATTAGATAGATTAGATAGATTAGATAGATTAGATAGATTAGATAGATTAGATAGATTAGATAGATTAGATAGATTAGATAGATTAGATAGATTAGATAGATTAGATAGATTAGATAGATTAGATAGATTAGATAGATTAGATAGATTAGATAGATTAGATAGATTAGATAGATTAGATAGATTAGATAGATTAGATAGATTAGATAGATTAGATAGATTAGATAGATTAGATAGATTAGATAGATTAGATAGATTAGATCGATAAGATAGATTAGATAGATTTGATAGATTAGATATATTACATAGATTACATAGATTACATAGATTACATAGATTACATAGATTAGAGTAGATATATTAGATAGGTTAGATAGATTAGATAGAGTAGATAGAGTAGATAGAGTAGATAGATTGGATATATTAGATAGATTATATAGATTAGATAGATTAGATAGATTAGATATATTAGATAGATTAGATATATTAGATAGATTAGATAGATTAGATAGATTAGATAGATTAGATAGATTAGATAGATTAGATAGATTAGATAGATTAGATAGATTAGATAGATTAGATAGATTAGATAGATTAGATAGATTAGATAGATTAGATAGATTAGATAGATTAGATAGATTAGATAGATTAGATAGGTTAGATAGATTAGATAGATTAGATAGATTAGATAGATTAGATAGATTAGATGGATTAGATGGATTAGATAGAGTAGATAGATAAGATAGATTAGATAGATTAGATAGATTAGATAGATTAGATAAATTAGATAGTTTAGATAGATTAGATAGATTAGATAGATTAGATATATTAGATAGATTAGATAGATTAGATAGATTAGATAGATGCTTGGTTGTATACATGGGTGTATTCTACCATGAAATAGTTACCGGTATGTAAGATGTATGTATGTCCAAAGTTTTACCTGTTCTCCAACAGTTTCTTTGGCCATGACTTCCGGCGGTACACCAGGATATGAAAATTCACTCATAACATGGTATGCTGATGACTTGCTGGGCATTCTCAGTAGGTAGTCGTTGTGGCGGGTTCGAAACTCGACCCCATTCAGCACAAACTGGAAAGCGCAACAGACATTGAGTTCAAAATGAATAGATTAAAAAACGAGAAGCCACAGAACACAAACAGTACAAACAACCACAAAAACACCACAAACTATCATACAAACACAGTGACCCTGTCTGTTTGTCTAGGGTTAATACATTGAGACTCTAGCTGGATTATGGTTGCCAGACGTCCCCCGTCAGGCAGGCGAAGCTAAAAACGATTAAAATGTTTTTCTTGTAATCCTTAGTGCAGTTTTTATGTTCTAATTTAAGGTCAATAAGCGAAACACTGAAGTATTTAGCAAGAAATGTAATGAATTAGATTCTGTTATCTAATGTGTTTTTTGGTTAATAATTGCAGTCGAGTTCGTTTTTTCAAAGTTTCTCAAATGCAAGTTGCTTTTCAGAGCTACTACAAATTTATTAAATTGTTTTCCTTATTCCTGGACACAAGGTAATGTGGAAAGAGTGTTCTAATTGATAAACGCTCAATGGACACTCTCAGTGTTTCATGTGAACAGTTTTGTACATTTTCGCTTGCTAATGAGGATCTTCTTCAAAAAGTTGGTTCATCATAGAAATATGTTGTATAATTAAGAAAGATGATAATGTATTAACTGTAGAATTGACAGTTTAATTTCCAAATAATATAGTAGTGTTGCATTTTTAAAAAAAGGTCATTAAATTTACATTTAATTTTTATGTATACAATACTTTTTCCAAGTTAATTTACTAGTAGATAATTATTGCCAAGCATTGTATTAAAATTGTACTGATTGCTTGTTAGATCCGCATTCAATTGAATTGAAAAGAAACACTCAATGTGTCCTCCTTTGGTTCCCATGTGTCTTCCTTTGTCCTCCTTTTTGTCTCACTGTGTCCTCCTTTTTGGAGAAAGGGATGAATTATGTTAGTTATCATTAGGACCTATTGAGGTTTACTTACTCACAAATCAAAACCTTCCTTTTAGTTGTTTCATTACTACTAAGACCTACCCAGGCGTTACTAATTGAATCTATCAAAACGGTCACACACAAAAATTTAGAATGCAATACTATTGTTGTTTTTCTACATGGCTCTTTGTTCGTGTTCATTGTCGTTGAATTTAGGAATTTTCTGAAGCATTCAGCTTTCTAAAGAACATCAACAGAAAGAAACGAGTATCTCAATTCTTCACAGAGCAACGTTTTCTAATGGAGGGTAAAGCATCCCCGTCTATCAATATCATCCTTGAAGCGTAGTTCACAAGTTTTCGTGGAAACGGCATACTAGGAAATTGTGTGGCCAACCGCCTTATGCTCTGTATCTACTAATGTCCGGTACCCATGAGAGCTGGATAGACTCAAGGGCATCCCCCCACCCCCCAGACCCTAAACAAATGTAAGCAATAACCAAGTTTCGAACCCGCGACTTTCGGTAATCCAGCACATCGTGCTGTGCCTCTTATTCGAGCGCCTTTGGGCCATGATTTTTTTATTATAAGAGTTAACTGTTTCGGGCACTTTACGATTTCTAGCTTTGCCCCCCTTCCCCAAATATACAGAGAGAGAGAGAGAGAGAGAGAGAAAGAGAGTAAACACAGATCCATTTAACATTCATATTTAAATGTCTACTCCATAAGTTCACACTTAAACTTATTATATAGCTTGATAAAAAAAAAATCTACAAAAAAGGGAATGGAAAACTATTTTAACTATGTAAAGTTTTGTACTTACCTGTCCTTCACCTTGACCTATAGTAGTCTGCGCGTTGGAGTGGTCATGTATAGCCCCCATGGATCCGCCACTGTGTGAGTGAGTATGATAGTTCCTGGCTCCATCACCGTCCACTCGGATCTGCTTTAACCCAGAGCCTCCATCCGACCTCAGCTTTTCCTCCAGGGCGAACTGTTGCAGCATGACCTAGTTTTACACACACACAAATTTACAAGCGGAAACATCGTTATGTAATATGTCCTTGTTGTGGGCTATGGAAGTTGCGAAACTACTTCTATAGATAAAACCATGTTGATTGAAGGTAAAGTATTGTTGTACTAATAACAATGTTGTTATTGCTAATGTTAACGCATTCATGCTATCTAAATACTGAAATTAATCATATATATGTATATATATATATTATATAGATATAGATTGATATATATAGATATATATATATGTTAGAGTCTAAGAAAATAACTCAGTTAATCAAAATGTAATAATAATTTATTGCCATTGAATGATGTTTGATTGTATGGCCTTGAACAATCATTGGATTTTAAGTCGTAGTTCGACGCTATGTTCATTCATGCTTTACACGAGAATTGTGTGCAGTGAGAATCACGAGATTTGAGAGGTTGGTCATATGACGAGGGAAGAGTGTATTTTTTAGTCTACGGTTGGCTCTGGTCGGAGAAAGAGATATGTGAAAGAAAGAAATATAAACTGGACTTAGAGTGTTTGAACGTTTGAACGTTATGAAGATGTTTTTCGAAACATGGAACTAATGTTTTATTCTATATAAATGGATTTTATAATGTGAATTAATAGTTATTTGTGCTGCAATAACTGTGTCATTGAATATATAAATAAAGTGAACTGAAAGTAAGTAGCTACAACACTTACACTGTGAATTATAATTACTACCAAAGGAAGAGACTGGTGAGAGACAATTTTATTATGTTGTTTAATGGTTACAGATAAATAAACCATTAACAATATATATAGATATATGATATATATATATATACTATAACAAAGAAACTTCGTCAGAAGCATTCTAACAGAATGATGTTAAATTTCATTGTTTAAATGTTTGCTTTTGCGATATAAAGACATTAAAAAAATACACTAGAGAAAGCACTTTCTACCTGTCTGGCCAAAGCTGATACAACATTTTTCAATCGTTTCGTCTCCGCTTGTACATCGATTTGGCTGAATGCCATCACAAATGATGACGCTGCCACCAATAACTGAAAATAGAACAGAGAAGATGAGAAGAAGACAATTTACACTACATTCAGTTTACATTTATACATTTCTATACTCATAAAGAATTGGAGCTAGAAAAGAGAGGAAATCATAGAGAGACTGCGGGGGTCGTGTGAATCGTAATACCACTGACCTACATTACATGGAAACTCAATTCGCCATGGCTAATCATTTAGGGATTTATTAAATTTTTGTTTAAAAAAATGTAATTTTGAAAGTTACCACAACTCTATTTCTAATATTTCAAAAAGCACATTATTTCGCTTTTTCCATTTAGCGTTTCTTTCTTCCTTAACTTTTCGTCAATTCTATTGTATTCTGTGAGTGTAATTTTAAAGCCGATTTACGAAGGGCCTATCATCCATTTATAAAATATATGCAAAATGTGCTTCATATCACCCCCCCCCCCCCCACCCACACCGACTGACAAGTTAGACATTTTTTTTAAAGGCACTTTACCCCCCTTCCCCACACAACACAGACACTAGAGACCGACCGTGTTTTCGGTTTCGGACGAAGTCAAAAGGTTAGTTTTCTGTTCTTTTACAGTTTCAGCCGAAACTGATATTGACTTTCAGTCATCAGCCGAAAGTCTATTTTAACTTTCAAAATTCATAATGCTACGCTATTGCTGCATCTATTTCTCTGCTTATTGATACTTTCATTAGTTAAACTGTTGTGAATTAATCTGTGTAAAGTAGGGATGTTAAACGAAAACCGGATTTCAGGAAGAAAACATTCATAACTATTTCCCACGATGTATTTATCTTTTAATCTGAATAAATATTTGTAAACCCTGTTTGACTAGCACTAAACAATTCCTTAACATTATATTCCCTGCAAACACTCGTTTGTCAGAAGCGACTTATAGTGAGTTTTTTTTTTTGTTGTTGTTTGTTTCAAATTCCGAATATTGATTGTGAATTTGCGATACAAGCACATACAACAGCAAATGCAGATGTTAACGCTAGTCGTCGGTACAGACATTTGATCTACGCATTCGAAAAGAAAAAAAACTGGAATTTCCACACTGATGCTGAACGCTTTATTAACAGACAAACAGACCGATAGACGTAAGGTTGCGAGATACTTGGACTTCAAAAGGAGGACATAAAGAGACAAAAAGAATGACATATTTAGTGTATCACAATCCACAATCAGTTCAGTTTTATTACATTAGCTGCCAATAATTGTATATTAGTAAAACTGACCCAACATTTTATTTAATGTAGACTGAAAAGCAACTTAGGCAATTAAAAAAAAAACAACTTTGCAGCGCATGTAAGGTTCTTTTCAAAAACTGTTAATTTTCAATGTATAATATTCGGTATGGTTTCGTTTTCGGCCGAAACTAAAATTTTGGTTTCGGTCGGTCTCTAACACACACACACCACCACCTACCCCTCCCACTACCACCGAATTTTGTTCGTATTTCTTTTTAAATCTTTTCAATCTATAGATCTAGTTAGCTTTTTTTATTTATATATATATTATATATAAACCTGTACTTGAAACATCTTTTTTTACATAATTTTTATTTTTCGGATATCAATTGTCTTATCATTTTTATTATTACTTTGCTACAGACATGATAATATGTATTTATTATTTATTATATTATGCAATGCTTATCAAATGGATGAAAACACACGGTGATGTACTTATTACATACGTATTCTGATTCAAGGCAGACAAAGCAGGATATAGAATCTTAGTACATTTGTATTATTATTCAATGTGTTTTAGAAAGATCGTCTGTTATTAACCCCAGAGTGATTTGTGTTTGTTACAGTTTGTTTACTTCTTCTTCTTCTTCTTCTGCGTTCCATTTTCGCTTTCCTTTGCTGTGTCAGACTGGCAGTCCTGTTTCTCTGTCGAACCGGGGCTGTTGTCTGTAGGAATGGCTATGGGCCCCAAAGCTTTTCCTCCATGGTGGCTCCCTGAGGCCAAGTCTGGTTACGGGCTCGTCCGGGTTTTGAGACTTTTTACAAGGTTACGGGCATCTCTGTGGAGTGGACACCATTGCAGGAAGCATAACATATGCGTTGGCTATTTACAAACAAATTATGACGGTTCTACTCACCAGTAAAAGTACATCAAAGTCTCTCATATCGAATGTTGTGCCACTGTAACATAAATAAACGATAAGTCGAAAACTCTAGTTCTTTTTATAGTATCACATGGGAAGTGCGATCCCTCACCCACCCCTCGTTTGTCTTTAAATCTGAACACACGAACTCCATGTCTCATTTATTTGATTTTTTACTTACTTTACGTCACGACAAAAACAGCCAAGTAATTTAACTAACATGTCACAGATAAATTCTAAAAATACATCTGATACCAAATTAAGTTCCTACAAACGTGGCCAAGCTGTTAATTTTATATTGTAGAACCTATTTGTATACATGTACTAATGTTCTTTATTAATGTATTTTTTGTTCATTCTACAACGGTGGCAATTATGAACCTCTTAATGCTAATTGTGTAGCTTTGTCCCTTTTATTTATATACTAGTGGTTATGCCCGTCAAAATGACGGAGAAACGAATTACTAAAATGTGTTTTGTAAATAGAGAAGGAGGAAAAGAACAATATTATTCTAAAAACTTTCGCCTGGAATCCCCTCCCACTACAGCTTCGCCAGAGCCCTACTTCGACACCTTCAGGAGCTGGCTGAAGACTCACCTATTCCAGTATTCACCTGTACATATATACATTTTCGTCTGTTCTTCGTTGTTTGTACTCTGTAACTGTTGTCAGCGCATAGAACTATATATGCCCATACTGCATATGCGCTATACAAGAATTATTATTATTATTATTTAGTTTGTGTTCTTTTTTTATTGTTTTTGGTCACCCTGACCCTTGCACATGCATACAAATACTAGGTGATTGAGTGGCCAGCACTATGTACAGCCGCCTGTACTTTTGCCCCTACTAAGGTCAGGTAACTATCAGAGCTGAGTGGACTAAGGTACACCCTCTAGACCTGAAAAAAAATCCTAGCCTTCCTCTAAGATTTGAACCAGAACCTTCGGTATACCAGCCGAATGCGTGCGATGTATTAGTCATACTTTCGTTAGTGTTCGCTTTTTTAAAGTAACTCATGCCTTGGCAGTGTTGAACTGTTGTTCATAAATATTATTGTGATAGGAAAGACCAGATTTGCTTTAAATTGAGTTAAATTACAACAAATAAATAATATTTCTAGCTGAGTACTTCTTGTATAATGTACGATTTTAAGTGTTTGGGTATAAGGCTTTTTAAAGTGTTCACTTTGTTAATGTGATGTTATGTTAAAGTTTTGATGAGACAATTATTGTGAGTTAGCATGATAGTCTTATATTTGTTCATGTATTTAATAGTGCCCTTATTGTACTCATGTACTATTTGGCAAAAAAAAAAAAATCATTGTTAACTTAAAAATACATTGTTCAATTGATATTTAATTGCAATGAATTATGTACAAAAAAAACACAATAGTTAATGGTAAACAAAGGTAGCTACTGCTGTTAGTACCTGTATCTTTGAAATACCAGACAAGATGAATCACTAAGTCCATGGTACATACTACTGAACTAAGTGTCAATCTTGTAATCGAAGTTACAATTTACCTTTTAATGATGTGCACTGAGTTAAAATGTAGGATCAATCTTAGCACACTGTGGTTAATTCTATAATTTCATTAAGAATGCTAATGCGAGCATGCCAATAATTGACTATTTATCGCATATATGTGCTGTACATCAGTACAGAAATGTGTACACAGATAACAACATTATTGTGCTTTTTCTTAAACTTGTATAAAATTTGTGGTCAGTTGGCGAAGATTTTATTAAAGGATTTCCCATGGTTTCTTTAGCTTTTCGTTATTTCGTTATATAATTTTTATCGTAGTTTATGTTGATTTTAGGTTAATTTTCCTTCTTTATAAATATAAGCGTAAATGTGTATATTTGTTTAGATAGAGAGAGAGAGAGAGAGAGGGTGTGAGAGAAAGAAAGAAAATGATAAACAGAGAAAAGACCCTCAGCGTTTTTTAGTAAAGCAGTCCCAAATGTATGTATAGGTCATGTTGTGTGTATAGCAATATAGGACATGTTGTGTGTATAGTGGTATAAGTCATGTTGTGTGAATGGCTGTATAGGTCATGTTGTGTGTATAGCTGTATAGGTAATGTTGTGTATAGCTGTATAGGTCAGGTTGTGTATAGCTGTGTAGATCATGATGTGTGTATAGCTGTATATGTCATATTGTGTGTATAGATGCATAGGTCACGTTGTGTGTATAGCTATATAGGTCATGTTGTGTTTAACTGTATAGGTAATGTTGTGCATAACTGTATAGATCATGTTGTGTGTATAGCTGTATAGGTCATGTCGTGTGTATATCTGTATAAGTCATGTTGTGTGTATAGCTGTATAGGTCATGTTGTGTGTATAGTTGTATAGGTCATGTTGTGTGTATAGCTGTATAGGTCATGTTGTGTGTATAGTTGTATAGGTCATGTTGTGTGTATAGTTGTATAGGTCATGTTGTGTGTATAGCTGTATAGGTCATGTTGTGTGTATAGTTGTATAGGTCATGTTGTGTGTATAGCTGTATAGGTCATGTTGTGTATAGGTGTATAGGTCATGTTTTGTATAGCTGTATAGGTCATGTTGTGTGTATAGTTGTATAGGTCATGTTGTGTGTATAGCTGTATAGGTCATGTTGTGTGTATAGTTGTATAGGTCATGTTGTGTGTATAGCTGTATAGGTCATGTTGTGTGTATAGTTGTATAGGTCATGTTGTGTGTATAGTTGTATAGGTCATGTTGTGTGTATAGCTGTATAGGTCATGTTGTGTGTATAGTTGTATAGGTCATGTTGTGTGTATAGCTATATAGGTCATGTTGTGTATAGCTGTATAGGTCATGTTTTGTATAGCTGTATAGTTCATGTTGTGTGTATAGCTGTATAGGTCATGATGTATGTATAGTTGTATAGATCATGTTGTGTATGGCTGTAAAGGTAATGTTGTGTGTATAGCTATATAGGTCATGTTGTGTGTATAGCTGTATAGGTAACTTTCAAGTACGCATTTTCCTTTGCATTCTGAATTGACAAGTCTTAATGAGGCGTGACCTTTTCTTAAGGAAGAGATCATGAACTTCGGGTTCTATTTTTAAATATGAAATATTTTTAGGCATTTCCGTAAAATAAAAAAAAAAACATGCTTTGCTTGTGTTTGACAATTATTTTCAACCTCGACGACCAGTTCTAGTCTTCCAGAACATTTGCATTCCATCGTTTTTTTTTGGCAACATCTTTCGGAATTGAAATAAATTTTAATCTCCTACATTTTTTCGTACCACCATATATATATATGGTACAACAAGTTACGCAGCCCACATACATGTTGTTTTTTTTTCATTAAATAATCGAATGGGAATGGAAATGCTTTACTCTTCGACCTTTTATGCATGAATAACCGTTAAGACTTGTCAATGCTTCAGGAAAAAATCAATTCTAGCAATTTCAGCATAAAAATCTAAATAAGGCGTGCAGTGGTATCCTTATGTTGTTGTTGTTGTTTTTGCTTAGCGTTACTTTACTTTTTTTTTTTACTTACGCCCGTCAACCCCTGTCGGAGTATGGGCCACCAACAACAGTTCTCCAGATTCTCCTATCCTGGGACATCCTCTCTAACTGGTTTCAGCTGAAACCCATTTTGGTGATTTCGGCTTCCAGGTCACGCCTCCATGTGTTTCTTGGGCGGCCCCTCTTCCTTTTTCCTTGGGGATTCCATCTCAATGCTTAGCGTTAAAGATCCTACTTATTGACCAGCGAGGTTGTACTTATTTAGTACCGACTTAGACCACGGATAAACGCAGGAGGCAATAATCTTCTTTATAGAAGGAGCGTCCGTAATGTATAAGATAAGATAAGACATACGCTTAAACATTAAATTCTTCTTTAAACATTTAGCGAGTGGCTTGAGTGTATTATTTCACAATGAACAAGATCCTAGACGGGCGACAGAAGCCCCGGATTTGTAAGAATCTCTAGTGAATGTGTTCTGTAGGAAAATAAACTGAAACTCATTAAAACCTTAACACTTATCTTATACAAGTGACAAATAACACTTTCGGTAACACAAAGGACTAAACCTAATAAATAGTATTGAAATAGTGCTGTTGTTGTTTTTTTTTTTTTGTTTTTTTTTTTTCAATTTATAGCACACACACACACACAAAATAGGCCTTATAGGAAAATAAAAAATCTTAAAACCACCTGTTACAAATATTTGCTAAAAGTTTGTGGACATTATAGATCTAACAGTTAACCAAGAATAAGAATAAAGCTTACACATACATAGGCCTACTGTATTAATTGGAACATTACAATATGGGTGACATATCTATTATCATCAATCTAAAATACATACAACTAATCCCAAGCGGGTAATTTATTTTGCTTTCCAAATGTGTATCTCCATAAGCTTGTCTACAAGCAGAAACCAAAAGTCGTATTATAAGTATAGGAACTGAAGTTAGAGAATACTATGTCAGTTTTTTGGGGGAATGGCGGCCGAGCGGCGGAGCGTTCGACTGGCGTACCGAAGTTGCAGGGCTTGAATTCTGGTGAATTACCTATCATTCTTAAGAGTATTATAATCAGAACGCTAGCAAAATTTAATAAATTTTAAATTTTTGTAACTATCTTTAGGATTACCAACTTATTATTCTTAACACTCCTTCCTCTCCCAACAAGAACAAAAATGGATTTTGAAAAAAAAAGGTTTATTAGAGGAATAGTACAGATATTACAAACATTTAAAGGAAACACTACAGTTTAGAAACAAAAATTGGTATAAAAATAAATATTATTGTTCATAGATAAATTTTAGCCTATAAATATATATACAAGTCATGCCCACCCTTTCGGGTGGCTAATGTCTAACCTCTCAAAGTAATAGTAAAGTATCCCAATTAGATCGATAGAGATAGTGAAGCAGCGTTCACGAGTGTACGTGGCCAAGGCATACTAAGAGATTGTATGGCAAGCACAAGGCTCACAATGCCCAGCCGCCTTTACTTTTCCCTAACGAATGTCAGGTACACACCATCGCTGGGTGGGCTCCGACACCCTCTAGACGCGGAAACGAACCATAACCTTCATCAGATTTCATACTTAAAACCTAATTTTAATATAGGTCGCTAAATTGCGAAGGCGAAGTTCTTTTATCGCTCAGTTCACTTCGCTAAAGGAAAAGTACTAGATTTGAAGTATGTGATATATTATGTGCTCCGTTGGTAACTTCGCTAAACAACAGGAACTTTATTTGGAGTATGTAATATATTATATTTACGATACCTACGTTATATTGGTATATAAACAGATGGCGCCGTGACCTAGATGCCGCGGAGAAAAGGCCATTCTTGGGGACAGTTGGAATGCCTCGATCAGGACTAGGATGGCTGGAGAGCCCTTGTTGGTGGCCTATGCCCCGAAAGGGGTAGTAGACGTAAAGAAGTAAACACTTAAAAAAGACAACAAGGTTTGTGAGACCAACCTACCCACTGGTTTTTAATTTTCAGTGGATCGCTTTTAATCCCTTCTCAGGTGAGTGACAACGTGATTCCACTAAATTTAGCAGCTGTCTAAGACGTTCTAGAGCTTGGCATTGAATAGAATTGTTGTATTTCGGCCCATCAACATCGAAGGTTACATAAGGCCTTTTTTGTTAGCGTTGTTGGCATGTTTTTTGTATCCATTTTATTGTTCTTATATCTTTAAAGTCTATAGTACAGGTGGATGTCTTTAATATAGTTTTTTATACGTTTTGGTTTAATTTAGCTAAAAAGTTCATGAAGAATTCTACAGCTAAGCTTGGCATTGATTAGAAGAGGCTGAGTTTTCAATCCTAGGGAGCACTAGCTGCTTGTACCCTCGAAAATATGTTACAGACGCTCCTTCTATTCAGAAAATTATTGTATCTTACGCTTGTCCGCGGTTTAAGTCTTGTCATTTGCATCTTCAGTGAAGCATAGGCCAGTAACAATTTCTTTTTATGACTTCCTGTCTTTTGATATTATTTAGTCTTGCATTTTGATTATGGTTTTAAATGATGTTCGAAAGAAAGATTTTTTCTTGCCTTTGCTCTTGTATATGAAATAAGAAAAGTGTTTCTGATCCCTATGTCTGTCTGAATAATGTAATAGCGTGTTGTGTTGGATCGCTAAGTTACAATATAATGATTTATGTATTATTATTACTTCACTCGTTAACGTGATGGTACAATACCTGTATTGTATCACAATGTGGAGATATACATATGAATACATGTGTTTCTTGTCTGAAAACAATAAAGGTGTTTCATAATTAAATTTAAAAAAAAAATTGTTTTTTCGGAATCAAACTATCTGGACTTGCAGTGGAAGCTTATGATCTTGACAGACGCATTTAAATGAGTTGAGCTTGTATTTACACATCACATGGTCAAACAATACGTGAGATGACATGTGGATAGATCAGCTTCAGAAGTATATTGAAACACTTAAAGTGGACTTATCTGACCAACAGCGCCTTTGTTATTCTTGCTGGACACTTCATTTAAAAACAGACATTTTAGAAATGTAGGTCTTCCAGGGGAATAAA
This sequence comes from Anisus vortex, assembly GCA_949126835.1. Lineage (NCBI taxonomy): Eukaryota > Metazoa > Mollusca > Gastropoda > Planorbidae > Anisus > Anisus vortex. The sequence goes on from OX421496.1 coordinate 35,107,822, forward strand.
TCCATATCCCTTAAAGTTTAGAAAATTTTTTTAATTGTATGGATTATCTTTCTTTATTTCGATGGAAATTGAAAAAAAAAAAATTTTTTTTTAAAGATTCGGATATATTTTTGGTGTTCATTAAAAGCTTAATAATTAAATCTATACTTGTGACCAGATATAATTATTTTATTAATATTATTTTAGACATTGCATCAAAGATCGATATAAAAAAAGGGATTCCCACATGATACAAATTCAAAGTCCGTTTGTTGGTATGTTGTTTGTATGTTTGTTATTTATTTTAGAATGTCAACTCCTCTGTCATCAGCATAAATTTTTTAAGGGACTCGAAACCAGTGCCACTGGAAAGTCACGCTTTCTGACTAGTACACTTCTAAAAGGAACTCGATAATGGATGTTAGTGACACTTGCCCTTTATTTTCGAATGAAGATAAAGGATTGCCAGTAAAGTTGGTCTCTTGGGCTAGTGAAGCAGCGTTAACTTTTCTGATCACAACATACTGGAGGATTATGTAGCCAGCAAAATTATCCAGCCGCCTCTAATGTTAATCAACGTATTTTGGGTAAGCTAAGGAAATCCTCCAGACTTGGGAATGAAAAAACGTGGTGTTATCCTGGATTCTTTTGGAATGGCAAGCTGAGCCCTGTGTCCTTGCCTCTGTGACCCATATAGGAAGGCATGCCCATAGCCAAGTTAACGAGCTGCTAAATGGTATGTGGGACGATGGCCGAGTGGAGGCGAAGGTCCTGGGTTCGAATTCTGGTGAAAGCTAGGGTTTGTTCCCGGGTCTAGACTGTGTCCCTGGGTGTACCCAGCTTAGGGTTGCCAGATACATGGGTACCGAAAGGAGGACACAGAAAGCCAAAAAGGAGGACAAAGGAGGACACATGGGTCCCAAAAGGGCACATTGAATGTTTCATTTAAATCCTTTAGAAAATTTCATTTGAATGCGGAATTAACCAACAATAAGTACAATTTTAAAATGATGGTTGCTAGTAATTATCTATTAGTAAAACAACCAAGAAAAAGTATTGTAAAAAAAATTTAATTAAATAAAAATTAAATTGACATTTTTTTTTTCAAAATGCAACAATAGGCTTACTGCATTATTTGAAAATTAAACAGTCAATTCTACAGTTAATACACTATCATCTTTCTTAATTATAAAATATAATTCTTTGACGGGCCAACTTTTTGCAGAAGATCCTCGTTAGCAAGCACAAATGTATAAAACTGTTCAAATGTGAGATTTTTCAAGTTGTACTTTGTAAGAGTGATGCACATTACAGAATTAACTGAGAGTCTATTTCGTTTCTTTGTCCGTTGAGGCCGGCCTCACACTTTCTTCATTGAGGCCGGCTTTGTGAGGCCGGCTTGTCCTGCGGTTAGTTCACCGGACAGTCAAGTACGATGACAGCCCGGGTTCTATCCTGGCCGCCGACCGATCCCGGCCGCCCTGCAGGAGTTTCGGGCCTAGTGGACGTAATAATCAGATCTTCTATCTAGAAGAAACGTCTGTAAAATTATATAAGATAGGCCTAATTGGGCGTTTATCAATGAGAACAATCTTTCCATCTTACCATTGTGTCCAGGGATGCAGAAAAAAGTTGTAAATGTTTAGTAACTCTATAAAGAAATTTCCAGTTGGGCAACTTTGAAAAAACAAACTCCACTGCTTATGCAATAAGAGTTTTGAAAAAAACTGTTCATTCTGTTCTTGTACAAATGATTTGAGATTGCAATATTGGTCAAACAATATTACGGCAGAAAAATACAAGGAAATGAATAAACCTCTCAATAGTTAGCGTTGTTATAACCTTATTAATTGATTAAACTATCTTACTTGTAATAACTCGGACAAAAGTTTCCCAATATGACTGAATAGCTGTTGAAATAGGATCTTCACTCCAAAACTTGCATCTTTTGCCCTAACCGTTTGTCTTAATATTTGTGTGATTCACTAGCATAGGATATATCCCCGGCTATCTCTTGTAACCATAAAGCTGTTACATATGTAAATTTGAATGTATGTGTGCAAGGGGAGGTGAGGTGGGATATTTTAGAAGATCTGTGCACAATTCACCTAACAACACAATAGATAACACATTCTAATTCATAACATTTCCTGCTAAATACTCCAGCGTTTTGCTTTACCCGACAGAGCCGCTTATTGACAGTAAATAAGAACATAAAAAGTGAAAAAAAAAGGATTCTTAAAACCTTTGGCGTACAAAGGCCGGACATTTTAAGGGTTTTTAGCTTTGCCGGACGGACGGAGGACACAGGGCTAAAAAGGAAAACATGTCGACCTTTTGCTGGACGTCTGGCAACCCTAACCCAGCTCTCATAATAGAGATAAGTAAAGGCGGCTAGGCATTGTGCTGGCCACACAATCTTGTCAACGCTGTATGCTCAATCTATCTATTTTGGTCTGACCGGGAAACTTTACTATTTCTAATTCATACAATAGTTACTATTAAACTTTACTATTTCTAATTCAAACAATAGTTACTATTAAACTTTACTATTTCTAATTCATACAATAGTTACTATTAAACTTTACTATTTCTAATTCATACAATAGTTACTATTAAACTTTACTATTTCTAATTCAAACAATAGTTACTATTAAACTTTACTATTTCTAATTCATACAATAGTTACTATTAAACTTTACTATTTCTAATTCAAACAATAGTTACTATTAAACTTTACTATTTCGAATTCAAACAATAGTTACTATTAAACTTTACTATTTCTAATTCATACAATAGTTACTATTAAACTTTACTATTTCTAATTCATACAATAGTTACTATTAAACTTTACTATTTCTAATTCAAACAATAGTTACTATTAAACTTTACTATTTCTAATTCATACAATAGTTACTATTAAACTTTACTATTTCTAATTCAAACAATAGTTACTATTAAACTTTACTATTTCTAATTCATACAATAGTTACTATTAAACTTTACTATTTCTAATTCATACAATAGTTACTATTAAACTTTACTATTTCTAATTCATACAATAGTTACTATTAAACTTTACTATTTCTAATTCATACAATAGTTACTATTAAACTTTACTATTTCTAATTCATACAATAGTTACTATTAAACTTTACTATTTCTAATTCATACAATAGTTACTATTAAACTTTACTATTTCTAATTCATACAATAGTTACTATTAAACTTTACTATTTCTAATTCAAACAATAGTTACTATTAAACTTTACTATTTCTAATTCAAACAATAGTTACTATTAAACTTTACTATTTCTAATTCATACAATAGTTACTATTAAACTTTACTATTTCTAATTCATACAATAGTTACTATTAAACTTTACTATTTCTAATTCATACAATAGTTACTATTAAACTTTAGGCCTACTATTTCTAATTCAAACAATAGTTACTATTAAACTTTACTATTTCTAATTCATACAATAGTTACTATTAAACTTTACTATTTCTAATTCATACAATAGTTACTAGTAAACTTTACTATTTCTAATTCAAACAATAGTTACTATTAAACTTTACTATTTCTAATTCAAACAATAGTTACTATTAAACTTTACTATTTCTAATTCATACAATAGTTACTATTAAACTTTACTATTTCTAATTCAAACAATAGTTACTATTAAACTTTACTATTTCTAATTCATACAATAGTTACTATTAAACTTTACTATTTCTAATTCATACAATAGTTACTATTAAACTTTACTATTTCTAATTCAAACAATAGTTACTATTAAACTTTACTATTTCTAATTCAAACAATAGTTACTATTAATTTCCTCTGAAACAATGACCCTCAACGTAAATGAGATTAGCTTATAGTTAGCATAAATGGTTCATAAAAGGTTATCCAAATTCATTTAAGCAGACTGTATCAAGCTAAATGTTCAGATCTAGAGTCAATAAGGCACACGAAGAGATTACGTTGGCATCCAGAGGTTCGATTAAACTACTAACTTTTGAATCCTATCGTTAAGATATTAAGAAAAAAGCAATACTGTATTTACTTTGCTCAATTTACTTCGCCATAATTCGGTACAGACAATCATAAATAATAAAAAAATCAACCGCTGACTTGCAGAGGAAATGGGCGCCGTCAAGTCTACTAAGCTCACTGAAAGGACTAATTGGCACGAATTGTCCATTAGTTTCTCCAACGACCATTAAGGTTAAGGGATTTAAAAAAAATATTATTTGTGTGTTATAAAATGATTAAGTTGCAATTACAATCACCATAGATTGTATGCAATAATATACTGAATATACAGTATATAAACATTTGTAAAAACACGAGAAGCAGCTTTGATTAGTGATAAAGACGGATTTATAAGGGCATAGTCAAAGGGACATAACTGGAACAATAGAAAAGTATCAGACCAACTTTTATTACTAGAATGTTCTGTTTACCTTATGAACTAAGCCTAGGGATGTTAAAACCGGTTTATTTTCAAAACCGGTTTTCGGTTCTATAAATTCGGTTTAAAACCGGATTTCGGTCCCCCCCCCCCCCAGACAGAAAGGCCAAATGTGCGTAGTTTTGTAGATATATTTGAAAAATAGTTCAAACTTAATTATTGTTTGCAGGGCATTCAAGGGGTTGATTTGTGTGAATACAATATTTTTTTGTAGCCTGCACTTACCATTAAATTCTTTAGAACTAAAAAAAAATCTGGGCTAATTGATTAAAACCGATAATAGTTTTCAATAGTGATAATCAAATTTCCGATTATCGTTGACCATAATATTAAAAAGCATATGAAGAGGATGACTATTTTAATTGAGGATGCTTCGTATGCAGGTGCGTAGCCTACGCAATCCAGTGGTACTGCTACCGCTCAGGCTTATCTGTTGGGAACATAGCTTACACTGAGCCATCGTTGAATAATTTTTTTTAAAGATTAGCCGAAAAGCAAAAAGATTCTTATTAATTGTAACTGTATCTTAACATTTAATTTGGCTTGATAGTTTATTTATCGCAAACCATAGTTGATAGCCTACTTGGAAAAAAAAGAAACACAATATCTAATTTCAAGAATTGTTTTGTGCGAATCCAACATTATTAATAAAAAATATTTCCATCAGAACAAAAAAAAACAAAAGGGTAGCTACCACCAAACCGAAATCCGGTTTTGAAAATAAAAACCGGTTTTCAGTTTCAAAACCGGAATCCGGTATTCCGGTTTTCGTTTAACATCCCTAAACTAAGCTCACTAAATTGATTGAAGGTTACATGAACACATGGTCATGGGATGGTCAGGTGATCTTGGCGGCAAAGGGAATTAGAGCCAAGATATTGGGGGAGTTAGAGCCAAGATATTGAGGGAGTTAGAGCCAAGATATTGAGGGAGTTAGAGCCAAGATATTGAGGGAGTTAGAGCCAAGATATTGAGGGAGTTAGAGCCAAGATATTGAGGGAGTTAGATCCAAGATATTGAGGGAGTTAGAGCCAAGATATTGAGGGAGTTAGAGCCAAGATATTGAGGGAGTTAGATCCAAGATATTGAGGGAGTTAGATCCAAGATATTGAGGGAGTTAGAGCCAAGATATTGAGGGACTTAGAGCCAAGATATTGAGGGAGTTAGAGCCAAGATATTGAGGGAGTTAGATCCAAGATATTGAGGGAGTTAGAGCCAAGATATTGAGGGAGCTAGAGCCAAGATATTGAGGGAGTTAGATCCAAGATATTGAGGGAGTTAGAGCCAAGATATTGAGGGAGTTAGATCCAAGATATTGAGGGAGTTAGATCCAAGATATTGAGGGAGTTAGAGCCAAGATATTGAGGTAATTAGAGCCAAGATATTGAGGGAGTTAGAGCCAAGCTATTGAGGGAGTTAGAGCCAAGATATTGAGGGAGTTAGAGCCAAGATACTGAGGGAGTTAGAGCCAAGATATTGAGGGAGTTAGAGCCAAGATATTGAGGGACTTAGAGCCAAGATATTGAGGGAGTTAGAGCCAAGATATTGAGGGAGTTAGAGCCAAGATATTGAGGGAGTTAGAGCCAAGATATTGAGGGAGTTAGATCCAAGATATTGAGGGAGTTAGATCCAAGATATTGAGGGAGTTAGAGCCAAGATATTGAGGGAGTTAGAGCCAAGATATTGAGGGAGTTAGAGCCAAGATATTGAGGGAGTTAGAGCCAAGATATTGAGGGAGTTAGAGCCAAGATACTGAGGGAGTTAGAGCCAAGATATTGAGGGAGTTAGAGCCAAGATATTGAGGGAGTTAGATCCAAGATATTGAGGGAGTTAGAGCCAAGATATTGAGGGAGTTAGAGCCAAGATATTGAGGGAGTTAGAGCCAAGATATTGAGGGAGTTAGAGCCAAGATATTGAGGTAGTTAGAGCCAAGATATTGAGGTAGTTAGAGCCAAGATATTGAGGGAGTTAGAGCCAAGATATTGAGGTAGAAGGTTGTATGATAAAGTAGTCGAAGTTTTATTCTACTATACTAGTGATTTGGATTTCATATATATATCTTGGATGTACTGGACTTTTATGTACCTATTCTTTTAAATGTGAGTAGAAATAAACTATATGTGTATTGCTGCAAGACTCGCCTTATCAAGTTATATTCAGTTTTCAGGGGCATTAACTAGGAATGAAACAGTTTTTTCACGTTTTCTCAAAATGGCAAAAAATGACTTACGCAATTATCTTATGAGCGTGACGATATGTGATGTGAACATTGAACATTTAACATAAGATCTAATGAAGATACAAGAGGAAGAGAGACTATCTCAATAATGCCAGTTAGTCCTCTCAACAGACCACGACTAAGGTATTAACAATTAGTATAAAGAAATGTGATATGATTGCTATAGCGTCATTGTCACTTACACATTTGTGCGTAGATATTTAAATGTGTATATCGCATTGACCTATTGACTTGCAGATTGACACATTAAAGACAAAATCCTACACACGTTGACACTATAATAGATCACACACTAACACAACAGGATTACCACACAATTTTCTGAAATCATAAGCATGAATAATGAATAATTAATGCATTAAAAGATATGTATAATTTGGATAATATAAATATATTAATATAATGTAGATAATATATAGCAAAACTTACTAATATTGAGTTATTAACAGTCATAGGCCTTAGAGTCTAAAGCGAAAAAAATAAAGAAAATCATATAAGTTGACAAAGGGTGTATTCCATGTAATGCATTTATTTGATTAGAATACGTAAAAGCCTAAGTGTATATTTTGATGTTGTCGCAGTTTTCTTTGGTGGTTTAAGTGTCACTCCATTCTGGACACACGCGTTCCCTCTCAGTGGTCAAGCAGGTCGTGTGACCATCCCAGCAAGGGACATTTCCGGAGTCGCACTTGACCACGTGGTAACGCCCATTGTAAAACTTGACTTTCAACGAGTGGGTATGTGCGTTTTCCCGGCTGGTGACGAAGTCTAGGACCTCCCCCTTCTGGAGACGCTCCTGCTCATCTTTGGTCAAGTCTATGGTGTGGTAGTGCTCACCGCGCAGGTCTCCCGTGGCGAGGCTGGTCAGGAGGGTCAAATGTTGCTTGATGGGAAACATCTGAAGCCTGGTTGGTGTCGGCTTTTTGGTCGCTGGAGATTTCGTCGAGATCGAGCGCGTAGTGGTCTGTATTGGTGTCTTTGGTATTGTAAGTTTCTCCTCCGGCGCTTGCGGAAGTTTTTCCAGCAGATACTTTTCATTGGTGGCGAGTCGCATCACGACATCTTTCAGTGCGTTAAGTTCCTTCCAGACACTGCTGCCTTCAGCGTGAACGGGCGTGATAGGGTACCTCGTCCTCAGAACTCCAACTCCAGGGATGTTGGGTAAGAAAATTCTGATGCCTGAGGCTGACATGCTTCTGATGGTGTTGTTTTTGTCCAGAACTCCAACAGATCCTTTGACGGTATCCGCAGGGGACGTACCAATCTCTCCTCCAGAGAAAAACTCTGTTGGCGTTCTGTAAAATTGGCTCGCAATTGTTCCGTTGTATGCGTTGTTCAGTTTAAGCCCACCGTTCCTCTTCCCGTTCTCCAGAACAATGTTTTTGTCTTCATCGGAATAGAATTGAATGTCGAACGGGTTCCACGTTGTAAGTGGGGTCAGATAAATGACTTCCAGTGGGATCGCGTAGGACATCCGCTTCCTGGACTCGTAACATACCTTAGCGGCGTCACACTGTCTTATGTAAATGTCGGCGATCTCAGGCTGGGTGGTCTCTGCCATGAAGACATTCGGATCACTGTAGCCGCGCCTGCCATAGGAAAGCCCCATGGCGTCGGCTTTCTCTACTCGAAATCGCCGATGGTAGTAGCCCACGTTAAGTCTCGAGTCGTTACCCGGGAGCGGGCTGAAGAGGGTCATGTCAAGGGATGAGTCGGTGATGTTGGCAGGGTAGTTGTCCTTTCCAGGTACTTCGCCCATCATGGTGTCAATGTGTTGCCAGTTGGCGTTGTCCTTAGGGCCGACAACGCTAAACCGTGCTCCTCGTGTGCCCTGTCAAATAAAAAAAAATACAGCAATAAACTTGTATCAGTAGTGTAGCTAGAGTGGGGCTGTGGGGGGGGGGGGGGAATCGCTTCTAGACTCCGAGGTTTGTATAGACGCTAAATGGACACGGAATTTAAAACAAAATAAGCTAACAAAAGGGTGGCATTGTTATCAACTAAAACTTTAATTTAAAGAAATAAATTAGGCTATTATAATACACTATTGCACATACACTCAAGGCCTTTATATAAATATATTTTTTAAAGGTAGCAAGAACAATGTTTAAAATTGTTATTGGGTTAACCTTTTGTTTGGATGTATTTCTGTTCGTTCACATAATGAAATAATAATTAACATTGATTAAAAAAAACAACTACTAATATAAATCGGCACTTGATCTAGATAAAAGGCCTTGACATTAACGACAGCTTTCACACATTCTCTAATGTAAACTAAATTTAGGTCACATTCAAGGGTGACAATCACATGCTTTTGTGAATATTTTCATTAAAGGGCAATAACCCAAGTATTTTGTTGCTAATTTTACGTGATTTTACTTTACACTTTTTAAAGTTTGGAAATGCGTGTTCTTTAAATTTACTTGTGTTTAAAGATTTGTAACTGAATTCGGATTTTCATCGCATCTTTCGACAAATATTTTGTTATAATTACTGGTAAATATCGATTGCTTTATACCGTTTGCAAATTTTTTATTTTTTACACAGTTATTAGATAGGAGTCTTGAGTAATAACTAATAGTGTAGTATTAAATTAAGTTATTGTATGATGTACAGACTTTCCATTGGTCATTTTTTAATTCGTTTTGCGTTTTCCAATGAAATAATGCTACGTCCGTAAATGTTCTAAGTCAGGCAGACGGGCAAACAGAGATATCGATAAAGTTATAGATACATAGTTAGAAAGACAGGTGAGTAAGTAAGAATAAGAATAAGAATGGGCATTTCTATAGCGCTTCTATTAAATGCTATTAAAGTATTATGTTCAGTGTGCTCTTGTTGTGATTTGCAGTGGCAGATGTATTAGCCAAAGAGAAAGGTCTTTAAGTTCTTTTTAAAAGTTTCTCTTGTCCCCGATTCTCTCAGTGTCTGAGATAGACTGTTCCATAAAGAAGGCGCCACTGACTCAAATGAGCGCACTCCCAGGTACTTCTTTCTGTGACCATCCAAACTAGGAGTTTTGAGGAGTGACTGTGTTGAAGATCTCAGTTCCCTAGATGGTTCATGCCTTGAGATAAGCTCTCGAAGATAAGAAGGAGCAATGCCCTTAATGCATCCATATGTAATGGACATAATTTTGTGCTTCTATTAGCTTCATCACCGGGAGCCAGTGGAGATCTCTTAATGTTGGGGAGATATAATCTTGCCTCCAGACTCCCGAAACAATGCGCGCCGCGGTGTTCTGCACTCTCTGTAATCTCTGTAGCTGGTTCTGGGGCAAACCCCACAGGCAACTATTGCAGTAATCCAACCAACCTTGACTGGATAAGAGAGACTGCTACGGTATTGGCCGTCTTTCTATTGAGTTGAGGCCGCAGCTGAACCAGGGCACGTAGGTGAGACAAACAAGCCTTAACCACAGAACTGATAAGTGGAACCATTGATAATTTATTATCAATAAAAAGGCCAAGGTCTCTAACCGTGTTGGACAACGTTATCTCGGAAGCCCCAACCTTAATCGTAGTAATAGAGATTTTTCGAAGACTGACATCAGAACCACAGATAATTGCCTCTGTCTCGTCATCATTTAATTTAAATCGGTGTGCAGCCATCCATGCCTTAACTGTTAGACAGCACTCCTCCACATCACCAACAGCAGCAGCGCAGTCAGACGAATCAGGGAGAAAACTCCTGTAAAGCACCGTGTCGTCTGCAAAAAATTTACGAGATACACAATGGCTCTCGATAATTTTGCCAAGCTGACTTGTGTACACTCATACTGAAGTCTTGACAGGAGTATTCCATGGTCAATGACATCAAAAGCAGCGCTAAGATCTGGTAGGACTATGAGTGTCAGATCACCACAGTCAGCACTACAAAGAACATCATTCATGAAACGAAGTAGTGCCTCCTCACAGCTGTGTCCAAGTCGATACGCTGACTGAAACTTATCCAGTAGGTTATTATTGTTATTATTGTTTAGGTTATTATTGTTTAGATGCCGGACAAGCTGATTTGATACAACTTTCTCCAGAAGTTTTGATATGTAAGGAAGGTTGGACACAGGGCGAAAATTCTTACAATCGCTTGGGTCCAGACCATTTTTCTTTAAAAGAGGCTTGATCACCGCAGCTTTGAAGAGGCGTGGGACCGTGGCAGATAGGAGGCTACAATGTACAATATTTAACAGTACAGGAAGTAATACGTCCAGACAGACCAACATAATCTTTGTTGGGATGGGATCATCAGTGCAATATGTAGGCTTCGAGGCAGTGATGAAGCGTCTTCACTGTATCTCGTCAACTGGCGGCAGTTCTGCCAAAGGATTACCCACAAAAAGATTGTCATCTGCAGGCAGATCATTGCGTTCTCCGAAGGCCTTTCTTATTGTTTCAACCTTGTCATTAAAAAAGCTGCTCAGAGTTTGCGCCGTCCTCTCACTGGTCATGTCAGGCAAAACCGGTGTTGCCAATTTTTTTCCAAGGAGATCATTTACCACGGAGAACATCCTGCGAGAGTCTGTACCGGCTGCCTCTAGCACAGACTGAACTTCCTGTGATTTAGCGTGCCTGATTTCCAGTGCAAACCTGTTTCTTACTCTTCTATACGCCTGTTTGTTCGCTTCAATGCCACTTCTTCTCCAGCGCTTTTCAGCTATACGTCGAGCCAGCTTAGCTTTCCGAACCGATGGAGTAAACCAGGAGGTATCAGGTCGGTCAGTAAAAAACTTTTTTGTCATTGGGGCGTATCTATCCAGAAGAGAGGAGAGTGTCTAGTTGTATAGGAGAACTAGTTGCTCGACATTATCAGGTGGTGACTTTACCAAATCGGACTTGGAAAGACTATCGCGAAAGGAATCCATATCCATAGTCTTCAAATTCCTCGCCTGAATAATCCTCTTTTGAGAAATAGGTCTAACCATATTTGTGGTAAACCACACCAGAAAGTGATCCAACAGTAGAAGGTCATCCAAACTCACAGATTGAACAATTGTCACTTTTTCAGATCTTGTAGCAATCCAGTCTATGATATGACCATTCCTATGTGTTGGTTTAACAACATGTTGAACTAAGTCTGCAGAGTCAAAGAGCTGCATAATGAAACGAGTCTGTCCATTATTTGGATCATCCCAGTGGATATTGAAATCACCAACGATCAGAAGATTCTTATTGTCGGAAATGGATATCAGTTTTCTGAAATCATCATGAAAGATGCTGTCTTTGAGATTATTAGCAGCAGAAGGCGGGGGTCTGTAGAGAGCAACAGTTTTCACCGAAAGTTTGTTTTGAGTTATAAAAAAATTAATACATTCAAAAGAACTGAATGTCATTTCTTGACAAATTTTCACAATGATTGAGGCTCGATTGATCACAGCCAACCCACCACCTCTCTGACCAGACGACCGAGGACGGTGGAAGAAAACATATCCAGACGGAGTCATTTCCTTAATTGCCGGTTCATCGCCACCCTCGTGTAACCATGTCTCAGTAAGGACAAGAATGTCCAGCGACCCCTCAATGATAAGGTCATAGATGATCAACGCTTTCCTCACTGCAGACTGCACATTTAAAAGGCCAATGGTAATAACGCCAATGGTAATAACGCCAATGGTAATAACGTCAGTTTTCTGACGCCAAATTCTTCCCTGACGTGTAGTGACGAACGCCTGTCTTCCTTCTTCCTCCACGAAAACCTCTTGCTGTTTTCTTCCTGGTTAAGCATTGAGTTAGACCTGAACTGCTTAGGAGGTTGCTAATTGGGGTACACAAGTTACGCAATGCAGTAGCCGAATAATGAAGCCGATCCATTTTGTTTATTATATTATTGACAAAGCAAGAAAAATCAACACAATAACATATTCATTGGCCTAAAATGGCCACTTGCCACACAAAGAGATATTGTTATGATTAAGTCACTGATAGATTCACGAATCAACCGAGAACCCAGAATGAAAAATGCACAATAAGTACATCAAGATCCAGTCTTTAAACGAAATAAACTTTCTCCATAAATAAGCAAATCTGTGAGAGATTTCACTGCTGCCTGTTAAGCGAATCGTGATAACAACTCAGTATTTTTTCTGATGGTTTGGTTAGACGGATAGTCCCATATCATAATTATTGTCCCAATGATACATGTGTGCTTATCCTCCTGTTGATAGTACTATAATGTACGAAATAAACAATATGAATGCCATCAAAAAACAAGATGGTGCCGATTGTTTCATCCAAGTTTATGCGATTTCGTCGAATTTATGAATGAGATACACTTACTTTCATTGAAATTAACTGAAATATTTTGTAAAAACACTGTGTACAGTCAGAGATGGACGAGTAGATAGATACATGAATACGTAGATGTTTGATATATTAAATATTGAGAGAGATAGAGAGATATATAGATAGATGTGTATATTGCCTTTCCCTAAAATAATGGATAGAACAGTCATTTGATTGATTTGGTATTTGTATTTAAATTTTTTGCATTTAATCGCATTGTATTAACATCATTTAAAACATTAATAAAAATACAAGACTAGACTCTGAACCACGGATGAGCGTAGGACGCAATAATTTTCTTTATAGAAGGAGCGTCTGTAATGTATAAGATAAGATATTGTTTGATATTCATAGTCGGTTGTTTCCAGTTGGTAATAATATATATGTCAGTGACTCTACATTTTATAAAATCCCGTCATGCAATAAGATCGTCTGCAAGTAAGTTAAGTTGAGAACTTTCGCCGGACAGTATGGCGTTAAATATTCAGTTAAGCAAAATAAAATTTCAATACATTGAGTGTTAATAAATTAGGATGTGTATTACAATTCATGTATCATCAAAGAATGATCTATTCTAATCTGTGTTTGCATTAATTGAATAAAATATTGTAGTAAGTAAAGAACTACATTGTTTCTTAGTGATTATCAAGTTTGCATACGCTGAATGAAATGAATAATGGCGGTTGGATCTGAAAATAAAATGTTTAGCTGCCCATAACACACTACCATAATAATATAGAATAATATGGATACTAACAATAGATAAAAAGATAAATAGATAAATAGATAAATAGATAAATAGTTAAATAGTTAAATAGATAAATAGATAAATAGATAAATAGATAAATAGATAAATAGATAAATAGATAAATAGATAAATAGATAAATAGATAAATAGATAAATAGATAAATAGATAAATAGATAAATAGATAAATAGATAAATAGATAAATAGATAAATAGATAAATAGATAAATAGATAAATAGATAAATAGATAAATAGATAGATAGATAGATAGATAGATAGATTGATAGATAGATAGATAGATAGATAGATAGATAGATAGATAAATAGATAAATAGGTAAATAGATAGATAGATAGATAAATAGATAAATAGGTAAATAGATAAATAGATAAATAGATAAATAGATAAATAGATAAATAGATAAATAGATAAATAGATAAATAGATAAATAGATAAATAGATAAATAGATAAATAGATAAATAGATATGAATAGTTGGCAAGAAACTTGAACAATTCAGATATCGGTGTAACATTTCGAATCTTCAACTACTTGACCAACTTACCACATACTGTTCAAAGGTCTGACCCCTGGGAAGGCGCACACTGAGGTCATCCACTGGCTTCAGATAAGAAGTTGGTAGATCGTTGCTCAAAGGATGGCACAGCATTCTGTAGTTCCATTGGGCGTACACTGGTTCCCCAGACTCGGTGATATTTATTATGGTGGTGGGCAGAAACGCAAAGTTCTCCTCTAAACTCTTTCTCCCGGTCAAGCCCGAGTAGCGAACCTTTTCCTGGTGAAAACATATACATATTTTTTAAGGAAACAAAGGGGGAATATAAATTGTTAGCTCTACTACCTAATAACTTGCCAAAACCAATCCTCCAAGGCATTGTAGAATGGGGACGTTGGAAAGGCCGTCAGCGGTGAAGCCCGCGTAGCGAACCTTTTCCTGGTGAAAACATGCACATACTTTATAAGGAAACAAAGGGTTAATATGTAGTTTTAATTCCATTACCTATTGAATAATGTGTCCAGCACTACAGCCCACGTTTTTTTCCTTAAATAACTAACATAGACGAAAAATCGTAGACTAGTTCTTCTTCCTCTGCAAGCCAGGATACAGGACTATTTGCTTTCCTGATTTCAATACAGTGTCTACAGCGAAATAATGCTCCGGAATATGGAACACCTAGACGGTATTAAAGTTGGAGGAAAGAATATAAATAATCTGAGATATGCAGACAACAAAGTACTAATAGCAGAATCAGAAAGTGCCCTACAAACTATTCTAAATAAAGTGGTAGAGGAGAGCCGACTTAAAAAATTAACACTCAATCTCAGTAAGACCGAAGTAATGGTAATCTCTAAGAAAACACAATATACAGGATGCTCCGTATGCAGTGAAGGAAAAAATATCAAGCAAATCAGTTCAATTCAGTATCTGGGCTATACAATAACACAGGAAGGCAAATGCAAAAAGGAAATAAAAAGAAGAATCGCAATATCTAAAAACAGCTTCATGAGCTTAAGCAGTATCATGAAAAACAGGAATATCAGAATATGTACCAAAATGCGCATACTGACTATTGATAATGAAACAAGGAAAAGATTGGAGGCAGTAGAAATGTGGTTTCTAAGAAGGATGATGAGAATATCATGGACTGAAAAGAAATCTAATGCAAAAGTTGAAAACAGCATGCACCTCAAGAGAACTCACTAAAACCATTAGGAACAGACAGATGAAATTCCTAGGACTCATCTATAGGAAAAATGGTATTGAAAGACTGGTTTTGTGTGGGAAAATATCTGGTAAGAGAGACAGAGGAAGACAAAGGCTGACATAATTATGTAGAAAGCCTGAACGAACGGGCCACAAACAACAACATAAGTATTAATAACTTCCTCCAAATAGCTAACAACAGGAAAGAATGGAGAGTCATGACCGCCGATGTCTGCTCCAGACCTGGCCCCTAAAGAAGAAGAAGAAGAAGAAGTCAATACACTTCACACATATTGATATTGAATGTACAAAGAAATGGACACCTCAGCTTTTACCTTTCCATTTTTGCCTATCTTTAGCGGTTGTTAATAGTTGAGTCAACTGCAGCCCTGTCCAATAGCTATGTTGTCGAAAATGCATCTCCACTGACGGCCTCTCCGACGTCCACCTTCTGCAGTGCCTTGGAGCATTGTTTGTTGGCAGGTTATTACGCCTCAACACATGACCGAGCCATGTCAGCTTGCGCCGTTCGATTGTTGCTATAATGGTGATCGAGGACCCGCAATTGAGGATATTTTGTCCCAGACATACTCGTTAGTTCTGAGTTCTATGTAAGAGATTCGAAGAATTGTTCTCATGCATTTATTTTCGAATGCCTGCAATAAGTTTTCAATGGCTGCTGGCAGTGTCCATGTCTCACATCCAAACAGAACAAAGGTTTCTCAAGTGCTCTGTAAAGCCTGAGCTTTGTTCGGAGACTAATGCTTTTGCTCGACCAGATTCTTTTGAGTTTAGCCCTAGCCACCATTGCTGACTCAATCCTGGCTCACATTTCTGCCTCCCAGCTTCCGTCTACGGACATTATTGCTCCTAGATATTTTAAATTCTTTACTTTTTCTAGTTTTTGTTGATTCATTATAATGTTTGAACTTCTGGCATATTTGGTTTTGATCATTATTTTGCTTCCTTTACCTTATTGATTTCCATTCCGTATGCCCCTGAGCTATCTGCAAGCTTGCCTGTCAATTCTTGTTCTTCTTTGTTGCTTACGGCCAACAGGTTGATATCAACAGCAAATATTAGATTGCATTTGGGTCTTCTACCAATGTAGATAAATAGATGGCAATCATCGAGTGTTTCTTGCATGATATTTTCTAGGAAGACATTAAGCAAGACTGATGATAGAATGCAACCTTTCCGGACTCCAAAAGACATCACGAAGAAGTCCCCTATACAAAATTGGATTACTTAAAAATATGGCGTCTAGCTGCTTCCAAATAACTGGGGGGTTTACCAGGAGCGTTGCCAGGAGGGAGCGGCCGCTCCCCCTACGACCATTTTCGAAAAAAAAGGGCCTTTATGGGGAAAAAATTATTTATTTAATAACTTTAACAAGCCACGAAGCACTATTTATAGTGTTTCTAATTTTTTTCTTTTACTTGCATTTCAACAATTTAATTTATTACAATCATTTTGAATCATTCAGCGTGTTAACTGTGTGAAAGTCAAACTGATCAACTATAATATTTAATTAGTGCCGTAGCAAGACCAAGATCAAAATAAAAGGAGCGTAAACGAGAAAATCTTTAAAGCGTTGTATATTTTAAACAAAATTAACCTGTTTGTTATTATCAGCTTTTTAAAAAAATCCATTCATGGCTAATACACAATTTCATTACTGAACTTTCACGTTAATAATATGAACATAAGAATTCAGTTGTCAAGATTTTATTCTTGTAATAGATTTGAAGTATTTAATGTTTGATCTCAGAATAACTGAGATTACTCTCACATATCATTTTAATTTGAAGGACATACACTGAATTCCATTTACACTCATGAGGAAGAGATAAGTACTAATCGTACAAACTGGGTAGTTATTCTGATGTAATAAAATGTACTTATACATTCTTTAGTCATAAAATATTTATATAATTTTCAACTATCTTGTGTCATTTGATAATTTTAGAGTTATAAATTGTAAGCCATTAATTTTTTAAAATGAAACGAAAAAGAATCATATTAGAAATATTAATGTAAAGAAAATGGGCTAATTATCTCCCTTCAATTAAATCCTCCAAATTGGATCCTAGTAATACCAAACGAGTTTATTGTTTTAATATAACTAAGTGTACTTCTGAAAATGCTCATCTATCTTATTTTGCCTTAAATTAGGGAAATAGTTAAATGTTTTGAAATTGATTTCATGAAAAGATAAGCCCAGTTGCAATGCAAATCCATTCCAGTTGCGCAACACTTCAAGTGCTTTTGTACCCAGTCTTGTAAATGGAAGTTTAACTCACTGAAACGTGTCATACAGAAACATTGGCTTCGACAGTCAGTTCTCCTCATTCAATAACGGAATTTTTTTCTCCATTAAGATACATCTTAATTGCTTCCGCGCTGAAAAGAATCTATCCAATACTTTACCTATACTGCGTATGACTTTTTTCTAGAAGAGACTTGAACAACTATACAAATGACTATCTTAACAATAGATTGCAAGTCCAATTTCGGAAGATTCGCCTACAAACATTCCTGAACTAAAATAGTCGACGTCCAGTGTGATTCCCTTGTATTTCGCCTTGCACCACCCACTATAATTATGCTGACATACGTTGTTTTCACTTGCATTAAACAATATTCGTCGAGGTCTTTTGCGTGCCACTGAAAATCTTTCAGCGTGCTAAATCTGGCACGCGTGCCTTGGGTTGTCGACCCCTGCTATAGAGCATTCATGTTGATTCTATAAATACTTTTTGATACTAGACGTTCATCCCGAAAATGAGCAGTAGATGCAATAAATTTGCAGAAATTCCCATCACTATTAGCTGCTAGAAAAAGAATCGTGAATGGTTATTATACAGTTTGTGTATCCTGAGGCACAGGGTTATCTTATAACACTTGATACGTAGGAATTCGTAGTTATTCTATTAATCTGGAAAAATTGCTAAAAGTGGGGCCTTTTTCCTAAATTTTTGCTCCCCCTAGCCTCAAAACCTGGTTACGCCACTGGGATCTACTTACTAATAACTAAGACCTACCTGCAAGTCAAACCAACTGGAGGCATCAAGTGAGTGCCTGTCACTGAAGAATGGCTCTTCTATCTGTTTCGTGTTCTTGGTCCACGCCCCTTCCAGGTAGCACAACACTGGTTTGAAGTACTTTCTGTAGTCTCGCACTGTAAAGTTCTGGTCACGCCAAGCTTTGAACCACTCTATCATTTCAACAATCTGTTGAGAATAATAGCCAAATAATGACGGAGTCAAATTAGAAAACACTTTAGGAAAGCAATTAGAAATAATACAAAAGTCATTACATTCTAACATAGAAATACACCACAATTATCTTTTTTTTTTACTCATAAAGACACAGGTACTTAAAAAATTCATTTATAACATCATATTTAAAAAAAAAACTACTAGGTAATCCGTATATATTCTCTTTATACCCTCGTGGAAGTATGGCATGGAATGGGTTACCGGATTTCGGCTGGAAAGCTAGCAACTTTAATTAGTTAAAGCCCTAAAGCCCTATCAAAAAGATGGCTATGCGAAGGAAGTCTCATATTCTTCCGTATAGAAGGAACAACTACACATTATAGGATAAGCTACGATATGTTGACAGTTTTAATAGCTTACAAACAAGATGATAGGTAATAAATAGATTAGTTTGTTAACGTAATGACATAAAGGTAGATAATTAATAGATGAATGGATAGATGGATAGAAAGATTGATAGATAAACAGATATATACATAAATAATAGATAGAGAGAGATAACTTTAGATAAACAGATGTAGATGAATAAATATATTTAGATAGACAAATATATTTAAATTGTTAGGGATAGATATTTAGATAGAGATAAATAGATATTTACATAAATGTTCATAGATAGATATTTAGATATATAAATAAATATTTAGATAGATATTAAGAAAGATTGATATATTTTTGTATGGATTGATAGATAGTTAGATATTTAGATGAAAAGATATTTCAATATATATATATATATACAAGCGACGTTGCCCGGGTGAAGAAAAAAAACAGGATTGTTTAAGGTGCAGATAAAAAAATTCTAAACTACAATTAAAAGAAAGCTATAAATCTAATATCTAAATTATTTTTTTTTTTACTGTAGACTTTTAGGAAAGTAATTTAAACTAAATATTGTAATCGGGTAAAAAAAATAGGCAAGTATTTTTATTTAACAAAAATCTAAATTGCCCGTAGATTTACAATGTCTTTTGTTTTTAAAAGTATTAAAAAAATTTAGAATAAAAAAAAAAGGTATAGTTTAACTGGAGAATCGAACCGGGGTCGCCCGTAAAGCAGTCCATAAAGTTAACCACAGAACTAGCGAAGACACATGTCCGCTGTGAAAAATTGTTAGACAGTATAATATATGCCTAGGCCTAAATAGGTCAGTGACACAAACTGACGTGTTTTCAAATTGAGCAATGGGGATCCGTGGGGATACTATCTTTATATATATATATATATATATTGATAGATAGATAGAGAGAGAGAGGGAGAGAGCGAGAGAGAGAAATAGATAGATAGATAGATAGATAGATAGATAGATAGATACATAGATAGATAGATAGATAGATAGATAGAAAGATAGATAGATAGATAGATAGATAGATAGATAGATAGATAGATAGATAGATAGATAGATATATAGATAGATAGATAGATAGATAGATAGATAGATAGATAGATAGATAGATAGATAGATAGATAGATAGATAGAATTGTCATAAAGTGTGTACTTTAGGAAGGGAATTATGCTTGGAACTCAAATTTGAACCTTTTAGAGCAATTACCCGGATATGTGACCTAACATTTGCACCCACCCTCTAGAAAATAGTAGCTCCACATGTCACCAACGCCCAGACGCAGAAGTAGATCATTAAACAATCCCCTACTTCAGTAGGGTTGAAGGGGTTTGACCTACTTGAATGAAATTTAAAATGAAGCCATTAGCTCACAGAACGTGACCATCCTTCTGCTACGATTAAATTTTTCATTTCATCTTTTTTTCACAGGCGAAAGTTGTTTGTTATTATTTTTTTAAATGCAGAAACTTGGTTAATTAGCAAAATTCTTTTGATGTTTAATAGTTTGGGTGTTTGCTCTTTGTATAAAAATGTTTATAAAAAAATTAATTTTAATTCTATGTCATTTCATCAAAATAATTTTATTTAAAAAAAGAACAACGCTGCTCTGATCAATCTTAGTCGCATCTGTTTAAAAAAAATCAGTTTCTTTCAGTTATTAGTATTATTTTATATATTTTATATATATATATATATATATATATATAAACATATTTAAAAAAGGAGTAAGATTAGTCCAATTGCAAATTTTATTTATATTTTTTCGAATGTATTTAAATCGTAAAAAATTTTCATCAATAAGAATTTTTATTTACAATATTTTTATATGAAACATATTAAACAAATTATATATTTAATAAGATGGCCTTTTTAAATTATACGTAACTTTAAAGTAAACAAACACCTTATAGCTTAAAAGTACACAAACACTAATTTTGTTCTTTAAATTTAACCTAACTTCAGTTTTTACATTTACAAACTCCATACAAATTGTATTCAAAGTATCAGACAGCACTTGTATCTTTGTGTGTTGTAATTAAATGCATTATGCTCATGTCGCCAGGTAACAATTTTTACACCTTTTAAAACCGCAGTTTTGTCGTCATGCTATGAGGAGGGAAAAGGGGAGGGCAGGGCAAATATTTGACATCGCTGTA
This sequence comes from Anisus vortex, assembly GCA_949126835.1. Lineage (NCBI taxonomy): Eukaryota > Metazoa > Mollusca > Gastropoda > Planorbidae > Anisus > Anisus vortex. Next base: position 35,129,057 of record OX421496.1, read on the forward strand.
CCTTTCCATGTCACTAGTTGAATCATTTTGGGGTTGTTAGCGAGGTAAAAAAAAATGTAAAATGGTAAACAGGAAGTTAAAGTCGAGTAAAGAATTGATTTAGATACTTTTAATTGGGGTTTACTCTGTAGACTTTGAACTGAAAAAAAATTTGAAATGTTTACACAGCTTGTTGTTTACTATCTATAACTTTCCCATAGAATAATATTATTATATAATAACTTCGCGCAAGCTGTAGAGTTGTGTAAATATTATGTAAGTGTGTGTTTGTGAGTCTGTGTATGTGTGTAAGAGAGAGAGAGAGAGAGAGAGAGAGAGAGCAGTATGTCCAAAGTTTTACCTGTTCTCCAACAGTTCCCTTGGCCAGGACCTCCGGCGGTACACCAGGATATGAAAATTCACTCATAACATGGTATGCTGATGACTTGCTGGGCATTCTCAGTAGGTAGTCGTTGTGGCGGGTTCGAAACTCCACGCCGTTCAGCACAAACTTGAAAGCGCAACAGACATTGAGTTCGATACATGGTTGAAATGAATAGTTTACAATAAGTAAAGTAACGGATCAATAAACTTTACAAACAACTACACAAACACATTGACACTGTTTGTCTAGGAATAATAAATTGAGACTCTAGCTGGATTAAACAAAATGTAAAAAAAGAGAAGCCCTACGACCTTTTTTTAAGGGCTCATAAAAGTCTATATTGGATGGGCGGTAAAAGGTTTGTAGTTTGTAAATGGATTATGATGTTAGTTATTATTAGGACCTATTGATGTTTACTTACTCACATTTAAAAACGAATTTGTATTTGTTTCATTACTGCTAAGACCTACCTAGGCATTACTTATTTAAACTATCAAAATGCTCACACATAAAAATTAAAAATGAAATTTTATGTTGTTGTACATCTCTTTCTTCTATTGGTTGCTTTTGGTCCCGTGACTGTCGTAGAATTTTGGACTTTGTCTGAAGCCTACAGCTTTCTTTAGAACATTGACAGACGAAATGAGTCGTTCTGTTATTCACAGAGCTACGATTTCTAATGGAGGGTTAAGTATGCCCGTCAGATCAATATGATCCATGAGGCCTGAGAAGCAGCCTTTACAAGTTTTCGTGGAAATGGCATACTAGGAAAATTGTGTGGCCAGTCGACTTTGCTCTGCATCAAACAATGTCAATGTCAATGTCAGGTACCCATCAGAGCTTGTTGGTGGCTTTCCCTAGACCCTAAACAAATGTAAGATATCACCAGGTTTCGAACCCGCGAACTTCGGTACTCCTGCAGATCGTGCCGTGGTTCTTATTCGAGCGCCTTTGGGCCATGACTTTGTGACAAAAATAGTTGACGTTTTCTGGCACCTTACAATTTCTAGCATGTCCCCAAATGCAAATGTACACAGAGGGAGAGAGAGAGAGTAAACAAAGATCCATTTAACATTCATATTTAAATGTCTATTCCATTAGTTTTAAGCGTAAACGTATTAGATTATATCACTTGAGAAAAAAAATCTTCATGTAGGGAAATGGATAAATATGTAAAGATGTGTACTTACCTGTCCTTCACCTTGACCTACAGTAGTATGAAGGTTGGAGTGGTCATGTATAGCCCCCATAGATGCGCCACTGTGTGAGTGAGTATGATAGTTCCTGGGTCCATCACCGTCCACTCGGATCTGCTTTAACCCAGAGCCTCCATCCGACCTCAGCTTTTCCTCCAGGGCGAACTGTTGCAGCATGACCTAGATTTTCCACACACAAAATTTACTAATCGGAAACTTCGTTATGTAATATGTCCTTGTTGTGGGCTAAGGAAGATGCAAACTATTTAAACGCACCCCCCCCCCTTCCATTTTAAGGCTCATCCCACAATTTCAGCCCCCGAAACGAACAGTTACTGTTCCACACCCGATGTGATTTCCTTATTCTAGAGTCTAGGGCAGGGGTCGGGAACCTATGGCTCGCGAGCCAGATGTGGCTCTATTGATGGCTGCATCTGGCTCGCAGACAAATTTTTACTTATAAAAAAAAAATTCTTTACATTCCTATGATCTATATATTATACAAATGAGCGTAAGTCTACTGTAGCTCAGCATCAGAAGTGGTAAAGGAGATATACTCCGCTGACCTAATAGACACAATAATAGCAACACAGCACTCATTGTCATTAAAGGGAAATAACTATTGCCTTTCGTCCAAATGCAAGACATAATTTTTGTACTTTTAGTGTTGAAATTACACAAAATGCACACATTTACATCTCACAGAAATACTTTTCAAAATAATGTGGTATACATGGCTCTCTCATACAAAAAGGTTCCCGACCCCTGGTCTCGGGCCTTGGTTCTTCAAAAAAAGAGAAATTATAGATTAGTCACTTGTTATAATATTATTACGTACTATTGTGGAAATATTCTTACTTAATTTAGGACAGTGTCATCATCTGTGGATTACACTTATTTAATCCAATTAGTTAGTATAATCGGTAAGCCGGGATTTGGTACACTAGATTTAATAAACAGGCAGCTTGCTTTAGTATTTCTGCTATATGATGACTCGAAACACTGATTTTAGGATTTCCCGATTCTAAATAAAGTAGTTGCTATACAAGGTCCGTTTTATTTAATCGCTATGATTTTCTCAATGAAAAATGAAAATCGAAGGTTGTATTCAGCGGAAACATTTATAGATCAGTGTTGTATGCGCACGGAAAAAGAACACAATCTCTACCAATAGAGCAAGCGGTTTATCTTATTATAGTCAATGATAATAGGAATATTAGGCCTACAAGTATTCATTTAAAGTAGAACAAATGCGCTTTAATAAAACGGAACTTGTATAGCAACTATTTTATTTAGAATCGGCCCTGAATCGGGAATTACAAAACAAGAAGATAAGAGCAGATAAAACTAAAGCAAGCGGTCCATGTGTATTATACTCTATGATTGTACTAATAACAAAAGTGTTATTGCTAAAGTTAACGCATTTATGTGAATGATGTACAATCTAGATACTAAAATTGGTCATTTATATATATATATATATATGTATGTGTGTGTGTGCGTGTATGTGTGTGTGTGTGCGTGTGTGTGTATGTGTGTGTGTGTAAACTATATCAATGAAACTTTTTCCGAAGCATTTTAACAGATTGATGTTAAATCAAACACAGAGTATATCTATATAAGCGTGTTGGTAAAATATTTAAAACAACTTTATGTATGTGTTTAAAACCTCCCAGAAAAACCTAAACAAAGAAAGGCAAGCTCTGCATCAAGGGATGTAACTTCTTGTTTTACTCTAAAATTTTTGTGTTTACAGTAGACATAAAGATCATAGTAAGATAACACCTTGTTCTTTCACTGTTTTAATTTTGCTTTTGCGGTATAAAGACATTAACAAAATACACTAGACAAATTTAGCACTAAGTTATACCTGTCTGGCCAAAGCTGATAAAACATTTTTCAATCGTTTTGTCTCCGCTTGTACATCAATTTGGCTGAATGTCAACGCATACGATGACGCTGCCACCAATAACTGAAAATGGAGAAGACATACACATTTCTATACTCATAAAGAATTGGAGCTAGAACAGAGGGGAAATCATAGAGAGAGAGGGATGTGAATCATAATACAACTGATGTACATTTTGGAAACTCATTTCACCATAGCGGATTATTTACGGATTAATTTATTCTTTGGTCTGAAAATGTTTCCACATTTCTAGTTCTAATATTATGCTACCCCACGAACCGGTACGGAAGTCGGTAAAACTGATTTTGATTTTTCAATACATGAAAAATAATGTGAAAAAAAAAGGGTCCTAGGTCATTTCTACGATTATTACTGATTTGTAATGTAAAACGCCTTATTTTATAGCAAAAAATTTTTACAAAAAAAATTATTTTTATAAAATTCATAAAAATTTGATTTTAAGCAGTGTTTGTACAAGATCATGCAAAATGTCATCTAAAGATAAAAGTCAATTAAATATTATTTAACAATTTTAAACTTTAACAGCTTGATTCATTCGCTAAATTTTATGGCGATAGTTTAACATTTATTCATCCTGGAACTATTTAATTATCTGTTGCAATGCTAAATAATTAAAAAAACGAAACTGTTTACCATTTCATTTTACTCCAAAATGACTTTCCTTACTGTTGCTTATGTAATTTTAAAAAAGTAATTCATCGATTTTAGAGATTATTTCACCGATGTATAGAGAAATCAATTAGCTTCTATTAAACACCTAGAACTAATTTTCTTATTTTTGCTACTTCAACGCCATTCTGTGGAGTTGCATCCCAATTATTTCAAAAGGCAAATTTTGTGCTTTCTTTTACCTTTTAGAAATTTTTATTTTCCATCCTTGACCTTTCATCATTTTTATTTTATTTCGTCAGTGTAATTTAATTAATTATAAGCCAATTTACGTACCATCCATTTATAACATACTCAATTTACGTACCATCCATTTATAACATACTCAATTTACGTAGCATCCATTTATAACATACTCAATTTACGTACCATCCATTTATAACATACTCAATTTACGTACCATCCATTTATAACATACTCAATTTACGTAGCATCCATTTATAACATACTCAATTTACGTACCATCCATTTATAACATACTCAATTTACGTACCATCCATTTATAACATACTCAGATTACGTACCATCCATTTATAACATACTCAATTTACGTACAATCCATTTATAACATACTCAGATTACGTACCATCCATTTATAACATACTCAATTTACGTACCATCCATTTATAACATACTCAATTTACGTACCATCCATTTATAACATACTCAATTTACGTAGCATCCATTTATAACATACTCAATTTACGTAGCATCCATTTATAACATACTCAATTTACGTACCATCCATTTATAACATACTCAGATTACGTACCATCCATTTATAACATACTCAATTTACGTACCATCCATTTATAACATACTCAATTTACGTACCATCCATTTATAACATACTCAATTTACGTACCATCCATTTATAACATACTCAATTTACGTACCATCCATTTATAACATACTCAGATTACGTACCATCCATTTATAACATACTCAATTTACGTACCATCCATTTATAACATACTCAATTTACGTACCATCCATTTATAACATACTCAATTTACGTACCATCCATTTATAACATACTCAATTTACGTACCATCCATTTATAACATACTCAATTTACGTACCATCCATTTATAACATACTCAATTTACGTACCATCCATTTATAACATACTCAATTTACGTAGCATCCATTTATAACATACTCAATTTACGTACCATCCATTTATAACATACTCAATTTACGTACCATCCATTTATAGCATACTCATTTTACGTACCATTCATTTATAACATACTCAAAATGTATTTCATATCCACCTACCCACCACAAAACCCAACTGTCTTGATGCCGTCGATCCAATCGGTAAATTTTTAAAGCCCCCCCCCCATCCCACCTCACCACCACCTCACAAGTTCGTAAAAAAAAAGCTTCTCTACACACCCCTCCTACTTAAAATATTCATTGTTAGTGAAATATATTAAGTGGAATACAATAGGAAATATTTCTAGAAAATTTTTAATTGCCTTCGACTTTTTGACTTACTGGTTTTATTTCTTGCTTTATATTGCAGATACAGTTATACATGCAAGCCTAATTATAAAGTTTAAGCCTAGATTGTGGTTTTCTTTTTCAATTAATTTAAATGTTCGGGTAGAACAAGGCTTTTAGATATTTAATGAGATAGATTGGTTGATAGAAAGACTGACAGAGAGTGAAATAGATGGATAGAGAAATTAATAGATCGAGAAAAAGATAGATAGTTAGTTCGATAGATAGATAGATATAGATAGATAGACAGACAGACAGATAGATAGATAGTTAGATAGATAGATAGATTAAATAGATAGATAAATAGATAGCTAAACACTTTTTTTACGTAATGTTACATGTAATTTTTTGTTTGTTTTTAAACTAACCCACTTCAAAGTAAGTTAACATGAAAACAGGATTCACAAACGTAAACAGACGAAACAAAAAATAAATTGGGCTATGCCTCAAACACTTTTTTAATCTAAGCGAAGTCTAACGACAAGAAATTATCAAGTTTAACTTTGAAATCTGTTCAGGTCTTATGCCTGATTGATTGATATTTTATGCATAAGATATATTGGTCTCGCTGTTTACCGTAATCGGATTGGTCGTATAGTTATGATACATTATGAGTTTAGTAAACACAACCTTGTTTATGTCCAATTCCCAAACACATTATATTTTTTAGGTTATTTAATTATGTGTGTCGTTTACCTACATTTTTTAAATTATATTTGAAAATCGATATTCGAAACCAAAATTAAAAAATCTGACAGTTAAATATCAAGCGATATTTTCCTTTATGCATATCATAATTTGTATATTATGTATATTAGTTATTACCTTATTTCTTAATTTAAATTATTTTTTTTACTAAAATTACTAAGCATCATTATTTGTGTACATACCTACCTCTTTAAATCTTTGGCTCGCTATTTACCTACCTGCCTACCTATCTATCTATCTATTTAAATTAATATCTTGTATCCATCTAACTATCTTTCAACCTACCTGTTTACCTTACTACCTACCTATATATATATATATATATATATATATATATATATATATATATATATATATATATATAAAGATTATATAAATGCAATAGATCTAGTTAGCTTTGTCCCTATCGAGTTCTCAATCAATAGATGCTATCACTAAAAAAAAGTAACATAGTCAAGTAGAAACAAATACAGTATATTTAGAGAGAAAAATGAATAAATAGACAGATAGATGATTTATGTTTGTATATATATATATATATATATATGTGTGTGTGTGTGTGATATTTATATTTAGATAGATTGATAGAGTAAGTGTTAACAAAATTATTGATTATAGTGATACAAAGTAATTTTATATTTAATTCTGAAACCTACGCAAATATCTCATCCAAAAGAAGAAAATAATAACAGTTGCATTTTATTTTTAAAAGAAACGCCTAAAATGAATTAAATATATACAAAATTCAATTTTAACAAAAACTATTTTCTTCCTTACGCTAAACCGATTGCAACACTCGAAAAGCTTCTGCCGATTTATATAAACCACTAGCATAGGCGCCCAGTGCTATGGAATTGGCTTAAATATTTCTTTCAAATGCACTGTGACTACCGTTGCAGGAAGCATAACATGTGCGTTGGATATTTACAAACAAATTATGACGCTTCTACTCACCAGTAAAAGTACATCAAAGTCTCTCATATCGAATGTGCCACGTAAACATAAATAAACGATAAGTCGAAAACTCTAGTCCTTTTTATAGTATCACATGGGAAGTGCGATCTCTCACCCACCCTCTCGTTTATCTGTAAATCTGAACACACGAACTCCATGTTTTTTTTTTACTTCTCGCATTTATTTGATTTCCTACCTACTTTACGTCACTACCGTCTGACATAGATAAGTGACTCAGATATTTTTTGTCTAAATAGATTTTTTCAAGGGGTGCAACTCCGATCTTAAGATTATAAGATCATTTAGATTATAGTCAAAGGGAAATAATTTTACGCCTGTTGTCGATTTGAGATAACGATTTATAGCTGCCAGTGTAATAAAAAGCGACTACCGATAAAATACAAAAATCATAATGAATGCAAAAGGATTTCAAATAAATTGTGTCGCAAGTGGACGAAAATAAAGTTAAACAAACTCTAAAAACAAAGTATCTTGCTAAAATATTTTATGTCCAATTTTTTTTATGCATTGGCCTTCCGATAATTACTTACTTCATTACTTACAAAGGATGAAACACACAAAAGATAAATTAAAAGAGCTATAAATGTTGTGTTTTTTTTAAAGAGGCAAAATCACATGGAAATACACATATATGCCAGTCATCGGCGTTGAATAAGGATTTTAAAATGCGCACCATAGAGTGTAATATACGTACAAAGGAGATCGAATGTGACATTTTTTCATGCGTCATGTAAAACAAAATCAGAAGCGGATTTTTTGGGTGGGTTGAGGCTGTAGGCATGTGGCTGAAAAATTGAATAAATGTGTTGTCAAAAAAAACATGTCTATGTGCCAAGTTTTATCTCGATAGCATGGCGGAAAATGGGTCATTCGGCCTGCCAAAAATCAGTTCGCATACAAAGAAATTAGGTAGTCGGAAAGTTTTGCAAAGTTAAGAAAAACATTTTTTTTTAAAGACAAGTGTTTTGACATCCCTTTAATGAAGGATGTAGATTTCATGGTTCATTGGTTTGGAGACATTGCGCTAACAAAATTGAAATTTAGGAGGAAATAATTAGAGACATTAGTTTTTAATTTTCCCATATATCTTTGTCAAATACAGCTACAGATACAGAACGGTTAAGCAGACAAACGTGCATATAGTCGTGTTACATAGACAGACAGAAAGATGGGTAGATAGACAGGAAGGCAAATAGACAGACAGGCTGGCAGACTGGGATAACATACTTGTCTAAACATTTGAATCGAACAGGTAAATTGAAATTCAGATGGTCAGACATACAGAGAAACAGACAAGAGAGGCAGACGGTCCGATACACGCGCAGGCGGGCAGACATGCAGAAGGCAGGCAGACATGCAGAAGACAGGCAGACATGCTGAAGACAGGCAGACATGCAGATAACAGGCAGACATACAGAAGACAGGCAGACATACAGAAGACAGGCAGACATACAGAAGACAGGCAGACATGCTGAAGACAGGCCGAAAGGCATCCTTATATACATTTATACATAAAGAAAGTCATACACATTTAGAGACAGATAAAATGTTTGTTTTTTTGTTTGAAAATGTGATGTCAGAAAGGTAGCCTTATATATGCAGACCGACAGACAATCATACAGACAAATAGACAGTCGTGTCAAACATACATAAAGTCTTGCAGACAGTCAAACAGACATATAGACAGTCGTGTCAACCATACATAAAGTCTTGCAGACAGTCAAACAGACATATAGACAGTCGTGTCAACCATACATAAAGTTTTGCAGACAGTCAAACAGACATATAGACAGTCGTGTCAACCATACATAAAGTCTTGCAGACAGTCAAACAGACATATAGACAGTCGTGTCAAACATACATAGAGTCTTGCAGACTGTCAGACAGTGAGTTAAATAGACAGCTGAAATATGTTTTCCCTTCCATGGCCATTGAGTTCACACTTGAATTCCTAAAAACTTTCACTACCCTCGTTACTGTAAATAGCAAATACTCAAATGGTAATTTTAACGACGGCGATACACTCGTGACAAGTATTTTAACTCGAATGTCCCAGGTAAAAATCTAAAATTACATCTGATACCAAATTAAGTTCCTACAAACGTGGCCAAGCTGTTAATTTTATATTGTAGACCTTATTTGTATACATGTACTAATGTTCTTTATTAATGTATTTTTTGTTCTTTCTACAACGGTGGCAATTATGAACCTCTTAATGCTAATTGTGTAGCTTTGTCCTTTTTTTCTATATATACAAAGAGAATGACCCTATTTCTTGACGCATCGCTTCAGTTCTCAAGAATCGTCATGGAATGAGTCAATGGCCATTGGGAAGAGGAGTTGCCTTACGTTTTGAATGGCTGCATTAGTCATATATTTCTAATCCCTTTGGTTAGTGGTCCTTACTTTTAAATTACTCATGCCTTCGTACAACGGTTGGCGGTGTTGACATTGTTTTTTTATAATTATTATTGTGATAGGATAGACGAAATTTGCCTTAAATTGAACTTATCAGAGTTCAAATAATTGGAATTCACAACCCGGCTATTATTTCGTTTGTATGCCGATGATTTTCAAAATTGTTATGAGTTGTGTAGCAAATTTTTATTTCTTATATTGACAATGTGTTTTTGGAGCCGAATTTGGCAGAAAAATCCAACTGACTCTCTGCTGTGCGCTTAAAAAAATAAAAAATAATACTAAATCTAGTTTATAAAAAAGTAATAATAAAATAGCTAGCTGAGTATACTATAGCTGAGCATGATGTACAATTGTAAGTGTTAATGGTATATTATATATACCTTAATATAGTTTTTACTTTGTCACTGTGTTAATGTTTACTTGTACTTGAAAAGATGTTATGTTAAATAAGTTAGCATAATTTACTTACGCTTTTTAAATGTATGAAATTATTGTACTCATGTACTATGTGGCAAAAATAAAAATAGTGTTCATTGTTAAAAATAAATTGTTCATAGTTAAAAATATATCGTTTATTGTTAAAAATATATTGTTCAATTGATATTTCATTCCAATGAATTCTGGACAGCGATAAGACCACAACAGTTAATGGTAAACTAAGGTAGCTAGTGCAGTTAGGCTAGGATTCAACATGTTTCTTTGAAATACCAGATTGATGAATCACTGTTCATTGTACATACTACTGAAATAATTGTCAATCTTGTAATCAAAGTTACAATTGACCTTCTAATGATGTGTACAGAGTTAATGTTAAGGATAGATATTATCACATTGTGGTTAATTCTAAAATATACAGTAGGCCTATTATTGCTGATGGAAGCATGCTAATAATTAGCCATTAATAAGGAGAAATAACTCTATACACATTAATTGATGCCAACATTTTTTATTTCCCTTTTTTTTCATGGCATGAACAGACGTGCTTGAGAGCGTCGGCTTTTTTGGACCATCATGGAGTCGGATTTTTTTGTTCTTTGTTCTTTAATATTGTTTACATTTTATAGTTCTATGTTCTTTAATATTGTTACATTGCTAGTTCCTTGTTCATTAATTTGATTCAATTTCTAGTTTCTTTTCTTTAATATTGTTACATTTTTTAATTTTTGTTCATTAATATTCTTATATTTTTTTGTTCTTTGTTCTTAAATATTGTTATATTTTCTAGTTCAATGTTATTTTATATTTTTTTTCTATGTTCTTTAAAATTGTTACAGTTTTCGTTCGTTGTTGTTTAATATTGTTAAATTTTTTAATTTTTGTTATTTAATATTGTTACATTTGTTGTTCTTTGTTATTTAATATTGTTACGTGTCATTGTATCCTGTCGCGACCCAATACCGGGCGACAAAAGAAAAAGTACCTGTACTGGTGATATATCTTTAACATTATGTCGACGGTATACTTCACCCCAGGCTGACATTTCGTTACACAATAGACCACAGCAGGCAAAGCCAGGATTTATCAAGGGCTCGGGGGTTTGGGGGGAGAGGGCTGAACTTTCGTGTGACAAACATTAACCATATTTTCGCTAATTTAGTTACCGGTACAAATTTTGTATAAAGAACTGATTAATTGTTTTCCTCCGAAATGTCAGAGTCCCACGCCTTTTCCCCAATGGCTTCGCCCCTGGTCCCGAGGCAGCTCCAAGGTCCTATTGCAAAGGATGAACTTTAATCACATTGATTGTGAACCCGGGCTTCTAAGTTAAGCAATATTAGTCTTCGTCCTTTTTTTTTTACTCTTCTTTTTCGCTCTCAGTAGCATGTTGGAAGATTTAGACAAAATTGTGATGAACTGTGACTGTAAGGTGGCTTAAGTTTACCATAATAATATAGTATTTAGATGGTTGTTTAGAGAAGTTTCTCTGTCACGTCTGTTGGACCAGTTAGAGTTGTACAGAGGGTCAGGTCTGCTGTGTATGTTCTGTGTTAGAGTTGTAAAGGGGGTCAGGTCTGCTGTGTATGTTCTGGTTGTACATGGGTCAGGTCTGCTGTGTTAGTTCTGGTTGTACATGGGTCAGGTCTGCTGTGTAAGTTCTTGTTGTACATGGGTCAGGTCTGTTGTGTAAGTTCTGGTTGTACATGGGGTCAGGTCTGCTGTGTATGTTCTGGTTGTACATGGGGTCAGGTCTGCTGTGTATGTTCTGGTTGTACATGGGGTCAGGTCTGCTGTGTATGTTCTGGTTGTACATGGGGTCAGGTCTGCTGTGTATGTTCTGGTTGTACATGGGGTCAGGTCTGCTGTGTATGTTCTGGTTGTACATGGGGTCAGGTCTGCTGTGTATGTTCTGGTTGTACATGGGGTCAGGTCTGCTGTGTATGTTCTGGTTGTACATGGGGTCAGGTCTGCTGTGTATGTTCTTCACTTCCTGGGGGATGTTTCAAGGAGTCACATTTCCCATGTTCCAATTTGTAGCTGGCCATAAAGTGTTGCTTCAGCCTGTTATTACCGGTACCGGTCTGAAGTCTGAAGATATTCTGCTGTAATTGGTGGGGAACGTTTGTAATAAACGTCGTTATGGGTTTGATTTCGCTCAGACCATCTTTGGGTAGTGTTTCTTTTAAGTATTGTTTTGACTTTGGACTACATCTGGGATTATGAATACAGATGTCTGTCTGCCTCTCACCTTTTGCCAAGTTGTGAGCTGTGTTCATTTCTTATGTGAAGATTTAATTAAGTACCTCTTATTTTGGTTCTTTTTCTTTGTTTTCTTTGTACTGCTTTGAGTAAGTGGTTGATGGAGAGTTTATATTTTTTTAGTGATTGTTTGACTCTTTTGGCATCAGTGCCGAAGACAATCTGGCTGTTTTTTCACATGAGTGAGGTTTGTCTTCTCTTAGAAGGGTGAATTGAGAAAAAAAAAAATTCTTTTATATCACTGCTTTGTATTTATGTAGTTTAGAAATAAATGTTATTGTTTTATACAACCGTATCAATGTAGAACATGCCATTAGCGATATATTTTGTCCTGGAGACGTATTCATCGTTTATCCTTTATTTCTTTGAAGTGTTTAGAGTACATCTTGTTTGGCCGTCAAATGGCATGAAACTGATTAAGGGGCGTAGTTATGCTATGCTAAGTAAACAATTTTATTATTTTAATTAAAATGGTTACGTCGTCTACACAAGACTTAAGTAAATCAAAAGACTATAATAAGATAGACCGCTTGCATAAATATTTCTGCTATTTGATGACTCAGATTACTTCTTTTCGGAATTCCCGGTTCCCTTTTGTACTGTGCACTTCCGTTTTATTTAATCGCTATGATTTTCTCAATGAAGAATTAAAATTAAATCAAAAGTGTTACACAGCGGAAACATTTAGGCAAACGTAAAAGCGTAGAAGTCATTTATGACAGCGTTATTGGATGCGCACTGAAAAAAACAACATATAAACTCTAAAAATAGAGCAAGCGGTCCATCTTATTATAGTCTTTAGTATTATGAAAAGTCGTAAATCCATATAAAAACAAAATTAAAGGTCAAAATATGGATCTATAAATTTCAATCTTGAAATTGTATTGGAAATGAGTTGTTACAGCATGAGGCAATCGAGAGGCGCAAATTTACTTAACAAAGAGTCCAATCCTGCTATTTTATATCTATTAATTTCCTATATTTCCATTTAAAAGCATACATACATTATGCAAAATATTCTAAATAATTATTCCAGTGATAGTTTATTTATTAAAAAACAAAACAAACAACAACAAAAGTTGTATATTTATTTATTATTTTTAGTTCTTTGCTGTAAAAATATATAAATATATAAATTAAAGATTAAAACTGGAGATTTCAGGGTCCCTTCTTTACGCATGCGCAGTTGGCTATTTCCATGACCTCTGATTTCTATCTATGTGTGTGTGCGGAAGCCAGATGTTTCTTTCTTGCTTCTGAGACTTGATTGGTCGCCGACTAGCAAGCTCACTGACAACACTAGCACTGGCACAGTGTGGTCTTGTGACAGTCGCCGGGGCTACATCTTGAGATTGAGATTTCGTCTACAAGTAAATTTGGTTTAAAAGCTGATTTAAAGACTGACAGACTAACATTAAAGACAAATGCATACGTATCTAAATTTTACTGAGGGACTTACAAAATATAGACAAAAGCATAGATGCACAAATATAGTTGGACAACATGTGAGAGACACGTAACCTACTTAAATAGAGATTGATGGAGGGATAAATATAGATTGACAGATCGGTGTATAGATAGACCGATATAAAGATATCGATAGATCGATAGGTATAAAAATAGACCTATAGGGAGAAATATAGATAGAGACTTAAATAGATATATAAATAGATATGTGAATATCTAGATAGATAGATAGATAGATAGATAGATAGATAGATAGATAGATAGATAGATAGATAGATAGATAGATAGATAGATAGACAACAAAGCTACTATATCTATATATAGTTTTTCTAGGTTGTTTGTTTTGTTCAGATGTCCATGCTGAACTTAAGCCATTTTAGAAATAGGTTGAAATCAAATAATACTACAGCAGGACATATGGTTGGTGGCGAGAGGTTGAGGAGTAGATAAGGGCAAGATTTTTAACATTGTCAACTAAATAAATTATTATTTATGAAAGAAGGGAAATTTCATTTGTCCCCATTATCATTCCAACATTTTGGTCCTAACTCTTCATATCAATGTTTGTTTCCATTTATAAGACCAGTGCAGGAGTTTTACAAAACCGTTGATTTTGTTAAGTGAAGTTCATAAAGACTTTAACTTGACCTGGTTCTAATCGAGGCTGCCGAGTTATAGGTCAAGGGCTTGATTTCTTTCGACTGGCGTTACCAACAATGATTACATCATTTTATGAACTTTTGATTGGCTTATTTCTTTTTAACTGTCTTAGGGGCCATCTGAGGGGGGGGGGATAAAAGAGTTTTTGTGTACAAATCAAAAAGATAAGAAAGAGGAGTCTCAACTAAATGTGGAGTGGTCTCAACTAAATGTGGAGTGGTCTCAACTAAATGTGGAGTGGTCTCAACTAAATGTGGAGTGGTCTCAACTAAATGTGGAGTGGTCTCAACTAAATGTGGAGTGGTCTCAACTAAATGTGTAGGCATGCACCAAAAAATTATATAAAATACATATTTTAGCAAATCTGGTGATGTCTTTAAAATGCACATGTCATCCAAGGTTATGAAAAAGTCTGTTAATGAGAGAAACAATACGAAGGTTTGCCGTCTATTCGCAATTTGTTTGAATGGCTACAGACGGCATCTTAGACCAACTGATTCAAGACTTATGTGGAGTAATTGGTTATAAATACAATTAATTATAAAATCTACATTTCAAATGTTCATTACATTACTAAAATCAGAACTTAAAACATATTCATGTTTGATTGATCTATGCATTGATTTTCTTTATAGAAATTTAGTTCACGTTTTCCATTGGCTTATATTTTTCGATTTTGTCAATTATTTTGACAATAAATTTGACTGATCTTTCATATTTTTTTTTTTTTTATGTCAACGTACGCAATAACGACATAAGAAAATTAAAACTATGTAAACAAATGCTTTGTCATTATGGCGAAAACAATTTTTTTAAACTGGGTCGGAAAGGTGGGCGGGGGGTTAAAATGTTAATTTGTACGTACGCATGATATGGGAGATGTCCAAAATATAAATGCGAGGCTTAGCAAGAGGAAAGGGGATTTGAAAATATGAGTTTTTTGCGTACTTAATATATGGATGTCCCATTTGTAATGTTGGTGACATATAAGTAATATTTAAATAATTGAGTGCACTAGATCAGGGATCGGCAACCTTTTGCTAACAGTGTGCCAAACTAGGATTTCTAAATCATTCAGCGTGCCAACAGCCTAAAGGTCAACCTGCTCTATTATACTTGTTGTTGTTTTTTTATAGGAATGTATTTAACTCCGTCGTAAGAACAAGGCCAAAAGCAAAGGAAATCTATAGAGAAAATCGTTAAAGCGTTTTATTTATAATAAAAATGTAACTTGGCATTGCTTGTGATTGTCATCCTTTTTATTTGCATTTATACCAAATACTAAGTTTTATTACGAAACTTTAAAATTTATGGTAATTATTTTGTAAACATTCTCAAGATGAGGATCACGCAACTAATTATATAATTTTTCTTACACATTTTTCTCAATTTAACTGATATTCTCTTTGATTTTGCCTTTGCAAAGTGTTTAAGAGACTATCATTAATCTGAATTGATACATAGTGATCATTCAAACTGGGTAGTTAATATTAATGTTTAAAAAATGTGCATAACATTTTCTAGTCATATAATATATATAGAATTTTGAACTACTTTTTACAGTTCGGTCATTATAAAGTAAAAAGATGAAGATCATTTAGTCTTTTATAAAAATCAAACAAAAAAAAAACAACATAATTTTATAAATATTAGCGCAAATAAAGTGGGTTTATTATCTCCCTTGAATTCAAATAAACTTTCTAAATTTGATCCAATAGTGATGCCAAACATGTTTGTTTTGTAATATAACACATATTACTGATTAATTATTATTTCTTTTTTATAAATACAGCATTATGGAATTCCTTACAAGATTTAAATATTATATTAATTGAAATAGAATTACTTATATTTATGTTAAATTATATAAGATGAGCATACAAATGTAATTAGTCTGTATGCTTTAATGAACACCTTGTCTTGAATGCTCTTCGCCCTATTTATAATGCCAGATACATATATAGTCATTTTTGAGTAGTGAAGTGTAAGTGACCTCATTGAATGCTTAACACAACTTTCATGTGATGTATATCCTGTACACAATTGGCACATTTCGATACCCATTTTTTTTTCATTCCTTTCAACCGGCTGCGTTTTAAAATCGCCAATATCCATCCATTTAAAATAACAAACTTCTACATCTGTGAAGGTTGTAGTAAGTTCAAGCCAGAGGCTTGAATGGGATATATAAAATGAGTCCAGGAATTTGAAAGTATTGCTTTTGTGTGTAAACTACGCTTTGAGTGCTTAGCTATACCTCTGAAAAAGCCCAACTATCTATCTTGATATATGCCTTTATAAAGGAAAGTACATAGCCTATAGTTAAATGTTTTGAAATTGATTTCACTCAAGATATATGCAAATCCTTTCCAATGGTCTAACGGTTCAAGTGTCGTTTGATCTCGTCCTTGTAAATGCGTTCAACTCACTGAAACGTGTCTCTTTGTCATTCAGAAACATCGGCTTCAACAGTCAGTTTTCATCATTCAGAACCGGAAATTTTTTTTTTTCAATCAAGAAAACCTCTTGAAGGTCTCTCGCGTGCCATTGAAAATCTCAATGCGTGACAAGTTTGGCACGCGTGCCTTAGGTTGCCGATTCCTGCACTGGATAATGAATGTGTCAGGCGCACGAATACTATGATGAATTAGTAAATGACAGAATGGGCGCATGAGTAAGAAAATGAATGAGTGTACAAATCATTGAATGATTGACAAAGTAAATATGTGCTTGAATCAATAGATGAATGAGTTAATGAATGATTGGGTGTTGGGAGTTAATGAGTAAAAAATTGAGTTCTTGAGGGAGTGAGTGAATGAATGAGTATACACTAAATGAATGAGTAAATTAATACATTAGAGAATAAATGAATGTGTATATAGGCGTAAATAACTGTTGGTAAATGAGATCATGAATATGTTTTTTTTTTTTTGTGGGTGAATAATTACAAAGTATATGAATAAATGAATAAAATGGTTATGTTAGATGAGTAAGTATGAATGATTTAAACCTACCGCAGGTTTAGCTACATTTACAACCTTAGCGGAAACGTTATCTTGCCGATGGCTCATTGGTTCCGTCGAATTCAACTTAAGTTTGGGCAGGCTTAGATCCAGACCGACCCTGTCACGCCGGCAACATCTGCAGCACCGTCTCCTGTGTGGGCTCGTACTGTGGGGGCGTACGGTCACCAGATACGCGGAACAGCTGGCAGGGTAGACAAATACAAAAATGGTGTGTCAATGAGGTTTAACGTTGAATAAGGAATTTGTCATCAATTATCGTCAAAACTTCATAAACATTCATACATCTGTGCATTAAGGATATTTTACGATAAAAAGCTTAGAGTTAGTAAAAATAAATAAATACAAGTTTCACGAGCAACCTTGAAGGTCTAAGGAGCTTCTGAAGCCGGGATCGCTTAGTCTAATTCAACGACCCTTGCTATGTCAAACCCAATGCCATGTACTGAAATGTCTATCCTTCACAGCCATCAGGAATGGGGAAACGTCTGGACTGGAACCCGTAACCCTCAAGATGGTATTCCATCAAAATTCTGCTTTAAAGCCCTTCTCGATTAACGAGTGACATTTTGATCGCCTAAACTTGCCCATAAGTAACATAGAATAGAAAGGAACTTCTACACATCTTTTTGTTTTCTCTCTGTATTTCGCTTTTTTTTTTTTTATAAAAAAAAGCATTGATAAATAGCTATAATATATTAAAATTTAGTTAAAATACCATAAATTATACGCTTTTAAAAGCAAATATAAATTTTCATGGTTTATCGCTAGTACATCTGGATAAACTCAATTCTTTTTTTCAAACTATTATGTCCTTCATTTTACGATCTGGTAACTTTGTTTTCGTTGCGTGGTATTTGGGAAACTGTTTTTAGTAAAAAATTTAGTGATACAGATTAAAGATTAAATTGTGTATGTGTCCTGTTTTGTTAAGGATCGCGTATAATAATGTTTGTACTTATGTAGTTCGGTTTATATATCAGGTGTGGGCAGTGGCGTAGCTAGGGTAGGGGAAAGGGGGGGGGGTCCAAATTCGAAAGTCTCCCCGGGCCCCTACTTGAGGGGGGGGGGGCCCAAAGGAGTGTGGGGGAAAAAATTTTGCAGGGGCTCCCTAAGGAGTGTCCTAAAATATTTTTGCAGGGGCCCCTAAAGAGGTTAAGCCCCCCGGACTCCAAATCCATAGCTACGCCACTGGGTATGAGCGAAAGCCGTTTTCATGTCAGCAATGCAGCTGCAATCACTGCTCTATGTGTGGCTCCCATTAAACAAACGTGTTGTTTATTTTTATATTAGACTATTCTTTTTAATACACATTTTTTTCTTTTTTTTCTTTTCTTTTTTTTTTTCATATCTGTTTATCTTAGATATGTTTTTTAATTAGTTTTATACTTTAGCACTTAAGACTTGTACCGATTATTTTATCCTTTTAATTTTAAATGAATGTGTATAATTACTACTATGTAAATTTGGTGTCACTTTTTATAATACAAAAAAACACCGAATGATGCTCCCATTATCCGCATGTGTGTCCACCAGCTCTATATATTCTCTTCTAAGACGTGTTTCAATTATTTTATGGATATTATCTTATAATACGTACCTACCAGGAAATATGAAATTTTAGTCCTGCACAATTACAGTGATTTAAGCCTACTCTATCGTGTTGACAAGTACTTAAGATAGTGTTAAGTTGTTGGTCTCCCTAGTTTGTTCAGACACACCTTTCTGACCTTGAATTAACAACACTCTGGGAATAGGATAACTTTTTAAGACCTAATAAGTACCTGCATTCGGAATAAGTAAAGTATTTTTATCTTTTGACCTTTTAGAGCATTCTTTTTAAAGATTTGGAGATGATGTTAAGTTGTTGGCTTTCCGGGTTTGTTCAGGCCTTCCCCGTTCAACACTTGGGAACTAGGACATACTAAAAATGTGTGGAATTCGGTGGAATATAATCAATGGCATTGGCCCCTAGAAGAAAGGAGGGGTGCTTAAAGAGACAAAAGTTTTGAAAAAAGAATCAAGTATTCGCGTTTTAGGTCATTTATTTTTACTTTAATATTATTTTGCGATAAGTTCAGAGATGCATGGCTTTATTGATTGTTTTTGGATTGCATAGCCACGGAAACTGGTATGATGTAACACTTCTGTACCCATGGGTCTCGAAGCGGCGTAGTGTGGAAACCACCAGTACGCTTGCATCAAGAGCAAACCGATGGGCTAACGCATCGGGGACAGCCCCTACTGCGCGTCAGAGACTCATTGAACTGCCGGGAGGTCCCGATGCTCGGTGGGGAGGTAACAATGAGCGCCTAAATCCCACCCTGGCGCATGGGTGCCCATACATTTAGTGTGGGATTTGCGCCACGATAATGATCCGAGGGCAATTGCAAGTATATGGTCGAGCCACCACGATAATGATCCGAGGGCAATTGCAAGTATACGGGCGAGCCAACACAATAATGATCCGAGGGCAATTGCAAGTATATGGGCGAGCCACCACGATAATGATCCGAGGGCAATTGCAAGTATACGGGCGAGCCACCACGATAATGATCCGAGGGCAATTGCAAGTATATGGGCGAGCCACCACGATAATGATCCGAGGGCAATTCCGCAGTGAGAGAAAATAGTGCATGTGGCTGCGGAAACCGAACACCCCCCCCCCTAAGTTACACGGCACGTCACGCCTTCGACATTAGCTGTCGAACGTAAAAGGGTGGCTGGGCATAGTTTTGCCGTATAGTTTTTTGTCACTGATGTACTGTAAGATATATATATTATCACACAGAGGAGCGTCTAATATCACGTTACGAAGCATGTATCATAACACGATGCATACTTTATATTTCAAAGGGAAAATAACGCAAAAACTATTAACGATGTCAATGAATTATGTCATATGGTGTCACGTGTCATCGTGAAACGACACATTTCATACCGAAGTATTACAATATGTTCATTATTTAATCTGTCACACTATTCAAACTCTCACCAGCAACAGGAGCAAATAATAGTAGAGAATGCCATCAAGGCTATAGCGCCAAGCAAGCCAGCCAACAGGTAATACCACCAAACTTGAGTACTCTCATCTAATAGAGATAGTATCAACATGTAAGTACCTAACATAGGTATGATTATCTTAATATTGTGGTGTGTATTATATAGATATAAATATAGATATCATATATAGTTCTAGATATAGAGAAAGATAGATTTAGATAGATGTAGATAGAAATAGTTACATATTTATATAGAGAGACATAAATAGACGGACAAATAGATGGATAGAAAGTTAGATAGATAGATACATTAATTGATTGATAGATTGTTATATAGATAGATTTATTAATTGATTGATATAGATAAATATAGTGTGTGATTAGTTGATATAGAGAGATAAATAGATAGATAAATTGATTGATTGAAATAGAAAGATAGATTGATTTATTGATTGATTGATTGATAGAGATAGACAGACAGATAGACAGTGATAAAAGAGATAAGCGGCTAGATAGATGGAAAGATAGATAGATAGACAGACATACGAATGTATGCATTGATAGATAGATAAACAGATAAATAGAAAGATAGACAGACAGAACATGGATGGACAGATATATAGATTTTAAGCTTAACCTAGTCAGTAAAAAGTACCTGGATGTATTGTATTGTACAGATTGATCTCATCCTTGATGGGCCGACAAGTTGGGCTCGCCGGCGGCCAATCGTGAGCCCCCATGTGGCACTCCAGTCTGGACTTCCCAGTCATGAAGAAGCCGACCATGCACTCGTAAGTGGCGACGAACGTGTCATTTCTGGAGGAATCGAGGGTGACCTTGGCATTGCTGACCATCGGCACTGACCCCTCGCAGGATTTGGCAGCCATGTTGTTTATTGCAACGCTCAATTTGGGACCCTCAAACTTGATGAGAAACATTGGTTGATTATTTAATGGCTTTCACACTTAAGAGAAAGAGTACTAGATTAAGAATAGTTGTGATCACTCATCTGTATAAGTTTAATCGATGGCCAAAAATGCATTAGCGTTTTGACAATAAGTTGTAATTTATGTTTAATAATAGTATATAGCATTCGCAATAGGCGTAGCTTAGGTTTCTAGGTCACGCAACTATGTAAATAAAAACCAAGATGAAGACATGGAGCCATAAAATTGTTCTCTACCATGTCTATTTTACACCCAAAATATACGGAATTTGTTTCAATAAATCTTGATAGTTAACTGTGATACTTATTCTTAGTACTCCGTCCACGAAGTAAACAAGATTAGAGGTTTTTATAGTTTTTCAATAGCTCTTGTGAAACTTTGCACAACCTGCTTTAGACCTTACTTTTAGATAGTAGGTTCAATTAAATATTCTGCACTTATAGAACATATTCCATTGATTTTTAATGGTTTAAAATTAGCTTTTAATGTTAAGTTTTATCGCATGACAGTGTTTTATACATTTTATACATTTTACGTCATAGTGTTGAAATGATGATATTTAAAAATAAAATCTTCTTAAAAGCCTATAGTCATACGGCTGCCATTTGTCACCACTAGACAAAGTAAACAAACAACTCGTGCTTTTTGTCACATGATTGCAAATGCTCCATTGTTTTATTCTGATTGTGCTTATTTATGTTTTCCGTCTATGGTCTTAATCTTTCACAAATGGAGCCTATCTTTTCGATTTATTTCTTTATTAACGACGGAGGGTAATACAAACACACGATTAATGTAGGACCTTCAGTTATAAGCGATCGATAAGTCTCAATAGACGAGGTTGGATAACCCTGATGAGTTAACAAAATGCTTACGCCCAAATTATCTCCCTTAGTTTATGTTATGCTTAGTTGTTAGCAGGGGAGGCTAATTTTCCAAACACAGTAAAAAGGGAGATAACTGGAGTTATTGTTTTTGTTTCAGTTTGGTTGAGTTGTTGTACAATAAAGAATACGAATAATTCACTGTTAATCTGCTTATATACAAGTCCATCAATGAATCACCTTTACCCCGTTTCCATTCTCATAACTAAGTGGCGTTATCAAGTCCGCCTGCCCCCTCCCCCCAACAACCTCGACCATTAACCGCCTTCCCTTTTTTCCATATAACGGGAGTATATATTAAATTTTTATTTATTTTTAAATAAAAATAGTTAGAAAGACAGTTATATATAGTTATCATAACATATTGTTTAAATATTGATAGCATTATTGTTATACTTTTAAACCATTTTTATTTTTAGTGGTCTATGTAGGGCCTATTTATTTAGTATTGTTTATTTGGCCATTTCTCATGTTCTTAATTGCTATAACTTTGGCTGTCCATAGAAATGTTTTTGAACATTCGTCATGTCTGTTCTGACTAATAGTTTACTATGTCAATGATATGTTATATTTAAACTTCATTCTTGAGAATAATTAATCACTTGGCCTAAAACAATTTTGTTCTTAAAATGAGAATTTAACAATTTGAAAATAATATTTAATTGCTCTGATTTTTACCATTCATTTATTGATAATTAGACAAATATATAAACTTTTCAATTGTTTAGTGGGAAATTGTCCATTAATTCAGAAATTGTCCATTTTTTCTTTACCATGCCCCCCTCCCCTCCTCTCACCTTGCACCCCAAACTATATTCCTGACTACGCCACTGTGTATGAGTCAACATTTATTTTGACAATTTTGTTTTTCTACTTATTCATATTGCAAATTCTTTTATAAGAACTTTTTTTGGTGTCTTTGTTGTTTTTTTTTATGGATTCTGGTTCAACTGCACCATTTGTCATGGTATATTTCTGTAATAGAAAATATCATTGGTTCCCCCTTCTCTTGATGCCTTACCAATAGACATATTTTAATGGGGAAATGACAAAAGACGAACGACAATGGATTTTTTTTTAAATATCAAGAGATTTTTAGTCGAAAGATGCAAGAAAATAATAGACCTATGTAATAAAATAAGTAAAACTCCCTACTCCCCCACCCCCTTTCAATCCATCAAAACGAAAAAAATATTTAAACACTTGTTTTGTCCACAGAAGCGAATTAAGGAAAATGTAAACTTACCTTAAAAGAAATAAGGCCCCCCCTTTCTTACTCTACTGGTGAACACACACAAAAAAACTGCAGCTTTGTATAAGTTCTTTATAAGAACATAAACAGTTTTACATTTAAAAAACGAATAAAATAATAACTTTTCTTTTGTGTATTTGTCTCGTGCGATCACTGATCGTTCATCGAATAGTTTAAATGAATGTGTGGTATGTTAAGCAATGTAAACGGATAATATGACACTGATTGGTTTTATTGGCTCCATGTTTATACTTACATGTGTAATGCTGATAATGGATTAGCATTAGTGCAATGTGCTATTATGGGCTATTTGTGAAAGTACAATTCTTTCTATGTTGATATATTTATTATGTAGTCTCACTTTTTTGTATCTTTTCTCGACAGCTTTGAATTTAACTACCTATTAGACTATGGGTGAACCATTACTTTTTAACTTTTTTTTTTAATAATTAGAAAATGTTAATATAGCAATTATAGGTATGACTATAAGCCGGTTTAGCTATCAATGGCTGGGTGGATAGACCGACAGGCTGGTAGACAGACAGATAGATGGATAGACAGACAGATAGATAGATAGACAGACAGATATACAGATAGACAGACAGATCGACAGTCAGGTAGATAAGAAGATATATAGATAGATAGATAGATAGATAGATAGATAGATAGATAGATAGATAGATAGATAGATAGATAGATAGATAGATAGATAGATAGATAGATAGATAGATAGATAGATAGATAGATAGATAGATAGATAGATAGATAGATAGATAGATAGATAGATAGATAGATAGATAGGTAGATAGATAGATGGATGGATAGATAGATAGATAGATTGATTGGATTGATTGATAGATAAATAGATAGAAATAGATAGAAGCAGATAGATATGAATTATATTAAATTATATAGATAGAAAAGAAATACAGACTATTAGAAAGATAGACAGACTAACGGATACATAGATAAATAGTTATATAAGGCGATAAATACATACATACATATATAGACAAGTCCTGAGAAGAACACAATTATAAAACATCAAGAAAAACGGCGACCCAAGTGGAATTTTTTTTAGTGGTAATCTAACAAGACATGAAAACATTTGATTATCCTATTAAAGCTTAGACTGTACTACTTTGTAAAGGTTAAAAGGTACTCAGCTTATGCTTCCCTTATTTAAACCTTTATTTTTATCTGCATTCCTCACCACTTTCAACCTACAGCTGTATAATATGCATAATGTCGTACGATATGAGATTTCTTTCTGTAGCTAAAAGGAAATTGTCAGCCATATTGTAATGACGAAATCTTGCAGGGATAAATACATTTGCGGCTTTAATTACTGGCCAAAACTAAAGCGTTGCACTTATTGACCACTTCTTGTTATAGTGAAAGATTGACACATTCTTTTTACTTTTTGGCCAAGAAATTTTATTACCTAAGTACAAATTGGTACAATGAATCAGAGGCGTTGATCATGTGAAGGTGGGGCTCTTATGTTCCCATTTCCAAAGTCTTCTTGAAGACCCTCCTTTTTTTCCCAAAACCGATGAGTTGATTTATTGATTTTTGTTGGGGGGGGGGGGGGATTTGTTCTTTTGTTGATGTGGGCTTTTGAGAGGGTATAAAAACTTCATAACCCATAAGACAGTTATAAAAAGTTAACATATTGGTTAAATCGCATTTGCATTCAAATTTTCTTATCAGCCTATTATTGCATAAAAATGTTGGTCTATTTAGGGCTAGTCTGTTGGTACTCAGTGTAATATGCACCCTCTGCTCATATTATTTTTGCTGGCAACGCAATGTAATTATTTTTATTTTTTGTTTAAGTAATTTTATATTCCGAATTTTTATTATTTATAAGCTACTATTTATTTATGACCATTTTATGGGGTTATAAATCGTGATAAGTTTGGATTTTTATCAAATATTTTTGAACATAGTGCATTAATGTTGACAACCACAGTGCCAGTGCTGTTTTTATTTTACTAACTTCATTATTGACAGAAAAATATAACTAATTTCCCTGTTTACAATTAGGTCTACTGTTTAGATATAATAATTTTATTTTAAACGCAGAAATATTTAATTTATCTTTTTTTTTAAAAGTCCCAATCATTTATAGTTAAGTGAAATGTTGTACAATAATTGTCAGTCTTCCTGGCACTATTAGCCTCGAATTTTCCCTCTTATTTTGCAGTTTATTCAAAATGGTTTAATTCTTTGTTGTTACCTATGTTATTATTAGTAGTTGCTATCAGGGGCGAAGCCACGAAAGGGGGCTGAAATTTGTGTTAAACATTTTTTTCAACATGTATTTTTTTTTTCAAATATGTACTACTTTCGCGAAAAGTGTGATAAATGTTTGTCCAGCCCACCCTGTACAAAAATGTCTGCTTACTCCCGTGGTTACTATCATTACTAGTCTTTTGTAGAGAAGAATTATTTTTTTTAATCCGCTTGTATTTTTAAGGCAAACTACAGCATGTCTGGTAAATGCACATGTCTGCGGGGGAAACGACCACTAGGGGCCGTCCATAAACTACATCACACACCTAGAGATAATAAGCTTTTCTTAATAGGCCTAAACTACGGTTATAATGCGCTTTATTAATATACTATATAATAAAATACAATGACTATAAAAGTGAAATGAAACATGTTAATTTTGAAAATCAAAATTCGGTGGATTGTTGATTTTTGCTTATTTTTTGTGTTGTTATTTTGTGGTTTGATGTTGTTTTTATCGCAAGCCAAAGTTCGTATTTGGAAAAAAAAGAAACAATATCTAAGACTAGCAAGGCATTTCAAGAATTGTTTTGTGCGAATCCAACATTATTTTTGAAAATTATTTCCATCAGAACCAAAAAAAAAAGGTGTGCTTCTTGAAGTAGTGACTACCTTCAAACCAACAAACCGAAATCCGGTTTTGAAAATCAAAACCGGTTTTGGGTTTCAAAACCGGAATCCGGTATTTCGGTTTTCGTTTAACATCCCTAGTGTGGAGGGGGGTGCGAGGCAAGCCGCAGGGCTCTACGACGTCATTAAGGAAAGGGGGGAGGTTGCCATTCTGTGTCGACTTGTGATCAGTGCCCTCACGTAGGGGAGGGCAGAGCGGGGCATATGCCCTGGGGCGGCACTTCCAGGGCGGCGGCAAATGTAGTCTAAATATAGCACTAAACAAGCAGTTACAGTGATGCAAGGGGGCGGCACTGAAACATTTGCCCTGGGGCGCTACATAAGCTTTTAAAGGCTCTGCTTGTGACTATGCTTGGGATGAGGGTGCGGGGTCAATAGATGCGAGACGTCTCTTATGGGCAGCCCTTTAGCTGTAGCTAGCTTACCTCGTTGGCTTTAAGCTCTACAGTATTGCTGAATGGTAAAAATTAAAACCGTCTTCAAGTTATCGAAGTATGTCAGAGCATTGAAATAGTTATGAAATTACAAAAATTGTCAATTTTTTTTTTACATGCCAAATGCTTTCAAAGGTGATTATCATTACTTCGCACAAAGCTCTAACATAATAATAATAATAATAATAATTACTGCATGACAAGAAAAGCAGATACCTATTTTACTTTCAAATAAAATGTTGTATTTTTTTCAAACTTATATCAGCACACACTATCAACGCTATAATTGACAAAGTT
The DNA here is from genome assembly GCA_949126835.1 of Anisus vortex. Lineage (NCBI taxonomy): Eukaryota > Metazoa > Mollusca > Gastropoda > Planorbidae > Anisus > Anisus vortex. Next base: position 35,156,420 of record OX421496.1, read on the forward strand.
CTATGTGACAGATGCCAGTTGCATGAGAAAAGCTAAGTTTACGCCATGTACTATGTCTGCCTAGTGCAGCTACTGTGTAGGTTGTATGAGAAAAGTTAAGTTTATGCCATGTAATATGTCTGCCTGCTGCTGTATTACTTGTATAAGATACGTATCGTTATTTATTTTCCATGTAATATGTCTGCCTAGTGCAGCTACTGTGCCCGTTATATGAGAAAAGTTAAGTTTATGTCATGTAATATGTCTGCCTAGTGCAGCTACTGTGCCCGTTATATGAGAAAAGTTAAGTTTATGTCATGTAATATGTCTGCCTAGTGCAGCTACTGTGCCAAGTGTATGACAAAGTTTAGTTTATACTATGTACTATGTCTGCCTAGTGCATCTACTGTGCCAACTGTATGACAAAAGTTTAGTTTTTGCCATGTAATATGTCTGCCTAGTGCAGCTACTGTGCCAACTGTATGACAAAAGTTTAGTTTTTGCCATGTAATATGTCTGCCTAGTGCAGCTACTGTGCCAACTGTATGACAAAAGTTTAGTTTATACTATGTACTATGTCTGCCTAGTGCAGCTACTGTGCCAGATGTATGAGAAAAGTTAAGCTTATGCCATGTAATATCTCTGCCTAGTGGAGCTACTGTGTCAGTTGGCGAACCACGTGATCATGACGTCTTTGACGACCGTCTTGCTGCCTGGAGTAAAGACGTTGTACGTCACAACTTCCATGTAGCCGTCGGACGTCACCAGAACGTACTCGTAGTTGCACGACGGGCTGAGCGTCACCCGGGGCAACGTCTGGTTGTTGGTAGCCCACGTTACCACGCCCTCTGTACTAACCTGCAATAAAAGAATGATATGCTCGATGTGTGTACAATGGGCTGGATTAATCATCAAGCGAAGAAAAAAAAAACCTGCCTAGCGTATCAAAAACTTAGGGAGCACCCAATGAACTTTCTGTATCACTAATGTAAAATGTGTATGTGTCCTATATGGTGTAAGGCTGCACATTATCATGATAGTGTTATGGCCTTGGGTCTGTTGACTTCCGTCTCGTTCACTATAATATAACACACTCAAGCCAATCAATGAACGTGTAAATAACTTAAATAATAATACTAAATTATATCAAAGACTGCTTGTTTGATATTTCTTCTATTTGATAACTTGAAACACTTATTTTCGAAATTTCCTCTAGACTTCTCTGTTTAGTCATTAGCTATGAATTTCTCAATACAAATTCAAGATTAAAATCGAAAGTTTTATACAGCGGAAGTCTTTAGGGAAGTTTAAGAGTCATTAAAACAGTGTTATTGGCTGCGAACGGAAACAAACAAGTGTTAATCTCTAAAAATAGAGCAAGCGCTTCATTTCCTTATCGATTGAGTCTTTGTATTTATGTACTGGCGAAAGTCCAGTTATACGAGCAACGCCACCTCATATACATGAATGGCGTAGCTCGGTACGATAATCAATCATTTTCGCATCATTGTTGCAGTTTATTACACAACAATTTTTGTAGCCTTTGCCTGAAAAATTAGCTTTGGGTTTTCGAACTTGTAGATTTGAAGAGAAAGACATTGTAAATAAGTATCAATATATAGTGTAACCAGGACCGCTGCGTTTAAACAGTATGGCGTCGATATTACTTCCGGAAAAATATGCGATTGCGCATTCTGTTCTATACCCATTCTGTGGCGTGTCCCAACGACATGCCTCGGACACTATTGGTGTGTCCCCAGGCCCCACCCAATCAACCCACTCCTTTGACATTACACTAAAGAGCCGGAAGGCTTGTACGTTTCTTTTAGAGATTTATTTTCAATCGGTTCCACGAAGAGTCGTTGGAAGCGCTACCAGTAGGATACAATAATATTTTTGAGTACTTATGCAAACAAGACCTTGGTGGAACTTACCTTGCCCGATGGCGTGACTGAGCTCACGTGAGTTTCCATGTACCTAGACTTATCTTCAAGAGTCCACTTCACCCAGACGCGGATGTCTCTGCCTTCCAACACAGACTGTGCAAGGAGATTGAGCGATCCATCCACGACACTAAAGAGGGATTTTACAAAAATGTAGTTTAGCGGATACTGATTTTGTTTAAAACTTAACACCTAGTTGTTATAATAATGTACGCACATTTATAACACGTGACTTTATTAGGTTTGGCAATGAAACATGAGTCTAGTTTTGTTCTTGTTGCATTAATTTGATAGCGTTATATTTTACCTACGTTAACTTTGTCAGTCTTTCTTTTTCATGTTAATGTATCAACGTTACATATCCAATGGTAAATTGTGTCCATTGTTACACCAAGCCAAGTTGCATTTTGTCATTGTTGCATTCAGTCAATGTCACTTGTCCCTTTGGGGAATGGAGACATTTGTTCTAATCACTAGACCAAAAGTTGAACTCCTGTCAAAGGCACTTCAAAGATCTTTTGACTCAAGCTAAAAAAAAATCTCAATAGCTAAAAAAACATTTGAATGTATGCTTCTGTAGGCCTACTATTAGTTGAAACAACAATATATTAAAATAAATTCAGATCAATTAAACTCCGGCCTTACACTGCAGAATAAGATACAGTTTTAATTATTATGAATTCTTGGAAGAACTAATTTATTTATCTCTATATCAAGCGAGTGTGTCTTTGTTATTTGTATGTACGGTCTTGAGGTCTTGATTGCAGATGTAAAAAAAAAAGTATAACATATCATGTTAGATCAACTGATAGATTAAAAAGAATGGATAGGGCCTCCATAATAAATGTGTATTTGCAAATTGGGGCAAGAATTGACTACACTATTCACTTATCCATATAGGCGAGTTATAGGGGAAAAAACACATCTATAATTTAAAAAAAAAAAAAACTATACGGTAAAAAGGAAGTCTAAGTCGCTTGAAATATATTTACATGTCAGTGTTTAGGGAATCTAATACTATAGATAAATGAACGCTATTTGATTTTGGCATCAATGATATAGTTTCCTGGTCCAATTGCTTTCTTTTTGTAGATCAGTGGTTAGATCTATACAAACATACGCATATGTCAAGGGATCATAACATTTAAATAGGCATACCTAATATGTGTAACACTAATAGTAAACTCACAATATCTAGAAGCACCTTAAGAAAGAAAGTTGACAGCAAATGTTGATATATAAGCGTTAAATGCATACTGTGTATCTGATAAAATGACCCGAAAGACAAAGAGATCTAAACACCTCTCTTATCTCCATATGCCATACAAATGTATAGAAACTATATTACTTTCCAAATGACATTTCGACATTATGCAATCTATATATATATAAAAAGATCGTGTCTGTGTCCCCACGGATCCCCATTGGTCAATTTGAAAACACGTGAGTTTGTGCCACTGACCTATTTAGGCCTAGACCTATATACTGTCTAATAATTTTTCATCCCGGACATGTGTCTTCGCTTAGTTCAGACTAGGAATAAGTATATGAGTCAATGATGCATAGAGGGATTGTTTACAAGTAATAATCTTGATAAGTTAATCACATCAGACTCAACTTACCTGCTGTTTGAAAATACAGAATAAACCAGAATCCATGTTTTAGTGTCTACAAACCATCTGAGGCTCGTTGTGACACCAGTGGTGGTACCTTTCACTGTCTCTTCTTCAAATACGTGTGTGCAAGTTTGATACTGACCCCCAGAGGTCACCATGCTTTTAATGCCGTATGTCGCTAAGTCCAGCTGCTCCGGTCCAGTTTTGGTCATGCGGTGCGCCAAAATAAAATGGGCCTCGGCGTTCGCCACGATGACTTCGATCACCGAGTAGTAGACGTTGTCGAAAAAAACTCGCGGGCTGTGACCTTTCCGTAGGTAACTGATGAGCTTGTCGGTCTGAAGTCGGCCGGATTTATCCAGGGCAAGCGGGATCCAGCAAGGGTTAAGGTAAGTGATGACGGAAATGAGTGTTCGCTGCGTGCTGTCAAACGATCCTTGTCCCATTACGATTCTGGCGACATCGATGCTCTGGCCCCACGTTATCTTGAAGTTGTACCACATTTGCGGTCTTGAAAAGTGTCTGCCAATGTAGGTGGTCTGGTACAGTTCCGTCATCTGAAACACGATGGTCTGGTTGTCGTACAAGTTCGTGGATGTCTGCTGGAACGCGTCGAAGCCCTCCGACAAGGCCGATCGCAAGAGCGCGCCGTACGCCTGGGTGTTCCCATACGCGAGCAGGTAGATGGGGTCCCTGACGAAGAAGTCAAAGCTCGCCACGCCCTCTTGTGTCGACGGCACGCCGCCTTTCACCGAGTTGACAGTGACAATCTCATAGCTTCCGTTGGAGCTGAAATGGACGAAGCGGCGCCTAGGGCTGGGCGCCGTGAGGTTCCAAACCAGTTTTTCTAGAGACATATGCGATTGGAAGGAGAACTCTTCGGTCGCTGAGCTTGTGACAAAAACTGCCCTCAAGACTACCACGGCGTTCAGCGTAGTGTCATTGTATATCAGCTTGGCTCTCTCCAGGTCTCTAGTGTTATACATAGGGGGCGCGACAACTGTAGAGGATGAGTACACTTTCTTCCATTGACTATTGCAGTAGTCAAAGTTGATGTACTCGCACCGTTCACCTGTGCAATTAGGAGGAAAAAATTATGAGAAACCAGATAGCTCTGTATGTTTTACGTTAGGTAGGCTAGGCCTATTACGGTTTGAAAAAAAAAAGTAATTCTTAAGGTCATTTATGATTTTAAAACCAAGCATGAAAATACTTCAACCAATAGTATTATATTTTTACTTACAGTCAATTGTCCAATCTATAAATCAATACACTTTTAGGTTGTCTCGTTTAAGTCACATGGCCCCGAAGATTTCAAATGATCTCTACCGACCATTCCTCACTATTAGATCCCACAAATGTATGAACATAGAGTTTATATTGCAGTTGAGTAGTAAACTTAAAACAGGTACTCGGTCACTTTTTTTTTAAGAAGAAAAGGCAACTAGTCTCAATCTTATTGTTATTGTTGATTTTATATATGCTGAGCTTTATATCAATCTTAAAAGAGTTCTTAGTATTTTTTTTAAAGATGCTCAATTGCGACGTAAAACGTCGATTTACGTAAGGTATTTCTGTTGATTTAGCACCTTTTGAAAGAGGACATTTAAGTTTTTCTACAAAGCCTTATGGTTCCAACTTAAAGTCTTAGTGCCCGCGCGTTTGCAGATTTTACTCAAACAAATCTCATCGTATGACTTTTCTATTTCCCCAGTATTTTAAATTACTGTTTTGACTATTCGATCTAATCTTGCATTGATGCCCGTGCGTGTAATGATCTCATCCAATGTAGTTTATACTTTGAACATATATATAAGGCTTTTTTTTTAATCTTTAATAAACACCTAATTTTTATATAACAAAATATTAACTCTGCTCTTTTAAATATCTTAATTAAATATATGAGGTTTAGGCTTACCTGAAAATTCGGGCTCGCAAATGCAGATGCCGTTTTCGAACACCCCATCATTGATGCAAGGATATGTCCAAATGACTGAGCATTTCTCTGAAGACGCGACGTCAACATTTCCACTGCCGAATCCAGAACCGAACTTCTGCAGCAAAGTGCAGGACTTAGACTCGTCGGGGAACGCTTGGTAGGCTGCCAGGTCACAGAGTGAGTCTCTTGCGCACAAGCTCGCACACTGGGTGCGCCCGACAACGGGTGTCGGGTCATTGAGCGGAGCTGTGTTGGCCAAAGTATCATTGGAGCAGGTCAAGAGTTTGGCATTGTATCCGTTAGAGGTGGTCTTGACTCGAAACGCCGACTGGGCACTCGAGGATTTAATAAGAAGTAATATCGCGAAATTGGCAAGTGCCGAACATGTTGATAAATTCCATAATATAGGCCTATTATGTATTAAGAAAGCCATATTGTTATTATTTGTAATGTAAAGTATAACAAATCTTTACAAAGAGAATCATTGAAGTAAAATATTTGTGTGTTTTTTTTTCAAGTGTGCACTATTGTTTTATAAAGCGACAGCGTACATAAATGATTTAATGAAACAATTCGTATACAAATTTAAACATTTGGTGTTAGATTTCTTTCATTTACCAAAAAAAATAAATAATAATAATTCGCAACACAAAGTTTTCTGCTAATCATTTTATCTTAATACAAATTTACACGCACACACAAATATTTTGTTTTTCCATTGAGTCTACACTTTTATTTAAAAATATAAACAAATGACACAAATGAGCACTTTTATTTATTAAGTTTAGAACTCGTATAATAAGTTTATAAAATTTAAAACTAACTATGTATAGGCCTATAAATGAACGTAGTTTTGTTCTAAACAGTCCTAATACTGAACGTTTGGCTGTATTATACAGTTATATGGCCTGAATTGATTTGTAAGAGTCTTTTATATTAATTTCCTGATCTCTATTATTCTTGCGTAAACGAGTAATCGATGCTTAGTGAAAATATTGCTTTAATTTTTCGGGTTAGTATCGGGCGATGATAAAAAATAATTTAATCGTATTAGAGCCTAAGATCTAAAATAACAAAAACAACAAGCAGTTCGATCTCTATGCTTTGATCTTATCAATGATAATCGATTACATAAACGGAATTGTTTGTGACGTCAGAAAATAAAAACATGCCCGTGGCGCAAGCGGTAGAATAATTTAAGAAAAATCACCCGTTGAATGACACTTTGGACTTATAGAGACTACTGTTGTTGTTGTTTTTTAGACTAGACTGGAGGCCGTTTTGTAAGTGTGCGAGAGAGATATAGTGTTAAGGAGAAATTATGGGATAATGTATCTAAAGAACGCATTAGACTAGTAGAAAAACGTAGACCTAGACCTAGTTGTAATGCATATAGATTCTTAACAGATAATCCCAATCTTTCCCCGACCGGGTATTTCGTCCCTGGAAAAATTGGGTATAATGTTAGGCTATAGATGTCCGGAATTATTTTTGAAGCCTTTTTTATACCGGACAGTCTAAATAAATACCGGTACAAAACCGGACACAGTAAAATAGCCAGTGGGACATGTAAATAAAAAGAACACACTTTGCTCATAGGCTTATACCCTCTTTGTAAAAGTAGAAATTCATTTAAAATCACTTTCTGGCATAGACCGAGTTACTACGTGAACTGGGTGAATCTACAACATTGCATACTTTAAAACTCTAATCAACAAGTAAAACTAGTTTCAAGCCAAGTATAGCATAAGCGTAGGGCGCAAAATTCTTCTGTTGGTTGTATGTACACGTCTGTACCCATGGGCCTCAAAGACTGGCGAAGTACGTAAACCGCCGATACGTTCCCATTAAGAACCCCGTCTCGAGAATCACCCGAGTGCCTGGATGTCTATACCTATAGTATTTGATTTGCGCTACCGGGTGACAGTGCAGGTATACGGGTGAGCCACCACTATAATGATCCTTAGGGGAACCGCAGTAGATAATCCTAGCTGCGGAATCGTCACTGTTGCACGGCACGCCACACCTTTGGCGTGTCGCTGTGTGGCTGGAGCCCGGACAGAACAAGTGTGAAGAGCACGATATGGTCACATGATCTTTCTGAAGAACCATTTCCGCAGTTCTTGATTTCATGGCCCGATTCCTGGTTAAGAAAACATACCAACAAAATAAACGCTGTTTTCTTCTTGTTTTTTTTTTTTTTTTGTTGTACTAGTTTGTTTGCTTTTGTCGTGTTTAGAAAGTGTACACGCATCTTACAAGCTTGGTTGAGTAGCTTAATTATCCGCTCTCCCCCCTCTCCCACTCCGTGAAGAGACTTAGATGAGCCCTTCATAACCGGTCCCTATAGATCAGAGTTCAGAGCGTTCTAAAAGAAGTTATTTTTTGTAGTTTTCTAGTAATCAAGTAGGCCGAGATCAAAATCGACAGTGTCCTCTTTACCCAGTATTATCAGCTATTCCGAGCACGTGACAGTAACAATTTTTAACAATTGTGTGAGAAATTTTGTTTTTCGATTTCAAAGATAATTTTGTTTATAAAAACATGGCCCAATTTGGCGTATTTGTAGAAAAAAAAATGGCCACCTTAATCATGCTTTACAAAGGGCCCATTTGTTACGATTAAATCAATAATAGAATTGAAATTGATCAAGTTACATCTGTGGTGCATCAATATTTACATTTATTTCATGGATTATTTTTTTCCCTTTATATTCTCATTTTCCAGTCTTTTGTCTCCCCCCCCCCCCCCATTTCCCCCTTTTCCTCCCGTCCTTTTCATTTTGAGATGCTTTCTCTATTCATTGTCGTGTCCAGGATACACGTTGGATTTCGAACAAGAAAAACCTTCTCTGTAGAATAATAACCAAATCTTACCCATGCTGTCGAATGAGAGTTTGGTAGTTGTTATTGTTTCATGTGTGTTTTTTATCACTGTTGTACTGTTGTTGTAGCCTAGTGTAGTTTTTTATGTTGGTTGTTGGTTTAATTCAGTTCAGTTTCTTTTCGCTTTTTTGGTATAATTCAGTTCATTTTGTTTGCGGTTTTTTGGTTTAATTCAGTTCATTTTGTTTGCGGTTTTTTGGTTTAATTCAGTTCATTTTGTTTGCGGTTTTTTGGTTTCATTCAGTTCATTTTGATTGCGGTTTTTTGGTTTAATTCAGTTCATTTTGTTTGCGTTTTTTTGGTTTTATTCAGTTCATTTTGTTTGCGGTTTTTTGGTTTAATTCAGTTCATTTTGTTTTCGTTTTTTTTTGTTTAATTCAGTTCATTTTGTTTGCGTTTTTTTTGTTTAATTCAGTTCATTTTGTTTGCGGTTTTTTGGTTTAATTCAGTTCATTTTGTTTGCGGGTTTTTCGGTTTAATTCAGTTCATTTTGTTTGCCGTTTTTTGGTTTAATTCAGTTCATTTTTTTTGCCTTTTTTTTGTTTAAATTCAGTTCATTTTGTTTTCGGTTTTTCGGTTTAATTCAGTTCATTTTGTTTGTGGTTTTTTGGTTTAATTAAGTTTATTGTGTTTTCGTTTTTTTGGTTTAATTCAGTTCTTTTTGTTTGCGGTTTTTTGGTTTAATTCAGTTCATTTTTTTGCGGTTTTTTGGTTTAAATTCAGTTCATTTTGTTTTCGGTTTTTTGGTTTAATTCAGTTCATTTTGTTGGCGGGTTTTTCGGTTTAATTCGGTTCATTTTGTTTGCGGTTTTTTGGTTTAATTTCCTTGCAAACTTGTTTGTTTCATTTTGTGGTTGTTTTTATTTATTTATGCTTTTTGTTGTTTCTTTTGATATTCCCCTTTAACACTATATGAGCTCATAATGATTATAAACTTATGAACAGTTATCATGAAACAATAAGGAACTTATAATGTACACTTTAGCATGGTCACTCTCCTTCGCCAACGACGTCTCCGATGGCTTGGTCGTGTTTCCAGGATGGAGGATGGGCCAATCCCAAATGACCTGCTATATGCTGAGCTCGCTGAAGGCAAGAGAGCTACTCTCCGTCCCCAGCTTAGGTTAAAGGACTTATGCAAGCGCGATCAAAGGCTATAGATGAGAGGTAAGAAACTGGAGAACCTGGTTCAGAACTGAGGTAGTTGGAGAAGTACTATGCACACCGGCACAGAACCTAGGCTGCCCCTGACTAGCTACAGCGGTCCCGCTTTCACGTGCCAGAGATGCGACAGAGCATGTCTCTCAATGATAGGTGTCCACAGACACAGCCAGTGTTGCAAAGCTGGCGAAATCACAAGAGCGCAAATCAAATCATCTTCGAGATTATGCAGCCAATGAATGGATGTTCACTTAGGCTTAGGCCTACTTTAAGTGTATATCCCAGTCCAGAATGTAGGCCCTATTATTTTTTTCACTTGTACAAATAATGCTGAAAGCAAGATATTTTGTCTAGATTTTTTAAAACTTTTACTGGACCATTAGTTCACCCTATTATGTTTACTTAGGTAATGGAAGAAGCGTAACTCACGATATAGCTAATTTGCAATAGTGCCTTATCTTCATTTTAGAAGGAGCGTCTGTAATGTATAAGAATATAAGTGCCACTATCTGGTAGGCTGTGTTGTCAACACATAGGCCTACAGGTGGAAAAAAATGGTTGTCACAATTCCAGAAATGATTTGAGCAGGCATTAAGTCTAGTTAGTTGTGGTGATTTGACGATCCTTAGACTACTACAGCAGGTCTAAATTTCAAAATGTTTGCTTTGTGACTACTAACTGGTCAGGTAGTTAACTATAACTGTTGCATAGTCAGTTTTTATGTTAGTGTTTCTTTTAATGCTAAATCAGTGGCGTAGCCAGGTTTTGATGCTAGGGGGAGCGAACTTTTAGGAAAAAGGTACCACTTTTAACAATTTTTCCAGATTAATAGTAGAACTTAGAATTCGTACGTATTAAGTAGTATAAGAATATCATGTGCCTCAGGATACAAACACTGTATAATCATAGACTATAATAAGATGGACCGCTTGCTCTATTCTTAGAGCTTAAATCAACTTTTTTTCCGTGCGCAACCAATAAGGCTGTCTTAAATTACTTCTACGCTCCTCGTTGTTTCTTGAATGTTTCCGCTTTAAACAACTTTCTATTTAAATTTTAATATTTCATTGAGAAAATCGAAGCGATTCAATAAAACGGAAGTGCAAAGGAAACAACGAATCGGAAATTCCGAAAATCAGTGTTTCGAGTCATCATATAGCAGAAATACTAAAGCAAGCGGTCCGTGTATATTATAGTCAGTGGTATATAGTGAAGTATTTTTTTTAACCATCCACGATATTTACTAGCAACTATTAGTGATGGGAATTTCTGCAAAATTGATTGCATCTAAGCTTACTGCTCATTTTTGGGATGAATATTTAGTGTCGAAAAGTATTTATAGAATCAATGCGAATGCTTCTATTGGACTTCATTCTTCTTCTTTTAATTTTGAAAGACGAGATAAATCGCCAATATAGACATTTTTAAAGAGATTTAAAAAGAAATTGAATTTCAACATTTATATTTACTGTATCTATGTGTCCATTACATAACACTGTCTCTATGATACGTCATAGGAACGCTTTATTCTTTTATTATTTTTTACTCTCAGCTATTAAAACACCAGGCCCGACGGTTTTATCCTTAAAAACCGGAATTTCTTTTTTTTTTAAGTTATTTCTCTTCTTTTCTTCTTTCTTTTCAATTCTGTGGGTATCTTCTTGTTTGTTTTTTTTTGTGTTTTTTTTTTGCGAAGTTATTGTAACCATGTTTTCGATCTCTACACGTATACGGCTGAGAAGGAGAAAGCCAGCGCGCTTTACGTCATATTAATACTTTTCGGTGAGTACACCAGACTAGGGATGTTAAAACCGGTTTGTTTTCAAAACCGGTTTTCGGTTCTATAAAACCGGTTTAAAACCAGATTCCGATTTCCCCCCCCCCCCCCGCAATGTCACAAGTCACAGGCCGGAAAAGAAAAATGAGCGTAGTTTTGTAGGTGTAGGCCTATTTGAAAAATATTTCAAACTTAATAAGTGTTTGCATAGCATTCAAGAGGTTGATTTGTGTGAATACATTATGATTGTGTACACTTTACCATAACATTCTTTAGAACTAAAAAAAAAAATATGGGCTAATTGAAGTAATAGCTTTCAATAGTGATAATTTGTGCACCGTGGACTTAGACTTGTAAAATAATGTATTGAATAGGATTACGTAGCGCCAATCAAGAGTCAAAAGAATGTGTATTTAATGCTGCCGTTAATAATAAAGCACAGACGCGGTGTCTAGCCGAATTGTTCAGGGTCACAGGACAAAACTAGTTTGCTCTCTCCAATCTCCATTGCGTACATCAAAGAGTCGTCGTCGGCATCCGTCCGTCTCGAGAGACGATGGTGTAGCTTCATTGGTGAGGTATCCAACTGCACCGCCGAGAATGGCTGTGTAGGCCAACCCGCGAGGGGCAATCCCTGCCGCACTTGGGCACATCAAACAGTAGCGCACATCTAAACGATGAGCCGACATTTGGTTTGATGTTGTATTTATTGCAAGCCATAGTTGGTATTTGGAGAAAAAAAAGAAACATAATATCTAAGACTAAATAAGCTTAGTATTAGCAAGGCATTTTATGAATTGTTTTGCGTGAATCCAACATTTTTTTTTTAATATTTCCATCAGAACCAATACAAAAATAAAATAAAGGATGTGCTACTTGAAGTAATGATTACATTCCAACTAACAAACCGAAATCCGGTTTTAAAGATCAAAACCGGTTTTCAGATTCAAAACCGGAATCAGGTATTCCGGTTTTCGTTTAACATCCCTACACCAGACTTGAACCTCACCAATTGTTTTTGAGAATGCGAGGAGCGTACTCTTCGGAAGCTCGGAGAACCCAGTCTGCTGTGTCCACGCACCACTGATACATCACCATAAAAGTTAGGCACAAACGGTTGGCCCTTCCTGTCCACTCTAAGTGCCTGCCTATGACCTGGTATCCACTAGAGTAGAGGTCGGCAACCTAAGACACGCGTGCCAAACTTGGCACGCAGAGCGATTTTCAATGGAACGCGAGAGAACTCCAAGAGGTGTTTTATTATTGATGAAAACAAAAACAACTTTATTTTTCAGTAATATTTATATTGAGTGAAATCAATTTCACAACATTTAACTATATGTCCTTACCTTTACAAAGACATAATAATAATATTAAGATAGATAGTTGGGCTTTTTTTAGAAGCACATCGAAGCACTCAAAGCGGAGTTTCAAGACTTTCAAATGATTTTTTCGTACCTAATCAAGCATAACTGATTTAATCTTACTACGACCTTCTTAGATGTAGATGCTTTTTTTTAATTAAGTGTAGGGATATTTGGCGATTTTAAAACGTAGCCAATTGAATTTTAAACCTTTAATGAAATGGGTAACGAAATGTGCCAAATTGTTAAGGAGATAAACTCCTTAAGGTTGTTGGGACAAATAATTAATGACGGAAATGTTTACTTACAACTGTTTAACGTAAATTTTACACCTCTAATAATTAAATCATGTAAAGAATACCACAACGCTAGTTTATATAGCCTAAAGTAATAATAATTTGTCAGTAATATTTGTTATATTACAAAACATAACTTCTTTGGCATCACTATTGAATACAATTTAGAATCTGTATTTTAATTAAAGGGAGATAATTAGCTACGTTTATTTCCGCTAATATTTCTAATATTAGTTTTATTTTATAAAAGACTAAATGTTCTACAACTTATAACTTTATAATGACCAAACTGTCAAAAAATAGTTGAAAATTATATTAATGTTATATGACTAATATAATATATGCACATTTTCTGAACATTATACTAATTACCCAGTTTGTATGATTACTTTGTATCAATTCTGCTAATTGACAATTTTATGGACATTATTTGACTTTTCACTTGAATAAATTACAGAACATCTCCTAGAATATAAACTGAAAACCAAATATTGTAATGAATATTAGCAGTTGTTATATTGTATCTTGACAACTAAATGATTACCTTGACAAAATAGTTACCATAAATGTGAAGTTTGGTAATATAATTTGGTATAAATGCCAATAAAAAGGATGATAATCACAAACAGTGAATCATGTCACTGTTCTGGACGCAACCATGACTTATTAGCACTAATGTAGCTGATAGTAGTGTAGAACGTAAGATCATAGATTAGCGTAAGTTTAGGATAGAAAGGAGGAGAGTAGTCTGACGTCATAACACATCTCTCTCTCACGCAACTGTAACTCTCCAGCCACCCTTCAACACTTTTCCCCAACCTTCACTACATTCTATTATTTCCCAATTCAGAGATTACTAACTAAATGCTGCCGAAATGGTACTCAATTTTGGATGAATGAAAGTGTATGTGTCAGCTATGTGAAACCTACAATGTATATATTTATATCATGTCTTCGGTTATTAATTCATGTTGTTATTTTAGTGTGTTTGTACAGATATCGCGTCAATAGCTATTAATTCATATTGCTAATTCATCGTACATGTATATTGGCATTACGTCATTGACCCAAAAACTCGACTCCTCGCTTAACCCCCACCTGTACACCCCCCTTCCGTGTTCTCCCCAGCCAACCCTTTATCTCCCCTTCACCTACCCAACTCACGGGGCAGCGGCATGTTAGTTAATCCCTTTGTTCCACTGGTTCCTGGGAAACTGACCAGAGAAGCCGTTTCACACACATATAACACTTCTCGGGGAAGTTTTGACCACGGACCACTTGACATAAAGATATTAAATCCCCTGTAGGGAAGATGAATCATTTCCCCATCGCCCTTGTTCCCCTACCACCCAGCTTGTTGGCTGTATTAATTGCTTTCATCTACACACCACCCCGGCCTACACCACCCCTTCCCCCTCTAGTGGGTCATCCCTTTATACAGAAATATCTTCGAACTAGCCAATCGGAATCATATCTTAGGATTAGATTTTCGGAAGTAATAGATTTTCCAATGTGTAGTTGTGTAACTTAATGATATATTACATGACAGTACCATACGATAGTGCTAGCTATTACTGTATCGATTCGTGTATATTTTCCCATCGGATTACTGAATGACAATAAACATTATAACCGTCTCCAGAGATTTGCTTAAGTACAATTTAGAACTGTCTGTGTGTGTATGGTATGCCATCTAACGAGCCAGGAGAGGACTTATCAATATCCCAGGTCGATTACAGTGTCGGCACTACATACTCTCAGTGGCGTAGCTAGGGGAGGGGGAGGGGGGGTCCAAATTCGATAATCCCCTCGGGCCCCTACTTTATGGGGGCCCCCAAATGAATGTCCGAATTGTTTTTTCTCATGTCATAATGTAGAATGTCAAAATGCAGGGGCCCCTAAAGAGGCCAAGCCCCCAGGGCCCCCAAATCCCTTGCAACGGCACTGCATACTCTTACGACAACAAGCCACATTAACCCCAATCAGCCACACCCGATCCTGACAAAACAAATTATTTTTTTAAATAAAATATAAAACGCTTTAACGATTTTCTCTATAGAGTTCATTTATTTTTGGCATTGGTCTTGCTACGGATTTAAATTACCTACTTGTCTTATAAGAAAACCAGTATAATGGAGCAGGTTGACTTAAAGGCTGCTGGCACGCTGAATGATTTAGAAATCCTAGCTTGACACACCATTAGCAAAAGGTTGCGACCCCTGCACTAGAGTGTGACCTTCACTTCGTAGCAAATTAAATTTAACTAAAGTTAACTAGATCTAACAAGGTTCATTAATCATATTGTAACAAATTAAGTTGTTGAAATGCAATTTAAATTTTAAAAAATATTAGAAACAGTATAAATTGTGCTTCATGGCTTGTTAAAATTATTAAATTATTTTTCCCGAAAAGGCACTTTTTTCGAAAATGGTCGTAGGGGGAGCGGCAGCTCCCCCTGCTCCCCCTTGGCTACGCTACAGTGCTAAATACACATCTCGTTAGATGTAAAATATAATTATCTTTTTCACTTAAAAAAAATAAAGTCTGTGGATTTGTTTTCAGAAAGAAAAAAATGTTCGACGAAGATGGGATTCGAACCCACGCGGGGAGACCCCAATGGATTAGCAGTCCATCGCCTTAACCACTCGGCCACCTCGTCCTTGCAGTAAACCCGGACGCTGTTGGACGTCTGCATTATCCATACATGTTTCCTCCATTATCTCATTGTCTACCACTGATCTAGGCATATGTTGAATAGCTATTAAAAGAAATAAAAAAAACGTTGCTTTAATTATGTAGGCCTAATTATATTGCTGTAGCTTTTTTATCGATTACGTGAAGTGTAGTGATTTAATTATTTAAAAAAATAACGGAACTGCATGCTGCATAGCATAGGCATATTTCTGTTGTTGTGAATGAAGCAGGGCCGGCTCATCCATACAGTCAAACTTGCTATGCGACAGTTTGGGGTGCAAATTTTTTCAGGGGGGTGGGGCATATGATTTTTTTATATTTAGGGATTTCAAAATATAAACTAAATTAAAATTTAGTATTTCTGCGCCCTACCATACTAGAAAGTCTCTTTTTTAAAACCCGGACGAGCCGAAGCTCTTGAGTCCGAGGCGTAACGCATTAGAATTGAGTATAACTCTGTACGGGCTCCAGCTACCCCACGGCACACCGAAGGCGTGGCGTGCCATGTAAAAGGGAAGGTTTCCGCAGACCAGCGACCGTTCGCTGCGGTTCCCAGTGGCGTAGCTAGGGTCATCTGCGCCCGGCTTCTTCCATGTAGTAAAAGCTCTGCGGTGGCCGTGACTGTTTTCTTGATACTGTAGTTTTTCTGGCTGTCTTCATTTGTTGAAACCATTGGTTAACTCAAATGAAGATCGTGGGTTTGAACTTGATGATGTAAACAATAGATCAATAGAGAGAATAGACAGCAGAAACAGTAAGCAGCTTTATTAATTGGTGAATATAATAATATATATATAAATAAAAATGGCAAAGTTTTAATAGAATATGTTACGAAATGTGAAACTTGTCAGAAAAAAAAGTAAAAATGGATATTTTTTGAAAAACGCAAAAAGTCAGAAAAACATGAAAATTTTTCCTTAAACAAATTGGAAATAAATTGCTTGTTTTTTTTATTTCGACCAATTGTAGTTTATTATTGCTTACGTATCTTTTAGTAGCCTATAAAGAACTGTAAGCATTTTGCTTTGAGTTTTGAGGTGTCAAACGTGTGAAAATTTTAAATTTTCTTCACCGCTTAGCTACAAACATAACATTTCAAAAAAATATTTAAAAAAAAACTATTGCGGTTTTTACTATAAGAGTGGCATTTGTGCATACAGAAATGGTTGACCTTATTTAATTAAGTAAAACTTAAAAATCAGTACCCGAGTTGAATACCCCTAAAATGGGGTGCAGTAACCAGAAGCTACATCATATTCAAGAGCAACAGCATTCAGTGGACACACAGTAATAATATTTTTTACCCTGCTTGAAAAAAACTTATCGTGAACTAAAGATAACAGGAGCACATATATTTAATCTGGACGAAAAAGGCATTACTACAGTCCACAAGGTATCAAAAGTAGTTGGTCCATGTGGTATTAAGCAAATGGCACAAATCACATCAGAAGAAAGGGGTGAGCTGGTGACTATGTGTTGTGTTATTTTAGCAGTTGGTCAAAGCTTGCCACCAGTATTTGTGTGATTCCGCGTAAGAATCTGAAAGCCCATATGCTGAATGCTGCACCAGAAGGATCTTTAGGTCTTGCTTATCCATCAGGATGGATGACTGGGGATAACTTTATTAAAGTCATAAAACACATAATAAAAAATGTACGACCTTCAAAAGACTTCCCAATAAATCTGACTTTAGACAACCATAAAAGCCATCTTTCCTACAATGCTCTAGAATTGGCAAAGAAAAATAGTATTTACATCATCACTCTTCCACTTCATGTAATTACAATTTATTATTGGCCTTTTTTAAAAATGTTACTCAAACGGCCCAGTTATCCCCACCCGATGGCCCAGTTATACCCACCAGTGGACCATATATCACCACTTTGATATACCTCATTAAAACATTAATAACTTTTTTTCGATTCATATTATTGCTGTGCATTCAGGATATTTTTTCAACTAAATAAACATACTTTCATGTAAAACTAACCTTTTCGTGATATCTTTTTTCGTTATTGTAATATATCAATTTTTATGAAATGTGCATTTTCTCGGCCCAATCATCCCCACTCTCCCCTATAGTTCTTCTGAGAAGCTGTAAAAGTAAGATTTTCACCAATCATTCTGAATAGGCCTATACCAACGCTATTATAGTAGGAATAAACAGGGCCATATTTAGGATTGTGGGGGCCCTGCTCCCAAATTTATGAGGGGGTCCTCGTGGCCTCGCCCTGCCTTTCACATACCGTATACCTCAGAAAAGTGACGTTAATTCAAGTTACATTATGTAAAATCATAAATACATTTTATATTGCGCTTAGCTTGGTTGGCCCGGAGCGCCCAAAATTGTAGGGGGCATAGGCTAATTAGTGAAACGTAAAATTAGACGAAATTAAATATTTATATGAAAAGAACAAAAGTAAATTAAAAGAAAAGAAATATTGTTCAAATCCTCGGATTAGAAAGAAATGTGGGAGGACCGAGAATATAGTAGGGTATGAACCATGTTACACCCCCTTCGTGGCTACGCCTGTGAGAGTTAGGCTATAGTCAGTTTGAAATATTTTAAACTTTTTTTAAAATGTATTTCAATTAATTATAGCATAGGCCATGGGTCTGCAACCTACGGAACGCATGCCAGACTTGGCACGCACAGCGATTTTTAATGGCACACGGAAGACCTCCGAAAAATTCCATACAATTTTAAGTCTCTTCTACAAGAAACCTGAGATGACTTCTAGGCTGTTGGCACGCTGAATGAATAAACAATCTCACTTGGCAGGCTGTTATCAAAAGGTTGCCGATCCTTGGTAAGCTTATAATATAGGCCTTTCCGTTTCAAATATATTTTAAACATAAAAGCCAGCATAGGCCCATACAATTTTGTTACTTGTTAAAGGGATGGGGGTAACAAATTGTTGACATAATTATATAAAGGGGGGGGGGGGGTCTCTGAAAGTTCAACAACTGTTGACAAGGGGGAGGGGGAGGTAAAAATCGTCTAAAAATTGTTGACGTAATTAATGGGCGTCCCCTATAGGTAGGCTAACTTAAAGTCAGCATTACAATTAATTTATAATTTTGAAAAAAAATATGTGTAGCCTAAGCTTATACATAGACCTCTAGAGGCATATTATTATTATAACGAAAAAATTTCTGGAATTTTATCTAAAAAAATGTATTCGTTCAAAGTTCCCATAAAACGCTTAGCGATCCCATTTCGAATAATTTTGCCTTTTAAAGTTATAATAAGCATTGTCGTATATTGGTGCTGGCCATACAATGCTAGTAGGCCTATAATATGACTAGTAGGCCTACGCTGTAGTCCTATATATGGCCTATTGTTGCAAGGGAAAATTGTGAAATAAAATTATATCTGCCTATGGTGTCTATTTATAGCCTTTTTTGAGACCATGTACAATTATATTGTCAGTATAATAAGCTACGAGTGTATATTAAATAATTATGAAAGTGTAGGCTAATTTAATAACCTTATATTTTACATGTAGGATTTTATATATAGGCCGATATATAGGGGTCAGTGATTTGAAATACACCGCTGAGCTCTGTATATATATAGATCAGTGAAGTAAACAAAAAGGGAAAGTACTCTGCCTCTAAAATTATGACAAACAAAATAACACCCACTACCTAGGACTTTAATTAATTTTGATGTATTACGGCTTTAGTTTACTTTTCTTACTGCAGATTTCTGACTAGATTGTACTAAATAAGTTGTTTGTTTTAAGCTTAGCCCATTGAAAGCAATAAGGTTTGGACAAAATTATTATCTTTGCTATTAAACATGTCATTTTTAAGGCGTAAATTGACGTGAGTGTCATCGGACTCATGAGAGTGTGAGAATTCGGTTGGCACTGTGCCTGCTGTGTTGTTGTTTGTTTTTTTCCCTGTTGGTCAGCTGATTGTGAAATCACGAATAAGCAAAGAAGCTTGGATCACCAATATCATGACTGAAAATGAAACGTTTGAAAATTATTTCTAAAAGGCTCTTCCTACCTTTCTTTGATATAAAATTATTTCATACTCATTGAATTTGAATTGAATCATTGAAATTAATCAACATTCAAAGTTCAGTTGGAAGGAAGTGAATAATTATAGGAGGAAATTATAGGACTTATTAGACTTTAAGTGACTTTTCAAGTGTTGTTAAGATATGTCTTGACACCAGCTAAGGTCTATTTGACTTTACTACGCCACTACGCCTACGTCAGTATCAGTAAGACATTGTTAAAAGCCTAAATAAAACTTAGTGAGTTTCTTGTTTTTACCCTGATGAAATTGTATTTAATGCATCTGAGCTTGCATTGGCATTAGTTTAGTCAAAGTACCAATAACTAAAATGAACAGATATAACACAGAATCTGATGCCATAGATAGACCTCTGTTTGGGAGTGCAACTGTAAGTGCAAAGGTAAGTCTATTCTGCAAACAAATCTTGCTGCAAAATTTTGGGAGAACTCACTCACAGGATTAGATATTTTAATGTTTGGCAATCACATCATATTAAATTAAAGATTCATATTTTTTATGAAATATTATGGGATTTTAAAAATTAAATTTCTTTTGCATGCTTCAAGTAATTAATAGTATTCTTGTTCAAAAATATATTAGTTTAGGTTTAAGTTTTTTTGTCAGTTTTATCATGATGAGGTTTTTTTTATAAATTGAAGTTACAAAAGGCATGCTAGTGTAACTGTATAATTATTCTTTCTGACCCTTAACCAATATGTAGGTCTACTCTAATAAAAAAAATAAGGGGGTTATGGCTAATTAATAAAAAAAAAAGAAGCTTGTTGTGGACTTAATTAAAGACAACTAGCATGTATTCTAATTCTCTATTCATCTTATACTTATGACATTCTTCTGGGTCATTTTAAAGAAACAATAAACTGCCACTGAGTCAGTAGTATCTATCTAGCCTATTGACTTATCATAGACATTCTTATCAAGTGGACCTCATAGAAGATAGTTATCTCTATTCGACATAATCATAAGTAAGACAATTGTATTACGTAATGTAAAGTACAGTGTGAATAATATGAAAGCTTATCATGTTCCATGCATACTTTCAAATTACTATGAATATGCGACATGGTATTCTAGTGGAAGCATTTTCAATAGGTCCTGACTCAAATCTAAATAAATATAACTAAAAAACTAAACAAAGGTATTTACTATATTTTATATAAAGAAGGACCCAGGTAAGAAAATTTCATTTAGCATGATATGTTGCTTATATACAATGTACACCATAATGTGTAATGAAAAAGAAACAGTTCAAAACTCATTTTTGGATGGAATATGTCATCATTGTAAAAATGTCCATGTGCTAAGTTTCAGCTAGATTGGATGATGGGAAGTGGGTCAATCAATCTTCCATATATCTGGTCAGTTGCCAGAAAAATAAAAAATGAAAAATAAAGCAACATTAATTTAAAGGACTTTTAAAAGGTAGCTGGCCGCACAGTGCCCTAGCAGCCCATGGCAATAGAAACTAGTGAGTACTGCATCACTAGCCCCATGGACCAACATAGTCAGAAAAGAATACTGTTGCTTACTTTTGTTTCAAATTGCCAGACAGAATGTTTGTCCTCATATTAACAAAACATTCTGAACTACTGGCACCCTGACAAAATGTTGAGAACATTGAGTGATTATAGATTGTATTTTACTCACTTTAATTGAATCCTAATCAATCTAACTTTCAATTTTTGTTTTCCTTTTTATTTACAGGAGCGAGTTATCAATTTGATATTTGGAGTTTTAACAGGAATTATTGTTTTAGTAAGTAATCAAAAAACAATAAAACATCCCTAGTTTTGTTACCACCATGGGGCTGAGGCCAATACTGAAAAAAGTTTATTGCAAATAAAGCCATGACTACAATAATAAAATCTAACCTTTTATAAGTTTCGTGCTTAAAACTATATTGTTAGTGTTTTGACTGTTAAAATATAATAAAAGCAAATACTCGTTTACAATTTACATTGATTAATTTAGTTTTAGAACTAATATTTTAAAATACTGCAGTAAAATTGTAAAACCTTTTTAACATTATTTATATCATTTATTTATTTATAGGAAGTAATATCCCTAATGCTTTCTTTATATAGCAAAATGTTTATTCAATTTGTTTCTTGTTCTCTAAAAGCCTTCATAATTTTTAACTATTTCCTCAGATAACACTAATTAGTGCTTTCATCTTTCCACAATGGCCACCAGATGGCGTTAATGTTTTCTTTGCATTCATTATAGTTCTCATTTGTGCATCTCATCTTGTTCTGGTAAGTGTTGTACAAAAAATCTTTTTTTTTAAGATTACTTTCTCTAGTATAATTTTATTTTCAAGTTACCTTGTCAACATCTCTCTTACTCTATAAATATATCTACATAGGTAATATGTCTATTGCTGCACCCAATCTGACATATTCACAGTCTTAAAGCAGGCAGGAAAAATGGTGGCTATGTTATGCAATAACGCCTTTCAAATGCCTTTCATGCTATCAGGGTTCAAACAGGTTGGGAAAGCTTCTATTGGGAAAACTGACCAAAATTTAGGAATTTTGCTATAATAGACAACGCAGCAGAAAAATTATTTATGAAAAAGAACTATCTATGTTGTTAAGAAGTCTTTTACTCGTATCAGGATTTTTCTCTTCAGAAATTATTAAAGACTTTCTATGAGTACTGAATACAAATCCACAAATAAAATATTCAATTTAGACTATTTATATATTATACTGGTTAACATTGAGACAGTTTGCACATACTAGTCGTAGTACATGTTAGTAGGTAAATTTTGTATATAGTTTGTAAAACGTTTGAGAATTTTAAAATGATTTTAGCATAAGCACGCAGTGTTGTGTATTTTATAAAAGGGATGCCAGCCAGACATAAATGCTGACAAGTACAGAAAAGGTTGAAGATTCCAAAAGGATTTTGCTTTCAAAGGGTTTAATTTGTTTTAGATGCATCTAATATTTGTGCGCTTACATTTCTTAATATTCCCATATGCTTGATCTATATTGTTTAGATTAGATTTAAAAATCTGGTTTTTGTTACTGTAAATAGTAGCTACTGGTAATTAAATGTTTAAAATAAACTAGGTAAATAAAATTTTAGTAAAATTTTTAATAAATGAAATAGAAATGTATTTGTTCATTGTTTTTAAAATAATAAAATGATTTGCTTTACCAATAACAATTCAAAAGCTAGGAATTAAACTAGAGAAAACAATATGTGTCTAAATATTGTTTTTTAATCAAGACCATTTGTGCATTAAACCTTAGCAGTTATGTAGCTCTCAACTCTAAAAAGCCCAAATGCTTGTTACTTAACTCATCAAAAATGTGACTTTGTAACAAGAAGAAAACCATCTTAATGAAAATTATGTGTATTAAACTTTGTCTTTGGTTATACTTATACATTGTAAAAACTTTTTTAAGATAGAAAAGTTAATTTATTTGGAGTTAAATAATGATGTTTCTTTTTTTTTAATACATACATTTTACATTTTTCAGGTCTATTGGTACAGACAAGGTGACTTGGAACCAAAGTTTAGAACAATGATTTTCTACAATTCTGTGACTATTATTTTACTTTGTGTTGCTGGTAATCTTTACATTCATGGAGTAGGAAGCAGGACATCAAAATCTTGAGCCACCAATTCATTAACTGGATAGCTTTAAAGTGGTTTGTTTATCATGCAATGCTGATTACAATTGCATTAATAGCCAAGACCAAAGAAGAATATTGTTCAGCTATATAAAATCATCACAGCACCGTAATCAGTATTCTTGTAACAAGTGATCATAATCTGATTTATTGTGATTGGAATGCATAAATTTTTTTAAAGCAAGATAAGTTCTACAGTAATTACTAAACTGTAATGGACATTGGGCACATGTATTTGCCAGCACTAGAGTGAAATGAATGAATTCAGATGATTTAGGAATTGAATTTCAACTTGGGCTGGATCATTTAAAGAACTTTAGCTATATATCTAAAATTAAATTGTTGCTACAAAAAAGGCAAAAATTTATTTTCTTGTTCAATGCTTTAAATGATGTAAAAAAAAATTATAATTTTCAAACTTATTTAGTTTAACATTTTCATGAGATTTGTAAATGTTGTAATCCTGATATTGAAATTTATACACTGGATGCACACCAAAAATTTACCTAAACATTTTTTTGTCTCAGAGCTATATGAAATGCTTTGTTTATTCTCTATATTTCTAACAACGAACAGGAAAATATCTAAATGATGTATATTATTAAAAGGTTAATATTAATTAATATACATTTGTTGCATTGTAATGATTATCAAACAAAGCTCTTTTTAAATAATCTTTTTAAACTTCATTAGTGCTATACACAAATAAAAAAATAATCTAAATGTGCATTGCAAGTAGATTATTACTTTATATGTATCTATCCATAGTTTGAAGTTTAGTCTTGCAGTATTAAATGATGAAAAGTCAATGGTTTTCCTGACTACTTCAAAATGTGTATACTCTATAATACTATATAGACAAAGCCACTCTAGAAAAGAGAAGAGAGAACTTCTATTGTGACTAAGTCCTGGCTCGTGCTAATTACAAGTATTTTTATATGTCTTTCTGAGAATTCTATCAGATTCTTGTTCTGTATTCCAAAGTCATATTTTAATGTTTTATGTTTTGTATTATTCCTCCTTTGTTGCTTTGTTTATCTATGCTCCTCAAGTTTTGCTAAATGTAGCAATTTTTTAAATGACGTTTCACTTGTTACTTGTGAACTCTCACCTGTAACTCTGAACTTAACAATTGAAGGTGTAAAAGTTGCATGTGCTAAGATTTGCTACAATTTTAAATTGTCTTTATAGTTTTATAGGCCAGAAATGTTTACATGTAAATTTTACCAAGTATTGTATTATTTTTTAAAATAATGTTTTGATATACACCATTTTTTAAGGCACTGGCATTGAACCAAAACAAATTATTTCTGGTATTTTGATTACATACATTTGTAAAATATCAATATAGTTCTTTTTTAAATTACTGAATTGGTTGTGAGTAAAATTGATACACAAGTTGTAATATTGTTTTAATAATTATTATTATTGCAAGTACCCAAAATTACAAGTCTGTCCAAAGCTCTTGCTGCAACCCAAATGAAAAAGACTTCTTTACTTTAGGACAGGGTTCGGCAACCTTTTGATAGTAGTGTGCCAAAGTAGGATTTCTAACTTATTCAGAGTGCCAACAGACTAAAAGTCATCCTAATCTATACTTGGAGAAAGGACTTGAAAAGTCTTCTTAGAGGTCTTCCGCATGCCATTGAATATTGCTCTGTGCTCCAACCCCTGCTTTAGGATGTCATCAGAGAAAAAAATCTCCCCCATACATTATAAATGATCCATCTTTGATTATAAAACATTATCTTATTGTAAGATATACTTAGGTCACTTTCTGTGGGAAGTGCTGCTTTCTATTTTGAATTATTTTTTACCAAAACAAATTGGGGAAAAATGCATCATAAAAATTTAAAAATTATGGTTGGTATTGAAAATGAAAATAGATCACAGAAACTTGCTGAATCTTAAATAAATTAGAATCAATTCATATCATTAACTCTTCAAGTGCCATATTACTTACACTGAATTAGTTCCATAATGGTGTTCCCCCTTCACCACCTTTGGTGCACGGAGCTAGTGAAGCAAGGGTTAACCACTTTCTGTATACTGTATCCTACAAAATCTACAAATGGATTTTGTGGCGAAAAGCAATGACAAGACCACATACACCCCCAACGGAAGTAAGCACACAAAAAATATGTGAAAGGAGGAAGAATCTGACCAAAACAAAATTTGTCTTGTTACAAACAATTGAATCTAAAACATCAGAAATGGTAATCCAACACTATACACCTCTATCCTGCAGTGCCATATAATACATTAGTTCATTCCTGCTTTTCTTTTATGATAATGGAAACTTGTCTATTTTGTCAATGCCATATTGTATTACTACACTTACTTTGTAAAGTTTGTCCATACTGGTTGCCATATTACGAACTAGAAAGAACCCAAAATGTGGATGTGTAGCTGTTACAGGGGAATGTTACACAAAATGCCAACAAAAGTTACATGATGTAATTGAGAAAACCAGTCTCAATGATTGTTACATTTTTAATTCAGAATTTAAAAAACTTTTTGCCTTTATATTTTTTTTTCTCCTTTTTTAGAAAATGATTTTTGATTTCTTACAGTACAGTGTTTATTTTATTTTTAAATATTTGGTTTAAAATCAGCTAAAACATTTCCTGTATTGATCATTTGCCAGTAATACGATTGTGATATAGGCCTATGGTGGTTGTTGATAATGTTATTTTACTGGGACTCTGGAATTCATAAACTTAGATCAATAATTCACAGATAGGATTTCTTAGTTTAGTATTTTGGGATGTGACAGTATTGATGATAACTTAATGACAGTATCAAACACCTGTTTTATAGATACTGTTTTATAAATAACAGCCATAAATCCATTGTATGTTAATTGTATTAAAAAAATTTTTTTTACTTGAAAACATTAAGTTTTAAAATGTTGTTTTCATCTTTTACTTTTAGAATGTTGTTTTCATCTTTTACTTTTAGAATATTGTTTTCCATCATTTAAGTTTTTTTAAAATTAAAAACTTGTATGTTTTTATGTTGTATTTATATCATGACCTTGATCAGGTTATTATCAATGGGTATGTTCATTTAATTAAAGCGAAATTTCCCTTGCAGAGCTACTGTTCTGGGTACGAAGCAGAATTTACCAGTTCCACTGGCCACTGCATTTAAAGGGATTTTATAGCCAACACAATGCTCGTCCACTTTTATTGTTCCCTAACCAAAGGGGAAATAACTGACATCTAGCGTGCAAGTCAGAGGTGCACTGTTTAAACCATAGGTTCTCAACCTTTTTCGGCTCACCGCCCCCTTTTACATTTGTTTTCCGCTCACCGCCCCCCAACTTAATTTTAGCAGAAACATTTGTTAATTAAAGGGAGATAATTATCCCGTTTCATTTGTGGTAATATTTCTAATGTTGTTTTTTTTTTTTTTTTATAAAAAACAAAATGGCTTGCGTTTTTAACTCTAAAATGATATGATAGAACTGTAAAAAAATATTTGAAAAGTTTATAAATATTAGACTCTATATGACTAAAGAATTTATATGAAAATTTTCAGGCATTACAATAACTACCCAGTTTGTATGATTACTACGTATCTATACCCATCAGCTATTGTAGTTGTTTCTTTTCAAAGGATTGCGCATTAAAGGACATCTCGTTAAAACAGCTGAAGTAAATTAGTAATATTCGCAGATGTTAAAGCGACAGTCCGCTAAAGCCAACCATAGGACCAGACAGCCGCATATTGCCAAATACTGACCACCTACTTCATGGAAAAGTCATTGCGATGCTTTTTTGTTCAATAATATGTATGCCTACTGTTGGGGGATATCAGATATTTAGTAGCACTTGCGTTTACATCATATTTCATCCAAAAAATAATCGATTCAAATAGCTGAGGTGTTGAAATTATATCAGGTAGCCTACGTTTGTACCGCAAAATTGCCCTTCATCGCCCCCCAATCGCCCCCGGGAACGTTAGCGCCCCCCTAAAGCTTCTCATCGCCCCCCGGGGGGCGATATCGCCCCCATTGAGAACCTATGGTTTAAACCATGGGTGGAAAAGATCCTGATGTTTGTTATAACCAGGGTTGGAATCCAAAAACCCTGGCAATGCAAGCCATACATACCCCCTTCTGTAGCTACTTCACTGCGTTGTATGCTCAATACAAATTTACCATTACAAAACAATTTAACGTGCTGTACATTAAATACTTGAATGAAACGTATAATTTGTCTTCATTTGTTATTGGTTTATATAGCCCAATTTAAATTTCCATTTTAAACATATTGCTCATATTGCTCAGATGCGTTAAATGGTCAGGTCAATGTTATTTATCAGGGGTCAGCAACCTACTGCACACACTGACACAGAGAGCAATTTTCAATGGTACACAGAAGACTCCTAAAATTCTTTTTTTTACAAGTATAGAGCAGGATGGATGTTAGTCTGTTGGCAAGCTGAATAAATTAGAAATCCTACTTTGGTACACTAATATCAAAAGGTTGCTGACATCTGTAATATATTTTGAATTCATTACGACCCATTTATACAAAGATTTAAGATAAACCAAACAAAAGTCAAAGCAAAATTGAATATATCAACACTAATCTTAATTTAATAAATGCCTTCACGTAAAGTAAAATGATGAGCACACATAGATACAAAAAATGGATATAAATAAACCAGTTTCAAATGTTTTGTAATCTGTACAATTTTTTTAATTCTAGATCATCCAGACTGATGTAAACATCAAGTCAGATAAAACAAACAAATTAGAAAATATTGCACACACACACACACACAAAACAACTCACTAATCTGTAATATCCTGCCCAATATCCAACACTCTAAATATACATGAATGAAGTGTTTCACCATTTATATGCTAGATTTATTATTTGCATTCATGAAGAGAAAAAAAAAAGGTTTTATTTGTAACTCTATCATATCTTAAAATTTCATTCATGAACATTTTATATTCCTTTAAATAAAACTCTACTTTAAACAAAATATAAAAAAATAACTTAATCCTAACCTTTTTGTTTAAGAAGAGAAACAACATGAAAAAATGTTGAAAAATTAAGAACCATGAACAACAAGAATTTATTTTCCTCTCAAATCCATTTATCACAAAATTGAATTTAAGTACATCAACAACAAGTGGTGGAGGTGTGTGGAAGGGTTGTGGGGGACTCTGACACAATCAATGCTGGTGCCGCCAAACAAACACAAGAGGAAGAGAAGAATGATTTGTAAAATGAAGTACATAGCTTGTTTTTGTATGGCGGAGGAAAAAGCAAGTATAGAAAACTACTGCCCTACAGTAGACCATCCATAGGTCCTATGGATCAATTGGGTCAGACGGGTACTTTACAGTAGACCATAACATTATGAAAACTCTTACCGGCAAATCTATAGCCTTAAATATTTTTTTGAAGAAAACAAAGAAAGAAACTTTGAAAGCAAATATATAAAAAAAGAAAAAAGAAAAAAAAAGGGGGGGGGGAGAATTAACAATAACGAAGTCATTAAATAAATCGCACAACCATAACAAGGATCTCTTCTAATAAGCTCTGAATGCTATTGTGACAGTAAGCTCCAAAGATTCACTTATCCTATGTCTCTGCAAAAAAAAAAAAAGCTCTCTAATAATTATTTTTCTCCCCATGTCAGTCAATTAGCTCTGAAGATTCATCTGTCAATACAGCACTCTGACTTTTTTCACACTCCACGTCTGATGAGGACATCAAGATAGGATCTGGAAAGAGAAACGATGATGCGTTTGTGTGAGCATGGATTATTAAACAATTAACTTCCCACGACCACAACATAAAACCCTCTGTATTTTACTGATGTAAGGCAAATAACTCTTGCTCGCTTATATCGGACCATAGAAAAATAAAATTATTATGCTTTAATTTTAATATGTATCAATTAAATGAAAAAAAAAGTTTTTCTTGTAGAAAAATGAATTCCCATTCTTTTAATATTAATATGTATGTGTTTGTTTGTGTGGTTTGTGGAGAAAAGAAATAAAACTATGAAAAAATGGGAACAGATTAAGGCACGAGGCTGGTCCTAGAGAATTTGTTTATTGAGACTTTTTTTAGGCCTACAAACAACTACTGCAGCATTTACACTGTTTTAATGTAACATATCCTGAATAACCCTTTTAGTTCTTTAATTATTCATGTATTTAAAAAATATTAATATTACGATTATCTAAATTAGGCCTACATTTAAGCCTACAATCACTACAATATTAAAAAAATCAAAAGAAATGGTAAATGTCTCTTAATTTCATTTCTGTAAAAAAACAACAACATGGAAGTAGAGAATTTCCCCTGCAATGTATTTTCTATTTATCATTGTAATCCAAATTTTTATGGTGCAAAACATCATTTTTTTTACTATGAGTATAGAGAGTGTGACAGGGAACAAAACATAAGCGGGCGATAGGGGAAGCTAGTGTTGAACTAAACAAGCTGTTTAGCTGGTTTGCTCTTCAGTGGACACAACTAGGTAATAAATTTCCATATCCCCAGAAGTTGTTTTGAGTATCTGTCAAGTGTTTTAGCATTGACTGGGTCTTATTATACTAATCATATATTTCCTCTGCTATTATGATCATAAACATTTACAGTTGAACCCGGTTATCTCGACCTCGGTTAACTCGCCAATCAAGACGGCATTTTTGAAGTGGAATCTCCAAATTCTCTCTTTGTCTCAGCATTTTCTCATCGGTTATGTCGATTCTTTTATGTCGCCGAACCCTAATATCTCGAGCACAAAAATTTGCCACTTGACGTTGGTTATCTCAAACCCCATGACCAATCGCTAGCTTTTGAAAATGTTAGTTGTCGATGCCACTTCACCATCTACCATATTTTCGCGTATATAAGACGTACAGAGACATACTGTCTATATAGCTACAAACATTGCGTATGGTATCTTTATTGATTAAAATTAGATTACTTTTTCTAGCAGACACCAAACTGTGGGAGACTGGGGGAGGGAGCGAAAGAGGAGAAGACAATGCTCGGCACCGTCTACGTCACACAAAGCAAGAAAGGCAGAGGCTTGGTGTAGTGTAACACACGAGAGGTGGGGCTGCAACAAAAAAAGGGGAATTCTTTTCCAATTAGCGTGTCGTGTTGGAAAGGAAAAAATTCAAGATCAGGTCATTTTTTGCATGTTAATATTTTGCGCCATATTGGTTTTCGTTTATCTCGATCATCGGTTATCTCGACGCTTTTTGGCAAACCACTAGGCCAGCGACATTACCGGGTTTAACTGTATCTTCAATTCACCATTCCAACACAACATTAGAAGCTTCTTTACAAATGGGTAAACATGTAGCCCATTGCTCGCTAGTTTTAGACAGGATGAAGTCCAGTAAGCCACTTTCCATTGATCTTTTTGAAGACCTCTCAGGGGAGAAATATTCCCAGTTTACAATAGAACAGAAGTTTTAGACTGGCACATTGATTGATAGAATCCTGCAGAATATAAAGTATGAGCAGCTAATTGAAGAAACATAGATAAACCTCTAAGAACTGTAACTTTATAAGAAGATGTGAGTATGTCTCCAGCTGCTCATCACAAAAGAATAATTAAAAGAGTTAAATGGAACATTATCTAAATCAAGATATAATAGCACATGCACAACACACTTATTTTCTTTACACAACATACATAGAGCCTTATGAAACTTGTGCAACTTACTTCAGGTCTTTACGTACTAAACTATTAGCTTACTTACCCTTGAGACTGGTCATTAAACTACTGGCATGATGGGAGGAGGTCACACCCATGACTAGGTCACTGCTGGACTCGGAGGTCACAGTTTCAAAAACATCGTGATTCATTAAATCTTGTTCTCCTGATTCAGACTGTGGATTCCAGAACAACAACAATTTCCACTAAAAGTTTTTTCTTTTTCAATCAAAACTCATGTAACAAAATGGCCAAATCACTACAATAAATCTTTAGGTATATAATCCTGCGATGTACATCTATTTAGAATGTTGGTATATTGTTTTCTATTTAAACATATCTTATATCCTGAACAAACCTGACTGTGAAATTCTGAAACTGTTATAATTTCTTCTGCCCCTGATGTGAAAGAGGTAATACTGCTATCATGGAGGTTGTCTCCACTTAAATCTGAAATAGTTCAACAACATACATTATTTTTTTCTTTATGTTCAAAGAGAATATAATGTTTCCAAGTCTTACATAAAATTCTAACATGTTATGAAAAGAAATGACCTATGAATAAAATACAATGTAACATTCGGAAACATCACTCCTGAAATAATTAATTAGGTGGAACAGGGTCACAATTTCAAAATGTTCGTTCTTTTTCATAATTAGCACTGAAGAGAGGGGACAAAAAACAAGTTAATTTTTCATTACTTAAAATGCTGTTACATATTCTTATATATATAACTGTGGGATTCTTTTTTTTATGGGATTCTTTTTATCTTGCCTTTATTTCATTGGTCCCTAAATTAGACTTAAAGCTAGCCCTTAATTTACTGATAAACTGTTACCTGGAGCAACACATAATTAAAAAAACCAACCTGCAAAAAGTAGGAATATCACCCCTATTTATCCACTAAGAATAAGTTGTGTTTTTCCAACTTGTTTATGTTACAAATTTTAAATTTTTGATAAAATATTTGAAACCAAATTTTCTTTATAGCCTTTAAGTTTGGCTTAAAAGTTTTACAGATGTGCCTTCTAAATAGAAGATTATAATTACGTCCAGTAGGCCCAACACTCCTGCAGGGCGGCAGGGATCGGTTGGCAGCCGGGATAAAACCCTCGACTTATGGTTGACAGTCCAGTGAACTAACAGTAGGACCATTCATAAATAGGGATATACTTATAAACAATATAAAATTAGCATATTTTTTATTATGTTTGTATTCCTTGTATGTAGTGAATTGGAAAAGTGACTAGTACTTAGTACTATTAGTAGTAACACAAGTTATAGTTGCTATTTAGTTTTTTATGGACATCTAACTGTCGGTTAGTTGGCATCATTTAAATGAATTCAGTCACAGGACTGCAATGAGTGTAAGAGTAGACATACCCTGTCCGTCTGAGACATGTATTGCTGTGTCGTCCATGGACAGCTCCTCTGGTGGCACACCAGTTGTACTGATGATCACCTGCTGCTGGCCACTGAGGTGCATGCCATCACTAATTGGAGGCTGCCAGACAAAACAATAAAAGTTCTATAAATAGCCACCCAACTTCTCGCCAACATGAAATAAATGAATCTTCTGTTCTACATATGAAACATTCATTGTATTTAATATATAGGCTAAATACAACAATGTGATTCTTAAATCACATTGTACAGAAATACTACTGCAGAAAATGTTAAAAGTACAATAACTGATGTAGTTTCTTGTTTAAAATCTAACCATTTACATTTATCAGGATCTTTTTATTTAAAAAATTCTGCACTATGCCTTGGACATAAATTTAAAAACTTTTATTAGTACAAGTATAAAAGGTAAATTGTAAATTTTTCATAGGGCTGTAAATTCCATCTCACTAAAACAAACATGGCTAATAGAGAAAAAAATTAAAAGAGGTATCTACTTAAAAGGGGAAAAAAAAAAGTGCTCAGTTTTTCCTGAAATTCTAAAATGCTTTGTAAAATAAATTTAAATCAGCTTATTATGACTAACAACTGTTTAGCTAAATACTTCAGGCTACATTTTTCCTCATTATCTTGTTCAGACAATAAGTAAAAAGACAATGCTTCATTTGTGCTGGAACTTGCTTACTCCTATTGCTTGCACGATAATATGACCACCAGCGCTGTTGAGTATGCTGGAACTGGCATCACCGGCCGAAGTACCCTGAGCTATAATCTGCGGCGTCCACTGCTGCAGCACCTCAAAAGCCTGGAAGCCTTCATCATCAGGTGGACAGTACGACAAGGAAAACCCCCCATTGCCATCTGAATGAGCTGTAAGATATATAATTAAAAAGCAATCACTATAAAAATTATAAATATACCCTGTAATAAGCTTTATTTATTGAATACCGGTATTGAGTGTACATTTTCACTAATAGTTTTTTTCTCTATTTTTAACACAAAAACAAGGATACATACATTCATCCCAGACTCTGTTTATTTGACAGAAGGCAAAGTCTAATTACATTGTTTTTTTTTAATGGATCAATTATTATTTTTATTTTTTTAGAACTGTCATAGCTGTGAAACATATTAGTGGGGAAAAATGCCTTGGACTCATTAATAATGTATGTTATTCTGTACCTGTGCAATTACTGCAAAATATTTTCCTGGTACAGGAAGAGTTAAAATATTTCCCCAACCTAAATTATAATTTCATATTGTATTCTAGTTTTATATAACTGTTGCTTTAGCATTTACAATTTTTTAAAGACTTTTTTTTTACCTAAAAATTAAAATCAATAAAAGAAAATTCCAATTAGCTCTAAAGGAGTTCTCACTACAGATATCTTCAAGTCTATCAGTTCATCTGGTGAAGTGGCAGTGATACACCAGATCACTATCATACCCCATTCACCCATTACCAGTCACCCTGACACACAAGCACATAGCTCTTAGCAAAAAAGCAAACTGATTACCAGTGAGGGAGACAGGAATACATTCTTTGAAAACATCTGAAGAAGATCCGGCAATACTGTCTTTAGACTGTCTGGTTCCAACCTTTGGCTTTAGATTCCAGTGTATCACCTGATTCATTTGCTCCAACAAATCTGGAGTAGAAAAGAAAAAAACATTTTGATTAATAAGTTATTTTTAAAAATGTAAAAGAATCTAAGACCGTTTGCATCCACAAAGCCAATTGGAACTATTTTTTTCAGAAAAGTAGACCCACAGCCTATTATGTACCTGGATAACTTAATTTGTTGTAGTCTGCTATGTGCCGTTTCAATGCCCACCATTTACCTCGAAGCCATTGGGGTGATCGAACACTTATTACAACAAGAAAAACAAAACATAGTACACATTAACATTTTGTTTTCAAACATGTTAAGCAGGCTAAATGTTTCAAAAACATACAAATATTCAGCTAACATAAATTAATGATAAATTTATTCTATAAACATTTTTCCTAAACATTAAAAAATTTCATTAAAAACATTTTTCATAGACATAATTATTTTATAAGCAGGTAAATAATTAAATATATATATATATATATATAATAAAACAAATGTAATCACATGATCCATTGTCTAATATTTTATGTAGAAATGATAAAGTAGCAAATATTCAAGAGTATACTGGGCTAACACACACACAAAAAAAGATAATTCAATAAGAAAAACCTCACCTGGCCCAATCTTGTGACAATGCTGTCCAGTCAATCTCTGAATCACTTGTTACATTCATCTTAGAGACTCTGTTTTGTTAAATATAAAAACATTTACTTAGAAAGCTAACACGGTTTGTTTTTATATCAGAAAGTACTTTGATTAACATATAGAAAATATGTGACTAAATGGTCTAGTGAGCAATGGATGACCATTTCAATAGACTGCAATTCAAATCCCAGTAACTAAGTATCCATGAGTATTACAAATCTCTAATATGTACACTAGGTTTATAAGGTAATTAAATAACCCCTAAAACCAAATGATTTTGCATGAATCCTTTATATCCATAATTTGTTATGCATTAGCTTTCTAAGATGTTGCTCTTGACTGCTCACAAAGTTAATAAATCTATTAATGATTTAAAAATAAAGGAAAATCACTTGGCTATATATATAACTTATTTGGGGAAATACACATCTATGTCTGTCAGCCATGTTCAATAAGGATTTTAAAATGTGCACCATGTAGTGTAATCAAAAATAACATTCGATTTTATAGAATATGTTGTCAAATGAAACATGTCCAAGTTTCAGCTTGATAGCAAGATAAAAAGTGAGACAGTAACTTCCAAAGATAGGGATGGTCTCCCATCACAAACATAGAAAGTTTTGCTAAGTTAATACAAGGGATTTAACCATGACCAGGCACTGAGTAGTTAGTTAATCCCTTCTTATGTCAAGGCAAGTAAAACTAGTGAATTTGGGCCCGCAAGGGAAACTTTTGTCATGATCAATAGCTTACTTGTCTATGAGTAATGTGTCATCTTCTCTCGTCCAATCAGCTCCTCCCTGTTGCTTCCAGTTCAAATAGTTTAGCCATTTCGTCCGACATTGCTTCTCAGATCGTGTCCCGACGTGTTGTGCTACGCTGGCCCAAGACAAACCTGATGTTATACTTTCAGCTGTGCAGAGAGAGAGAGCGGAGTTAAATAAATAGTCTATAATTGCAAGCAAAAAGTACAGCCATTACAGTCAACTTTCCCAGTCAATAGTTCTTCAATAAAAATCTGTGATCCCAGCAGGCTGTTATGGCCAATCAAACCAATTTGCTGATGTTCTTTGGTTGCTCTGATTATGTAAAGTGTGTTAGATAATTTAGATATGATTTGTTGATGAAGTTATGGGACAAGGTGGGTCGTAGATAGTATGTAAAGTGTGTTAGATAATTTAGATATGATTTGTTGATGAAGTTATGGGACAAGGTGGGTCGTAGATAGTATGTAAAGTGTGTTAGATAATTTAGATATGATTTGTGGATGAAGTTATGGGACAAGGTGGGTCGTAGATAGTATGTAAAGTGTGTTAGATAATTTAGATATGATTTGTGGATGAAGTTATGGGACAAGGTGGGTCGTAGATAGTATGTAAAGTGTGTTAGATAATTTAGATATGATTTGTGGATGAAGTTATGGGACAAGGTGGGTCGTAGATAGTCACTCTGGTGGTCTAGGGCAGGGGTCTGCAACTTATTAATAATAGTGTGCGCAAATAGGATTTCTAGTTCGTTCAGCGTCCCCAAAGCCTAAAGTCATCCTGCTCTACCAGTCAATTTATTGTAGAAGAAACTTGAATTGCCTTTTTAGGGGTCTTCAGAGTGCCGTTGGAAATCACTCTGCATGCAAGTAGGTTACTGGTCTAAGGTTTAAATTAGGGCCAGGATTTTTATAATACAAAAAAGGCTTTCATATTCAATTAGAATTATAATAAATGGGATCTAGCAATAGCATTTTCATACCAATAAATTACTTGTTCAAAAGCACCAAAAAAAAACCTCTTAAACATGTTCACATTGCAGCAGTAGCAGGATTCTTTCTATTCCACAGTTCATGGGTTAACCTTATACTTCTTCTTAGCTCCAAGTCAAGAAAAGGATGTGACTTCTATGTCTGTCTTTTGATGATTTCTTGAGAGGCATGGAATTCCACTTTCACTACATGGCCATGTTTATTTTAATTATATACACTGGGGAGTACCTTGAAATTTTACTCCCAAGGTTTTTAACACCTTACAATTTACACCAATGAAGTGGCTTGAGGTTAAATTTTAAAGACTCATAGAACTCCTAAAACAATTGATGCCAACTAAAAATAAGGTTCTTGGTAGATTATACATCAATTTTTTTTAAATAAAATATTTTGATCTATTTTCAGAACAATTTTAAAGTGTGAACTAAAAAAGGAAAAAAAAATTTCAAATGCACATTCAACCTACAAGGCTTTACTCCAGTCAAGCTGTATACAGCTGCAGCCAGCCTTTCCTCCTCCTCTGGATACCATTTGCCTAAAATATATAAAGTTATTGCATTAAAAATAACATTATAACAGGTACTTTATATATAGAAAAACACAACAATAACATTTCTTAAATATTAATTTTAGTGTTTTTTTATATTTTAATCTAGTGTTGTCAATTGGATTATTTTTTTATTGGAAAATTTACAGATTTAAAATTGGAGCAATTTTTTTGCTTTTAAAAAGTCATCAAATTTAATTGTTTTCTTTTGGTCAAAGAAAGAATTCAGATCAACTCTTTTTCTTCTTTAGCCATAAATAATTTTTGAAGTTATTCTGGCATCACATTAATGGGTGTAGAATTCATTACCAGAGTTGCAGTTGTCTTTCATGAGTCTGCATTTATCCTTTACTGATGATGCACTGCGGCCCAGGGCCACTCCGATGGCTGCCCAGTCATTCCCGTGTTTTGCCCTTAAACTAAAACATAAAATGGAATTAGCCTTTTGTGTAAAAAAAAAAACAACAACAAAAAACTAAGAAGTGAATGAGCTAACTACAATAATATGAGAATACTTGACTAGAAAATGTTTAAATCCTTCAATGAACAAGTTATTATTTACTTGAGGCAAGTGAAAAAGTAAACTCAAAATGTCATTAGCCAACTCCTACAAGGGAATTCTGTTGTCAGCATAGTTGCCTTTACTTTCCCTAGCTTATGCCAGGCTGGGTAAATTTGTGGACCCCTCCTGCCCTAGGAAATCTTTTCAGAGTCTTTCCCACAAATTGCACTTACAACAAATATGTCTTACTTTACACAAAAACAACAAACATTTTCAAATATATTCTATATTGCTCCACTAAACAGTAATATAAATAGAAAAGCCCAATAACTTTAACCAAAAAAGTTTGCAAAAACATTTTTTAAACTTATAAATATACACAATAAGAAACTTAACCCTTGGAGTACAAGAGTACATTTTTACCAGCTGTTTCTGCTCCCAAGCCCACTTAGTTCCCCCATATAGTAGGATATCTATTTAAATATAAATGGTGTCCAACTAAAACTAACACCACTTAAAATAAGACACCAAATTACATTTTCAAATCTTTCATCTCAGAAGGAGTGTACTTTCCCCTGTGGTTTTTCTGGTCGTACATTCTCGTCACGCGCCTGTACACAGAAAAAAGTGGCCTCTGTATCCCTAAAGCAACTGTTCTGTAGAAATCCTTCCGCTCGTCTTTAGACATTTCAAAAATTACCTCAGCCGGATCTTTAATAGCATGATCCTGAGAGAAAAAGGGTAAATAAAGCAATTGATCCAAAGATGTAACCATTATACTGACATTCAACATTACTTCTCCCCTCTTAGATCTATTAAATTTGTATTATGAGCTAAGGCATATTATTTCCTACACATATTTTTAGTATGAGTTGCCAAGGGTGCCAAAAGCTTTGTACATTAAAAAAATTGGGGAAAAATAAAATGGTTAAAAATTTAATTCATCTTTTTGAAGTTTAACAATAATGTGGATGAAGCTAAATGTCAGAATAAAAGGTATTTTTATTCAAATCTGTCAATTTTTTGTCACTTATTGAGAAAAGTATATGATCCTATTGATTGCTGATCTCTTTATAGCTTTGGGTTGCAAACTTATGTTTCTGTTGGCCAGATAAAATGTTTATCAAGCTATCTATCCTAGTTTTTTGGCTTCCTTGTAAATATTGGATACATGCACAGCATTTTTAAATGCCTGATATTGCAAGATAATTTACTAGTTATAAGTATTAGGAAATCTATATTTGGGGCGATGTTTTTTATATATATATGCATTTGTGCTTCTTCATTTTAACACATAATTTGTTCCATATTGAAAAAATATTTTTTAAAAAAACTTTTCTCTTGCTCTTAATTCCATTTTTTTTAAAGGAGAAAACACTACACCAGGCCTGCCTAAGTTAGTAGACCAAAAAAAGCTAATTTTTTAACACAAGGAAGGTTGGCGGTTTTGAAATAAAAAAAACTCTAGTAATGTGTATTTCTAGACCTTTGTATAATCCAAGTCCATAGAATCTTGTGAACTCTGCCTAACAAGTCGATTCAATCAATTGAGCCTGAAAGGGTTATATGTTATATGGAATCCGTCCTCAAGTGACGATGGCATAAGGGTTAATTACATAGAAAGAGGACCTAGGATAAATTCAAAACGGACTAGCACCTGATAGACTATTCCCAAAGCAAAATTTTGAATCCTGATTTGTCATTACCATGAATGTTTTTATAAGTAGAGTATTATAGCTATTAGAGGACCTGCTAGCTTTTACTCTAAACCAGGGGTCGGGAACCTTTTTGTGTGAGAGAGAGCCATGTACACCACATATTTTGAAAAGTAATTCTATGAGAGCCAGACATTAAAATAAAAAAATTTAAGTAATTGTGTGCAAGAGCTATTTCCCTTTAATTACAATGCATGCAGGGTTGTTATTTTTCTGTCTTTTAGGTCAGCGGAGTTTATCTCCTTTACCACTTCTGATGCTTAGCTGCAGTAGATTTTAGCTCATTTGTAGAATGAATTATTCATATGCAATTAATATTTAGATCAAAAGAGTCTAGAGAAACATTTTATAATCTAACATTTGTCTGTGAGCCAGATGCAGCCATCAATAGAGCCACAGGTTCCCAAACGCCTGCTCTAAACCAAGATCTAAAGAAGTAATAATTTTACCTTGCAATAAGTGTTTATATTGGCTTCTAATATTTCTATTTCTTCTTTAGTCCACTGTCCCTGTTTCCATTTGTGACCTACAGATGAATTAAAACATAAATGCAGTGTATAAAATAAAATCAGTCAGCAAATTTTTCACTTAACTAGAAAGCAAAATGCTATTAGTTCCTTATGCTTTTATTTCACAATATAAGTAGATATTGGATATAAGGAATTGTGTAAATATCCAGTTTAAAAAAAACATGTGTACAAATAGTATTGACAAAAATAAAAAGCATTTTACAAGCAATTTCTTCTAAATAGGGGTAGCCGTGAGGCAGCGCGATCGGTTGGCGTACCAAAGGTCCCGGGTTCAATTCTTGGTGTTAGCTAGGATTTTTCCCGGGTCAGGAGGATGTCCCTGAGTCTACACAGCTCTGTTGGGTACCTGACCTTAGATGGGGTAATGTAAAGGTGGCTGTGCATAGTGCTGGCCACATAATCACCTAGTATGCTGTGGCCACAGAAACTGGTGAACACTGCTTCACTGGACCTATGGATCAATCCGGTTCGACAAGTACATTACTTTTTTACTTCTAAATAGTTATTGCCCAAAAATGGCACACAAGAGGGAAGGGTGTTTTTGGATCAGAACTTTGAAATCCTTGTAACCATATGACAGTATTAATTTATTTGAGCCTGAAAGTATTATCTGATGCCCAAAATCAGTTGACAACATTAAAAGTGGCTCATGCACTGTGCAATCCACACAATTCCCTTGGGAGTCATGGCCACTGAATCTGGTGATACATGATCCCATGGAATGAAATCAATTGTGCCGTTTACTTGAAAAATATTAAATTACACTATTATCTGGTTTGTTCAGGGCCTTAATTTTTTTTAAGGCAGAAAAAAACTTTAATAAATTAGGGATTAAAATTAAAAGTTCTGACAAGTAAGGTTATTAAAATATTTAAAAATCTGAATACAGACGTATATTTAGGGGAATTACTCATACAAAAAAATCGGATTAACTAACAAACAAGGTTTTATTTCCTTTACGATAACCACTATTGATTCTATTGATTCTGACTTTTAAGACTATTAGTGGTCATTTAAAACACACACAAAAAGGTACAGCCCATTACAAGGGCAACAATACCATTATTTTGGAGGGTAGTTTTATCATCTCTTGTAGTAAACCAGGCCTGATTAATCCCGTCGGATGTGGAATTACCACCTGACTTTGCCCTGGCAGATGCTGAAGATGGCAGTGTAACAACTGTAGAGGGCCCAGATGGTCTGTTTTTGCATAATTTCTGCATTACAAAAAAAAATACATTATTTTTTGGAGGCAAAATCTGCTTTCTCAATTGAATAAATGAGTAAAATAAATTTGTTTCCAGTGTTCCAAGTGTTATGAGCGTAGGACGCAATAATCTTCTTTATAGAAGGAGCGTCTGTAA
The DNA here is from genome assembly GCA_949126835.1 of Anisus vortex. Lineage (NCBI taxonomy): Eukaryota > Metazoa > Mollusca > Gastropoda > Planorbidae > Anisus > Anisus vortex. The sequence goes on from OX421496.1 coordinate 35,197,556, forward strand.
TGTATAAGATAAGATAAGATATCGCGGTGATATGCTTACCTTTGTTGCCCCAACTGATTGGTTTGTTGATGCCTTGGGTGAACTAGTGGCAGAAAGTACATTATCATCTGAAAAATTATAGAGAATAACATTAGTTACATGATTAAAATGCAAACACATTAACATTTTCTTATGTGACTTTTTTTTTTCAATTATTTTACTCATTATAAGGGCTGGTAAGACAGGAAATGTTAAAGATGTTTTTTTTTAAATTGATTTTTGTTAATTGAACCTGAAAAACTTTTTCTTTAATTAATGATAATGGTCAATACCAAATTTTGAAACTTCTTTTAATGTATCTATGGTAGTTGAATGTTAAAGTAAGTGTTATGTTTTGGATAAATTGGTGATTGTCACTCAAATTTTGAATGCATGATAAAACAGAAGATAAATATACACAAATTGGAACACATGAAGACTACCAACGAAAGGCAAGCAAAGTTTTTCCTCTTTACATTATATTATGAGAAGGAATTTGCCATACAGACCCTTAAATGATACTACCTATAGCAAGAAATTGTGTTGACTCCATATATAAATTAACTTTAGCTGCACTCAAGGAAATGATCAGCACAAGCCCAACCAGCTCTAAACTAAGAAAGCTCAGGTGGATGCAAAAAGCAGTGGAGGGGAAAACACAGAGTAGGAGAAAAGGAAAGAGATGAACCAGGCTTTTGGCTTTGATTTGAAACCAAAAAGCACTAACCCAATAACAATGCTATGCTGTTGGCTCACACTATTGTCTTTGCTGGGAGTCTTGAATATTTAATCAACCAACATAAATATGCTTAACCCAAATATCATATAAAAAGCATTAACCCAAATATCATATAAAAAGCATTAACCCAAATATCATATAGAAAGCATTAACTCAAATATCATATAAAAAGCATTAACCCAAATATCATATAAAAAGCATGAACTCAAATATCATATAAAAAGCATTAACTCAAATATCATATAAAAAGCATTAACCCAAATATCATATAAAAAGCATTAACCCAAATATCATATATAACAAGCATTAACTCAAATATCATATATAAAAAGCATGAATTCAAAAAAAGTGTTACCTGTTAAAGCTAAGACAAAGGTCTGACCATCCACTCCATCAATTCTAATATATTTTGTCTGAACTGTATCTGACAATTCCAGGCCTTCTGTTCATATAAATAAAGTTGTTTTTTTAAAGCATTTATTTTGGTATACTTTCCACAAATTAAAAAAGAAGTTGTGGATAAAAAAATGTTTTACGGATGTCTTTAAAGTGAATGTTAATTTTAAGAACCAATGTTTATTACTTACTTTCATTATAAGTAATTTATTACTTTTGCTAGAACAGGCAATAATAAAAAGGAAAGAAAATTGTCTGTTTAATCCCACCTGTGTTTTCATTTGTTGTTCTTGTTAGGATAATAAACTGCTGTGGTGTCCCCCCTGCCTCTGTCTCCTCCAAATTATCCATATCCTGTTCGACCACCTCCGTCTTCAACATCGTGTCCATTTCCACTTCCTCCACTGTAGCAAACTGTTCCATCTCCATACTACCGATCTCTGATGGTGGCTCGGACTTGAACACAGTGATTCTTTCATCCTCTGTGGAGGTGGGCTGCTGGGATACCTCTGGGGACGCATCTGCCATACTGAGCACTGTTCCGTGTTTCATGTCTTCTGGCATGCCACTGCTGTCATCATTGTCGTCATCTATTTTGTAGGAAGTTGAGCCATTGTCATCTTCCATTATTAATCATTCTGTTAAAAAAAAACAAGGTTAGCTTTAACTAAATTTACTAACTTGATACTAGCTAGAATGAGTATTATGACTTCGTTGATAAATGAAAATTTAATTGAAAACATTTCATACAACAAAGAGTTTATTATTCTCTAGATGATGCTGTTATCAAATTATTTAAAAAATATATTAATATTGAGCTCTGGTGAATGGTTTGTAATAAGTTTTTTTCTAAACATAATTATAGTTTATTCATTTGAATTTACTTTTTTATTTTGCATCTAGCCTATTCATACATGTTTACTTGGAATTCATGGGCATCCACAGGAGGAAAGAAGCAAGTGCTGTCTCTTACCCTCCATCTAGAATCTATTTTACCATATGTAGTATTAGTAGTATATATGATATAAGTGCCTAAAAATAATTGGTCTTGCCCTTTCCCCTGCATATTCATATAATATGTTAGTTAATAATAAGCCAGCCCAGCAGTCAATTTAGATAAGTAAGAAGTGTAATCATTTACATGTATGCCATTATGAGCTCTTTGTGATATGCAAGGACAGAAGACCAATTTCAAGTTTCAATATGAATGAATCCAGTGATTGGTGTTTGTGATTATGGTTTTTTATTTAATTGTATTTAGATTTTTTAAGCTAAATTGGTGTAACTCTGATGGAAGAGGTATTACTAATTAATCAGTTTACAAATGTGGCAATAACTGTTTTGGTCAACCAATAAAAATAATATTTAAAATTATACCAAGTCAATATGGAGCTGTAAATATTGGTTTCATAACAAAAAATGATTCTGGTTTATAGAGATTCTATATCAAACTAATTATTAATTTGTGTCATATATAACAAATTTAAGACTGGTGTCTGTTCTAAGTCTAATTAGTGGATGCAAGACATTTAATTTTGACATCAATTTCAGCCTGGAAGCCAGTGTTTTTGGCTTGCATGCAAGATTTTTTTTCTTTTTAAACATCCAACAATTTTAAACATAATCGAGACTCCTATTTTATCCCCATTATAATCCAGAGTTTTTAGATAATTGGAGTGTAAAGCACATTTTCAAGAAAGTATTTAATCCTTTTGATAGAATTATTAGTTTCTGAGTACTTTTTAGTAATACAGAGATAGTGACAAAAATGAGTGTTGTCAGACATTTAGAACTACACATCATACACTGTTTATTGTTTTTTTTAATCATTTTTTTGTACAAAGCTAACTAATCAAATTGTTATTCTAAAAACTACTCTTTTTAATCAGATTAGAGTTCCTTAGGCTGAATTATTATACTTATAACTGACTTATAATGCAAGTTGGAAATTTTAATGTCTTCTATTTATTCATTGCAGTGAAAACCTAAATAAATCAAGTTTATCATAATATACTTTTTTTTAAAACATATTATTACAGACATTCCTATTATGTTTCATTCAATAGATAGATCTAATAATACTAATATAAAAAAATAAGATGGGATAACTTCATCCCTAATGAAGTAGTTGAAACAAGAGCTGGCCAGAAACCCATCCTATACGAACTAAAAAAGAGGAAGTGGATTGATCACACTCTAAGAAGAAAACCGGGCAACATTATAATATTGGAATCTTATAAAGTGGAATCTGCGGGGAACTGTACCAGGAAGAGAGGCCAGCCTAAAATACCATCTGGAGGAGAACACTGGATAAAGAACTGAAATAAGCGGGAATGCAGTGGCAAGAGATGAAGAGAGCTGAGAGGAGTGGATAAGCATTGTCATGTCCCTAACATAAGCATTGTCATGTCCCTAAGTCTAACTGAAACTGAGGACTTAAAGAAATTTGATAATTTGATTGATTGATTGAATAATGCAAGCACATTTTATTAAAATAAAACCTATAAGTTAAGGTCAAAGGTTAAAAAGTTAGGTTTAAAGTTTAAATGAAATCAAAGAGGAGCAGGTCTCAAAATTGGGTCATGAAAACAGTCCAGTCAGAATGATTGAATGAGGTAATAAATTGGCTAAGTAAGAGAATGAGTTGCTTTTTTTTTAATGGCAATAATATGAAAATTACATGCAATGGCAATGTCGGCACTGATGACACGAATTTGATGCAATGATTATGAATTATGATTCAATATTTTTATTATTATTATTAATATTAATTATTAGAGTTCACTGACTGAAACTGAAATGAAAGCCTTTCACTGTTTCGATTAGCTATTATGAAAGTGCTTTCAATAATCGTAGTTTGTTAGTTAATCATTTTAATTTAACATATTCATCGTAATTCATGTAGGCTAGTCAAATGTTCATCATGTAGGTAGTGATGTATCCGTAGCCTTTCCAGATTCCAGTTCTTTGAAGTTCTTTAACTTCAACCATTTATCTATGAGCACTGAAAATACGCAACAAAATCCTAACATCATTATTTCCGGGTTAACCGAAAAAAAAGCCCAAAACAACATGACGATGGCTTAAATGGCGTTTAAAAATTGGTTTGAAAGATTTAAAGGCGATTTCTTAAACTGCTACAATCGAGGGACTCGTGAAGTTCGAAGCGTCCATAGCGATATACGAACCCACGTGAGCGTCAATGTTTTCGTTTCTTGAAGGACCAGGATGAACAAAATACTCAGGCTGCCATTGTTTTCAAGTTAGTTTCCGGTTTCAACACCTTTTTTTAACGGCGGAATAATTTTCACAAATAAAGATATCACAAAAGAAAATCGACTAACTGTTCTACTGCTTTCGAAAAAATATTTTGAATGTATCTGTTAGGAAATTATTTTCGTTTTATTAATAAATATTTTCAGAAAATTTATTTTAAATGTACTTTATTTGTAAACACACATTTTGAATTATTCCTGCGGATGAATACCATTTTCAACACGACAAAAAAAAATTATATTTAGGCCAAAATATGCTCACACCGAGTCAACTTGCATATTATTATAGGATTGGTGTATATCATTTTTTACATCTTTTTTTGGTTTTGTTTTTTGTATTCTTGTCGGGTGATGAGGGGGGGGGGGGAGGGAACAAATGCAAATTACTTGCTGGGGCCTAATAATAAATAAATATTAACTATATATTATATAGACCCATGGGCGCCCGCAGAAAATTTTCTAGGGGGGGGCAAAATATTTATAGTAATGTTTTAACGTAGTTTTAATTTACTGAGCGTATTTGTATGGTGAATGGACAGAACACTGTAGTAATTGTAGTACACTGTAGTAATGAAGGGTATACTGTAGCAACAAATCTTTTATTAGCACAATATATGTAGGCCTAGATTTATATAATAGACGTAAACCATACTAAAAAAAATTACTTTAAACAAACAATATTACAATATTACAACGTAAATTTATAATAAAATGTATTCTTTAAACAAGAACTGGAGTCGTCTGCTATCGCTACCAAACAATTTTGTCCATAAACTCATTTTTGTTGCAGTTCACTTTGTCTCTGTGTACTCACAACATGCACAATCTTGACAGTCGTTCATCTGACATTGTGGATCTAAGCCATAGGCTTTCAACCTTTTTCGGGTCAATTTTTCCGCTCACCGCCCCCCAATTTAATTTTAACTAAACATATATAGGCCTATAATTAATTCTAAAACAAATTTATTTGTATTATTAATTTAGAAATATAAGAGACTTATTTAATAGCACTATATCATGTAATTTCTGTAATTATTAATGTTTTAAATATAAACTCCTTAAATGGACAAGACAAATAATGCAGGAATGTTTATCTACAACTGTTTAACGTAAATTATTTTAATCCTCTAATAATTAAATCTTGTTATGAATACCACAATGTTGAATGTATATAAAGAAAAAATAATAATCAGTAAAATTGGTTATATTATCACAAAACAGAACTTGTTCGGCATCACTATTGAATCAACGTGGAAACATTTGTTAATTAAAGGGAGATAATTAATTCGTTTCATTTGAGCTAATATTTCTGTTTATTTTTCTTTAAAAAAAAATTGTATGGTTTACATTTGTAACTTTAAAATGATAAACTGTAAAAAGTATTTGAAAATTGTAAAATATTATATGACTAAAGAATTTATATGTATATTTTTAAGCATTACAAAAACTACTCAGTTTGTATGATTACTCTGTATCTATACCATTTACCGATAGCTTTGACATAAATTTTAAAGACTTCAAACGGGTTAAAGTTAAAGGACATCTCGATAAAACTGAGATGAAAATATTAATATTAACGTGTTAAGGCGACAATGAACGGTCAGCAGAATGACGGTCCGGTGAACCAACAATAGGACCAGCCGGCCGCACACCATATTTACCAACTACTGACCCCTACTTTATCGAAAAGTCATTGCGATTCCTATTCCTTATTAGTTGAATAACCCCGTGGAGAACCTATGATCTAAGCCATGTTTTTACACGACGTAATGTGCTACCAGACCTGCCTCACATCTAGGGGCCAAACCTCCCCGAGATCCTTGCAGTTCAGCCTGGAGCCTCGCAGCTCCAGTGTATATCCGCCACCACGAGGAGGTACTGCATAGGACTTGTTGTGGAAAGGCTATATACTAGCAAGAGAGACTTACTAATTGCACACCTTGTACAGTTACACTGCTAGTCAGCGGTGACTGCTAGCATAGTGCTGTCACACTAGACGCGTCACACAGCCATTTAGCAGAGTTCGTTACATTATATAAGAACAAAGGGGACCGCAGCGAGTGCAAAAAGACATAGGAATCTCCATCTTGAGCATAGTTGGTAAGATCTTTGCAAGAGGCAATATCAAGGCTGCAGGTGCTGTCATCTAGAGTCTATCCAGAGTCTCAGTGCGGTTTCAGAAGCGGCAGATCCACTATAGACATGATCTCCTCCCTTCGACTGCTACACTAGAGGTTCCGCGAGATGAATAAGCCATTATACATTGCTTTCGTTGATATGGTCAGCAGAAGTGGACTCCTCAAACTCCTGGCGAAAATAGGATTTCCTCCAAAACTGCTCTCTTTCATTGCCTGTTTTTTTTTTTAGAAAACCAGGTGCACAGTGAAGTTTAATCAGAGCCCTTTGAAGTCCACAGCGATGTTAAACAAGACTGCGTACTTGCACCCACCTTGTTTAGAATATTCTTCTCATGTCTACTGCACTTTGCTTATGGAGACTGCAACGAGGGTGTCTACCTTCACACAAGGAGATCTGGAAAGCTCTTCAATCTAAACAGGCTCAAAGCCAAAATCTCAAGCAGTGTGCTCCTAGATGGCGACATTCTATATGGAACGTTAAATCGGGACAGATACCCGCTGGACGTTCAAAACTGAGATTTGCGGATGTCTTCAAAAGAGACATGAAACACCTCCAGATCGACCCAAACATTGGGGAAATCATGGCGCAGGATAGGCCCACCTGGAGGGCAGGAATCAAAGAAGGTTCCAGGCTTGCGGGAGAGGAGCGCGCCAGGAAAATGACGATGGAGAAAAATATGGTCCCCCTCCGCTACATTCAACTGCAGCAAGTGTGACCGTGCCTGTGCGTCCAGGATTGGCCTCTTTAGCCACACGAGGGCCTGCAAGGGAAATGGATCGTCTCTCGAGACGTAAAATGCCGACGTATGTGCTGAACGATCGCTCCACCGTACATGTTGTTGCTGGTAATGTTAGCAATACTAGTAAGGCATACCTGACAGCCGGATAAAACTTTGTAAAAGGTAACAAGTCGATGAAATCTTGGCTACTTTTGTATCCTCGCGTTTTCCAAAAATCAAACCAACTCCAGGCTTCACTATCAAAATTGTCAATGTGGTATACCTGATTAATCCCTAACGATAATGAGATCAATATGACAATGGAAGGAGTCACAGTTGTTACAATTAATTATAAATGTTTTTATTATTATTATTTTTGTCTATTTTAGTCAAAAAAAAATTTATATCTATCAATTTAGGGGGGGGGGAGGCACTTTTCCAGGGGGGGGCAAGTGCCCCCCCTTGCCCCCCCTGCGGGCGCCCATGTATAGACCTAGATCTATATATAGGCTACAAAGCTCGCAGCCAGCGAGGGAGCATACAACTTTTGAAAAGAAAAACAAATTATGAATAATGAAGAGGTAGGCCCCTATACAACATAAACATGTAGTGGCTATAACGTAAAAAAACTTTCTTACATTTACTTATACAATACTTATAGACTTATAGTAAGTAAAGTAAAGTACTAGGCTTACTCTTCGGTACAAACTGATCTTAGGGCAGGTGAAGCCGCTGTGGCCACGGCATCTTATCTTATAAGTTTATTTTATAAGTTTACAGACGTTCCTTCTAGATCATAGGTTCTCAACGGGGGCGATATCGCCCCCCGGGGGGCGGTGAGAAGCTTTAGGGGGGCGCTGACATCCCCGGGTCGATTGGGGGGCGGTGAGGGGCAAGTGGGCGGTACAAACGTACCTGATGTATTTTAACACATCAGCTATTTGAATCGATTAGTTTTTTAATAAAATGTTATGTAAACGCAAGTGCTGCTAAATATCTGATATCCCCAAGAGTAAGCCTACATATTATTATATTAATAAGAAAGAAGAATCGCAAGTAGAGGTCTGTATTTGGCAAATATAGTGTGCGGCCGGCTGGTCCTGTGGTTGGTTAACCGGACCATCAACTATGCTGACCGATCACTGTCGCTTAAGCATCTGCTATTATTAATTATATTTTTTCAGTTTAACTGAGATAACTTAAATGTGTTTTAAAAAGCGTGTAAAGAATGTTAATATGTTAAAGCGGTATAGATAATAAGTAATCATCCAAACTGTGTAGTTATTGTAATGCTTGAAAGTATACATATAATTTATTTAGTCATCTAATATTCATATAATTTTCAAATACTTTTTACAGTTTGATCATTTCAAAGTTATAAATGTAAGCCATTTAATTTTTATAAAATAAAAAAAAACAGAAATATTAGCTCAAATAAAACGTGCTAATTATCTCCCTTTTTCTAAAGAATGTAATGGGCCGTATTGCTGCTGAGAGTTAACACCCTTGCCCCTTATACAAGTCAATCTTTTATGACTGACTTGTAATTTACAAGTGAGCTAAAGTCTACTGCAGCTCAGCATCAGAAGAATTCAGAGACATAATTAGTGTACATTTAGTGTTGAAATTACACAAAATGTACACATTTACTTGAATTTTTAGTTTTAAAAAAATGTATGGCTCTCACAGAATTACTTTTCAAAATATGTGGTGTACATGGCTCTCTCAGAAAAAAGGTTCCCGACCCCTGCTTTAGTGTATCTGACATGATTCTCTCCAAGAAGATGTTGAACAGTGTTGGCGAAATCAAACATCCTTGTCGTACTCCAACGGTAGTCCTAAACCAATATCCAATGTTGTTGCTGAAGAAGACTGCACTGGTGGCCCTGTTACAGACAACATCATCACTAAAGAGGCTCAAGACAATATGGAAAGACAAGAACTTAGCCCTCAACACCAAAATCAGGCTGATGCGCTCACTGGTCCTCTTCATTTTTTTATATGCTTGTGAGTCATGTACATTAACATCTGAGCTGGAAAAGAAAATAAACGCTATGGAGATGAGATGCTTCAGGAACCTGCTCGGTATCTGTTACAAAGATCATATCTCCAATGAACAGATATGAAAAAGAATACATCAGGAAGTTGGAAAATATGAAGACTTGCTTGCCACAGTCAAGAAAAGGAAACTGGAATGGTATGGCACGTCACCAGAACCAACGGGCTTGTCAAAACCATTCTGCAGGGTACCACCAGAAGAGGCAGAAAGAAAGACAAAAGAAACGATGGGAGGATAATATCAGGGAATGGACATGAACAAAACTGTGCGACGCATTGCGAACGGCTGAGAGACGGGATGAATGGAGGTGGCTGGGGTAAATGTCATATGTGGCGCCCCAACGGTCCAACAGACTACGACAGGGGTCGGGAACCAATGGCTCGCGAGCCAGATGTGGCTCTATTGATGGCTGCATCGAGCTCGTAGACAAATGTTCGATTATAAAAAATGTTTCTTTAGACTCTTATGATCTACATATTAATTGCATATCAATTTTTCATTCTACAAATGAGCTAAAGTCTACTGCAGCTCAGCATCAGAAGTGGTAAATGAGATAAACTCCGCTGACATAAACGACAGAAAAATAGCAACCCTGCTTTCATTGTAATTAAAAGGAAATAACTCTTGCCTTACGTTACACAAAATGCACACAATTACGTGAATTTTTTGTTTTGACTACGGGATATGTAGATGTAGACATAAAAATTTCCTGCATTAATTGTTTTGTCCATTTAAGAAGTTTTTAAACATTAATAATTACAGAAATTACATGATATAGTGCTATTAAATAGGTCTCTTATATTTCTAAATTAATCATACAAATGCATTTGTTTGAGAATTAATTATATTTAAGCTAGGTTTACTTAAAATAAAGTTGGGGGGGGGGGCGGTGAGCGGAAAAAAAATGTAAAAGGGGGTGGTGAGCCGAAAAAGGTTGAGAACCTATGTTCTAGATAGAAGATTATTACGTCCAAAACTCCTGCAGGTCGACAGGGACCTGTCGGTGGCAGGGATAGAACCCGTGACGTGTCAGTTGGTTTTTGGTTGACAGTACGGTGAACTAACCGCTGGTCCAGCCGGCTTCACAGGGGTCAGGGGCATACTATGGGATGTGTGGCCAGCTCAATGCCCAGCCGCCTTTACTGCCCTTTACTTTACCCCAACTAAGGCCAGGTACCCATCAGAGCTGGGTAGACTCAGGGACACCCTCAAGTCCTGGGAAAAAATCCTAGCCTCCATCAGGATTCGAACCCAGGACCTTCGGATCGCCAGTCGAACGCGCTGCCTCTCGGCTGCCCCATATTTAGGCCTACATATATTAGCTGAAGATTTCTTTTCAACTAAGTAGATCAAGTAGCTTATTCCTCCATCGGCAAAAAAACTTGTTTAAAACTATTTTAGATTGTTATTGTCGTTTCGTTTTTTTTCAGCGCGCTGAGCATGCTTGCGTGAGCATGGAGTGAGGCGCTATATAAATGACCAAGTATATAGTATAAGTATAGTATTATTGCGTCTCAGTATTTTATCATATGTTGCGTCTGTTGGTTAAATGGGTCTATAGATCTAGAGCTATAATTAAATCTATAAATACATACCTTTTTTTAATTTAGAGATGTAAAGTAATGTAAAGATTTGTCTTATGATTCTATATATGCTGTAGGCCTAGGCCTACACGATACCCACTGAAGTCCCCCCGCCGTCGCTAGCGATAATGGTGCCATTGCCATTGACTGCTTCTGGGGGGTGAAAAATAAGCTTGTACTTAAAATGAATGATATGACCGGCCGGGTCATGCAAATCGGAATTTTAAAAATGCCAAAAGCTGAGGGTTTGGAAACACTATAGGCCTATGGCTATGAACAGCTATTATATTCCCTTTGTAGAGAATAAGGTAAAAAAACAAACTAGGTGTCATCTTTGACTCACAATTAATTATTGTCTGTCGAAGCCCACATAATCAATCTATGCTGAGTCCAATGTAGGCCTATACAGCTGCCTAGACTTGGTCAGATCCGACCGTATAATATGTCATGAGTCAGGGTTAGGCTTCAGCAAAGAAACTTGCCGCTGCCTTTGTACTTTCGTGCGCCTCGACAACTGCTATAATGCTCTGCTGCTAACTGGAATACCTGACGATAAAACCGCGTAAATGCAGCGGATTCAAAACAGTGCCGTTCGGTAGTCATGCGTACATAGGTTGCGCGATTCCGCTACAGCTCCCATGCGTCGCTCATTGGCTCCCTGTGCGAGCCATACTTGAATTCCCATTGACTGGGGCAGAGATTCCTCTCTTGGTGCCCCGAACTTCAGCAAAATATTGCCATATGTGCCTGTCCGGTTCTGTCAGCCATGCCGTCGTTCTACAATATGCAGGGGAGGCCCGGGGAATGAATTTATCAAATCGGAACATATTTGAAAGACCTTGAAAACGAGAGGTGTCCCCAAGCCCGCTTGATTCTCGGGATGCATGCATGCGGTGTGAGTGACGAACCTTTTATTGTTGTCCCTAGACAATTTATAATTTATAAGCTCATTCGCCGGGGACAAGCAATAATAGCCTCCGATAGTTTAACCAGATCAAATCCAATAGCACAATTAAAGTGTTTAATATGCATGGGTGTCTTTCATTTACCCCACAATGGTTTAGAGTTTAGAGTGTATTAATGGTTTTCGTTTAATTTGGTATTTCTTCAATTTTAAATGGCTCGTATAGAGTTCTCATTATACTGTCATTATTACCATTATCTGGCTAGGGCCAAGACTCAGCCTGCCGAATATCTTATTCATCACAACTTATAATTCTTGCATACAGATTCAAGTCACCAATCAAGACGCCCGTGAGCCGTGAGAGCCAAAATTGAATAGGCCTACAAATGTTGAGACTCTGTCATCGTTGCCTACATAATTCGATGAGATGCCGTTATTTATCACGGAACTAACCAAAATATTCCACAAATGGCACTGCGTTTAGTTGATTCTTCGCTTTTAAAAGTGCCCCCGGGCCGTTTCTCATTGACGACCGAATTGACATGTGTGCCTTCTCTAAATTGGGCCCTTACGTCTGGAATTCCCCCTGCAATTCAGCCCAGACAGACAATATGTTAAAGTGCATCATTACTTTTTAGAAGAGCGTAAAAACTCAGTATTTTAATATGTAGGGGCCTACCTTCCTTCCTTACCCCTAGCTACTATTTAAATTTATATTGAGTTGGTAAGTAGGCCTACTATATTATTTTGTTCTAAGATAGGGTGTTTTTCGTACAGTCTTGTGATTTTCAATTAGTGCCATTTCATCTCGACTCCACGCTGTCCATGCAGCCCCACATCTCCTTCCTCACCAAAATTTTCTTTTCCCATCTGCGTCGCATTGCTGCCATCCATCGCTATCTGACTAAGGAAGCTTGTGTTAAGCTTGTCATCTCTCTCCTTTTTTCCCGCTTGGATTACTGCAATTCGCTCTTGGCTGGCCTCGTGACCTCCTCCCTTCAGGCCCTCCAACGTGTTCAGAACTGTGCTGTCCGACTGGAAGAAGAATTCGTCGCATACTACTCCTCTGCTCCGATCTCTGCACTGGCTACCCATTAACCCCCGGTTCTCCTACAAGCTGGCGTCTCTATGTTACAAGTGCCTGAATGACTCTGCCTCCGACTACCTTCACTCATGTCTCGAATTCTATACTTCTGATACACTAACACTTCAGAGCCCTCGTGTGAAACTGGTGTCCGCTGGCGATCGGCGTGCTTGTCCCTCTGCTCTCGGGGACCACGTAGGCCAAGGTGATGTTCAAAGCGTTTCGCTTGTAGCGCTTGTACGTTCGAAAGAGGTCCGTGCGGCACGGTAATCTCGACCGTTGGTCTCGTAGAAACCCGGCCCTCGCAACGGGCGCCAGGGTTCGCAAAACGAAAAACGATATTTATGGTGTCCTCCAGAGTCGCGTCGAGCTTAACGAAGCTGGTTCGCCTGGGATGCCGCCTCGTAGAAAGTGTAGTTTGTAGCCGGGGAGGCGACGGGAGTAACCTCAAAAGGCGAGACTTCCGCCCCGTGCTAATAAGTCGGCCGAACGCCTCTAGGCCGGCGGCGCCTTCCCAACGTCGCTAGGTCGGCGTTGTTAGAGAACGATAGCTATCTGGTTGATTCTGCCACTAGTCATATGCTTGTCTCAAAGATTTAGTCATGCATGTATATTTTACAGGCTGACGCTTAATAGTGGCAATTATACAATGGGACTCTCCCCGAGGACCCTTGAGAAGGAGTACACAAACCTAACACTGAGTACTTTTTACCTTGTTTGGGTAGTATGACGAACGCCCAGTGCACATAACTGTCGTTGATTACGCTATTGAACCTGAACTGGAATGACCCAACGGTAACTCATCTTTCGTCCGTCGTCCACTTCCCACGGCAATCTTGGGCTGCCGATCTGTTAACTGGTGAGACCGCTAAAAACGGAGATCCAGTGTCGGGACGTGCGGTCCAAGAAAGGAAAAAAAAAACTGATTGCCTCAAACATCGCATGCGCATTCAACTGAATGCTCTGTAAGTTGTCCACCAAACGTCTCTAGGTTGATGTGGTGCGTGAGTACGCCTGACTGTTGTAGTGGAAACTTCCAGTCGATAGTACCTACCACGGACTGAGATGCGCTTGCGAGGTCCCCGTCGAATTGGGCTGTTATAAGTACAATTTCTCAGCCTAGGGATAAAAATAAGAGTTTCACAAAACGCATCGTATGCACATTCAACTGAATGCTCTGTAAGTTGTCCAACCAAACGTCTCTAGGTTGATGTGGTGCGTGAGTACGCCTGACTGTTGTAGTGGAAACTTCCAGTCGATAGTACCTACCACGGACTGAGATGCGCTTGCGAGGTCCCCGTCGAATTGGGCTGTTATAAGTACAATTTCTCAGCCTAGGGATAAAAATAAGAGTTTCACAAAACGCATCGTATGCACATTCAACTGAATGCTCTGTAAGTTGTCCAACCAAACGTCTCTAGGTTGATGTGGTGCGTGAGTACGCCTGACTGTTGTAGTGGAAACTTCCAGTCGATAGTACCTACCACGGACTGAGATGCGCTTGCGAGGTCCCCGTCGAATTGGGCTGTTATAAGTACAATTTCTCAGCCTAGGGATAAAAATAAGAGTTTCACAAAACGCATCGTATGCACATTCAACTGAATGCTCTGTAAGTTGTCCAACCAAACGTCTCTAGGTTGATGTGGTGCGTGAGTACGCCTGACTGTTGTAGTGGAAACTTCCAGTCGATAGTACCACGGACTGAGATGAGCATGCGAGGTCCCCGTCGTCAAAGGCTGTTATAAGATTAATTTCTCAGCCTGGGGATAAAAACAAACGATTCGGCTTGCACTCGGCTGCGCGCCAATCGAAGGCTCTGTAGATTTGCCAACCGAACGTCTCTAGGTTGGGTTCGCGCGTAACGCGAAGCCCCAGATGATTACGTGGTCTTGCTCTCGACCATGTGGGTTTTTCAAAAAAGTGAAACTAAACCACTGCATACGACATAGGACGACGGTGCTGCTCATCGTACTCTCGGGTAACTTTGGTTGGTGCCTATATAGCCCGCTGTATCTGGCTGCTTTAGACAGGGTGATCCTCGAGAGCGAACGGTAGGCTACACCAACGGGGTTGCAGGATTGAAGGTGGTGGTGCTGAAGTCCGGGGTTCGAAGAGAGTAACCTCAACCTCAGTCAATTGTAGTTCAAGTCTGGTGTCCGCTGGCGAACGGGCATTCTCATACGTGGGCCCGTCCGCATGGAATGCCCTCCCACTACAATTTCGACAGTGCCCAAGCCTTGATATTTTCAGAAGCCAGCTGAAGACCTACCTATTCAATTAACAGTTTATTTTATTTTATTTTTTTTACTATTTTTTTATTTCTCATTTATACATTTTTGTCTTTGATTCGTTGTCTGTACTATGTCTGTAACTGTTGACAGCTCACAGAACTGTTTCAAACGTGATATGAGCTATACACGTCTTATTATTATTATTATTATTATTATTATTATTATTATTATTATTATGTGTAATTTGATAATCAAAAAATTGTTGTTGACTTAGGCTATCTATAGCCTAGAAAAGTGTAGTGCCGTGTTCTTGCAAAAAAAAGTGTTTGAAACGTAGGTTCTTCTTTCAAGTTGATAAACTACTTTTAACCATGTCAGTTTTGTTAGAACAATATTGTAAATCTATTTTCTTGTGCCCCTTCACAATTAACCTCCTTCAGTAGTCCAATTGACCAACATATTATAAGCCTACAATAGATCCGTTTTTTTTTTATAATTTACAGCGACTTAATATAATGATTTTAAAATATGACAGGCACGCATAGTTGCTCAGCATTTTAATAGGTCTATAATTAAATATTAACTTATCTAATTACACTTTATAGACGCTCTTTCTATAAAGAATAGCTACAAATGCGTCCTGCTACACTCACCCATGGGCTGAGTCTGCTTGTCTTGCATTTTATTAGTGTTTATTTAAATGAAGTTTTAGGCTACTGGTTTGTTTTTGGCAACCCACTCCATGCCATGATGCCATGATGCCATGACAAAATGGGTGAGGGAGTGTGATTTTTTTTTAATGAAAAATTGGGTGGTGTTTTATAAATAATGTCAATAAACCTATATAATAGACCTATGCTGTAAACTGCACACAACGCTTAAAGTTCGTTTAAAGAGAAAAAAACGTTACGGGCTCCAAATAAACTGGGGGCGGGGGAGAAGAAACGTCATATTATTATGATGTAGGCCCTATTATGTTGATGAGAATAAAACTCTTACTCTTATGCTACACCTTTACACTATACACCTATACTATATATAAGGTATAAGATAAGATAAGGTAAATGACATATATATCATGGAGTAATAATAGTACTATATATGTCAGTGTAAATGCTGAACTCTCAGAACAAAAAGATACTAAAATAAAACGTCTTTTTTTTCTTTCGACGTCACAATAACAATGGCAGCCACCGGCAAAGTTTTGATTATTCTTGGCTTATGCTTATTTCCCATACTCACGTCTGGTAAATTTGTCTTTACTTAGCCATTTTTCTTAGAGTAATAGTTACTTATTATAAATCACAAATTTTATTTTTAAAAGCACGCTGAGAGGTTATACTACCTGATTCTAAAATCGCCTATAAAATGTGACGTTAAAAAAAAATGCCACGACGACAGTGTCAGTGGTCGACAGTCGCGTTCTGAGTACCGTACGACCGTACCAAATAAGTAGGCCCTATTCGCTACTTAATTATAATAGGCATATAATTGAATAAGACATCAGAAAAGGAAAACGTTTAAAGACCGTGATGGGTGTTTTATATAAAGACTTTTTTTTTAAACAATTATAAAAAATTATAATAAATCTTTACCTACTTTACCTAGCTAGCCTAGAGTTAGAGTGAGCTAGACTCCGACTAGATCTAGTCTATACTTCTATACTATAGATCTAGTCTAGTTGACTAGTTCAAACTAGTTGTTTAATTTGTTAGAATTTAGGGATGAATTTACTAGGCCTACTACTACTATTGCTATTTATTGATTATAATAATAATCGAAGTGGCTATTCGGACCCGGTAGACTTAGTGATAAATATTAGTATCGGTTAGTTTATATAGGTTAGTGATGGATTTGTAGTATTTTTGGTAATAGTTAGTATCGGTTAGGTTATAAAGGATAGGGATAGATTTGGTGTTTTCTGTGCTACTTCTTATAATATATATGGTAAAACAAACATTTTTTGTGTTTGTTTCCCTCTTTTTTTATGTTTTCTTTGAGTTTTAAGGAATTCTGACTGAAGCCGGGTCCGAATAGCCATTTCATGCTAAAGGGACCCGGGTCCGAATAGCGGCTAATAATAATGATATAATCTAGTAGAAGTAGTAGTAGTAGCCTTAGCCTTAGTAGCAGACATGCCTACCATTCCATTAAGTGAAAATTTGGTATGGTAATTCTTTACCTCCGTTTGCCCATGACCCATGAGCAGGGTTGTACAGAGTCATGGAATTTTGGAAAATTGATAGGACCATTTCCAGTATGAAAAAGTTTTGGAATTTTTCATTTTGATAATTAGGACATGGAAAAGTTTTGGGATTTATTGATTTAGAAATGTTATTTCAAAAATTGACTTAACCCTGATTTTTTAAATTTTTCCAACCCACTTGCGTCCTTACACTAATTCTGCTTTTCTGGCAAGCACCCCCACCCCCCATGTGTAAATTATGGGAAGCCTCTATTGTGTGGGGACTCCCTCTCTTGTGTCACCTTGTGTCCAGTGAGGTTGGTACCTAGCCTGCCTCTCATCCTCTTCTACTTCTCCCACAGTTTGAGTTTGGCGATGGCTAGATAAGCTGTCAAAAAGTCATGAAGTAATACACCTATATACCCTACTTTTTGTGTACCCTTGCTGTTTAAATCTTTTTACGCCATTCCCCATTCTGCTTCTTTAGCATTAAATTTATATACTAGGGGTACAAAACTTTCTTTTTTGTAGATAAACATCTTAACTAACTAAAATTGTACATTTTATATTATAAAACGGATGTTAAAAGTTCCAACCTGATAAAAAATTACGTTAGATTTAGATTGCCAGGAAAATACCAAGGCAAGGGAGGTAACATAGACAATTTTAACCCTAACAAGTCAGCTTGAGTGGTTCTTCTTTGTTACTTACTCAGATTGTATCCCTTTTGAAGTTCATAACTTTATTTCTTTGTTATCCAATTTTAATATAATAAATGATATACTAATAGGATCCTCTCTTCACTACCCTTCTATTGGTAAATAGCACAATTGTTGAAAATTTCATGTCACATACCTAACAATGTCTAACCGCAAAAGTAAATAATATAAAAAGAGCCCTCTTCTTCAATAAAAACATAATAAAAGATTAGTATTTAATAAAACCAATTATCACTTTTCTTTAACATCCCTCCCTACATTAGTACTTATCAAAACAGTAACATAGATTTTTCATTAATAATAGGCCTAGTCTCTGTCACAATCTGATCTACTAATTAGCTGGAAATTAATTAGTCTGCTCTATTTGTGCTCTTAATATTTTTTCCCTATTTTAATATAAATATTGTTTGGTTTATTTATTACTCTCCTTTGTTTACTTGTTTAACTCCTTTTTGTTTTATTTTAAACAGTTTTTATATCAGTCAATATAATTTCAATGATTTCATTGGTATAATGTCATGGAAATTTTTTGGTCCAAACTTGTAGGTACCCTGAACTTAACCTAAAAACTCCAGTGCTCCATCGCAGTGTCCACCTATGTCTATCGATTTGTTAAAAAACTTTTATTGATTAAGATGCAATGTGTAAAAAAAATTTTTTGCAGCACTGTCTCTTTTTTTTCCTTTGTTCTTTAACTTATTTAAGATGATTTAAAGTCTAATGTATCATTGCTCATTTTCTTGTTGTAGCTGACACGTGCCTGGCACCTCAGGTAAAGTCACAGACTTACTCAACCCCTGAGGCAATAGTTTCAACAGAAACAGTTCTCATAGCAGAGTTTACTGTTACATGCAAGAATCTATTAAAGGTAAGATTGTAAAGTGGCATTGTAATTTCTAGTAGAACCCATTTGATTGTTTATTTGTTCTTCTTTACACTTTATATACCCTCTTTATTATTTACTAAACATGTTCTTTTACTCTTTTCTTAAAGAATATCAATTTGTATGCCGATGTAGGAGGACGTCTCATTCCTGCAACAAAAACAAGTGAAACTAATAAATATCAGGTAAATATTTTAGTAAATAGCTTTGGGACATTCTTTACTAGATATTGAAAGAGATATGTTTTTATATAATTTTTGTAGGCAATTAAAAGGCTCTCCTGGTAATTTTTTTCTCTTCGTATATATTTTATCTTTCTAAATGAAGAAAATATACAATTTTGTATTATACACTCAGAACTCACATTCTTTACTGCGTAACACAATTCATTTATCATATTTTAATGTATATACATTTGTTTTGCAACCCTTTAACAGTTTTAACCAGGGCCTCACCAAACATTCTCAGCAGTCAAAAAACCTTTTGTTTAGCACTTTTGGACTGCAGATAATGTGCACACAAATAAAAACAAGTATTTCAGTGAATATAAAAAAAAAGTGAAATACATAATCCGTATTAAAAGTCCTAACTACTAGCAGTAGTTGTAAAAAAAAGGTGGAGTAAAGGACAATTATCCAGAAAATGAGCTTAACATTGATAGTGAAACTTAGAAGTAGCTGTATCATAATACTTGAATTCAGTATACAAAGGAAATCATCTACTCAGACCCTAGTTTAAACACTAGAATCACAGCTGGCTGTTTAAGTGTTTTATTTCACTGGATTCTTTTAAAATAGCTATTTTACACTTATAAATAAAAAATATTTTCAAATATTTGTCATATACTTATGCTGTGTTTTTATTCTTTTTAAAAACTATTTTTTAGTTTTCCATTGTACAAAGTATGTAAAGTTATTTGTTTTATTATCATTAACTCTCAAACAACTGCAGTTTTTTTCATTTTTTTTCTTTGTAACTAATGTTTTATCTTTGTGACTAAATTTTTTAGTTGTATTTGGCTAAATATATAAGTATTTGGTATCATTTTGTTTGAAAATGAATGAACCTTTATGTTATTGGAAACAATATCTAATATATTTTAATAGAAAAAAAATTTGAATGAAAATTTAGGAAAAAAAATATTTTTTTTTTAGCTAAAATTACAATATTCAACATTCACAAATATAAGAAAAAAAAAGTATGAACACATAAGTAAATAAAATGTAGATTTTATTAAAGTAAAATCATTTTCACACAAGACAAAGCAAATTTGAAGTAAATATGTACAGAAATAATTTTTTTATGAATTTTTTTGTAATATTAATATATTTTATGTGTTTTAGCAATTAGTAGGGGAGGGCGGCAATTGAGACTTGATGTTTTAAGTTATATGAGAATAAAATATAAGTATTTGGTCTTATTTTGTTTCAAAATGAATTGACTTAAATGCTATAAGGCAAAAAATACTATTTGTTTTAGAATAAAAAATTTATAAAAGAAAATTTAGGTAAAAATATTATATTTAGATAGTTAAAATAAAAAGTTTCAACATTTACAAATATAATTAAAACAAATTAGGCTCCCATAAGTCAACAAAATATAGATTTTATTAAAGTAATATCAATTTTACACAAGATAAAACAAATTTGAAGTAAATATGTATAGAAATTAATTTTTTATGGCTCTTCTTTTTAAATCAGTTAATTTTTTTTTCATTTTAGCAATTACGCGGGGGGGGGGGGGGGGGGGCATTGTTACCGGATTGTTTTAAATATATAAAAAAAATTACAGATATTTTTAAATTATGAATACTAGTAAATACACAAATGAAAATTACATTTTTTTTTACTGTAACACATTATTTATTTAAAAAACAAGATTCATTGATATGTATTGATTTATAGCAATTTATGGTAAACAAACAAACAATACCTACCTTTCTGGAAACAAAATATTTCACATACCTTACATTTCACACTTGTTCTTCTCACAACTTTTTCACTGTCATAATATACTCTACAGTTGCCCGGTTTAGCCTAAAATTCTGGATCCATGGCATACTTAAAATAAATCTGGTGGTTTAGCAGTGCTAGGTATTGGATAAAAAATGCCAATATTTCCCAAATCTATCCTGTATTGTTAACTCAATTGGCCAAATTTAATAAGTTAATGAGTCTATTTAATTCTGCCCAATCTGGATTTTTATCCCTTCAAGTTTGAAACAAAATATTTGAATTTACCCTAGCTATATCTAATAAATGAAAAAGTATGGTATTCCGATGCTTATTGCTTTTCCGTAAACATTATATTTACTAATTAATTGGTCACTTGTGTCTACTTTTTTTTTACCAGAACCTAACCACATTTGGAGAAGGGACAATATCTGCATACATAATTAGACCACAAAACCTATAAACCTCTCCACAGTTGGGTCAAACCAACCTTTAGCTTTTTGGAGTAGGGCCTACATGTTCTCATGCCGAATAGTAAACTCACACACTTTAGTTACCAAATCTAAAGTGAAATAAAGCTCTAAAAAAGCCATGGCCATTGTAAAATTCCAGGCTTCATCCCTTGTTCTAACATCAGTTCTATTCCAGGAACAATCACAGGAAGAAATGGGTCAGGCTGCTCAGGCATAGTGTCCACATTGTCATATCCATAGGTCCATAGGAACTGTAATAGAGTAAAAAATAGTATAAGTATTTATATAATAGCAACAGTCAAAGTAACACTACACACAATTAGTTACAAATAACTAAAAAATGCAATTTAAATGTATGTATTATTAATAGTGTAATTATTCTAAATTCTTATGAGCCATTTAAATAATATAAATAGGATTCAACTGTAGCCAAATTGAAATTTTCTCTCATCTGCTTGATGTAAACAAAAAACAGCTGATCCGGTCTATATTGTTTACTTAGGCCTAACACGCTTTTACCGATAGTGAAAACATTTTCTAATAACTAATTGGTTACATAGAAAATAGGTCTAAATATAAAAACACTGTTTACCTAAAATAACATAAAAAATACTTGTAAAAAGGCCTTTACAAATAGCCTATATTTCGTAAAGTTACACACAAAGAAAGTAATCTAGGTCACAAGCCATACTTACACGTCAGTGTTCGATGCATTTAAATCAGTCTGCAAAGTATCATTTTCATCTTCCGAATGACCAGAATCATTAGTTGGAATCCAGAACTCATAGTCAGTTGAATATCAGGTTGAAAATCGGAATGGGAGTCCATTTTAGCGTAAAATTACCGAGTGTGTTGAAACGCGTTGTTGTCGAGAAGACAATATGGCGTCGATAGTTCGCCCTCAATTTCATGTATTTATTTTTAACGCAATTTTAATTAAAATTTCACTAAAACGTTATATTTTTTATCAAAACATGTTAAAATGCTATTTAATTATATAAAAAAGATGTTTGGTACAAAAAAAAATTATTTTAAAGTTCATTTTATATGTGTTTATTTCATGGTGCACCAGAGTACCATATCTTTGTTAGCCGTTGTTTGAGTGATAATAAACTGCCCACTTGTAGTAGAATGCTATTCTAACCAACTGATTTGATAAATGGAATGGAATTAACAGAAAGCTGAAATCAACCTGATTATTTTGTTCTACAGATAAGCATAACAGATGAACATAAGAAGTTGCCCGCTGGGCGGTATGACGTCAGAGTTTTTGATGAGGAAGGTTTTGCGCTTCTGAGAAAGGTATACTTATACTATCCATACTTTAATAAATTTGGTGTGTTTTTTTTTGTTTTTATGTTTACTTGTCAGTCTTATTAGGGCCTTGATTTACACAGTTGATTTTAAAAATAAAGAAAAGGTGTATAACTTTTGCCTTTATTGATGATTTAAATGTTGTTGTTTTTTTTCACAGGCTCAACGCAGTGGTGAGAGCTCAGACAGCATTAAGCCACTTTTTGTAGTGAACTTAAACCACCCAGTAAGTTTACTGAAATAAAATGTATACATATAGTGGGGATTTCCTATTTTTCTATAAAAGATTAATAAGCTAAAGTTTATTAGATCATTTCTCTTAACCTTGCGACACTTGATTTCTTTTAAAGGCTATTAGACCCACTTCCCGCCATTCTGTCAAGCTGAAACTTGGCACCCATTTCCTTTTCCCCCCTTCAAAAATATGTTGTTGTGTTTGTGTTTTTTCTATCATCACACTTCATGGTGAGAATTTTAAAATCCTTTTTGAAAGCATATATGAGAATATGACTATGACTGACATATTTGCCCCTATTTTGAAATCAACTACTAACTCTGTTAGTTTCTTTTTTTCTTTGTGGGTGGAAACGGCTGAAATTTTCAGAAGGCTAATGTATAACAAAAACGTATATAAATGATTCAGACAAAAAAACTGTCTGTTTTTATAGGTTGTTTAATTTAAAATGTAATGGAAAAAAAAAATTGCCAACGAAAGCAGATCTTTAATACTATGTTTATATTTTAATGTAAGTGTTAAAACTTGCAGTTTTTAATCTAGAATCATTCCTTTAAACCATTTATTTTCATTTAATATAAAGATTTTTTTTAAGGTATTGATAACTCTATCCGGCTGCTTATTTTTATATTAAAGAATCGGCCTTTGGTCTGTAGACCATATAAATATAAGACCAACATATTTTTGTATGATGACCTTGAAAGTAACTGTAATATGAATGTATTTTTCAGGGCATCTGGAGTGGTCCAATCGTACAGACAGAGTTTGTTGCCGCCATAGCTGCCATTGTCATCTGGTGGTTGGCCTACACAGCCAGAGGCAAACTTTTAGCTTAAGAAAACAAAACAAAATCAAGAAGTTTATGTTTCATTTTCACGTTTGTTGTTTTGTCTTTTTTAAACATCTTATACAAATGAATGTGAAATAATGCAGTCTGTTTGTTAATGAGGTGAATGCAAGTGAATGTCTGTGTATACAGTTGTTCTGTTGATCAGGTAATAAAATTTTGTCATTCTAAAACACACTGAGTTGTTTCCCTTATTTAGGTTTACATGCTTGTAACTAAAGACTATGATAAGATTAAGTTAGACTGCTTGTTCTATTTTTAGAGCTTAATTGTTGTGTTTTCTGTAGGCAGCCAATAATGCTGTTCTAAACTTGCCTTTAAGACTTCCGCTGTATACAACTTTTGATTTTAATTTTGGTCTGAGTTCTAATCTAATATATTACAGATGTTCCTTCTATAAATGCATTCTTCTACAATTCTACAAGAATAGTAATGAAATGACAAAATTTAAAAATGAAAACATTTTCTTTTACAAATACATTCTATACAAGTTTTAATTTACCTCTAGTATTTAGTATTCCTTTAAATTCTCTGACAACTGGGATAGCCATAATTTATATTTTGTCATTGACAAAATTCTAGCGAAATACTAAACCGGAAGTCCAAGTGTGATAGGAAATTCCTAAACAAAAGATTTTGAGTTGTCAAATAGCCAAAATATTAAAGCAAACATTCTATTATAGACTTATTATCTTATTTGCTTGTAAGAAGAGTGCTATAACTTATTATAACAAGTAAAGAGCTAGACTCTACTTGTTTTTGTTTCTAACTGAAATTCTCATTATATTTTCTTTAAATCTCCAAGTTTTAATGTTGAATCAATATTTAGATAGCCTATCTATGTGTTTTAAAGTTAACATTATTTGAGTGATGTCAACTCTTTATCCAATCTTGAACTGGATATAAGAAAAATAGTAAAATATCCTGATAAGAATAATTTTATCTATAGGGCCCGTGAAGCAGCATTCGCAAGTTTATGTGAGTCATGGCTTACTAGGAGATTATGTAGCCTAATAATACCCATCCAATGTCAGGTGTCCATCATAGCTGGGTAGACTCAGGGACATCTTCCAGACCTGGGAACAAATCCTAGCCTTCCCCAAGATTTGAACCCCCGGACCTTCAGTAAAACAGTCCAGCTTCTACTCCTTCGATTTTTAATAAAAACTGTATAGTATAGCATATTTTAATTCTTTGCTTCTATCGACACTTTAAAATCTTAGCCTCTGGAAATTTTTACACAATACAAGATAAAAAAAAAAGGAAAACTTAAATAAAAGTGTGAAATATTATTTCAATAGTGTTATCTATCCAATCCACAATTTAAGTTAAATTTGAACCCTAAAAGCTTCGTTCCAGTCCTTCTACTCTAAACTTTCAGGACCAACTCAGTGTTTATATTGGCATTGTATATAGAGTCTTCCGTATGTTATTCAGCGGATGATTTTAGTTCTTAAAGAATTTTTATTCAAATTAAGGGACAAACAAGACGTCTACAAGAGAGACGCCACATTGTCCATCGAGTGGAACAAAAAAAAATCACACAGCCGGAAATGTATTGATCTCCAACTCTTGGACTCTTCTTTTTTATTTGGGCTTTCCGTGAGATAAAGTAGCACTACGATGCTGTTAGAGTGCTCTCCCCCTTTTCTTCTTTCATGCGGTAATGTGGACTAATTCTCTCCCCTTTTTTTCACGTTCTTTTCTCCCCTTTTTTCTATACTTTTTTTTTTCTTCCGAACTGTTTGTTTGAATTGGAAAGGTCTATTTAAAAAATATAAAAGGAAAGTTAGTTTAATCAGTCGTAATTCTTCAAGAGGTTGGGCCACTGACGCTACGAGTGAGAGAAAAATCTATGAGATTTATTCTAAAGCGGAGTGTCTGCAGAGGATTTCGAGGGTTCTGCTCATGTTGTTAATCCTATAGTGAAAAGAATAACAGCCAAAAGAGGATTTCAAAATAGTTTTTTTTTTAAAGAAATTATAAGCCTCTGTTGGGTTGAGAGTGAAAACAAGATTTCGAATAGGAAGAATGAAAGGAAATCTCTGTTTATGATGTTTGAGTAAGGGGTCAATTATTTCGTTATGGAAGTAATAGGAGAGTGAAGGGTTTAGTAAAGTTAATCAAGCAATTAATCCAGTATGTGTTTTTGTTTTAAATTTATTCTGTATTATACGAGTTTATCTCAAGGAATGTGTTGTTGTTTTTAAAGTCCAATGAAAGTTGTGCTATAGCAGTTTATAGGCCTAGATCAATATTTGTAACAAACATCATATAGCCTAATACGTTTTGTTTTTCTTAAATTACATTGTTTAATTTTGCGTAGTGTTGACTGTTGTTTTTTAATAGGGGGCGTGGAGATTGGTGCTATTACGTAGAAGAGAGTTTGTTACTCTATCACAGATTCTTATAGGGATTAAAAAAAAATGCTAGAAGTGTGACGGCATAGGCAACATAGTGGATGAATCAAACCAGTAGGCCTAGTGGGAGCAAAGAACAACGAAAGTGTATTTTGTTTTAAAGTGGATAAGCATAGATGTAATTCTAAACATTCTATTGTCTTCCGCTTTCTGTAATTGAGGTTTCTCTCCTTCACATGAATGGCTGCCTTTCCAGGAAGTACCATTCCACTCATGGAGACTATTTTAGTATTTTTCTTTGGCCAGATCACCTTTTCCAACTTTGCACAACACTAAAAAAAAAACACACTCTTTTTTCGTGTGTCCAACTACAATTCAGGGAACTCCAAGTATTTAAGCCCACTGTTTAAGTTTTAATTGTGTAAATCTAGGCACCTATCAGATAAAATGTTTTTACATCTTCGAATTCATGTTAGTTGCGTCTTAAACAGAGATTTCGCATTCTGTGTGTTCCTTTTCCTGTATCGCGCCTGCGGAAAAGTCTATGCACGTATTTATATGTTCTATAGTTTACAACCCCTTACTTCTCCTGAAACCCCGCGAAGGCAATGCGTATGACCTATGTAACGGTAAACAATGTGCGGTTAAATCGTTAAGATTCGTGAAAAAAAAAACAGCAACAACAACAACAAACAACAACAAGAAGAACAACGATTACATTCTTAGAAGATGGCATCGTTACCATATTCCTGATTCCATATAATTTTTCGAACATATTTTTTTTGTACACTATTACGCCCCCTTTCCCCCATTCACTTTTTTTATCGGCCCAAAAAAAAAAAGGAACAGCAGACTATCGATTATGATACTGATAGCCAATTATCCCAAGTACGTAACACCAGATTGCTTTGACCAATGATTTTTGAGTTGATCTTTGTGAGTGTGCCTCGTTTTTCGGTGGAAAAAATATTACTCTTAAAAAATAATAATATAACCTAGCGAGTTGACCTTTGTCGACTTTATTATTGTTTGCTGAAGAGTTTCTGGCCCGAAATAGTTTCATAAGAAAAAAAAAATTCATATTATTTTTTTTTTATCGTGATTTTTTTTTTTATGTTGTTGCCTTCTTTTTCATAAATAATTTAACCTTTGCCCAATTTTGTTTTCGAACATTCAACCTTTGACCTTGAATACATTCAGAGCAAACACCAGTCTGGAGAGCGTCTCCAATCAAAATGGCAAAAGAGAAACAAAAATCTGGGTGCCAGGCAATCAGCAGGTGCTTATTAGAGAGGGTTGCCCCCCACCTTCTCCTCCTCCTCCACCCCCACCACCTATGGGGGAAGGTCGAGGGTATACTTCTCTTTATAGAGTTCATAACTAGGTGATAGAGGAAAAAAAAGTCAGAGAATAATCTACGCAACCAATATAGTACTTAGGTTCATTGAAGTGGGTAGACGGGTTGAGAATGGTGGGGAGAGGGTGGTTGATAAGGATGTGGCGTGAGGGGGAGGGCTGGAAAGATGGGGAAGGGAGCCGAGGTCGATGCGAGCAGTTAATAAAGCCATACACCGCCTGATTGAAGTGTGAGGCGGGCGTGTACAGAGCTGTCCAGCGCCCCTAACAGACGGACCTCTGCATATTATTAAATGAAGAGACGTCCAGCTAATAACCTTACGGTGCTTTTGACTTGCTCGTGGATATTTTTTATCTTTTTATTATTCAGTAATATCTTCAGCGTATATATGAGTTCATATTGGCTCTCTAACCTCCCCCCCCCCCCCCCCCCCCAAAAAAAAAACCTCCTCCCAAAATGTTTGAATTTATTTATTTATTGTTGTTGTTTTTTTGCTATACAAGCCTGAAAAAAAATATCTTGATCAGCTCACTCTTATGGAAACGATTTGTTTATATAGGCACAGGAAAAAAATTCTGCAGACGCCCATGCCTGCACATGTTATACATAGATTTAATATGCATTTATAAAGTCTTTTTTAGCATTATCATTGAAACGTTATAAATCACTCAATATTCACATGATTAATAATATTTCCCACAAGTAAAATTTAGTCCTATTTAACTTATCTTATATATTACAGACGCTCCTTCTATAAAGAAGATTATTGCGTCCTACGCTGTTCCCGTAGTCAGAGTCTCGTCTTGCATTTTTATTAGTGTATAAATTAATGATGTTAAGTTACTGGTTTTCTGGTCTGCCCAGGTTACCCATTCCATGCCCGGATGCCATGCGGTAAGAAAGAGTACTTGTAGGCAATTGTTCTTGCAACAAGGGACAAGGAAAGTATTTTTGTCTTTATGTTTTTCTGAGCTTTGCAACAGGATTACCGTGTTGTATTTCTAATCCAGAGTTTAATGCCTTATGTATTATTACTACTTTACTCTTTGTTCTTCTATCCTCTAGTGTTTCTATGTTTTGTGTTTTAACAATATGTGTTAGTCTTGGTTTTATAACCTACGTAGACAATTATGGTAAAATATATTAGGCCTAATACTGCACTTGTGATAAATAATGTTAGTAACTTGTCTGCCTTAAGAGCACTTAATCACACACATGCACCAGTTTCAATATTGGAAGGTTATTATGTTAAAAAAAAATCATAATATAAACAATAAACGAGCTTAAAGACAAAAGCTGAGAACCAAAGGGTGCTGGGGAGCAGTGCAATGTATCAAGCACATTGTTCACACTGTATGAATTAGTGCAATGTATCAAGCACATTGTTCACACTGTATGAATTAGTGCAATGTATCAACCACATTGTTCACGCTGTAAGAATTAGTGCAATGTATCAACCACATTGTTCACACTGTAAGAATTAGTGCAATGTATCAACCACATTGTTCACACTGTAAGAATTAGTGCAATGTATCAACCACATTGTTCGCACTGTAAGAATTAGTGCAATGTATCAACCACATTGTTCACGCTGTAAGAATTATTGCAATGTATCAACCACATTGTTCACGCTGTAAGAATTAGTGCATGTATCAACCACATTGTTCACACTGTAAGAATCAGTGCAATGTATCAACCACATTGTTCACACTGTAAGAATCAGTGCAATGTATCAACCACATTGTTCACACTGTAAGAATCAGTGCAATGTATCAACCACATTGTTCACACTGTAAGAATTAGTGTTGATAGTAAAATGTAAAACATTTACCGAAATGAAAAAAACTAGACAATAAAATTCTATTTAAAAGGTGCACTTATTCTAGTTATAACAGGATGCTTCTTTAAATGTTTATGGAAGAGATCAATGAATGAAAAACACGGTTTCTGTCTTTCTTGGTCTTAGGACCTCATGCAATACAAAATACATAAAATACAATTTTATACAATCGAAAATAATAAACATCACGAAACCACATGAATAGTAATACAACATCATAAAATCATATCGAATTCCATGACATTTCATAAAACACCATACACTCGATAAAAACTTTATAGAAAGTGGTACAGTTTTATAATTAAAAAAATGACGGAGTTTTATTTAATCTAAGAAATACATATAGAAATGTGAAAAACATGTTTTATGCGTCTTAATAACAATGCAACTTTCACCCTGGAAGTACAATCACACAATCAAAACAGAAGAAAAAGTAAATCTCAAATGAAAAAGAAATAAGTTAAAAATAAACGACAGATCAATAGCGCTAATTAGGAGACGGTATAAAAAAAAAGGTACCGCTGGAATGTTAGAATTTGAAACTAATCAATAGGAAGAAGAAGAAGAAAAGTAAAACCTGTAACAAGAAGACGCGTTGTGGCAAAAGTCAAAAGGTCTTCTTCCGTGACAATATTAATGAGATTAACTATTGAGCCACTGAAATAAAAGGAATGAAGAACAGGTTGATATTTCGTTCATTGCAAATACTGTTCAACTGTAGGTCTATTATGTATGAAAGTCGTATGAGATCATGAATATTAACCCTTACAGTCCCGGGCGCGTATATAGCGGTACTGAAGGCAGCATAGATAGAAGTAGGTCGGTACGGGAAGGGTTAAATAAAGAATATTGTTTTATGGCATAGATGTATTTTTTTATTGTTGCCTAATCAGGAAAACTAAGAATGTATAGGCTTAAGATCCAATAAGTTCATATAAATTGTCACGGTGTTTTTCTTTATGTTACCTTGGTCTGATCGATTAGCTAGATTTTAATTTATAATATATATTTCTTAAGTTTTTAATACTCAGGGGTCATCCATCAAAGACGTCAATCTCAATTTCGAACTTTTTTTTTTGTTTACCCTCACCAGCTGTGTCACAATTCGTCACAAATATAAAAAAAAAAAAGAAAATGGCCCTCTCTCGTCGACATCACACTCCAGCCTTTTAATGCACAATACAATGTGTGACAAATATATTAAGATTATGATATCTGTTTATATAGAGCGCAGACTTTTAAACGCATTAAGCACAATGCATTATAAGAACAATGAAATAATCATTATCTTATTTAACATGTCACAGACGCTATAAAGAAGACTACGATTATTCGTGGTTTGAGTCTAGTCTTGCATTTTGATTAGTGTTAAATTTTTTTAAATTATGT
The DNA here is from genome assembly GCA_949126835.1 of Anisus vortex. Lineage (NCBI taxonomy): Eukaryota > Metazoa > Mollusca > Gastropoda > Planorbidae > Anisus > Anisus vortex. The sequence goes on from OX421496.1 coordinate 35,228,256, forward strand.
TAACCCTTACAGTCCCGGGCGCGTATATAGCTGAACTGAAGGCAGCATAGATAGAAGTAGGTCGGTACAGGAAGGGTTAACTTACTAGTTTTCCTTGTTTGTTTAGGTAGCCCATTCCATGCTCGGATGCCACTCGGGAATAAAGAGTACTTATCTGCATTTGTTCTTGTACATGGGATAAAAATTTGTTTTGACCCTATGTTTACCTTAGCATTGTAAAAGAATGCTATCGTGTCTTATATCTAAGTTAGTGTTTAATGCACTATGTATTATTAGCCTACTACTTTACTCTTTGCCATTCTCTTCTCTAGTATATCTTGGTTTAGTGATTCAACTATTGGTGTTACTCTTTAACCATTGATGTATCCAGCTTCCAAAGACTTATTTAGATGCCATATTCACTCCTCCATCTCTTACATTTCTCTCTAGAATCTAGATATCATATCAAGTGTCCAAGAAACTAAATTTGCTTTACTCTGTCTCTAACCGGTAACGCAATCTTTCTTCTCGGAAATTGGATTAGCAAAAGCCTGGGGTTGCAATCAAGTATTTTAGTGTTGAGGTTTGTTTTGTTTTCTAGAGAGCTAAGTGATTAAGGTTTTTTTCTTTGCCCTCTGACAGTAACTGTTGCTTTTAAATAATACAATGAAAAAATAAAAACGAAAAAAATAAATAAAACGGAAGTGGACTCTTGACCTAGATTTACGAATAGGAATGGCCGCGAAGAAGCCACGTTTCGTGAGTTCCGTCAAGGCCAGATAACTTTATTAGAAAACTTGCTTGGCGTTCCGATGTTACATAAAAAGGAGAGAGGGAAGTGGGGAATAAGCAACGCCATTGGCCCAGTGGAGTTTCCCGGTTAAATGAGGCCAATTTATGGCATGTATCGATAAAGAGTAATAGGAATAAAAAAAAAATACTTTTCGCTTTATTATTTCAAATCTTAAACAAATAAAAATGTATAAAATGTTTGGAAATGCATCGGCTATTAATCAAGTCTTTGTTTTTGTTTTACATTTTTTTTTAAATAGTTGGGCTTTTAAATTTAAATTGGAAGAAAGCTTTTTCTTTTAAAAGGGGCGTGCAATATTTTACTAGAAGTGTGTAGTCAAGCCGTTATAAAAAATACAATCTGTTAGATTTAGAAAAGAAGAATTCAAATGTTGTTGTTTAGTTTTAGGACTAAGTCTTATATATATATTATTATAAATTATCATACAGCTTTTTTGTGTGTTAATATTTTGGCAGTGGTCTCTTGAGATTGATTATAAGTCTGTCGGCCATTTTTTTTTACTTTTTTTTTTTCGTATATACCAGACAATGGAACAAATGTTTGGATTGATGACTCAAATTTACTTAGACAAAAAAAAAACCCTGTAATAATCAAACCTTAATGTATACTTTATTATCGTTTTAAAAAAAAACAACTGAAAAGGAAACATATTGTAAAAATTACCTAAACAAGAGGCTTACAAAAATCAATATTAATGTGAATCGTTTGCCTGGTGTGTTGCTAGTAGTTTGTCTTTATTTACATTCAATTTTAGTTGCGAAAGCCTTAGATCTCCACGCTTCACTATTTGCATCTTGTTTTTGTTTTTTGACAAGAAAATGGTACTTGCATAAAATCCACTTTCCACAAACGAGGGTGAAAAGAATGCAATACAAAATTGTTGCCAAACCTCATAGACCTAGAGAGGATGATTGATTGTCTCCAAAAGAATCGCATTTGCTTTTCAAAAACTTGACCACCGAATCGGAGTCTCATTGATTATATTTAAACACTCATCTTTTGCTAGCCAACGCACCTCTGTGTGCAGTAGCCATCGCTTGTAGTCCTCGTCAATGAAAAATGAACAAGATTTATTTACATAAGTACAATAAAGGCATAGTCAAAGACATAACAAGAAAATTATAACATTGGCAAAAAATATATAATTATATCGAAACAATAATAGTAATATAGATATTAATAATTATAAGTTTATTTAAAATATCAATGCAAAGCTGTCTAAAATAAATCATTGAATGCATTATTATTTGTTAACTGAAGTAATATTGTAGTGAGTGCTAGAGACAAAAACCAAGACTTTTAGGTGGCAGGGGGGGGGGTCTATAAGCTGCGTGAAGTAAAATCTAAGAAGGGTGTTAAAAGACTTTTAGTAACTAAAAATAAGAATTTGAATGGGCATTTCTATAGCGCTTCTATCCATGCTATTAAATTAGCATGCTCAGTGCGCTCTTGGTGTGATTTGCAGTGGCATATGTATTAGCCAAAGAGAAAGGTCTTCAAGTTCTTTTTAAAAGTTTATCTTGTCCCAGATTCTCTCAGTGTCTGAGATAGACTGTTCCATAAAGAAGGCGCCACTGATTCAAATGAGCGCACTCCCAGGTAGCCTACTTCTTTCTGTGTCCATCCAAACTAGGAGTTTTGAGGAGTGACTGTGTTGAAGATCGCAGTTCCCTAGATGGTTTATGCCTTGAGATAAGCTCTCGAAGATAAGAAGGAGCAATGCCCTTTATGCATCCGTATGTAATGGACATAATTTTGTGCTCTATTCGCTTCATCACCGGGAGCCAGTGGAGATCTGTTAGTGTTGGGGAGATATGATCTTGCCTCCTCACCCCCGAAAAAATGCGTGCCGCGGTGTTCTGCACTCTCTGTAATCTCTGCAGCTGTTTCTGGGGCAAACCCCACAGGCAACTATTGCAGTAATCCAATCTTGACTGGATAAGAGAGACTGCTACGGTAATGGCCTTCCTTCTATTGAGTTGAGGTCGCAGCTGACCCAGGGCACGTAGATGAGACGAACAAGCCTTAACCACAGCACAGATATGTGGAACCATTGATAATTTATTATCAATAAAAAGGCCAAGGTCTCTAACCGTGTTGGACAACGTTATCTCGGAAGCCCCAACCTTAATCGTAGTAATAGAGATTTTCCGAAGACTGACATCAGAACCACAGATAATTGCCTCTGTCTTGTCATCATTTATTTTAAGGCGGTTTGCAGCCATCCATGCCTTAACTGTTTGACAGCACTCCTCCACATCACCAACAGCAGCAGCGCAGACAGATGAATCAGGACGAAAACTCCTGTAAAGCACCGTGTCGTGTCGTCTGCAAAACATTTACGAGATACGCGATGGCTCTCGATAAGTTTGCCAAGCTGACTTGTGTACACGGAGAATAGGACGGGCCCTAAAACTGAACCCTACGGTACCCCACAGATAAGGGGAGTTCTTTGTGAAGAGGCCAGATTGACTATAACTCGCTGACTCCTGTTGAATAAAGTAGGAACTGAACCAGCGAAGAGCAGTCTCAGTGATGCCAACCTCATACTGAAGTCTTGACAGGAGTATTCCATGGTCAATGACATCAAATGCAGCGCTAAGATCTAGTAGGACTATGAGTGGAACTAAAGGTTGTCACACAATACAAACACAATACACACAATACAATCTGGAACAGACTACTTTTTTTAAAACATCAACATCAATCCACTATCGCCATACCGTCGCCGCTTGGGGAATTTCTTTTATACTAAAAAGTCTTCTAGTACAAGTTAGTAGTCTAATATGTTTATATATTTTTTTTTTATTTTTTTTTCGAAATGGGCAATTAATCTATTTTTTAACTCAATTTAACGCAAGCTAAAAAAAAAGAGCTAAGTTGTCTGGTAGCGTGGACTCATGCAGTTGTAAAGAAAATTGTGATGTCTTTAGGTAATCTCACAATGTACTCTAAATCAGGGGTCGGCAATCAAGGGACGCGTGTCAAACTTGGCACGCAGAGCATTTTTCAATGGCACGCTAGAGACCTCCAAAAGATGTTTTTTATTGATGAAAACAAAAAAAACATTTTCCGGTTCTAGATAAGGAAAACTGACAGTTCAGGCCGATGTTTCAGACACATTTCAGTGAGTTGAGCTTGCATTTACAAGGAACTCTGGAATGGATTTGCATTGAAACTAGACATATCTTGCCGTGAAATCAATTTCAAAACATTTAAATACTCGTACATCCCAATGTTAAACAATATATTCAGAGCTTTTAGGCCTACAAGCCTATGTAGCGGCCCAGGGCAAAAGTTTCAGCGCCGCCCCCTTGCATACTGTAACTGCTTGTTCAGTGCTATATTTGCTATATTTAGACTACAATTGCCGCAACTCTGGAAGTGTCGCACCCGGGCATATGCCACCTCTGCCCCCCCCCCCCCCATGTAAGGCCACGGAATATATTAAGATAGATAGTTGGGCTTTTTCAGAAGTACATCGAAGCACTCAAAGCGGAGTTTTCTAATCAAAGGCAAAACTTTCAAATTGATGAGCTTATTTTGTTATTTACCACATTAAGCATAACTGGTTTGATATTACTACAACTTTTTTAGATGTAGATCTTTTTTTTAAACGGAGGAATATTGGCGATTTTAAAATGGAAAAAGTTGAATTTTAAACATTTGAAAAATGGGCATCCAAATGTGCCCATTGGCGGAAAAAAAATCTGATTCGAAAATTCATCTGCTATACTCATCTAATTATGCATTCACTCTTTTACTTTCAGCTTTTGGTTCAACTTAAACCTGTGAACAGAATTTATCGCACATCAAAGCTGTTTTATAAAGACAAAGAGGTCACCTACACTTGACCGCTCATTAAGTGATACAGTCTAATTACATTTAATAGAGTTTTTATGCTCATCTTCTTTAATTATACATAAATATATTTAATTTAAAACAAATTTATTTGTATTATTAATTGAGAAATAAAAGATACTAGACTTATTTAATAGCACTATATTATGTAACTTCTGCAATTATTATAGACCAAGTGAACAGCTTTTTCTTGAAGGGACGAGATTTGTAAAAGTCTCATACGGAAGTGACGTGTTAGAAGGACAATAAATAAACAAGACACGACCCACAAAAGCTATATTTAACCATTTTGTTAAAAAATAAGACCGGAAAAAGATTAAAAACACGTGGAAATAGATTCAAAACACGTGAAAATATTCATTTTTCCTAGTCGGAATTCCTTCTCTGACGTCACTACCCTTTGTTGCCATATCAAATGGCTACGAGATTTGGATTTTTCCTACGCACATTTAAGTGCTAATATTGAACTAATTACTGGAAAGTTATGTTTAATATTTTGTATAAATGATTTTATTAGCATTTGGGTACTGAATACACTATTTACTATCCAAATAAACGTTTATATCGATTTTGATAAAAAGCTGTTAACTTGGTCTTTAATGTTTAAAATATAAACTCCTTAAATGGACAAACAATTAATGCAGGAAATATTTATTTACAACTGTTTAACGTAAATTATTTTCATCCTCTAAAAATAAAATCTTGTTATAAATACCATAATGTTGAATTTATATAAAGAAGTAATAATTTGTCAGTAATATTTGTTATATTACAAAACATAAATTGTTTGGCATTTGACATAACTATTGAATAAATGTGGAAACATTATTTTATTAATTAAAGGGAGATAAGGAACCCGTTTCAGTTTGGCTAATAGAGCGTTCTCAGTGGGCGTGGTTTAGGTTTTTACTCTATTTTTAGTGACGTATTTGTGTAAATATAAGAACCCACTTGAGGTACAAATGTAACGTGGTGAAAGTGAAGTTGTTCTTTATCGTGCAAAATTCACATCTGAATATTGGCTATCCTACTCAAAAATAAGGAGGTAAATAGTAGTACTGTATATTAATTGATTAATGTGATTAGGCTAGGGCCGGCTAGACCTATTTACACTTTCAATTTCACTTTATAGGCCTACACTTTTAATGTTTCGTAGGCTAGGCTGCGATGACAAGTGATAGTGTTGGTGAATAGGCTATCTATTCAAGTCACTAATAAGCTCACATCGTCTATGATATATGTCTATGATAATAAAAAAATAGCCTATTTTATTTAACATACATAATACTGCTTAAATCTTAATAAGACTTAAAACACAACACATCATTTAAAAAAAGCTCGAGCTTATATGAAACTTTATTAATACAGCGGCCATTATTACTTGTACACCATTACAGAAAGTAAACACAAATCACGTGCTTTTTGTCACGTGATTGCAAACGCCCTATATTTCTAATATTTCTAATATTTTTTTTTTTACTCTTTTATAAAAAAAACAAAACCTTAATGGCTTATAATTTATAATTTTGAAATGATCAAACTGTACAAAGTATTGGAAAATTATATAAATATTATATGACTAAAGAATTTATATGTATATATTCAAACATTACATTAACTACCCAGTCTGTATGATCACTATGTATTTATTCCGCTTAACTCTACCACTACATCGCAATTAAAACTTCCTAAACTCTAAACACTTTGAATTACATTTTCTTCATCTTAAAATATATGAGATTGTACATGTAAAATCTTGAATAAACATATTTGAAAAAAAAAAAAAAAAAAATAGACAATCTCAGCTTGAGAACAAAATATTATAATCATTAGTAGAATTAACTTCAGTTACTAGATCCTCTTTTTAACAACCAAACTATCGTGCTTATAAAATTAATTACCATTAATGTAAAGTTTGGTATTAACATTTTGTTTTGGGTATAAATGCAAATAAAAAGGATTAAAATTAAAAAAAAAGAATTACATCTGAGGTCATTAATATTAGCAGATGTCAGGCGACAGTGACAGGGATCGGTCGACGGCAGGGATAGAACCCGCGACGTGTCGGTTGACCGTCCGGTGAACTAACCACAGGACCGGCCGGCCCCACTGACCATAAATATTTAATACTGACCCCTACTTCTCCGAAAACTCATTGCGATTCCTATTTCTTATTAGTATAATAATATGTAGGCCTACTCAGTGGGATATCAGAAATTTAGCAGCACTTGCTTTTACATCACACTTCATTCAAAAACTAATCGATTTAAATAGCTGAGGTGTTCAAATTATATCAGGTACATTTGTACCGCCCACTTGCCCTTCACCGCCCCCCCCCCAATCGCCCCCTGACACGTAACCCCCCACCCCCTTAAATCTTCTCACCGCCCACCGGGGGACAATAACACCCCCGTTGAGAACCTATGCTATAGATGATGTTTTTTTGTTAGCCAAGAACAGCTACTTTTTAAAAATAGCTAAATTACACTTACCGCGAATAACACTTAGAATATTAATTATCGCATACTCACTTTTGATGTTAAAAACGGATTTCTTATAACCACATGTATAATCTTGTAGCTTTTGTATATTTCTAAAAAAAAAAACAACAACAGAATTCGCCGTCGAGGTTGAAATAAATTGTCAAACAATAGCGAAAGCATTTTTTGAATTGCCGGAAGTAAACCGCAAGTTTATCTACACAATAAGCCCTGAACTATTGAAAAGGTCAGGCACCATTAAGACTTGTGAATAAATGCTTAAATGTTTTTAATTTTAATAGAAGGAAGTACACGTTTCCGAACAGACAAGCAAAAAAACAAACCAGGAATATCGACGTCACCGAATCACAATAACTCTTTAGTTGGCTATTATTGAAATATATATTCTTTAGCCCAAAATCCAAGCAGATATTTCATTTAGCAGGCAAAGCTATAGGTCTATAAATATTATACCAAATAGATAGATCTATAGATACATAGATAGATAGATAGATAGATAGATAGATAGATGGATAGATAGGCCTAGGTAGATAGATAGTTAGATTTGCCCACACTGCGATGGTCAACAGGAACAGGGTTGCATACACTGTTTCAAGACAACACTCAAGTTTATAACAAAAAATCTGCTATTATGAAGTAGTTTCAGGAACCTTTTTATATTGTAATTTTCTTGTGGAGTCTTTACGTGACAACTATTACACCACCAAGACGCCAACAACTGTCCGAACGTGACAACTATTACACCACCAAGACTCCAACAACTGTCTGAACGTGACAACTATTACACCACCAAGACGCCAACAACTGTCTGAACGTGACAACTATTACACCACCAAGACGCCAACAACTGTCCGAACGTGACAACTATTACACCACCAAGACTCCAACAACTGTCTGAACGTGACAACTATTACACCACCAAGACGCCAACAACTGTCCGAACGTGACAACTATTACACCACCAAGACTCCAACAACTGTCTGAACGTGACAACAATTACACCACCAAGACTCCAACAACTGTCCGAACGTGACAACAATTACACCACCAAGACTCCAACAACTGTCCGAACGTGACAACTATTACACCACCAAGACGCCAACAACTGTCCGAACGTGACAACTATTACACCACCAAGACTCCAACAACTGTCTGAACGTGACAACTATTACACCACCAAGACTCCAACAACTGTCTGAACGTGACAACTATTACACCACCAAGACTCCAACAACTGTCCGAACTGAAACGGAAGACGGGGAAATGGGAAAGTTGGTCAGTGTGAAATCAAGTTGACAGTGTAGGCCTACTGAAGAAAAAAAACAAAGCCAATTTGACTAAGGTCAGGTCCAGAGTTATTCAGTGTTTATTGATGTTTTTTTGTGTTTTTTTTATTGTTGTTAGTTTTGGGTATTATAATGCTTCCAAATAGACCAGGCCTACTATTTTCGAGACAGTTTTTTTGTGAGAAAAATCAACATGTTTCTACCGAGTCTCTTGTTGGTCTCGTTTGTTTGTTTTCATGTTTCTACTCTCGAATAATAGGTGCATTATGTTTTGGCCACGACCACGAGCATAATATAATCCTATAGAAGGTGACACTCCAGAGAATACTTTAAAAAAATGTTAGATAAAGAAGTAAAATGTCAATATTTTGCATCTAAAATTGACTCAGGATTATCATATTTCAATAATAACAACATATTGTTAGGCCCACTACACCCTATTATAATTAGCTAACGAAAAACGCCACATAAAAGTTAAAGCAGATTATATTGCATACTCGTGACAACATTCTTTACACAACCGACTGTTTTAGTTAATTTGTGTTCAATATTTAACTATCGGCCTAAACGGACCAATATAAGGTCGATATAGAGGCATCAACGGGGGAACATTCTTACTTTTTCCGAATCCAGTGAGGTCAGAAAGACACGAGAAAGGCTTTCGCCTACTTAGCCTACTAAAAATGTTAACAAGCGAATGCATTTAAAAAAAACACTCTTAGTCTAAGACTAAGAGATAAGAAGATTTCTTTTTAACAAGAACTAAGCACAAGTGTCTATATTGAATAGATCTACACTAAGTTTATTGATTATGTCGTCTGACTAATGACCTTATGCTATGTTTTGATTGCTAGACTAGGGAAATTATGTAAGACTAAAAAGCACTAGCGTTCTACTTTTCTATTCTCAAATTGACCATAGAAAATCACAGAATCAAAAACGCAGCCTTGTGAATACATCAGGAATACCTAAGCGGATACACAATGTGATAATGGTGTATGAGTCCCTGTAGCGCAGGGGATAGCGCGCTGGACTTCTAATCCAGAGGTCGCGGGTTCGAATCCCGCCAGGGATGACTCTCTTTTTTTTTCTTTATAGGTTCTTTTTTATTTTATGTATATTTGTGTGGGTCAGGGTAGCAGAAAATGAGGAATTCGGCGTTCACCGACATGAAAATTGTAAAATGACCGCTACTTTGTAAGCACATCTCCCGGAATAAGTCCATGACATTTGACTTATAACTAGCCTATACTGGTATTATACAAGTAGCAAGTCTTCAATTGGCAAGCGTATTTGATACAATCGTTCAATGAAAAATGCTATCCCTCCTACGTCCACTGCTACAAAAATATAGAAAAAACCATATTCGTAGCCATAAAATTTTACAAATTTAAATATCCCCTGAAAAGAAACAAGAATAGGCTAACCCATAAAAACTAAATTTTCATTTTACTCCCTATCTTTGCAAACTAAGTTTACCATCATGTAATTAAATAATTGATTGACTAGTGGAAATGAATCATGTACAGAAAATTATCTGAGTCTCAAATCTCAAAAATATCTCCATACTCCGTATGAATGGTTCTAAAAATAATCTCAGCGCATCATTATTTTTTGTCTAGCTCTGCGCCGAAAAACTATAAAAAGTTGCACAGGCATTTTTAACGTGAAACCAACATTTTTCTTATACTTACCTTTCAAGAAATTAATATTGTCATAAGTATAGTATAATTAAGTTGTTTTAACTGAAAATTTTATAGAATGAATGTATTGTTAGTCGTCGCAAGTCTGCTGTCCAAATTTCAGCTCGATTGGACCACGGAAAGTGGTCGAAAAATCGATGCAAAGTTTCGCTATCAAGCAAGCAAGATGACAGACAGAAAATACAAGTTAATAGAAAGGGAGTAAAAACTTATAATTTCTACCACATCAAAAATTAAGAAGAAAAGTATTAAGCTTTCATTAGTATGCTACTTTAAAAAAAAAGAAGGTTTAAAATAAGTATAAGAAATTAAAACCAAGTTTTCTCTTGTAAAGCAATTCTTAAACCCACATTTTTTCTTGTAGAGAAAAACTTAAATCCATGTTTTTTTTGTTGTATAGAAAACATTAAACCCAAGTTTTTTCTTGTATAGAAAAACTTTGGCTCCCTTGAGACGTCACGTCCTGTTTTTTTTCCTTCTGTCTCCTTCTTTCTGATTTCATTTGAAGAAGTAAGAAAATTAAACTATTAAAAAAAAAACAACAACAATGTTAAATTTAAATTTCCATTTCTCAAACGATAAATTTCAAACATGTACAAACAGCAAAGAAAATGAAAACTTTAAAAAGAAAACAATTTTCTCATTGCATGTAGCCACATTCGAAAGTAAAAATAAAGCAGAAAAAAAAACAACAACAAAATAATTTGAATGTGTTTATGTGTTTGCACATTTAATTAATTCACAGACCGTTTAATTACTTTTTTTTTAAAAATAATTTTTAAATTTTGAGTTAAGGAGATGATTTACTTATGATTTATTTAAAGTTTTTATTAATGCCGCCATTTTTTCTTCTAATTTACCCAAATGCTATACTTAATCTTTTATACCCCCCCTCCTCCCAAAAACAACAACAACAACGTCCCCTCCCGAACAAACAAGCTTTAAAAACGTATTATGTTGTTACGTTATTAGTTTGTTTGGGATAGGTCTAATCCGTTATAGAAAAAAAAAAACTACTGCCATACAACAGATCATCGGAAGTTTAATATATAACTTTGAACAGACTCTGAAATACTGATCCCTTATTCCGTTACTCTCTGTAATAGATTAGGCCTATACAGGCAAGCAAGATGGCACTGACACTTTAGAAAATGTTGCGGAAATCCCGTTTAATTTTCGGATCAAGCCCATAGCCGTGGACTAGAGTGCCCTGAGCATGCTAAATGTGATAGCATAGAGCAGAGGTCAGCAACCTACGGCACGCGTGCCAGACGCTAAAGAGTCAGAAAACGGCAATTCAAGTCTTCTTATCTAGAAATTGATTGGTGGCACAGGATGATTTGAAGGATGTTGGCACGCTGAAGGCACTCCTATTTTGAGTCGCACTAAGCTTATACAAATGAAGATCATCATTTTAATTATAGTCTATTGTTTGCATGTGGTGTGTGTGTGACTGAAGTGTTACGTCACCTGACTTCAAACTTCGATACCAAGCCACAGAGTCATAAATGTTGTAGGCCTACTGCCGATTAAAATTTGTCAGTGAAAGATCACGAATATTGAATTCTTATAAATGTTTAGAAACAAACAGTGCTTAAGTGTTGAGAAAAAAAGTAGTGTTATCATTCTAGATACTTGGGTCCATGAACCTATTGAAGTCGTTCTCACTAGAATTAATAGCACGGCAAAAAAAAAACGCAATTGTGTGGCCAGAACAATGCCCATCTGCATGTCTGTTTTTTTCTCCCTTTATATTAACTCATACTGTCTGTCTGGTTGATTGCTTGCTTAACTTTGCATACATTTTTCGACCACTTCCCGTTGTCCAATCGAGCTGATACTTGGGCAGCTGACTTGTGGCGACTAACAATACATTGTATTAAATTTTCAGTTTAAAAAACTTAATTATACTATAGTTCTTAGAGTTACTATAGTTAAATTTAACAAACACTTCATAGATAAATGCATAGACTATAATACACATGGACCGCTTGCTTTAGTATTGACAAGTCTTAATTAGGCGTAACCTTTTGAACTGGTGCGATCGTGAACTTCCGGTTCTATTTTTAAATGTTTAATTATTTTAAGGCATTTCCGTAAACAAAAAAGCATGCTTTTGCTGGTTATTGACAGTTGATTTCAACCTCGACGGCTAGTTCTAGTCTTTTAGAATTATACAAAGGATACAATATTAGTTATGAGGAATCCGTTTTTAACATCAAAAGTGAGTAGGCGATAATTAATATTCAAGTGTTAGTCGCGTGTAGCTTGTTTATAAAATAAATTAGTCAAGAGTTGCGTTTTCTTGGTTATTGAAAAACAAAATTCGTATTCATAAATACGAATAACAAAAATTCTTTTGCATTAAGCAATAAGTTTAATATTATAAAAAGGTGAAATTACACTTCTGAGTTTCACAATACATCGTTTTCTTTTGTAAACATCTTTTGGAAATGAAAGAAACTTTAATCCCCAACAAATGTTCGTACAACCAGTAACCTAGCACACAGACATGTTTCGAATAAAATGATCGAATTCGACCGGAAATGTTTTTTCTTGTGAACTTTGATGCATGCATACACGTTAAGACTTGTCAATTTCTGCTATATGATGACTCGAAAGACTGCTTTTCGGATTTCCCGATTCGTATAATATTTTGCACTTCCGTTTTATTGAATCGCTTTGATTGTCTCAATGAAAAATTAAAATCGAAAGTTCTATTCAGCGTAAACATTTAAGAAACAAGGAGGAGCGTAGAAGTAATTTAATACAGCCTTATTGGTTGCGCACGGAAAAAAAATACATATAAGCTCTAAAAATAGAACAAGCGGTCCACCTTATTATAATAATAATAATAATATGGCATCCTTCCATCCTCAATGGACGATGGCGCAGTCTCCTTTCTCTCTGCCTCTCGCCTTTCTCCTGGCTCGTTTCTCTTCGCTTCTTTCTGTGATCTTCTGCAGCTTGAGTGCCCTCGCGCACCTTGGACCGCCAGGAGGTGCGTTCCTCAGCATGGCTCTCCCACATGTTGGGCTCAATGCGTGCCAGTAATAAGTCCCTCCTGCCGACGCCCCTGAACCGCAGGCAAGGGCGTCCCCTCTTTCTTGTACCGGCTGCCAGCTCTCCATACAGTAGGGCTCTTGGGATGCGCTCCGCACCCATCCTGTGGACATGGCCTATCCATCGCAGGCGCCTCCCACTCAGGATTGAGTTTATGCTCAGCATATGGCTTCTCCTGAGCACCTCCACATTTGTGACTCTTTCCTGCCATTCGATGTGGAGTATCCTGCGCAGGCATCGCAGGTGAAAGCTATTGAGCTGCTTAACCCGCTTAGCGTATGTAGCCCAGGTCTCGCCCCCACAGAGAAGCGCGCCCAGCACACAGGCCCGGCAGACAGAGTCCCCCGTCCCACCAGCGAGCCGAGCACCTTATTATAGTCTATGGATAAATGGTCTTTGGTTTGGTTTCACGTTGAAAATGCCGGTCCAACTTTTTATGTTTTTTGCGGGCCAAAGCTAGAAAAAAAAAAGGATGCGCTGAGATTTGACGTCATCAAACTTTGCGCTCTAGCTTTATAAACAATGTTCCGTAAAATAATACATAGTACCAAAGAAGACTAAAACAAATAATATTTCTTATAAATTATTTAATTACACGATGGTAAACTTAGTTTACAAAGAAAGCGACTAAAAAAAAATTGTGTATTTATGTGTTAGTTTATTTCTCAAATGATGTCATGTAGCCCAGGGGTCGGCAACCTTTTGCTAACAGAGTGCCAAACTAGGATGTCTAAATCATTCAGCGTGCCAACAGCGTAAATGTCAACCTGCTCTATTATACTTTAAAAAATTATTTGTATAGGACAATTAATTGAACTCCGTCTCAAGACCAAGGCCAAAAACAAAGGAGATTTATAGAGAGAATCGTTAAAGTGCTTTATATTTAATTCAAAATTAACGTGTTTGTGATTGATATCATCCTTTTTATTTGCATTTATACCAAATACACTATTTTATTACTAAACTTTCACATTAAAATTTATGGCAATTATTGTCTTAACATTATCATTTAGTAGTCAAGACGAGGATCTAAAGCAAGCCTATAATATTAGTTTTATTTTGATCTCAGTTTAAGTGAGTTTTTTTTTTTAAATTTATATATAAGTATCGTTAAGAGGAAGGGATACTTAGTAATCATACACACTGGATAGTTAGTGTAATGTTTTAAAATATACATATTATAATTTCTTTAGTCATAGAATATTTATTTAATTTGTAACTATTTTCTTACAATTTGATCATTTCATAATTTAAAATTGTAAGCCATTTATTCTTTTATAAAAGAAAAAAATATAAACTTATTTGAAATATTAGCGAAAATAAAACGGATAAAGTATCTCCCTTTAAATAAAAAATAATAATCTACATTTAATTTGATTCTATTGTGATTTAATTGTGAATGTGATGCCAAACAAATTCTGTTTTGTAATATCACAAATATTACTGACTAATTATTATTTAAATATAGGCCTATAAATCCAACATTATGGTATTCATTACAAGATTTAATTATTAGAGGATTAAAATAATTTACGTTAAACAGTTGTAAATAAACATTTCCTCAATTAATAGTTTGTCCATTTAAGGAGTTTATTTTTCAAACATAAAAAATACAGAAATTACATAATATGGTACTATTAAATAAGTATCGTATATTTATTAAAATAATAATACACCCTAATAAAAATACATTTCTTTTAGAATTACTTATATTTATGTTTAATTAAAGCAGATTAGCTTAAAACTCTTTTAAATTAGTCTGTACCAGTTAATGATCGCCTTGTCTGAAATGCTCTTCGCTAATTGTATAATGTCAGATACATATAAGTTGTCAAATGTAGGTGACCTCTTTGTATGCTCAGAACAGCTTTCATGTACGATAAAATCTGTTCAAAAGTGTAAGTTGAACCAAAAGCTGAAAGTAGAAATGCGAATGCCTTGTAGTTGAGAATAGCAGATGACATTTCTACGTAGCTTATTTCCAGATTTGTTCCATAAATGGGCACATTTGGATGCCTAGGTTTTCAATGTTTAAAATTCAACTTGCTGCAATTTAAAATCGCCAAGATCACTCCATTAAAGAAAAAAGATCTACATCTTAGAAGATTGTAGTAAGATTAAACCAGTAAGGCTTGATGTGATATGAAAAAATTAGTCCATGAATTTGAAAGTCTGTCCAGTGTTTAGAAACCTCCGCTTTAGTGCTTTGATGTACTTCTGAAAAAGCCCAACTATCTATCTTAATGTATGCCGTGATCTAGGGATGTAGGTACATGTTTTGATATTGTTTTCACGGCAATATATGTCCAGTTTCAATGCAAATCCATACCAGTGCTCCTTGTAAATGCTAGTTCAATCACTGAAATGTGTCGCTATGTCATTCAGAAACATCGGCTTTTAACAGTCAGTTTTCCTAATTCAGAACCGGAAAATGTTTTTTTTTTTCATCAATAAAAACACCTCTTAGAGGTCTCTCGCGTGCCAATGAAAATCGCTCTACGTGCCAAGTTTGGCACGCGTGCCTTGCGTTGCGACTCCTAATGTAGCCTACCAATAATAGTTTTTAATATATTGGGGAAGGGGGAGGAGGGGGCTTTAGCATACGTTTTGTAACGCTCCAATACAATAGACTATAGACCACAGTACCCCCCCCCCCTTATTTTCTAAACACAAACCTAATCGTACATTTAAAAACAAATTTTGATACATTTTTACACTATAACTTAAGGTTAGGTATAGATATTATTTTAGCTTAAAAATGTTAATGTTTGGATTTCAACGAAATACTACGTGACACTGGGCTGCTTGCTCCTCTGTTTATGGATGACCACGAACTGACACAAAGATCAAATATGAAATGGGAAAAAAAAATCTGGTATTTTTAGGGTTGGTGGTGTCTGATTACGAAATGTTGAGCATCTAGGTTAAAACAACATTAGGGGCAGTTAGCAAATTGTTTCAGGGGCGAAATGTGTTTGTCGACACGGCGTGGGGACGTTACAGGAATAGCCCGAACTATGCAGGCCAAGGGGAAGTAACCAAAGATGGCGGCTAATAGGGATATAGTCTCCCCTTTAGAGACTATTTGAAGGGATTTTGTGGGAACGGATGTGCACGGATAGTGGCAATCAACGGCGCATTATTTTCAGATAGAAGGAAAGATAGTTGGTAGCTAAATAGATGGGCTATAGATGGAAAGATAGATAAGCTTACATAGATAGATAGAAAAAAAGATAAGAAAGAAGGGTGGGCCTGGACCTAAATAAATAGACGGAAAGAAAGGAAAGATAAAAAGAAAGTTAGGTGGAAAATTAGATGGACGTTAGATGGATATATAGAAAGTTGGATAGATAAATAGACGGAAAGAATTATCGACAAACTTTAAAGTCTTTAAGACACAAAAAAAACAACAACAGATGACACTGATAGCAACATAAAACCTACTTTCTATACGGTCTAGCCATTCTTTCAAAAACATAAATAAATAAAATAGAATATAGTCACCAAATAGATGTTGAATTTGCCTCACTTTAGAACCAATTAATCTTAATATTTTTATATTATTATATGGGCATAAGTTTTATGTCCTTAGACTATTTATTTTTCTCATGCAACAAAATAATAATAATCAAAACATGGTTGTAAATTGATACTATACTATATTGTATAGTTGGCCAACTATTTTTTCTCAATTGATTTGGCACTCCTGGACAGTTCAACGGTACTAATGTCAAAGTTAGATAGTAGTTTTCTGACATCTAATTAACAAATAAGTCTTATGAAAATATTCCTGTGTTGAAAATGTAATTTGGTGACTAGGGCATTGTTCTGTGCAATGTTTATATTGCTTGGTTTTAATCACTGGGAATTTACGTTTTCCCTGTGTAATGTTTATCCAAGTAATGAAGTGGATTAGAACGTGTCAATATAAAGGGAAGCTTCATTGGGTGTGTCTCCGTGAGAGAGAGAAAAAGAGAGAGAGAAAGAGAGAGAAAGAGAGAGAGAGAGACGTTTTAGAGCTAGAAATAGAAAACAAAGACAATTCAAAAGACGGAATTGGAAAATGAGAAAAAGTGCAAATTAAGAAAACAGAAAATGAAGAGAGAGAGAGTAATAAGGGGGTTTGGATAGAAAGGCGTTAGAGAAAGAGAGAGCGAAACAGGAGAGAGAAATATTCAAATTGCAAAAGTATGAGAGAAAGAGACAGCAGAAGAGAGGCAAAGGAGAACAAGAGAAACTAACAGAGAGAGAGCGAGAGAGAGAAACAACAAGGCAAACACATAAAAGTAGCAAGTCAGAAAGAAGGGGAGAGACACACACGCTATGGGAGAGCGAGAGAAAGAAAGAGAGTGGAAAGGACGAAGGCAAACGATTGAAACAAAAGTGAGGTCCTCAGCAGTTTATCACAAACTTGTTTTGTTGAAAAGAAATGTAAAGCTTCACAAACAGGTTCTTACTGATATAATTAGCTGATAAGCAAAATAAGCTTCCGAAATTACTTAAACATATGTAGGCCTACACAACATGTTTTTTTGTCAATCTACTGCCGAAGGGTCAGCAATGGTCCCCGTGCACCCGTCGTCCTGGTATGTGGCCTAATATAAAAAAATTGTCAACTGTCCTCAGCGAACTATTCAATGACATATTATTGTGAAATGAGGAGGACAAAACTTCCTGTATATTTTTATACCAGTCTAGGGTACAAGTTGGGGGCTTATCTAGTTTTGTTTTTTTTTGTTTGCTCTTCTTCCTATTAAATACAAAACATGCCATCTGGATGGTTTTGGGCAACGGTGCATTTCGGACACGGGTGCATTAATGACAGCGGAGAATTTCTGGCACAGGGACATTTCGGGCACATGGCATTTCGGGTTAGGGTTAGGGGTCAGATTCTATGCATCTAATACAACTATAGATGCTAATGTTTAAAAATGTGTTTATTTGTATCTGACTTTAAGAAAATCAACTTAACGCGCTGTCTCTAGTCTCTAGGCCACCATATTATTTAAATATATGTGTGTTGTCAATTGTCTAGAGTTCGGCTCGTATACCATGGCGTTCAGAATATTGTACACCAGTCTCTTCGTAATTACTTTAGTAGACTCTACGAATTCATATCTTCATAGAGTAAAGTCTATAGGGGTTGGTCCAAAATGAAAAAAAACATAATCTATTTAATGCATTTTACGCATCCTGATTGCTCATACAGACATTCCACTATGCTTTGCACTGATCTAAAAATAGATTGTAACGTTTTGCTATCTGTGACGTTTCTTCGGACCAACCCTATCAAACGGCAAAGAATAAATAATAACTGTCATTCAAATTCAATAAGAAACTTTATTTACAATATAGGCAATCAGTCAAACGTGCACAGTACAAATACCTGCGCGATGGCTGACGTAAGACTAAGACTACTGAAACGCACTGTCACTCAATTGACACTTTCTATGACGCGTTTTGACTATAACGTTTTGACTATGACGCGCTACACTAATAAGTGCATCTCAATGTTAAAGAGTATGGCGTCGGGGCTACATATTACACAATGTTGATACTGGCATGTGTTGATTAATTTAATTGCTCTTTAACTATGAATGTACCCTTTCCTCTTTCTCTCTTATTAGCCAACTTCGTGGAATGACTTCTCCTGGGTAGCATCAGAACTTTTAATGAAGACTCTGAGGATTTAAATCAAATCTTGGATGAAGAAGAAAATACCCTAATTATCATCGGGACGGTGCCCTTACAAATCAATGAAACAAAAAAAAATGCAAATGCGAAAAAATGGAACTCATCAACAGGATCACGTGAAATAAACTTCTAAAATCCAGACAAGCCGATTTGGTACCTTGTAGTCCACCGATTGTAATAAAACCTACCGATAAAACATTGGTTATTTTATATGGACAACTGATGGACCATAAAACTAAGTTTATTACAGTGATGGGTGAGCAGAAATCATTAAATGCTACATAAGTATTTCCAAACAAGTATTTAGATAGGCCTATGTACATATTTCCATTCATTTGTATCAGAGATTTAATTATTAATATAACAATAAAGTTAAACAAATTATTTTAGTATACTTCTTTATATTTCAGAGCAGTTAGGAAATAGATATTATTTGACCAATGTTTATTTAGGTTATTGCAACATTTGAAGAGCTTTGAACTTATCTTTTCAGATAAATATATACAGTTGTGAATAAAAACACAGAAAAAATATCAGCTTTGAAATAGATATATCGACTATTGCAAGTGTATGATTATTACTTATGAAACTATTTAATCAATACCAAAAAGTGTTAAATTATTACTTATGAAGCAATTTATTCAATACTAAAAAGTGTTTAATTATTACTTATGAAGCAATTTATTCAATACTAAAAAGTGTTTAATTATTACTTATGAAGCAATTTATTCAATACTAAAAAGTGTTAAATTATTACTTATGAAGCAATTTATTCAATACTAAAAAGTGTTAAATTATTACTTATGAAGCTATTTTCTCAATACTAAAAAGTGTTAAATTATTACTTATGAAGCAATTTATTCAATACTAAAAAGTACAATTCTTGGTTAAGGTGGAAGGGTATGGGTTACATCCTCGAACACTAACTACATCTCAGTTGGAAGCATTGAATGAAGTTACGCACTGACAATTTGTAACATTAACCCAATACTAACACATTAATCCAGTAACTAACACGGAAACCAGCTTTACGCACCATAGACCCAGTTTCTGGGTAGTTTTTTTATATATATATTTTGGGCATTTTTTGGCACTCTATAGAGAGACTAGTTAATGCCTCTCTATCTCTCTCTCTCCCTATCTCACACTCTCTCTATCCCATTCTCACTCTCGCACTCTCTCTCTCCCTGGGGAGTAACGTGAAACGATAGCACATTTTCAGGGCTTCCCACCGTCGGATCTCGATAATTGATCCCCATCAAAACTGGTCATTTTCACTGTCTTGTACATGTTCGACCTTTTGCCTGGAAACCCTCTCCCCCCACCCATTCACAACCGCCTCTATCCATGGCTACAATGGTACTCCCCACACCACCACTTAACACCCCTCCCCTAATATTCAAACCAGCCAACCAATTATTGCAAGTAGTAATAAAAAAAATTCAAATTGTCCAAACCGTCCATCTTTTTTTTTCTTTCTATTTTTTTTTTGGTGTTTTTGTGAGAGTGTGTCCGTCCAAAGCAATTTGTTGCATTTCTGTGAGAGTGTGTCCGTCCAAAGCAATTTGTTGCATTTCTGTGTGAATACTTAAGGGTTGGCCAATAATTTTCAAATATTTTCGTGATTTGATAACTAGAAGAGCAAAAAAAAAAAATCTTTTATTGCGGCATTTCTCAACTGAGAAATTCTAGAAAAAATTAACGTTCCAATTCAAAAGAAACCGTTCTGAGAAAAACTATCACCAAGGTTTCCTAGAGAATTGGATGTAGATCTATGTTTTTTCGAAATGACGAAAAATTGTTGCCCGGAAATGAGTAATTCTTTACGAAGTGGTTTCTTGTGACTGCGATATTACTTTAACCTTATGTTTGCCCTATGCAGGTAACTTACTTGGCCTCTTCAATTTGTTAAATCCTAGGAACTATTAACTGTATGTTTGATGTTATTTATTTATTACCGCTGGTACTGATATGTTTTTTCTTATATTATTAGCTATATACTTGGTAATGAAATGGTTCTATTGTGTTGTTTTTCAAATTATCAACATTGTTCTGAAAGAAACATTGTGAGGTCATCGGAACATCAATTTTGAAAATGAGGTCAACAATTAATGTTTTAAAAGAATGAAAAACGTGTTCAAGAATCTTCTGCTGTTGTTGTTTTTTGTTCCGTTACAAAGTTCCACCGCGACAAGCAAATCTTTGTGGCGGCCCTCGTGCCACATGTGGCCCACAATGAGATCCCGTCAGTATATCCGAAAGGAGAACACGAAAAGCTGTAGTGATATTTCTATTTCACTCAAGTTGTTGTTTCATTATATGTCTGTGGCCAGTCTTTGCCTTTGACATCATGGTATTACAACTGCCCCCCCCCCCTTTCCATAGCCCCCCCCCCTTTTTTTTTTGGGGGTGTGGTAATATAAGGTTAAATAGAGGATATATTTGCATGCTGCGGTTTGACTGTCTAAATATGTTGTATGTTTACCTTTTTATGTTTAAGATAGATTAAAACAGAAATAATTCTTAATAAATATGGATGAGGTAGGGAGGTGTATAGTCAAAACCTTCAAGGCTTCTTTAATACACTAAAACTGATTACAGTTGACTATTTTCCTTTGGATTCTTATTGTTTATTTTTGTTTTAACTTTGTTTATCGACCATCCGGCCCAAATTATTTCGACCAATCATAAAATATGAAATTGATATAAAAAAAAATATTTAAAAAATTATATTACTTGTCACATTAGCCTCGAACGCTTTAGTTATTTAATAGTAGGCTAATACAGAACAAACTGTACGACTTCGATAAACTAGTTTATCAATAAATAAATTTATTGTAACAACTATTTTCATTGTTTCGTTTAGTTATACTCTTATAATTAATCACTAAACCTAGAAAAGCTAGAAGACAGAAAAGTAAAGAGTAAAGTAGTAATAATACACAACGTATTAAATTTTAACTGAGAAATACAACTAAATAACAATCTTTTGCAATGCTATGCGAATTCGGCCCTGAACAATATTTGTGTTTTCTTTTCGACATAAGTCGTATTTACTTATCTTATCTTAGGCCTATACATTACAGACGCTCCTTCTATAAAGAAGATTATTGCGTCCTACGCTCATCCGTGGTCCGAGTCTAGTCTTGCATTTTTATTAATGTTTCAAATGATGTTAAGTTACTGGTTTTCCTGTTTTTTTCAGGCAACCCATTCCATGCCCGAATGCCACTCGGGAAGGAAGAGTACTTATATGCATTTGTTCTCGCATAAGGGACAAGGAAAGTGTTTTTGTCTTTATGTTTATCTGAGCTTTGCAACAGGTTGTTATTAGGTAGTATTTCTAAATTAGAGTTTAACTTTCTTCAATGTGGCCCACGAAGCCTAAAGTTTGGACACCCTTGTACCGAATCTTTAAAATATAACTCTTAGAATGGACGTAAACGCCAATTTTCGTTGCCTTATTTCGATCACTTTATATAGTTTATTTATGGGACTACTTTTGTGTGTTCTTCCGCTAAAGGTCTTTCTGGTACATCTCATGCGTGTTCTTAGCCAATAGAACGGCGTCCCTTGTCATATAGCATATCTAATTTTGTCGTCTGCCTGTTCCGTGGTACGTTTTAGGAGTGATAAATCGGATTTGGTGGAGATCGATCCTACCCACTGATTCCCTTCACTAAATCTATTTAAGTTTGTATTTTTCTGTTTTAAAACAGTATCGACATCTCTTTCTGTTCCCTTTTCTTTGTAATCGAATATGTGTGAGTTGTCATGTTTAAGTTTTGTTTTGTAATTCTATCTCACTGTAGGATTGGTCAGATTTTATGAGTCTCCCAACGCCCTAGCGTCTTTTTTTCTCCATCCCCGATTCTTGTTTGAAAAGCTCCCGTTTCCGCTCTCCCCCTGGGGGGCGTCAAATGACGGATACGTTTTCTTCAGTACTCGTTCTTCATGTTGGATAGCGCCACGTTTCTGGGGGAAGGGGAGCGCGAGGCGCAACCACAAGGGGCGGGTAGTGGCACTACATCTTAAGGCGCCCTAAGGGATGGGGGAAAATTGTAATCTATGTCTTCAGACACGACCAAGGAACAGAAAAGAATGAACCTTTAGTTTCGGGAGGGATATTTGGTGGGTTCCATATCTCTGGGGTGCCAGAAAAAGAGCGGTACATATCTTTACTCTAATATCTTCTCTGCGGGCCCGTACACAAAAAACATATCTCATAAGAAAACGAAGTTTGCCGACCTTCGTAAACCACTTTATTCTCAAACTCATAATCTAATTTATAAAAGAGCTAAAACAAATGTGCCAATTCCCCTCCAGGAAATTGTTTATATAGAAATGCCCCAGTATCTGAGAAGATACTGCTAAGATATATTATATAGCATACTATGATAGTCATGTATATAGCGCATCTCTCCATGATATTGCATAGCGAACTCATAAAAATGGGTATGGAAAAAAACCTAGCTAAAGAGAAAGGTCTTTCAAACTCTTTATAATGTATACTTTTTGTCACAGAATCTTACAGTTTCTAACGAAAGCTGTTCCACGATGAGGGCGCCTCCGATTCAAACGCGCGTGCACCAAATGACCTTTTTTTTGTGTCCATCCACACTGGGGGCTCGCAGGAGTAACTGTGATGGGGGCGTGATTGTGTCTTTTGAAATAGAGGAGAGACAGTATAATCCAGACATATCGAGGATATTCACCTGTCACACTCATTCTTCAGTGCAACACTTGATATATTATAGGCCCACCAATCTACAGGATATATTTTAGGCCCACCAATAGGCCTATACAGGATATATTATAGGTCCAATAAAGTTCGGTGTCTCTACCCAGCTCTGTTGGGTAGGCTATATGACCTTTATTTGGGGTAAAGTAAAGGCGGCTGTGTATAGTTCTGGCCACACAATCACCCAGTATGCCGTGGCCACAGAAATTTGTGAACGCTGTTTCACCGGCCCTATGGATCAATTTGGTCCGACGGGATACTTTACTCTGGAATTTAAAAAAATGTAGGTATACGCCCAAGCTTGGTAGCATAGAGTCTATTGCCATAGACATGTTTTTTTTTCTTTTGGAAAGATAACTGTCTCTATTAGCATTTGGGTATTCAAGTTACACATAGAATGAGCAGTGTAGATTTTTTGCCAGGTTATTTAGAGAAAATTACGTGCGTCGGCAGAATAAATAACTCCAGCCTTGAACTGCAACAACAATAAAAAAAAAAAAAGAAAAGGAACGAAACAGAAAGTTTAGACTTGGCATTCTAACAATGCTGTCAGACATTTTCTCAACATTTTATTTTATGCTGTTATTTATTATACAAATATTTTGCGGCTTAGTAAAAAATAAAAACGGAGTTTTACAGCGGAGATTTCTAACTGTGCTTCAGGACATTCAGTTTACGCTTGTACAGTGTAGGCTTATATATACCAGGGGTCGGCAACCCATGGCACGCGTGCCAGACTTGGCACGCAGAGCGATTTTCAATGGCACGCGGAAATCCTCCAAATCGGCAATTTAAGTATCTTCTACAAGAAATTGAGGGCCACAGGAGAAGTAAGTTTTAGGATATTGGTACGCTGAATGAATTAGAAATCCTACTTTGGCACGTTGCCAACCCATGATATAGACTACATGTATTTAACAAATAATTATGTATACTCAGTGGCGTAACTAGTAAAAGGCCTTTGGAGGTAACACACATTGTATATATGCCCCAAAATGAAACTTAATAATACAAACTACCAAATTAGTTGACAAAAAGTATTTAACATTGAATCAATGATGTAACTTACATTATAAAAATATAAAAACAAAATATGCCACGAAGTGCGTAAATCATACGCGATAAATTGGCGCTTACCAGTGCGCTGTATAAGTAGTGTACCGAATACACTGGGAATTATTCATCCTTGGAGTACTGGATAGTATTGTACCGAATACACAGGGAATTATTCATCCTTGGAGTACTGGATATCAAGTCTGAGAAGTTGCCTTTAGTGCATTTATCTCTTTCCTCCCCTCCCCCAGATTAATGTGAAGTAGTTTCCCGTCCGTCCTTTGTATATGATGTATGTCCACCATTGTTTCTCAACAAGATAATGTGACACTCTCTTTGTGACCCACCCAACGGAGGCGTAGACAGGAGAGGTCAGGGCGAACATATATCCTTGGTCGACAAGGTAAAGGGGCGCCAAAATGAGGATTACAACGTCACATTATAACCTTTGATAGAAACAATGTGATTAAACTAAACGGGGATAGGGAGGGCGACAATTGTATAGACCGTCCCCGGGCAAAAAATATCCCCTAGCCACGCCTCTGCCCCCACCCACCCACACCTCGGTTACAGAATCCACACAAAAAAGGCTCCACATTACATTACAAAGATTTTTCAAAGAATGTGTCATTTTAAAAAAAAGTATGAGAAATCTTTGTCCAATTCAAAAACATGTGGATAAACAACAATGGCTAGCGCACCGGAGGTCCAGGGTTCGAATGCAGGTGAAGGCTAGTTGTTGTTTTGTTTTTTTCTCGGTTCTGGGGGCTTTCTCTGAGTCTCTAGATCTGATGGGTACCTGACAATTGTTGGGGAAAAGTAAATGCAGCTGGACATTGTGCTGGCCACACAATTCCAGTGAATACGGTCATTACGAAATCCTTACTGTGTGTTTTATTTTGCATTGTTTTACTGTTTTGTATTATTTATATAATCATTAATCCGGCCCTTGTCACAGGGAAACATTTATACAACATTCATTACATTTATATCACTTTTAATACGTGTTTCAAGCCTTTGCTATGCTATTTTTCAATGTACAAGGGGGGGGGGGGGGGGCCTACCACGTTTCTGACCATACGTTTAATGTTATATGCGTACAAAGAAATTATACCTTTTTAAGATCATAAAAAATTTAGGAACATATTCCCTGCAAAGAAAATCCCATCAAGTCTGACTATGGGAATAGTGGCACACTAGCACGCTGTCCAGTCGCATTTATTTTCAATCAACAAATACTAGTGGACGTTGGGGAGACTGCAGGACGCCTTCTAAACATTGATACTATTTTTTTTTACTGAAAAGGGCTCCGCGACCTATGGATTTTTTTGTTTGGACAGTTTAAAATTTGGTCACATGACTACGACTCAGTGCCGCTGAGAGAATTGTAATATGCCAGAGGGATACTGGCATTGGGCCGGTCCCTTTCAAGCTAATAGATGGGGCATAATGATATTTTTTATAGATTTAATCTGAGCCCCTTTGATATCTATAGGCTCGGAGTAATGTAGCCGCCTACTACCTGCACCCCACCTCTCTTCGGCCCTGTGTATATCTAAAACCCATTGTTATATTATTACGTAGCGTTGCCAGGATAGAAGGGTCAGATAAAGGGGGAGAGGGGGGAAGCAGGGGCGAAGCCACATAGCGGGGGGGGGGGGGGTGAGGGAGGCTAAGTCCCCTTACAGAATTTTTTAAAAATATGTACTAAGTTCGCAAACAAAAAATCGGTAAATGTTTGACTCGCGAAAGTTCAGCTCCCCCCCCCCCCCCCCCAAATACCGGAAAACATTTCTGGCTTCGTCCCTGAGGGGGGGGGGGGGGGGAGGAGAACAAAAAGTATTGGTACTAAGAAAACACACATATGGGTGTGTTAGCAACATTAGCTTCACGAAAATAAAATTTAAGATAATATCTGATATACTCTAGTTGCTTTTGTATTTGTTGATGTTGTAAGTTTAAGTTTAGCGCCAAATTTTGGCGCTTGAGGCGGCCGGTCCTTCCGCCGACTCTTGCTACGAGGTTATGATAGATGTGTAAAAATGTTTATCATGTTAATACGTGCTCCTATGTGTAGTTTACCGTGTGCAAAATACATCATGCATGTGTGTCAATAATACTATGTGTTAGCGAAACTGCATGTGCTGCTGTGCTTAATATATACGTGCGAAAGAAAGAGAGTGTGTGTATGTGTGTGTGTGTCTATGTCTATGTCCATCCAGTTTTAAACTGGCAAGACAGCAGCGACGTTTCAACTCAACGCAAGGTAAACGACACAACAGCTCCAATAAGAAAACTGGCCAGGCATTTTTTGTTGTATAAACCAGAAACGTGACTTCGCCCAGGAGCAGACGACTCAGCAAATGTCACGTGACTCGGGTGTTGTTTTTCATTTTTCTCTTTTGTTTTCCGTTATTGTTTTTTGTTTGTTAACGGTGGTCGTTTGGTCTTCTTGAACCAGTTATATACATGCCAGTGCAGTGTTCCTTTCAAATACTTTCTGTCGTTTTAAAAATTGATTGATTTTGGATCGACTAACTTAACCCAAACATTCCAAATATTTGTAAGTAAAGATCTAACTCTAATTTCCATTAAGACGTTCTTATAAATATGTCTTAGTCTTAGTCTATGTAGTTATGTTTCGTAGGCCTGTAGATATTTTATTTGAGTACGTCTACATTGTTTTTCTATCAAATATTAAAAATGTTCGTTTTAAAAAGATTATATTAAAATGGTTTTTTATACATATACTATAAATCACATAAAATGGGAATTTTTTTTTTTAATATAGTCTAGTTAATAAAATACCCCCATGTTTTTATATACAAAAAGTTAGTCTGACTTGGTTGCTATGCATTTCGTTGAAAACATTTTTCTTATCTCGTAAGTAAGGTATAATTCATAATGTTTTCTTTGTTTCTCGATTTATGTTCGGGCATGGAATAAGTTATCGGAAGTAGAGTTACAAACCATTAAAAAAAAAAACAACTTATAGGCCAACTGAAGAGGTTTTTCTTAAAATTGAGTAAATAGTTGATTTCGGTAATAAAAGGTATTAAAATTAGTTGTTCAAATTTTGAGATTACACAAGCTAAAGTAATAATACACAAAGCATTAAACTCTACTTAGAAATACAACCTTAATAACAACCTGTTGCAATACTCAGATAAACATAAGGACAAAAATACTTTCATTATCCCTTATGCGAGAACAAATGCCTATAAGTAGGCTACTCTTTCTTCCTTAGTGGCATTCGGGCATGGAACGGGTCGCCTGAACAACCCAGGAAAACTAGTAACTTAACTTCATTTAAAACATTAATAAAGATGCACGACTAGACTCAGACTACATATGAGCGTAGGACGCATTAGACTTCTTTATAGAAGGAGCGTATGTGATATATAAGATAAGGTAAGAAACACGAGTTTCCAGAAAATGACATTACTTCCCTCTGTTGCCGCAATTGTACATCTCGAATGGCTACGAGATTTGGATTGTATTTTTTTAGCCCAATAAACACACACTTTTAAATGCTAATATTGAAAGTCATTTTAATATTTCGTATGAATTATTTTATTAGCTTTCTGATTCTGAATAGGACTACGCATATTTAAAATGTTTTCGTGTTTGGAATGAATATTTGTTCAGTTGGTCTTTAACGTCATTAAATAAAATCCTTATTGCAATGCAAGTCTTGGTTAAAACCAAGAATACGCACATTCCTTCAGCCCCATGACGTTACGTTTGAGACTCACTCATCGAAGAATGGAAATTTGTGCATTTTTTAGTAGGCCCTAGGATTATCTGCACATTTTTTAATAAGCTTATAATTTATCATAGGCCTACATACACTTGTTTTTAAATTTAAGTTTGTTGACTTAATAAAAACCCTACAGCTTATAATACAAACTAATAACCTTTAACTTTAAATTTCTTACGTTTAAAATTGATTCAGTTAGTCAAAATGCATCATGAGGTGAACCAAGAATATGGTGACGTCAAAGTCTTTTTGGATATTTCCAAACAAAAAAACATTGTTTCACTAATTCTAATCAAGTGTATAAGCCATCAAGCTTAACAACCAGTACCAGATTAAAACCATCAGATGCCATAAGCACTTACATAGTAGGCCTACATAGTATATATAGTAAAGTATTATATTACAAGTATTTTTATGATATATTTATATATTTAATTCTAAGTTCTGTCAAATACAAACAAATGGAAATACTATTTAAGTGTGAAGTATTATGCAGAAATCAACGTTGTGGCAGATCCTGGTTCGTCTAATCTATTTGCAATATTGCGCCATCTGTGTTACGGCTATCGGCGAGCTCGTGCTATGCAAAATGTCTGTGGCGCTAACATCGCCTTGATGACACGAAGCGCGTGCTTAATTTGCTTAATGATTAATCCTGCCCTGATCACAATGGGTCCAAAATGTATCAACTACCAAGTGGTCAGTAGGGCCTACTAATAAATATTTTTCCCAAATAATGACAATCTCTGTCTCCCCCTCCATACTCCACTCTTACAAACACTTACGAATTGGCCTACACCATAACATCCTTCTGTATAGAGGACGCGTCTGAAACATATAATATAAAGGTATGAAGATAGGCCTAATATTTTATTAGCTTAAAGCAACTTGCAAAAATATTAAGCGAAACAAAGTTATTCCTTTCTTATTGTTTTGTTTTTAATTCCGAGTTTGACATTAAAAATGTAAAAGAGGCGGAAGGAAAACTGTAAATATTAACTGTTTTTTGTTTTAATGGACGTAGCCGAAGATTAGAAAAAAAACATTGTGGCAACTTGAAACTGGCGCTCAATCTTTCAAGGCTATTAAGATGCCTTCCTGTTCTCCATTTAAACAAGGGAGGGAAAACGAAATACCTGTTTTAAGTTAAGAATGCTTGCAAAGTGTTAGCAGCCCCCAACGAAAAATTTGGGTTTTAACAGGGACGAAAAAATTTCGTGACGCTTTGGTGACATGTTCTAATCATTTCTTTTCTTATCCCTTTCACGTCTTCCTCCCCCTCTCCCCCGCCTATTTCTTTCTATTCCTAACACTAGCCCATTTAGGGCCCCATTTCAACCTAAGCCAACAAGAAAGTTGAATCAATAACAGGCTCTTTGTTCTATTGTAAACAGTTATTTTAAATTAAAAATGCTTTCATTATATGTTTGAATAACAAAAACTAAAAAACTATTTTAAACAAAAAAAAAACATTTTTTTTTCGTCTTGTTTTGTGAGGGCGGAGATGGGGGTGCAGGGAACGGTATTTTTTTTTTTTTAATAAATATTTTGATCCCTTGTGCATTAACATGAAGCTAAGAGCTTAAAACTTTAAACACAAACATCTTTAGACACTAGGCGGCATGGCTTTTCAAGAAAGATAACCCTTAATGAAAAGGCGAAGAGAAAATACAAACAAAAGGAAAGGACAACAGCCTTTATATGAAACCTAAACTTAACACCAATAAAATAAATACCCCTACTAATCTGCAGACTAGCCTTTTATATAATATACAAGCTAAATTGCCCGGCGTTGCCCGGTGGAAAAAAAACAGGCCTGTATAAGCTACATATAAAAAATTATTTTATATAATAAAGTATAATATAGGATATTCATTTCTATTTTTCATTTACAAACTTTCCAAAAGTTTAAAAAGAAACAACGACCTTTTTAATTTCTTTCTTATTGTTTTTGTGTGTGTGTGTTTATGTGTGTGTGTTCAATGAACTGACCTAAATAAATATTTAAGTAGATAAGGAGAAAAAGAAACATTTAGCTATTGAATGTAATCGTATAAAAGCTTTCGGGTGAGATTTACAGAGCTCACTAATAAAGCTTGAGTTGTAGAAATTTCAGGAGAGTATTCAGTTGGAGTTTCTGAAAGCTAGTCAATAAAAAAACAAGCAATACCTTGATAGAAATCTAATGTTTGGGACAAATGTAATATTTTAAAAAGGGAATAAACATTAGGCCTAAGCTAGTAAGTGAATGTTTTCCGTATGTAGGCTAAGTTATAATGCGCATAACTGAATGAATGAATGTTATGACGTACACAGCTCATCGCCTACCAAAAGATCACGCTTCTGTTCTGGACCCGGAAACTTTAACGATCTGGAAAGTGATGACCTAATTTCTAATTGGGTCCCAAAACGTCTCAGCTCGTCAGCCAGGGGACTCTCCTCCTCCGCCCCCCCCCCCCCCACACACACATACATACACAGAGGAAACCGGCTTGGCAGCAGTTGTAAGAAAGCGAGAAATGGGGGTGGGGGGATTTAAAAAACTAAACTGGTTGTTGTAAATAAGAAGGGGCTAATAAAAAAGATAAATTGGTTAGGGTTAGGGTTAGAGTTAGAGAAAGTTGACCCCGGCTATTGGGAAAGTTTGACAAGTTCTCTAGCTTATTCCCTGAACCTTTTAATGGCAGCCTCCATTAACCAGGCAGGTCTTTTTTTTTAATCGGAGTCAGTTTAAAAAACCGGAAGTACAATTAGCAGATATTGAATTTGGATGAAGTCCCCCCCCCCCCCCATTGGATGGGGCGGTGGACAACCCCTTATTTTTATACTCGCTTAATGAACCGATCGATAAACCTCAACACGGATGTAATAACAACCTTTAACCTTGAAACTTTCGTTTCTGCTGAGACAGTTAATTGATACGTCGCAATTAGAGTTGGCACTTTATTGTTTAGATTTAGTACATTTTACTATAGCTATTGTGTTTCTAATACTTGACGATATACTAGTCTATTTATATACTTATATTTCTCTAATTTTTTAAACTTTTGTTCTGTCTCTCGTCCTTTTTTCTCTAACCATTTCATTGCTTATCTTTCTTTCTTTTCTCCCTTTCTTTTCATTACAGACGTGTAACGCAATAAAAATAATAATATCAACTGGGTTTTCCCGTTGAGCGTTCCAGACAGAACGCTATTAAAAAAAAACATGTGCAGGCTTGTGTTATTATTCTTTGCCGTCAGCAAAAAACAACAACTAAATCAATGTAAACATTTAGCTGCTGAGTGCTGATTACACTCGGTGCAATCCTCATCTCATAATAAGATTAAATCTAGGGTTCCGGGTTTTTGAATAACAAACACGTGTTGATGGAGAGATTTCCGGTTTCGATATCTCTAACGATGTCTTGGTATACTACATATATCATTGGTGGGGGCTAGGTACTTCACAATACACTCAGTGCTGAGAAAGGCTCACACTATATAGCACCTTCTATAAACTAAATGCGTATAGTTATCCTTTGGTCTATCCCAGGGGTCGTCAACATATGACACGCGTACCAGACTTGACACGCACAGCAAATCCAAGGCACGCGAAAGAGCCCAAAAAAGGCAATTTAAAATTTTCTTCAAGGAAATGAGTATTAGCAGGCCGGTGTTTAGGCCGTTGGCACGCTCAATGAATTAGAAATTCTACTTTGGTAGGCTAGACCTTTATCAAAAGGTTGCCCACACCTGGTCTATCCTATAGGGTTAAATGGTGTGTCATAAATGGAATTCAAACGATCCTTCTCAATTCTTCACGATTCTCTGCCTTCATTTTTCGTGGCCATACCATTTCAGTTTGCCAAATAATATCCATTAATCCTACTCCTAGGCTACATTTGAATCATTCAAGCACTAGAAGATCTATCAGAAACGCTATATATCTATGCCAAAATCATTTCTTTAATGATATACTTTACAATTACTTCTATTTTAAGTTTAAAAGCATGGGCTTGTCCAAAGGTCTAAATTATATTTAAAGTAAAGTAATCTAATGAATAACATTAAGAAAAGACGTAGAACGGTTAGCATTCCCGCCTGACAAGCGGGTGATCTCTGGTTCGATTCCCTGCATGTTAGTATTTTTTGTATCTGAAGGTCATGCCCAGATTGTTTTGAGTTGTGGAGATTTTCAAGACATTTAGCTTTACTAATTTTTTTCAGTAAGTAAAAACTAATAATTACATTTTAAACATGGGGAATACTAGGGTTTGATTCTTAGCCGGGTTTAACTTTTTCCCTATAATAAAATATACTTTTTTTTTTTCATCCCGATTACAATATTTATTTTAAATTGTGAAGTGTTCAATTAATTTTAAATTTAATGTTTTCAGCAAGTAAAAACTAATAATTATATTTTGTCTTCACAGTGTAAGGCTTTTTTATATGGATTTAGTATAGGTCTAATTAAAATATGTAGTTTCGACTTAGTATAGCATAGACTTACCCTTATTCTTTCCTATCCTTCACCTGGATTCGAACCTAGGACCTTCAGTACACCAGCCGATCTACCACCGTTCTCCATGCAGTACAGTAGTAATCAAATAATTATTATTGATGGAGCTGGACATGCCAATGGCGTAGTTCAGAAAAGCCACAGGGTGGGACACGTTCTTTCTTTATCTCTACCAGGAGACTGGCGTATTTTTGTTAGTGGTGGGGCAGTATTATCATTACTTTTAATCTAAAGACATTAATAATAATAAAATATATTATTTTAAAATATATACGTTCTTAAGTAATAGTTTTGGGTGAAACTATGCGCGTCGACAATTGCATTAAGAGCCCCCTCCTTATCATTCATTGCACTTTTGCCCCAACGCTACTCCACACCATACAATCCTGACTACGCCACTGGTATACTTGTCTATTACAACGACTTAACATATAACAAACTTCTGTTTTAAAACAAACAAAAAAAAAACAACACTAAATACAACAGTATGTCACAACATGAAACCTAATCCTTTACATTATCATTCATGCATTAAATTGAATAACAGACTCTTGACTGAAACTGATACAAAAAAAAAAAGATTAGGACCTCCTGTATAGTTCCTTATCGTGCTTTATCATTGAGCCACGCTGCCCAGGGAACGTATAGTAACGCCAAATGTCACTGCCTTCGTTTTCCCTTACTGAAAAAAAAAAAAACAAGGTGCATGCAATCAAGAAGAAGGGGCTAGTTAAGACGCACGTGTAGTTTTCTGGCTTGTCATTATATGTTGATACACAATAAAGTAAATACAATGCCGCTGTGTAAACATAGATGGAAGTAAATATCAACCTGTATAATTTCTCTGAGCTTGGTGCTTCTGTCTCTTTGTTTACAATAGACTCTTACACAGATCGGGACAAAAACATTTAATGTTAATGTTCCAAAGAACTTATCTCTATACTAATATGTATGCCGCTGAATTGGTTGATTTTAAATTAATAAAAGCATGCCAAAATATGCATTTATATTAAAACTGTAATAAGATTACAAATGATACATGCCTACTATGAAAGGAAGCATTTGCATTGAATAGAGGGTCTGTAGAGGAATTGTTGGTCTGTTCCAGGGGTGGGCAACCTTTTGCTAATAGTGTGCCAACTGATTTTTCTACATTATTCAGCGTGCCACCATCCTGAAAGTAAACCTTCTCTACTGTATTCTTTATTTATTTTTATAAGACTTTTTGTTAAGCGCATTAGCTGGCCCCCCTCTCTTCACAATCACTCTTAAGTCAAGCATGCGAGCCGAGTGCAGGCCAGCTGTAGCCGAAGCCGACCATGAATGAGAGCCAATGTGAGAAAGGCTCGGCAAGCATCTGGTCTTGCAAGGCTCGGACAACATACCGCTACCGGGTGTATTGTCCCAGCCGTTCCCCACAGGTGCCAACTGGACAGCCTTCTGATATCTGAATGTACGACACTCTGATCCTAGCCAGAAAGCTGAGAAGCGATCGCAGTGTCTAGACTACCCATACTTTGTGAAGAAAAGCCAGAGTTGTTTCATTTTTTTAACATCTTCTCTGATTCTTTTTCTTTTTTTTTTTTTTTGTAATTATCATCCGTTTTACTGATTAGATTTAAGATATGAGGGTATTCAATTGCAGATACATGAACTAGATACGTAGTAATCATACAAAGTGTGTAGTTCATAAAGTGTTTTATGTTTTAAAATGTACATATTATTTCTTCACTTATATAATAATTATATAATTTTAAAACTACTTATTAAAATAGTATTATCATTTGTAAAACTATAATTGTAAGCCACTTATTTTTTTACAAAGGAAAAATAGAAAACATTTAGAAATATTAACGCAAATAAAAAAAAGATTATTTATCTCCCATTTATTAAAGTTTCCACATTTGATTCTATAGTGATACAAAGCATGTTAAGTTTTGTAATATTACTAATATTACTTATTAATTATTATTTCCATATATAAATCTAGCATTATGGTACTTATTCCAACTAGTAATTATGGGTATAAAATTAATTTACGTTAAACAGTTGTAAAAAAACATTTCCTAAATTAGTTGTTAAAGTCGATTTAAGGAAATTTTTTTGAAACATAAATAATTTCAACAATTACATAATATAATAATAGTATAAAAGCTTCTCATATTTATACAAATACAAAATATAATACAAATAAACATTTTTTAATAATTAATTATAGACTATTTATGCTAAATTAAAGAAGACGAGCATACAAATTCTTTTAAATGTAATTAGCATGTAGCTTATAATTAACGATCGCACTTTTCTTGGAATGCTCCTCGCTAATTGCTCAATGTCGGGTACATATTTAGTTACTTATGAGTGGTCAAGTATAAGTGACCTCTTTGTATCGCTTTCATCTGCGATAAAATCTGTTCACACGTGTTAGTTGAACCAAAAGCGGAAACTAGATTGAATATCTAGCAGTTGCGAGCAACAGATGACTTTCGTAAGCAGCTTCCTTCCAGATATTTTCGCAAATTGGCACATTTCGATGCCTATTTTCTTATAATAGTTAATATACCGCCACGAAAAAAAGGACTAAATCTAAGAAGTAGTAAAATGAAACCAGTCAGTCTTGATGTGGAATGACAACACGAGTGATTCAATGTACTAATCCCATCTATCTATCAGAGTTTGCCTTAAATAATGAAAGTAGTAAAATTGTTTTGAAATCGATTTCACGGCAAGATATAATATCCTGTTTCAATGCACATTCATTTCAGTGGTCTAAGATTTTAAGTGCTGTTTCACCCAAATTCAGATCATTGAAATGTATTGCTATATTATTCAGAAGCATCGGCTTCTACAGTCAGTTTTCCAAGACTTAACCTCGTCTAAGGTAACGAACAATGTGTGCAACAGCAGATCTCTATATTCCTGTATCATTTTCTTATAGAAGAGACTTGAATTTATTGCCTGTTAATCAATTAAAAGGTGAGAAACCATATAATCGACTTTTTTTTACAATAGATTCAATCACAGATTGTAAGTCCAATGATGCGATCTTTGAACACAAACTTTCCTGAACTTTAACACTCGACGTACAGTGATATTTTCATGTTATAGTTGCGTTATAGTTTGCATTGGAAAATATTCTTCTTCAGGCCTCCCTGGCGTGCCACTGAAAATCGTTCTGCGTGCCAAGTATGGCACGCGTGCCTTAGGTGGCCGACCCCTCGTCTAGACTCTACTGTAAAATGTGTTGGAGTCCTTTTTATATTCCTTACTTGATCTCAATATATTTAGTTTTAATATACACAGCTTTTGTATGGTTATAATGAGCCCACAGGTCAACTAGTAATAACATAAAGTGTAAGGTCATAAGAATTAAAAAGGAAAACTAAAGAAGGAATTTAAAAAAAAAACTTTGCTCCTCTCATCGTTATTTGTAAAATGAGAAGACAAAAATGTGGAGTGGTCAGTGGTCAACCAGGTCAGCTCTTGTTTTAAGCAGATTAGTGGACGGACCAGGTAAACAAAGCTCTGGTGACGACAGCAATGTTGATTAGCAAGCATTGAGAGAAGCAAAAGAAAGGATTACAATGACATTTGCTTTTCTTTTCTTTCTTGTCTTTTTACTCTCTTGTCTTGTGGGAAACATTTCAATTGAACTTGTTTCTTCTTGCTTTTCGGTATAGAGATCGTAAAGTACTTGTGAACTTTTACTTTATTTCACCAACGTTGTAGAAGATAACCTTATATAATATTATACCAACGACTATAATAAGATGGACCGCTTGCTCTATTTTTTAGAGCTTATATGTTCTTTTTTTTCTCCGTGCACAACCAATAAGGCTGTTTTGAACACCTTTCTGCGGTCTTGAATGACTTCTACTTCTACGCTCCTACTATTGCATTAAAAGTTTCCAATACAACTTTTGATTATAATATTAATTTTCCATTGAGAAAAAAATAGCGAATTACTAAACCGGAAATCTAGAGGACATAGTGCTATCGGAAACTCTGCAACTAAGTGTTTCAAGTTATCAAATAGCATAAATATTAAAGCCAACGGTTTATCTTATTATAGTCTTTGGTTTGACAACATCTAACATGCCAAGTTGTTATTTATTTCTTTTTTTTTTCATTTCATCACAGTAGCCCCCTAATCAATAAATAACAATATAATGGCTTAAATCACATCTTAAATTAAATAAGACGTGAAATAAAAACGAAACAAAACTTAAACTGTTTATTCTCTTTTTGTTCTCGAGAATCCGGGCATTTTGAAGGACTAAAAATGGATTTCACACTCCGCCTAAATTTGAAGTAATGAAGTGTGTACCTTTCGGCTGGAAGAGTCGCTGAACAAGCGGAAAAGGAGGCGGAGGGACGATCACAGTGCCGCCTGGGAGGAAAAACTGTGGGGTTTTTTTTTGTACACAGGAAGGGGGGGAGTAGACGCACAAACTAAGTGATGGGGCGAAGATGGAATGGATGAGCAGATTCCTCCCTCCACTGGTCGCAGGGCTGTTCAAGTGGCGGACTTCTTTATATTTTTCGGCGGACTAATACTGAATTGTGTGTTTTTAATGTGGCCAGATTTTTATTCAACCTAAATTCAAAATATAATATATATTGTTGTTTCAAACATTGTTTGGATTGTGCTCGGAAAATAATGTATCAAACTGTATTTAATGTTAGTGGACTTTAAATTAATCTTTCGAACATGATTTGGCATTGTTTGTTTGTTTATTAGTCTTAGAAAGACTTTATCGGCCAATATTAATTTGAAGTTAATCATCTATATTTTTATTTATCTCTACATCTCTTTATCTATCTATCTATCTATCTATCTATCTATCTATCTATCTATCTATCTATCTATCTATCTATTTATCTATCTATCTATCTATCTATCTATCTATCTATCTATCTATCTATCTATCTACCTATCTATCTATCTATCTATCTATCTATCTATCTATCTATCTAACTATCTATCTATCTATCTATCTATCTATTTATCTAACTATCTATCTATCTATCTATCTATCTAACTATCTATCTATCTATCTATCTATTTATCTAACTATCTATCTATCTATCTATCTACCTATCTATCTATCTATCTATCTATCTATCTAACTATCTATCTATCTATCTATCTATCTATTTATCTAACTATCTATCTATCTATCTATCTATCTATCTATCTATCTAACTATCTATCTATCTATCTATCTATCTATTTATCTAACTATCTATCTATCTATCTATCTATCTATTTATCTAACTATCTATCTATCTATCTATCTATCTATCTATCCATCCATCCATCCATCCATCCATCCATCTATCTATCTATCTATCTATCTATCTATCTATCTATCTATCTATTTATCTAACTATCTATCTATCTATCTATCTATCTATCTATCTATTTATCTATCTATCTATCCATCTAATTTATCTATCTATCTATATATCTATATATCTATTTATCTATCTATCTATCTATCTATCTATTTATCTGTCTAACTATCTATTTATCGAGTTGCCTGTCTAACTTTCAGTCATTCCGTCTGTCTATCTGTAATCTGTTTGTCAATCATTACCCTCCAGTCTGATGCTACTTTATTTCTAATACGATTTTAAAAAAGGGAAATTAAAAAAAAAACTAAGATATATTATTTTAAAATTACGTTTTTAGTCACCTTGGTCTATAAATTAAAGAAACTTTAACACGATACAAAAAATGCGAATGTATTTATAACACTACTTTCCATTATTGTACTATGTGTAAAAAAAACTCAGCCTATAGCGATAGGGCTATAGAAATTCATTACGGTAAATGACATAATTTTAGGAATTTTTAATATCAATTTCAGTATTATTATTAGTGTATCCATGATTTTCAGCGGTGCTGTGTTTATAGACATGTGGATAACAGTTGACATTTTTGATGGATAGCACGTATTTGTGGTGGATACAATTAAATAGTGGTAGATAAAATTGTTATATTAATGTGAGCTCAGGAGTTTTACTTTAAAAAATAAAATCACTGCGTTGATTACTTTGAGTTTCTGGCTTTTCTATTCTACGGCGTGCTGGTGTTTTCATTAAGGTGGGGATGTCATGGGAGTAGCGTGATTCGGTAGTTATCAGCGGCGTCCCCCTGTATGAAAAGGTCAACTGCCGGAGAATGGAATGCTTTTCCTTTAACATTTTAACATGTTATTCCAGCCCCATTCGGCAGATGACCGTTAAAGGTCACCCTTAAATTCTCAGTAAAAGCGTAGATCCAAAGGAAAAGGTAACTCTTTATGCATTCATTTACTAAAAATGTTTTCAGTTATTTATCATCTATTTATATGTATGGTGGCTCTATTGGTTTGTTTGTTTGTTGGCAATAGACTCTCTGGCTGTTGGTTTAAGTGGAGCATTATTTACGTCAAGTTTCCCCACGAAATTTATTTTATGTTATGTCATCTATATTGCTTATGCGAGAACAAATGCATTTAAATACTCTTTCTTCCCGAGTGGCATCCGGGCATGGAATGGGCTTCCTGAACAGACCAGGAAAACCAGTAGCTTAACATCATTTAAAACATTAATAATAAATGCTGGACTAGACTCATATTGTAATAATCTTCTTTTTAGAAAAAAGCGTCTGTAATGTATAAGTTGGTGATTTTGATGATTTTAAATAATCAAACGTATGCCCAATATGAACACACATATTAACTGTACACCAAATAACAATCGCGATAGGGCGATTATAAGAGGACGCTACGTCATAGTAACTTTTACAATTGTGCTTTGACTCTCTACACTCTATACCTGCTGTTGCACGATCTGTTTATTTCATGTTCTATACATTTCGCATGAAGAAGTATTCTGCAAACGTACATTTAGATATTCTATAATATTTGAATTGACCATCTGTCTGTCTTAATGCCACTCAAATTCAAATTTGGTACCGAAGAGAAAAATTATATTTGTAATTAAAGAAAATAAAAGATTGTTCGACTATGATACAATATTTTGGTTGGAATGACTATGGGGGGATATTTATGATGCATAAATCATAGTTCATTGAATTCACTGATCGAGAAAGAACTAGGTGGATGTAAAGGCCAACCGAAAGCCAAGAGCTCCCACCCCCTCCAAATTCAGTATTATGATCATCAATTTGTAATTACCAAGACTTAATTCATACTATTGTTGGAGTTTGCGTAGATAGTAACAGATAGTAACAGATACCCAACATGCAGCAGGGTGGGAAGTCGATAGTTTTGCACTCTCCTTTAGTGCTTCATGCTATAAAAATGCCACGGAAAGCACTCTGGATACAAATATTTATCCATGCACTTTGTTACGAGTAGATTTATTTCCATATTATATTGGTTTTGTTATTATTAACTAAAGTTAAAATGAAATAATCTTAAACCCGAAATGTTTCCGTGTTAGGAATAAAACATGCATATGTCTAGACACTACGTCATAGCGATAAAATACGTCATATGCACGAGGGTGGAATACCGTTTAGTTTAGTTCTAGTTTGGGCGCTAATGTGGAAGGACTGTTTTTGACCACTTTCTTAAAGATAGGATTACGGCTTTACTCATCATAGAAGAATCTCAACTGATTAAGTTTCATTATAATACTGGTACATGTATTCTGTGGTATTGTTATATTTTATCATCTCAACTTGTTGGAATAAAATTGTGTTCAATTTCAAACAGGATTGTGGATTTCCTATATATTAAGGTACAGTTTATCTAAATCACTTTATACACAAAAGATTCATATCGCGACGAGTCAAATAAACATCAAAACTAATTCAATAACATCAATATAAATTCTTATACAACCTTGTGAGATCCAAGATGGATATGAATCAAAATAATATATAATAATACATTACTAAAAATATCATCTAACGTCAGTAGCTGATTTCGCACGTGACAAAAGATTGGGGGCTCAAGTCCTGGATCTAAAGTTTGTATGTATAAGAATTGAGAATATACAACTGTTTTAGTGAAAACGATTTACAACAAATATTTATTCAAATTCTGTCTACGTGGGAGGCACTGTCTGTGTTCGGACATACTGTTTTCAGCTTTGTACACAATCATCTTAAAATTTATCTTCTACAAATATTAAGTGGTGTAAAAATATTTCAAAGGACTTTATGAAAGGTAAAGTTGAAATTTTTTATCTTCTATTTACGTCATTAATATAAAACATGGCGGAAGCTAATCTTACGTTGGAGCAATTGAATATTTTTGCTATCACGTCAGAACAGTTAACTAGCATGTCACTAACCCAGTTAAAAGAGATGGCAAACTCTCTGGGAATAGACATTACTGAAGTTACACCAGTTAGGAGTAAATTGATTCAAGATATTAAGGACTGTTTGAAAAGACATGGTAGAATGCTTGAAGAAAATACTATGAATAATGAAGAATCAGTGGTTCTCAATGTATCAGAAACCCTGAAAACAGACATAAATAACCATGATATTAAAATGAATGTGAATGAACTAAGTGCGGACATGAAATTCCAGTTAGAAATGAAGAAGTTAGAAATTCAAGTACAATTAGAGGGTAAAAGAATAGAAGCAGAGAAAGAGAAGGAATTGGAAAAAGAAAGAATCGCTAGTAATGAAAGGATTGAATTGGCAAAGTCTCGTTCGTCAACTCATACGATTCAGGAAACAAATAATGTGGAACTATATAAGTTTAAAAAGCATGTCCCAAGCATGGAGAACATAGAGATTGATGAGTTCTTTATGGTCTTCGAAAGAAACTCGATCGATTATAAATTTCCTGAAGATAAGAAAGCAGTACTTTTACGTTCAGCTCTAACAAAAGGCAAGGCTTTAGATGTTGTATTGAATCTGACTCCAGAAGAATGCAATGATTATGAACTAATAAAGAGCAGAGTACTATTGAGTTATGTTCTAACTCCAGAAAAGTATCGAAAGTTATATCGTGAGTACAAGAAGGAACCAGAAGTTTCACATGTTGACTTCCTGAGATTAGAGAAAAAGTATCTTGACCGATGGTTACGTTCTAAGAATGTGAATAAAGATTATGAAAAACTATATAATCTCATACTGATGGAGGATTTTACTGAGAAGATTCGCACTGATATAAAAGTTCATTTGGCTGATCGTGGTATTGAAATAGCAGAACAAGCAGCAGTTAAGGCCGATGAATACGTCATTATTCACCCGCATAGCCATTATGTTCAAAATGACAGAACAAGTTTGAGGACTCAAAACAGTAATACAGAGAGGAAGTTAAGATCGACAGATGATAAAAGTAAACAAAAAGCCGATAAACAAGAGAATTCAAGTTTTGTACAAAAGAGAATTACCTGTACATTCTGTAAGAAAGATGGACATATCAAAGAGAATTGTTGGAGTCTACATAAAGAGAAAAGACCCATTAAAAACAAGAACAACGTGGTTTTATCACACATCGCCGTACAAACTGAAACTCACATAAATAAAACTGCCCACAAAAGAATTAAAGCTGATAGAAAGACATTTGATGTTAGTCATGAGGAGATGGCGAAACACGCATGTCCAAGTTGCTCAAAGTCGGAAAAAGTCTTTGAAATGAAGACCGAGGCTATTGAACATTCTAGTTTCAACTCCAAAGGGAGTGTGACAGATGAACAATCAGTAGATAAAACGTTTACTTATGGAGGCAGTAGTGTAGCAAGAAACTCAGTAGGCAGAGAACTACCCGAGTGCATGCTATCGGATGTTAGCGAGGGCTATGTGTCACCTATAGATAATCAAGCTAGAGAACGGAAGATTAAAATTCTACGTGACTCCGGTGCTGATATATCTCTACTGTTGAAGAATACTGTACCAACGTCGAAATTGACTCATACAGGCCAGTATGCCTTAATCAGTACTATGGCTGGAACACTCACGGCACCGTTACATCGTATACAGTTGAAGAGTAATTACTTCACTGGATCT
The DNA here is from genome assembly GCA_949126835.1 of Anisus vortex. Taxonomy (NCBI): domain Eukaryota; kingdom Metazoa; phylum Mollusca; class Gastropoda; family Planorbidae; genus Anisus; species Anisus vortex. Next base: position 35,271,196 of record OX421496.1, read on the forward strand.
GTTATTGTTGGGATAGTGAAGAAATTTCCCTACAGAGGCATTTCATTACTTTTAGGAAGTGACATTGCCAAGAATCAGGTACATCCTGTACTTAAAGAAACCAAAGACTCTGTTCAGTGTAAGAATACTGGAAATTCAGTATGTGTTATCACCAGAGCTATGGAGAAACAACAGATGACTGATGAATCGACAAAGAAACCAGAACCAACACCTGAGATTGACTTGCAAGCAACCTTCATGGCGGATGTTCTAGGTGGTCACTCAAGTCATACTGATCAAAATAATTTGTCGCCTAGACAACTACTCATTCTTGCTCAAAGCAAAGATCCAGAGATCGGGAAACTAAAAGAAGAAGCAAAGAATGAAGGAGAATTAGAAACAATGGCCGCAGGTTATTACCTGAGGGATGAGTTGTTGATGAGGAAATGGAGAGGGAAAGAAAACGACGATGAAACATGCAGCGAAGTACATCAAATCGTGGTACCCAATGTATACCGCAAGGACATACTACATATGGCCCATGATTCACCGTATGCTGGTCACCTAGGGATACAGAAAACCTTCGACAGGATTCTTCCATATTTCTTCTGGCCTGGCCTACGTCGTGACGTCACATCGTTTTGCAGATCATGTCATGTCTGCCAGATGGTCAGCAAACCGAATCAGACCATTCCGGTAGCTCCTCTACGACCCATACCAGCATTCTCAGAACCCTTCAGTCACATCATTATAGACTGCGTCGGTCCGTTGCCTAAAACTAAGGCTGGCCACCAGTATCTGTTCACTATAATGTGTTCGGCAACGAGATTCCCAGAGGCTATTCCTCTACGTAGCATCAATGCCGACAAAATCTCTGATGCACTTATCGGATTCTTCACCCGATATGGTCTTCCGAAAACCGTGCAGTCAGATCAAGGTTCAAATTTCACATCGAAGTTATTTCGCCAAGTCTTAGAACGGCTGGGTATTCGTCATGCAGTATCGAGTGCATATCATCCACAGAGTCAAGGCGCACTGGAACGATACCACCAAACATTGAAGAATATGCTCCGTACTTTCTGTTTCGAGCATAACGACGACTGGGATCGTGGTATTCCCTTCGCACTCTTCGCAACCAGAGAGGCTGTACAAGAATCTCTTGGTTTCAGTCCCTTTGAACTGGTATTCGGACACACAGTTCGTGGACCACTAAAGCTGTTACAAGAGACATGGTTGTTATCCACTGAAGACACTGGTCTACTGACATACGTGGAAAATTTTAAAAATAGACTGTATAATGCATTAAAAGTTGTCAGATCTAATCTTTTGCAGGCACAAGACAAGATGAAGGTCTATTATGACGTCAACGCAAGAACCCGTATCTTCCAACCTGGTGATAAAGTTCTCATGCTGACGCCACTGTCTGGTCAACCCCTGAGTGCCAAGTTTACAGGACCCTATGAGGTTATGGCTAAGCTTAGTGAGGTTAACTATCTTGTAAAGACCCCTGATAGACGGAAATCGCAACGAGTGTGCCATATCAATATGTTGAAACCATACATTACCAGAGAAGAACAAAAAGTTGTTGCCTCGGTAAACACTGTTATTAAAGTCGGGAATAATTCACCCGAAATTGAGCGTGAAGTGGCAGAAAGCAAACTGCAAAATACAAAGGCTCTGAAAAACCTAAATGAAAAATTGGCACATTTACCTGATTGCGAACAATCCGCTATCAAAGGTCTAATTAATGAAAATATCCATTTATTTGGAGATGTACCTAGTAGAACTAGTGTAGTAAAGCATGATGTAATTCTAAATGAAAATACTAAAGCTATTAAACAACATCCATACAGGTCAAATCCTATCCAGTTAGAATGCATCCGTAAAGAGGTTCGCTACATGCTTGACAATGACATTATTACACCTAGTAGTAGTGACTGGTCTTCCCCTTGCGTATTGGTACCTAAGGCCGATGGATCCATGAGGTTTTGTGTGGACTACCGTAAGGTAAACAAAGTGACAAAAACTGATTCCTATCCAATACCAAGAATCGACGATCTAATAGATCAAGTGAGTAATGCTAAGTTTGTGACGAAAATTGACCTATTGACGGCGTATTTTCAGATTCCACTGACGGAGAGGGCTCAGGAGATATCATCGTTTGTAACCCCTGACGGACTGTACAAATTTAAGGTCATGCCCTTTGGTATGGTTAATGCACCCTCTACTTTTCAACGGTTAATAAATACCATTACTCAGGACATTCCTAAATGTCACGCATACCTCGATGATATTGTTGTTTTTAGTGACGATTTTAAATCTCATTTGGATCAACTACATTTGTTATTTACGAAATTGACTCATGCTAATCTCACCATAAACTTGACTAAGAGTCAGTTCTGCCATGCAACCATCGAGTATCTAGGTCACATAGTGGGAAATGGTTTGGTAAAACCATTAAATGCAAAGGTTAAGGCTATTCGTGAGTTCCCTGTTCCTGAAACCTGTAAACAACTCCGTAGTTTTCTCGGGATGGCGGGGTACTACCGTCGGTTCTGTCAAAATTTCTCAACCATTGCATGTCCATTAACAAATCTATTAAAGAAGAATTGCACTTTCAAATGGTCTAATGAATGCCACCAGGCCTTTGATAAATTAAAAGATGTTCTTTCTGAGGCACCTGTATTAGTAACACCCAATTACAGTAAACCCTTTAAAATTACCGTTGACGCGTGTGATACAGGGATGGGAGCGTCATTTCCCAAAAGGGTGATGATTCACTGGAACACCCGATTAGTTTTTACTCTCAAAAATTTGATAAGCATCAAAGAAACTATAGTGTGATAGAAAAGGAACTTTTAGGATTAATCCTGGCATTGAAACATTTTGATTTTTATATCAATGGTTCTCCATATCCAATTGATATTTTAACTGATCATAACCCTTTAGTTTTCCTTTCCAGGGTTAAACAGAATCAAAGAATTATTCGCTGGAGCTTATTTCTCCAAGCATATAATTTAAATGTGTTATATTTACCAGGTAAACAAAATGTGGTCGCTGACACGTTGTCCCGCATGTAACTGGTAAACCAGAAGATGAAAGTCAGTTTCTCATTAATTGTTTTCTTTTATGTCATTCATTGTATTGATTAGCATTTATATTATTGTAAATATGACAATAAATAAACTATGTTTTGAAATATTGCAATATGAAACATTACAGAACAAAACTTCAAATTCTACTAGAAACAATCATACGTTGTAAGGTAAAAGGTAACTATTGCATACAGCAATTGCACACACACCGGTATTTAACTTGAATACATCCACACTTGTGTTTGTTCAATTGATTATTGATGTGTTTTGAAAATTGTTTGTTTCTATGTCGTCATGTTATAATTTGGATGTCTTATTTGATGCTATGTAAAAGCTAAATCAGCTGAGATTATAACATTTTTTTTTTAAATATTCTTGATGTCATAATTGAGACATCATAATAATCATATAATAACTGAAAATCATTAGTTAATGATACAGTGATCGGTTATAAATAAATTAAATTTTCTAAAGAATTATCTATCAATTATTAATCGGTTCCACTTATTTGGGTAATTCATATCAATTCTGTGGGAATTGGTTATTGGTGGTAATAGTTTTATGGTCAACGTTGTACACACAATAATCATAATTGTAAATATTAATTGATAAATAAATGTTTAATTAATAATCATTGATACGATAATGTGATAAGGGATTCCATAATAGCGACTTTGTTATTAAGGGGATATGTAATATATGGTTCATTTTAATCTTTAAAAGATTGTCCAATAGTCAATTAAATCTTACGAATAGTTTGGGAATTCGGTTCATTTTATGGGTACTCTACAAAGAATTCCATACTTAACGCTGTCTGTAATTCCTTTGTGTCTTAAGGGGGGGCGAGTGTTACGAGTAGATTTTTTTCCATATTATATTGGTTTTGTTATTATTAACTAAAGTTAAAATGAAATAATCTTAAACCCGAAATGTTTCCGTGTTAGGAATAAAACATGCATATGTCTAGACACTACGTCATAGCGATAAAATACGTCATATGCACGAGGGTGGAATACCGTTTAGTTTAGTTCTAGTTTGGGCGCTAATGTGGAAGGACTGTTTTTGACCACTTTCTTAAAGATAGGATTACGGCTTTACTCATCATAGAAGAATCTCAACTGATTAAGTTTCATTATAATACTGGTACATGTATTCTGTGGTATTGTTATATTTTATCATCTCAACTTGTTGGAATAAAATTGTGTTCAATTTCAAACAGGATTGTGGATTTCCTATATATTAAGGTACAGTTTATCTAAATCACTTTATACACAAAAGATTCATATCGCGACGAGTCAAATAAACATCAAAACTAATTCAATAACATCAATATAAATTCTTATACAACCTTGTGAGATCCAAGATGGATATGAATCAAAATAATATATAATAATACATTACTAAAAATATCATCTAACGTCAGTAGCTGATTTCGCACGTGACAACTTATACAAATATCAAAGCAACCTATTTGTTATAGATATTCAGATATCATGTCTTGCACTAGATTTAAGAGAAAGGCTATTCAGTCATGACAATAGCTAAAAACCTACTGGCCAGTTTTATTTAACACCATTTGCACCTTTTGTTTTAAAACGCAGATAATATAATAAAATGTTAAAATTAACAAATTTTAGTGAAAAGGCGAAGCCAAGCGAAAATGAGAACGCAAATAGATTATTGTCCAGATTAAAATTGAATATGGAGCGAAAGGCTAATTAGAAAATGACACTTTTCTTTTATTTAGTAATCCATTCACATGAATTACAGTTTTAGATAATATATTATTTCCTATTTTGGTCTCAATGAATAGACCTACGGATTCATTTATTCTTTTGAAACGAACCTTTATTAAACATGCCATTTTCGGTTGTTTGTTTTTTTAAATCCTCATTTGATTATCCCTGTTTTTGTTTTGTTTTTTTACACCCGTTCAATTAATAATGCAAACAGTAAAAACATTGATGAGAGAGAGAAAGAGAGAGAGAGAGAGAGAGAGAGAGAGAAAAGCGAGAGAAAAGGAAGAGAGAGCGGGGTAGAGAAGGAAAGAGAAAGGGTCCTGTGCTATTTCATTAGTTAATGTTTAACTTTAAATATTTAATCATCCAATTCATCATTCGTTTCATTTTTTCCACCTCTAATATTGTAATGAACAAAAAACATTGATTGGAAGGATGTTTCTTTTTTTCTTCTTTTCGCTTTGGTTTGTATTAGCTGCGCGTGGCCTGTTCATTAATGCCATTACATTGCATCACAAATCCTCTCTGCGCCTAAAGGGCTGTTCATAAATGGCGCTACGTATTTTTTGTGTGTGTTCCGCTCCGACACTTCTTCAGAAAAACTACCCCCCCCCCATTTCAACCCAATTCAAACCCATCACATAAAATATAGAATGTTGATAGTTTCAGTGGCTACACTCTCCAGAAAACTGTATATTAATTTAGACGATGCCAGTATTGTGTAATATATATATATATATATATATATATGTATGTATGCAATATATATGTTTTCTTAATAATGAAAATTTTCTTTTTACACTTTTGTTTAGGTTCATTTGATGACTTGTAAATTAAGTCTTCCCAGGGGATAGACACCTCAGTCAGTATGTTACAAGGGCGCACCAGTTCCTGCCTGTCGGTTTTCACCACTGCGGCCTTCCTCCTTGCACTCGGCGTCCGAGGCCTGGCCAGCGACGCAAGCGAGGGCCGCATGGTCGTGGTCATAGCGCACGGGCTGGATAGGGAGACCGGCCTGTGCCATCCACCGGGCAGCGGTGGCGGGTCGACGTTCGGGAGCCTGGTGAAACATTTTGCTGACGCGCTGAACGTCGTGACCAACAGGACGGCGTTGACCGTAGGTCAGTTGTGTGATGAACAGTCTATGTTGTTGGTTTTAATTACTTTAAAGTAGCCAAATCTAAAACTAAAACTATTTTCTATAGTGAATTGTAATGTCTAGGGTTGATTGAAAATTTCTTATTAAAAATCACAGAAGCCGCTTTAACTATTGAAAGAAATACAATTAGCACAGAAACTGCAACTGTAGCTATATGACAATTGTATTAAATAAAGACACTGTTACAGATAACTCAGTTTAAATTCGTTATCCGTGGAATATTACTTCGTTTAAATAACCCCCAAATATTTAATCTTTTTATCTATCCGCTTTTCTTTCAATAATTATACAAGAATTAATAGTTTTAACAGTTAAAATAGTTAAAATATGGACATTTCGGTAAATTTCCACGTGTATGACATCAAACCGCAAGGGGTATAACTCTTTACATTAATTACTTTAAAAAAAAATCTTGCACGACTAATGTTTATCACTATTATCTAATGATTATTCTAAAGTAGGTTCATATCAAATAATCCTTTGAATAGACTAGCATATTACTTTAAGTCGCTACTCGCATTACTTTTCAGAAGATGCTAATGCTTTAAATCTCATTGATGGTTTAATTTTAAAGACAACTATACTAGGCCTAGCGTTAAATCACCGAGAATGGCAACAATGGGGCCTATATGTCGGTTAAAATGTGAATTCTATAAGCATTACATTTCAGAAAATTGCCAAGATTTCTTAGTTGTCAATGATTGTAAGACAAAACTCCATGGGGAAAAAGAAATGAAATAGAGAAGAGAGGAAGGGGGAGTGGGGATTCCCCCATGTTTTTGTTTAAATTAATTAATTTATTTATTTCATGTTTGCTTTATTTACCTGTTTGTTTTTCGTAAAGTTAATTTTTTGTTAACATTATGAAGTTCATCACGAAGACTTTTGTATTTTGTCAGGTCTGTGTGTTTGTTTAACTTTTACTTTTATTTTGATTTAAATAACAGAAGATAGTGGATGTATTCGTTCACTTGAATTTTTGTTCTGACAAATACTACTGTTCTGACAAATACTACTGTTCTGACAAATACTACTGTTCTGACAAATACTACTGTTCTGACAAATACTACTGTTCTGACAAATACTACTGTTCTGACAAATACTACTGTTCTGACAAATACTACTGTTCTGACAAATACTACTGTTCTGACAAATACTACTGTTCTGACAAATACTACTGTTCTGACAAATACTACTGTTCTGACAAATACTACTGTTCTGACAAATACTACTGTTCTGACAAATACTACTGTTCTGACAAATACTACTGTTCTGACAAATACTACTGTTCTGACAAATACTACTGTTCTGACAAATACTACTGTTCTGACAAATACTACTGTTCTGACAAATACTACTGTTCTGACAAATACTACTGTTCTGACAAATACTACTGTTCTGACAAATACTGCTGTTCTGACAAATACTACTGTTCTGACAAATACTACTGTTCTGACAAATACTGCTGTTCTGACAAATACTACTGTTCTGACAAATACTACTGTTCTGACAAATACTGCTGTTCTGACAAATACTACTGTTCTGACAAATACTACTGTTCTGACAAATACTACTGTTCTGACAAATACTACTGTTCTGACAAATACTACTGTTCTGACAAATACTACTGTTCTGACAAATACTACTGTTCTGACAAATACTACTGTTCTGACAAATACTACTGTTCTGACAAATACTACTGTTCTGACAAATACTACTGTTCTGACAAATACTACTGTTCTGACAAATACTACTGTTCTGACAAATACTACTGTTCTGACAAATACTACTGTTCTGACAAATACTACTGTTCTGACAAATACTACTGTTCTGACAAATACTACTGTTCTGACAAATACTACTGTTCTGACAAATACTACTGTTCTGACAAATACTACTGTTCTGACAAATACTACTGTTCTGACAAATACTACTGTTCTGACAAATACTACTGTTCTGACAAATACTACTGTTCTGACAAATACTACTGTTCTGACAAATACTACTGTTCTGACAAATACTACTGTTCTGACAAATACTACTGTTCTGACAAATACTACTGTTCTGACAAATACTACTGTTCTGACAAATACTGCTGTTCTATTAAAGCCTAATGTTCTGTGTCAATATTGACATTAACAATATAAATATTCCAAATGAAAGTATGCAGAAATTAAGCCCTCAAAAAGGTGGGGCGATCATAGTCACTGTCACAGATCACAGTCTGATCATGTTTATTTTACAGTATAATACAAACACATTCTGAATAGCGGAATCTGAATCTTTATTAACCTTTATAATACACCAAAGGGCCTTTGAGTGGGATGACCACCATTGTTGTCATTTCTTGAATACGACTGTTGTATCTTTTTCGGCTTTGGTTTGGGGGTGTAAGTGGGTGGGGGAGGGTAACACAGTTCAATTTCTAATCTGGCCATGATCCAACAGTTCCATTACTGGACAATGTTTAGTTCCAGTGCTTCTACAATGCCAGGGTTTACTCCACCATCCGTGCCACTTTGAGCCATCGTTGTTGCTAAGTGTATATGTACTGTCACTCGCAATCCTCATCTTTACATTAACAGCTATGCTATAAATAACGCAGTAACGAAACAACGATTTCAGAGCCCCTGCTACAACCACGCAAACTTTGACCTCTTCTTGCAATGACCCCCATAATGTTTCTTTATTTTTTACGCAACAACTGCGAGAATCCAATTATGAGAATTGAGATAGGGGAGGGGCATTGATCCCATTTCGTGTTGTTGTTTTTTACATTATTTTTTCTACATAGTACAACTTGTAACGATGCTTAGGTAACATCTGCCGAAATTTTGAATTTCAGCATAGCTACCTAATTCCAATCCACGTTTATAACTTTGCATACAGTTGTGCTTCATTTTGAGCACATGTATTTTTAGCACATGTCAACGAATGAATCAATACACACCGTGGAATTGAATTTTAACTGACATTTACTGATGTATTTCTATAAACTCTTGTTTCTTTAGCATATTCTAATGTAATGCAAAACGTTAACCCTTCCCGTACCGACCTACTTCTATCTATGCTGCCTTCAGTTCCGCTATATACGCGCCCGGGACTGTAAGGGTTAACAAACCTTTTTATTATAAAGAATTTAGGGATAGGCAACAAAATGAACGCTTGTAAAGTAAAGTTCGCGAAACTGGTTTCTATGAAATTTAATGGGCCGTATTGCTGCTGAGAGTTAACACCCTTGCCCACAAGTCAGTCATAAAAGATTGACTTGTATAAGGGGCAAGGGTGTTAACTCTCAGCAGCAATACGGCCCATTGTAGTGAGCGTAAGTGAGGTAATGCGGCATAATACTCTAGGTTGGCTTTGTGTGTGTGTGTGTGTGTGTGTTCATTTTGGATACACTCTACTTTCTTTAAAAGGTCTATAACTTTAATTATATTATACTATTAAAATAAAAGGTAAATAATATAGTTACAAATCACTAAGCAATATGTCTCTTTCTTATATCTTGATTACAAGCAGCACAACCTAAACATCATATTGAGATAACGAATGCTTAGCGCTATTTATATTTAGGAATAGTAGGCATAGTAGGCATAGTTTTTGTGGAGTCTAACTATTGCGGGTGTTTTTACCACCTTAAGCAAGGCCGTATTTAGGATTGTGGGGGCCCTGTTCTCCAATTCATGCGGGGGCCCCTCGTGGCCTCGCCCATGCCTTACACATAGGCATACGACAGAAAAATGCAGTTAATTTATTTTCCTTTACTGTAAAATCATAAATACTTTTCTATGTTGTGCTATAGCTTGGTTGGACTGGAGCGCTTGCAATTGTAAGGGAATAAATGAATTTTATTTAACATTTTAAACGGAAGAATGGGAATGTCACTAAAAAATTTATTTTTGGGGTGTGTGGGAGCCCCTGTTCCAATGGAACATGCCTAAATACGCCACTGACCTTAAGTCAGATATCTGACAATAAAAATATGTCCGTCGGACGCACAACAGTTTTGATGGACTTTCCCTCGCTTCTATGAAAATCAATTGTTTGAATGTTATTTTTTTATATTCGTGTTTATTATTTTATAGTTGAGGGTCCATGCGATGAGGCGGATCTGATCGTCCAGCGGACATTGGAAACTGTGAGACGCCATACTGTTTCCGGTAAGTTACTGCTATTGGGCGTTATCACTCTTGTGTAATTTCCCGCATAATCTATAAAATGATTAGATTAGCCCCGAAAACGTTATTCTTGACGCAAAATGCAAATATGCTTTCACTTATCTATACAATTATATTTCCTAAACCCTGATCTGTAAATACATTTCAAGTGACTTAAACTTCCATTTTATCGTATGGATTTGTTCCAATTATAGGTGATTTATTCCTAGAACTCGCTTTTATTATATAAGTAAGTGAATTCCCCTATGACAAATTGATCATAGGCCATATAGCCTACTATCTAAGCAATCACTTAAATTATCTTATTTATTATATTTTGTGTTGAAAAAAGGCTCCCTAATAAGAAGAGTATAACTTCTTAGCCTTATATTGAAGAGAGTTTTAAAATATGATATGTTGCTGGTTTTCCTGCCTAGTTTATACAGTCTGTATAATGTGTGAAAGTGAAAGTAATGATCTGAAAGTATGTCTTTATAATAAAAATGTTCAAACCGGACTCTACATCCTTTGCAGCTGTGATCACGACGACCACCAGCCTCGCCACTGACACACTCCTCGACGTCTTCAACGCCTTTGGTATTATTGTCGTGGAGATGGTCGCCGGCAACATTATCCCAAAGGGACCCAGGCGCCTTAATCATTACGTGGCACCCTATTATACCTACTGGCACCTCAAGGTAAGTTGGCCACATCCAAATCGTTCGTTGCATGCTACATTTAGGCTTACAGTGTAGGATTATTAATGTTAAATGTTAGCTCAACTTCAATGTTATGCACACTTATTTTGATGTTAACAGCCATTACATGTAAAATATATAAAAATTGCAGTGGTGGGTGTAAAATCCAGTAGTGTATTAGGCCTCAGCGCGTGAATGCAAGTAAGACTAAAAGAATGCCATATGCAGTTTTCTTGTTTCGTAAACCGTCCAAAAAGATTAGCCAGATAACTAGGGTCTACTACTTCTAGTCTATAATCTACTATTTTAACAAAATACTAAGTTTTATAGTTCCTTCTTTTTTTTCCCTTTTCTCTAGGCTGCACTTGAGTTTGTCCGAAACAGGAAGTGGACAACGGTGGCTACTGGATCAACTTCCGGTTATTTTACGCCCGCTGAATCTCTCCTCAACCAAATGATTCTAGAACAAGGCGACATCTGTGTTATTTCCGCATCATTGGACAAAAGAGTACCCCAGATCAGAGCCCCGGAAATCGATGGCGCGAACTCAAGCGAGAAAAACGAAGCTGATATCTTACTTTACGCTAACCACCTGGACGATACTGCATTAAAACTTTTAACAAGCAATAGTTCAACCAACCAAACAATATTCTACCTTGGAAAAAGTGAAAGCGTTGACCAAGAAATGATGACACGTTTAAGCAATTACTGCGATACTGAGGTGAACGTTATAGATGATTTCTGTTCAATATACTTCATATTGTCAAACCACTCTTCCCACTTGCAGTTGGTGTTTCGGGAGTTCTTAAAAACGCTTGCGGTTTTCGCCAATGACACAGACCTGGAAGTTAAATGCGCCGCATACAATGACTCACAGGCGTGTGTTCTGGTGACTCTTATACAGGGCGATCTTATACCGTCAGTAGAAGGGATCCTGCATCCGTCGGACACGCGGCGTTCATTTTTTGCCAGACGATTGACGTCAGATGGTGTCGTGTCTAACATATCAGAAACATACCATGTAAACAGCACGTTTTTACAACCAGATGCAGAGAAACGTGATTGGAACGACGACAAGAGATGCAAGCTTGATTGTCGCTACTGTTGGACGTGTTTCCCTTCGAGGACTTCTTCAAGGCGAGTACTGAAATCAGGGGAGGGAAGTCTTAAGATCGTCGGACTGTTTCCGCTGACGGAGCATTCTGAAGCGGGCCCTTGCTCGCGAGGGAACTCACTGGGACGCGCTGCCGCCGATGCTTTTCTGGCTGCATTTGAGTCGTCGACTGGTCGCCGAGCAGATGTCGGAAACGATACAAAGCAGTCGGTCCAAGGTGTTGTAATCGATACCTGCATTTTCCCCAACGGATCTGAAAGAATCGTCAACGAATTAGAGTCTTGTGAATACTCCTACGTAAGCTACAACAACCAATCGAATGAAAGGATTAACATCCAACCGTCAGATGTTATAGGATATGTGCAAGCTTTGGGTCACGTGATCCCAAGCACCACCAAACCAACTGTTACGGTCAACGAATTGGGATACTCCATGACATCTGACCTGACATCGATCTTCGCAGAGAATGCCCTGGCGGCATTGAAAGGTCTGAACTGGACAGTGGTCAATGTTATATTATCCGACGAAGAGCCATTTTCATCTGTTTATCGCATTTTTAAAATTTCTGGACGCTTTCCCGAACGCTGCTTCCCGGAGTCTATAGCGCTGCGCCCCAACAGCTCCAGCCGGTCAGCCGATCTCAACAGGATAATGACCAGCCTGGACAGAACGAGACTCTTCCTGCTGTTGACGAATCCCACCGATACAGCCGAAGCCCTCCAGCACCTGCGGAGTTCGTGGGCGATAACCAAGCAAAAAGTATCTCTGGTCATGACGCCCTGGAGTGACGTCCCTTTGGAGAGCAACGATGTTTCCGCATACGCTGACGTCCTGGCCCGATTTCGACCCACTACCTCAAAAAAATCAGTAATTGATGGTGACGCAAATGTAACCCACAATTCTCTTAGCCAATCAATCAAGGGCCATAGTGACCGAAGCATATTGTCTCTTCTGGCGGAGGCGACTAAAGAGTACAAGTCTTACGTTGAAAGTGCGCATGTTAACATGACGTCCTCTAAAGAAATAGCCTCGTCGGCGCTGGAAGTAGTTGTCTATTACGGCGAGTCAAGTCAAGAACATTTAGTAAGTGATTTGTCTCACGTGATTTGTTTTTTTCTTTTCTTACAATGATGTCAATTCAACGGGCGTGTAAACGTACTGTATAAAATTTAAGCGAGAAAAAGACCAATAGCAAAAGAATTTAACTATGTGTGAATCTTACATAGAATAAGATGAATAAAAGAAATCTACATGGCTGTATCGATAATTATATCGGAAATATACTTTTAAAATAAAATATTATTTTATCTTACATATTACAGACGCTCCTTCTATAATATAGAAAATTATCGCATCTTACGCTCAACCATAGTCTAAGTCTAGTCTTGAATTATTTTTATGATGTTAAGTTACTGGTTTTCATGGATTGATCAGGGAACCCATTCCATGTCCGGATGCCAGTCGGGAAGAAATAGTACTTTTATGCATTTGTTCTCGCATAAAGGATAAGAAACATGTTTTTGTCCTTATGTTAATCGGAGCATTGTAACTTCTTCTTCTTCTATTAACCAGTCTGCAGAGCAGTTTGCTCTCTTGCAGTCAATGTCAGACACACTGGCATCTAGTTAGAATTGCAGATGTAGACGCTTATTTTTAAAAAAAACATTGGTAGGTAAGATCCATTTTTTTCTTCAGATTTTACTCCGACGCTATTGAGGTCAATGTTTAGGAATTTAATCTTCAAATTTTCATTCTCCTGGAATAGCTCAGAGAGTGATGCTGAACACCTTGCTAGATTATTATTTGGATCACAGAGTGCAGAGAGCTTAAACCCTGTCCCCCGCCATCACGTCAACTTTCAAATAAAAAAAGATGGATTTGATTGTTGCACTGTAGCACCACTCCCCCTTTTCCTTCGCCCAGCCAAATAATCTACGTTTAGCACGACAATGCTATCTATTTTAGCCTCCAGCCCCAAAACGTCATGCTAGTTAATGTTACGATAAATGTTTTTCATCTTATCTTGTTTTATGTTTGCTTATCGGAGATGGTGATTTTTTTTGTACTTCAAAGTTATTGAATGTTTTAAAATTATCTTGAGCTTCAAACCAATGGTTGATTTAGAATAAGGTATCGCCTAACTGTATTTAGTACTTGCCCACATCATAAAAGGCGCTTCTTAAAAAAAAAAAGCTGTAAAAATAATGAATTATTTTTTAGTTGACAGTAAGTCGGGAAATCTATGGAAAGTATAATACGTCACTGTTAAAGCATACAGAATCATATCTTTGAATTTTTTGGTTTTACTTCAGGTAGCAAAGATTGACGGTCAAACAACGTGGTTCAAACCCGTCGATGTTCATTCCTTCACAAGTTGCAAGGGCTGGTGCCCACAATGTCAGTCCTGCAGGGGCAACAACCTGTCAGAAGTTAGCTCTCTACATATTCCCGGAGACCTCATGGTGACTGGCGTCTTCCCTGTGTCGAAGAAAGGAAACGGATTTTTCCGATGTGGAGACGTGGACGGAGATGTCAGCGCGAAACTGACCCTGACCGCATTCTTGTTTGCAGTGGACACCGCGAAAGCCAGGTACCCAGATCTGCTTCCCAGCCTCAGGGTCGGCGGCCTCATTCTGGACTCATGTTCAGATCCCAACATAGCAGTGAAAGCCGTCGGGGATTTTGAAACATGCTCTAAGAAATTTGGCCAAACGAGCCCCATGTCGAATTTGCATCAAGCGTCCAATAGCGACACGGATTTCGCATATCCTATTCAGAATGTAGGCTATATAGTAGACAGTCATAGTTTAGATGCTGGGCAAATGAGGAGTATCTTCGAGCCGACAAAACGGGGTCAGGTGGTGTTCCTTGAAGATGAGTCAGCCTTGACCCATTTGGACAGTGACCGGAAGCAAATAGTGGACGCGCTTATAGAAGTTCTGGTCAAGCTCAAGTGGAAGAAGCTCCTCGTTCTCTACGAAAACTCGCAAAGGCACCTGCGAGAGGTTGAGCTTCTGCAGGGCGAGCTGTCCCGGGAAAAGATCTGCCTGTTGACGGCTTCCAAATTCACCGAAAGCGATTTATCGCTTGCGGGCGAAACGCTAAAAGCTCATCCAGGTGTGCCCATTGTCTTGCTGTCTAGCGCAGTTTCTGCAGTGGCGCTTTTCAAATCGATGCAAGTGAAGTCTCAATTCTGGATAATCCCGGCTACATCTTACACTGCCTCTGACATTCTAGATTCTATCACGTTTTTGCCAGCTGGTTGCATTGTTATAAGCAAAAAGTCCAACCGAAATGATGATTTCGTCGCGTTTATCAAAGGCATGAATAGGACTTGGTCGTCGGCGCCAGAATGGTACCAGGAGATTTGGCGGGATGGACAATCCTGTTTAACCTCTTCGGACCCAAACTGCCAAGCTTCTGTTGTGGAGGACGCCGCGGGGCGCGTCCCACCACGAGCTTATGACGTCATTAAGCACGTCGACGCCATGCTGCACGGCCTACACCACCAGTACACCAGGCGGTGTCCCGACCACAATGGGATCTGCGAACATTTCGCCGAGGACCTGGTTTCCGGCTCTTCGCTCCCATTATTGAGTGACGTCAGCTTCGTTTTCCAGGGGGAGCAACTGGAGTATATATCGACGGAGAAAATTATTCCCAAGTTAACTCTCTTTAACAAACAGAGCAACAAGCTTGTTGAGGTAAGAATAGCGCCACTCGACATTTACTATAAATAAGCAAATAAATACAATAGTACTTATCTAAATTAGTGTGCGCTTTATTGCTAAATATTTTTCTTAACTAATTGTGTAAGGTAATTGCAAAAGTTTATACTGCTATATCTGACATTAGTTGGAGAAAGTAAAGTTCGCTGGACATTCTGACTTGTATGCCATGGACGAAAATGGCCTTAAAGGGTTACTTTTATCTCTTTTAAAGTTTAGACTTTTTATATTCATTCCTAATTGATACGAGTTGTATGCGATTTTAAGTAATGTCGATGTTTTACTGAGAATACGCTCTAGATTAATTGATAATCGTGTCAATATTAGTTTGTTTTTCATTATAATCTCCAGGTTGGGTCGTATATTAATATGAGTGTGTATTTTTTTAATCTCCAGGTCGGGACGTATCTCCAGCGTGTGTTCCAGTTTAACACAACCACTCTACGTCTGTACAACACAGCAGGAGAAGAGTTGTCTCTAATCCCGGAAGTACATTGTCGAAACGAGTGCGCATGCCTGGACATCTTCCCGAAGAACTCTTCCCACGTGATCGATGACGTCCATTTATATGCATCCCAACCAGGGGAGTTCATCCTGGAGACCTGGGCGATAGCAGTTGTGGCCATTTCCGGTTCTGGCTGCTTCATGTCTGTGGTTTTCGCTGTCTACGTAATGCACAAAATGTGCATAGGCGCTATCGGGAAACGATACACGTTTCTGGGACTGACCCTCCTGCTGGCTGTGACAGTTCTCTACTCGGCCGTGTTGCCTTTTGTCTTCACGCCAAGTGAACTTGTCTGCGCGATGAGATATTTCTTGACTGGGTTGGCCTATGCCTTTTGTTTTGCGGTGATTCTGGTCAAGCTCATGACGCTTCAGAATTACAAATTCATCGGCCTGGGGGGCGAGGTGTCCGGCCTGAACCAGGCCGCCACCGTGTTCTTCATCACGTGTGTGCAGGTGACCAGCGGAGTTCATTGGTGGTTGAACTTCAGGCCATTCGTTCACACCATACCCAGCGCCGCCGGTGGCTTGATGTACGCCTGTGACGCCGACAGAGCTCATTTCTCGACGTATCTCGTGTACATCATGTTCTTACTCGTGGCGTGCTGTCTTTATTCCCTTTGCGTTAGGAACGAGAAGAAGAACATGGGAGAAGCCAGGCTCCTTCTAGCTTGCAGCTGGCTATGCCTCGCCATCTGGGCCGGATGGCTGACGTGCCTCTTCCTCGTTGACCGGAAGTGGTTTCCAATCATCGTCTGCTCAGCCATCCTCGGGTGCGCCACGGCCGTCATGCTTATCGTCTTCATCCCGAAGATCCGCCTGGTGTCACGGCTCAAGTACGACTTCTCCCAGAAATCAGCCGAGCGCAACGGCTATAGCATAGACACGGACTTTCTGTACGAAAGGCCGCAGTCTCTGCCGGGGACGTTAACTAGTACCTTCTCTTCCTCAGGGAAAACGAGCTGCCCAAAGACAGTGACGAGTTTTGATTCCGAGTTGAGCTAGTACCTCTAGCCAAACATTGAACCTCGCGTACTATTATCATAAGCACGTATTAAAACTCTAGTGCCTAAAGTTGTGATATTTGTTTATTGTAACACACTTTCCAGTTGCATTGCTTTGCAATATTTCTCATATTAACTATGAGTATCACATTAGTTCAACATTTAAAATAGCTCTTATATACGCACACAAACATTACCTGAGCTTATTATTAAATAATACATTTGTTTGCAGCTTGAAACAATATGACACGTTCAGAATGGACCAAAAAGACTTCCCATTCTTTATTATATACGATTGTGATAGGAAAGATTTGTGGATGTTTCCTTAATTTTGACAATTATTTTAAATGTGACATTTATTGGTGAGTATAAATTCAACCAGCAACTTGTGATTTTTTTCATGCTGTTTGGATATTTCGAAGACGCGTTTATTTATTTTACTTTTATTTTATGTTTTTTTTTCTTTTTACCGACTACTGAAATATCGTTATTACATTTGTTGTTACTTTATTCTTTTATTTGTTTGTTTCCCAAAAAAGATGACGCTAGTTCAACGGCATATTGCCTACAGTGATTATACGGAATTGTAAGAAAGTCTTAAGGGACAGGACATTCAATGATATAAAAGCCCTGGAAAAAATAATTTTTAAAGCACCATTTTTTAATAGTAAAGTAAAGTACCCTTCGGATCAAACTGATCATAGAGCTGTTGAAGGAGGGTTCACCAGTTTCTGTTGCCACGGCATACTAGAGGATGTGTGGCCAACACAATGCCCAGCCGCCCAACTAATGTCAGGTACCCATCAGAGCTGGGTAGACTCAGGGACACACTCAAGTCCAGGGAAAAAGTCCTAGCCTCCACCAGGATTCGAACCCAGGATCTTCGGATCAGTCGAACGCGCTGCCGCTCGGCTACCTATTAGGTATCGATTATATTTTACAACACAAGCGTATCTTTAACTGTTGTCATTAAATGGGGTGTGCGATAAGCCAGTGTGGAGGGAAGAGAATTAGTGTAGACCTATACTTTGTCTATATTAATGTGCACCTATTAAAAAGTTAGGCCTTCTTTCAATGTTAAGAAAAAACAACAACAATAGTTTGACTATGCAGGAAGAGACATCATACGCTTTGGCGTAACTAGGGGAAATGGCGCCGTTGGCGAGGGGTGAGGGGTGAAATCGGCGCCTATCAAGCATGTTAGTTTTCATGCATTAGTAAGATAACGTAGAAAGGGGATTGAGTGGTATGTATTTCTTTTAAATATAAATTTTAGTCGAAAAACAAAGGTACCATTTTGCATGCCAAACATTTGCGCCAAGGGCGGATGCCCCCTCCACCCCTTCTAGCTACGCTTCTGATTATACGCGTATAACACATATACACTTAGGTTACAGAAAAGTATTTTTGTAAAGTAACAGATCTATGTAGGGACTTAGGAAGTCCCAGCTAGTCACAAACGATACATGCTGTTAAAAAGTTGACTTTTACTTTAAGCGTGGAATCGAAGGGAACGGTGAAAGGCGTGGGGAACATGTCTTTGGTAATTAATGCGAAACTTTATTTCTTATTTCAGTTTATTGCCCAATAAAAGAAAACTACGTTTTCGTTGATCACCAAGTGCCAAGTTTACTTGAGTTATTTTCTGTTTTGTTTAGATTTATGTTGTATTGTTGATAGTTTTTTTTATTCTTTTCATGAATTTCTTTGATTTCGTAATTTATGCTGTTGATGTGTGTCTATTATTTCAGAGGCCACCGTATATTACGTTTTCTGTTGCAACCCATACATTTCTTGTAATCATTAGCGTAAGTACAACTACTCTCCCTCCCTCCCTAAACCGTATTTGAAAACTTTTAAATGGCCATAGCCACTCGACTTTTGTTTTACTATTTATAGTTTTAGTAGCGAGTTGTTTTCTTCTTCGCGTTGAAATTTATGGACAAAATAAATCTGACATGCATAGGCCTATATTTTAAGTACTGATTTTTTAGTAATTAATATATTTATTTAAATTAAGATGCTTTGCAACTATACTAATATATAAGTTTCATTAGAAAATAGTTGGCTGACAGAGGGACATGAGAGCAGCCAGCATAAATACAAATGACTGGGAGTTGAAAGCAGAGGGTCGCCCCACCTGGAGCACTGCTGTCAGGGAAGGGGTAAAAATAGTAGAGGAGTGCAGGATGGGGGAGACTGTAGAAAAAAGTGCTAGGAGAAAAATAGAAAGCACAGAATACGTTTGCAAATAAACAACGAGAGAGACTGCCATTTGAGGATAGGTCTGCTTAGTCACAAGAGAAAATGCAACCTCAATCAATGTCGATGCACCATCGACTCGCGAGACGTAAGGATGCCGATGGTTAGGAGAAAGACATTAAATTAAGTAAATTGCGAATTCGAACGCAAAATCTCACTGTGTTCGTAAAATATGGAAGACCCCTTAGTTTTTATGTTAAATCAATAAACCTCTCTTTGAGAAATAAATTATTTCTTTTTATTAAAGATAGAACAAAGCGCCAATAGCAGACTATAAACCATTATAAATATTATAAATGCATCTTTTAATATAAATATATGTATAAAGCAATATGTTCATTTTTTATTTTTATTTTATTTGGGGGGCGGGGGTATTTTTATTTTAGTAAGAGTGTAGCTTAGTCCAATGTTACTATAATGACATTAATTAATGTAATTGAACATAAACAACAACAACTCAGCGAGACAGAAATTTTCTTTTCTTCATGAAAGTCAGTCACACATTAAAAGAAAACGCCTAGAAAGAAAACAAAAACACTATTCGTTTACTTATCACCATTTTCTTTATTCATCTTGAATGTGTAGACTAAAGAAAATCTTCAACATGGGCGGACGTTTTATATATTTAAGGGGGGGGGGGAGGGGGGGTCACTAGCAATTTAAAGGGTGGGGGGGAGGTCACAAAAGCAGATGGCGGATTAAATAGGTTTGCCCTGGGTAAGGATGGGAGAGCCTTATGCTCTACAGGGAGCGAAGAGGATTAAGTAAGAATGGGAGAGGAGAAGTGGGGGCTAGAAAAATTGTTGCGACAGAAATTATATTTTTTTTTTAAATTCTTTAAAGAGCCCTGACTAATCCAGCCCTTTGATATGCAAAGGAAAAGCAACAAATGTATCCTTACCAAAAAAATTTTTCGGACCCAGATCAGTTCAGGTCAGTCTAAAAAAACAACCACAATAAAATAATTAAAATCTCGGCTCACATTAATTGTTAAGGAAACAATATTTTCATTTTTCATCAGGACATAATTTTATTTCATTATTAGCATCAATATCTCTACCCACTTCCTTGAAACAAACCCCCCAAAGATATCAGAAAGTAGGCTAACCTAAAATTTTTCTTCAATGTTTCAAAGTTTTTGAACCCACGCTCAGCCATGCTTGACCACAAGAACCGGAACGTTGGACTGATGGACCACGTACTCACTCACGCTGCCCATCAGCGCTCGCCTGATTGCGCTGCTGTCCCGCGTGCCCGTGATGATCATGTCGACGCGCTGCTCCTCGCTCGCCTTCACGATGGCCTCCCCTGGCTTGTTGTTCACCGACTTTATCACGGACATCTTGAGCTGCAGGACGAGGGCGGGAAATTTTATATTAAAGATTAGAGCGTGTCACATTGATGGGTAGATAAGTATGTAGTTCGAGCGAGGGCAGGAAATTTTAAATTAAAGATTAGAGGGTGTCTCATTGATGGTTAGACAAATTAGTAGTCCGAAAGAGGGTGGGAAGTTTTACATTTAAGATTAGAGGTTGTCTCATTGATGGGTAGATAACAATGTTGCCCCCCCCCCCTCAAACACAAAGCATATGCTAACATATGCCAGTCAACATGAGGGTCTTCCCCCATACATCCCCGGTGGGGGACATATTTAATGTGGCCACATTTGTGTTTTGTCGTGAGCTGACATCTAATTGAAATCAATTAATAACAATTACTGTTCAATCCTCCACATGTAAAATAAAAAGCAGGACATGGCGTTACCTTCTCATGATATCCACCCCACCCCCAGTCGGCTGTACGAGTGTCTACGCCACTGTTCATAATCTACTCACCCCACTGGCCGAAGCCCTCGCCTGCAGCTTCGCCACAAATGGATTCGGCATTTCCTCGTCATCGCCAGCGTTTGAGGGCGTACTTCCGGTGGCTTTGTTTACCATCTCTGTTAAAGAACGTAGATACTTTAAAAAATGGCGGTTTCCTATCTCTATTTTTTTTTCCGAACCGTTGGCAACATATCAATCCCAAACTATACTTTTTTATCAGATTAGACTAGACTTAAAAGTTCAATTTTTACTGAGATCTGGAAATACTCTTCCCTGAGAGCTCCTGGTTATTAATATTAACCCTGACATTGAGCGTAATACGTTAAAGTTTTCCAACAAATACCTCTTTGAAGATCAATGGAAAGTGAGCTGCCGTGAATCATTCCGTCTAAAACATAACTTCGAAAAAAAGTAATTCAAACTACACTAAAAAAAAAAAAAGAACACTGTTCATAAAATTGCATATTTGTAACATTGAGTAAACTTATATGTAATTCAACACATGTGTATACTAGATTATTTGTAGGTACTAGATTTGGGTTCCAGATTTAGAGAGCAAGAAATTTCCCGCAAAAAAATAAATTACTTGCAATATCGAAGCCTTTGAGAATTGCGTGGCAGTATGTTTTGCGTCATTAAGGCCCACTGCCTCTGGCTTCAACCTGCTGTTTTTCAAGGATGTGCTACCATAGTGTTTGATCAGAAAGACCATCTGCAAGACAGCAGTTGATTTATTTTCGGAGTTTTCTCTCCTAGACGACTGTATCCCTAGCTAACCGATCTTAGAGTTAGAGCGCTCTATGCTCTATGTTCGCTTTTTGCTGTCATTTTTCTTGGATTTATGAGGCGTTTTGCAAAGAGTAATCTTACCACGGGATACCTCACCCCACCCTCCATAACAGTAAACCACTTGGTCCGCGACCGCTTATTCAGTATTCACGGTTAACCCATAGATATCTATGGTTAACCCTTATATCTCAAGGTCATTCCCTTTTCCGCGCTTGGTAGGAGATGATAGATCCCCCAAGGGCCCTCGTCTAATCAAGTTGTACCCTGAGTTTGGAGTGGAGCGTACACTTTGGAATGGAGCTAAAGCAGAGCCTTCATTTCAAATCCGCCTTACTAGAAAAGGGCAACCTTCTCGACGTCTCTGATTACAATTACTTACAAACAATTCACGTATGTACGTTTTATGAAATAAATAATAGAACAGCATCTTGTTGACGTTTGTTTTTGTTTTTTATGTGGTTCTTTTTTTTTTAATTGCCATCTGAATTTTAAAAATAAATCAATAGATGATGAAAGTTAAATAAAGAATTTTTAAAAAAAAAGTAGAAAAAAAGCCACCAAAAAAAAAAAAAGACTTTGGGCAAAAAAAAAGTGTTGCTGAATGGGAGAAAAGTATAAAAGATTGGTTGAAAAAAAAAGTAGAAAAAAAAAGAATGAAAAAAAAAGAATAGGAGAACAGAAAGAGAAAGGAAAGAATGAAAAAAGAGAAATGAAAAAAAACTTTAAGAAAGAAAAAAACATGTAATAAAGCGATTAAAACACATAAACTACAGAATGAAAGAAAGAAAAAAAGGGAAATAACTTAATGAAGAAGAGATCAATAAATACAAACTAACCGATTGAATGATGGAGAAAAAGAAAATAAAGTAAAGACACATTAAAGAGTTTGAAAGGAACACCGAAACGAGGCTGAAGGCACGAACATCTAAACGAGGCTGAGGGCACAACTTACTGCTTAATGTCCCGGGCTCAATGCAGTGGAAAAGAACTACCTCATCCTTCGGTTTGTAAAAATATTTAACATACCCTGTCAGAAACAACAATGACACAAACTATATATATGCAAGAGTGGTCTGGGTGCCCGACAAGCTCTTCCAGAACCTCGCCCCCACCTTCCCGACCAACCCCATTCCTTTTTCCAACAGCGTGGACTTTAAGAATTAAAAAAAAATCTGAAATATTTAATTTATCTAATTTTTACATCTCAACCATTGAAAAAAACATTAAATTGTAATTATTTTTATTTTCAATAGCTGATGCTAAAATTGTGCCCCAGTTCATAATTATCCCCGCATCGAACACTAAACATTCCGGCATCCTTTACACGATTTTCAATCCCCCTACTCCACATCGCCCCTCTCCTACTGTGTACCTTTCCCCACCCCGGACTTCACACTATTGGTTTCTCCACTGGTGGGCCACATTTTGTTTCAAACCAAAATTGAATTGTTAGTTTAATATGATAATAGGCTAATATAGACTAGTCTGTTCTAACTTCTATTGTTCTTGTTGTTTTATTGTTTTTATTTTTTGCTTAAACCACATACACGTTCAACTTTTTCCGAAAAATTATTACAAATATTATAAAATAACGAACAACAAAATGTATTTTTAATTTGATAAGCTGATATCCATAATAATAATATTAGTTCATTTATCTTATAAACACAGTAAATGTATTATTAAGCCTACCCTACATATATAATATAGCTCTAATACAGATCTATATATTTCAATATATATATATATATATATATATATATATTTATATATATATATATATATTAAAGTACACCCATAAACATTAAAATTTCCGAAGACTCGATGGTGCCCCATAGAGCTACACAATCCCCTACAATGCCGTGGCCACTGAAACGGTTTACTCTCAGTCTCACCAGTCTTGTGGCAGTTCTTCAAAAAAAAAAAAAACTTGTAGAATAAAGTTTTCCAGATTACTACTTCACGGGATATTCGATGGTCAAGTGGTCAGCACAATGTATACACATCCACAAAAAGGAACTTTTCCGGCTTGAACTACGTTTGGACTGAGAGCTGAGATGATTAATCCCTTATAGTCCTGGATATATACTCTGTCGTGCACCTGAGCATGTTTAAATCTCCGTAGAGAACAGTGGAAAGTGGGTCACCCGTCCCATCTCATCGATCACTGACGAGACGGGGGCACTCCCGCAGGATATGCTCCTCTGTCTGCTCCTCCTCCCCACAGTGGCGACACCGCGAGTCGAAGTTAGGTCGGAACCTGGCGAAGTATACCCCAATGGGACAGTGGCCAGTGCGGCATTGTGATATGATAGATAGTTCCGCCCACCATGGGTCGGTGCGGTTAGGGCGGGGCAGATGCCAACAGCCCTCTCGGCCTTTTGTCATATTTGTAACAATTCAAATTCCAGGAACTTTTCTAACAATACTATACAATTTATTGAGTTCTATAATGGAAGCGAAAACAAAATTATATGCTGGTTTGACAAGGATGCAACGCCACGCTAAAGGGTACACACGCCTTTGCTTTTTAAACCAGATTTAGGAACTCTTTTGTTCCACTATGTGAGAATCTTTCAAAAGAATCGTCAGTCAACCAGAAAATACAATAGCTGTCACTTATTGATACTTTTTCTTGTAAGAAATGGTATGATAGTGTGCGGGAATGTCAATTGTGCTTGACTACAAATGGTTCTTGAATATTGTTTTAAATATGCTGAAAGACGGAATTTTCGTAATAAAGTCAAATTTCCATTTGCTTGTATCAATAAAGTAATCTTAACAAGGCCGGCGCTTAGTGCTAACCCGACAATGTGGACGTATGTTCTGAACGATACATTGTTATATAGAAAATACAACAAAAACACCCCGTGTAACTACTCACAATCGTAGGCGTAGTCCGAATGTTTGCTGCTGTCCAAGGCGATAAGAAGTTTACGTGATTGGGCAGTCATGGGATCCTCTACAAGCCACTGGTCACACTGAATATGCCGTGAAGTACACCCTCACCCTAAGGATTCATAGGCATGTTATATTTTTTCAACTTTTTCGTTTATGCTACTATACATTTCACAAGCAATATTAAAGTACATTAGTAAATAGTTTCATTTTAACTTTGACCATGTAGATCTAGTTGAAATAGCTCGTCCCATCCTGGAGTACGCATCGACGGTATGGGATATCCATCCAAAACACCTGATATCTAAGCTGGAGATGACCCAACGTCGAGCGGCACGTCGTATCTTACAGGACTAAGGCCTTAAAACAAGCGCATCTGATTTGGTGGCCAAACTCGAACTTGAGCCCCTACAACACCGCAGAGCGATAAACAAAGTCACCAATATTTACAAGATCGTGAACCGCCACGTGGAAATGTCTACGCAGCCAAATCGAATCCAACAGGTGACCCGCTCTACCCGAGGCCATCAGCTCAAGCTGCATGTCCCACATGCACGTACCGACGTCTACACATATTCTTTTTTTCCGTCAGCCATTAGGCTGTGGAACACCCTGGATCAGGCCTCCATCACTGCCCCTACTGTGCCGGCTTTCAAATCGTCACTAAAGGGCTAGTCTAAAAACCTAAAGTGACACTCCGTCGTCTGTATATATTTGCTGTTTGAAATGTTTGTGATGTTTTTAATTTTATGTTTAGTTAAATTGTGGACTCTTTCCTCGGTCCTAAGGGGGTCTCCACAGTAATATGTAGAAGAAGAAGAAGAGACAGAGAAAATTGGGCACATACAGAATGAGGGATAGATGGAGATAAGAGGAGAAAGATGGAGAAGAAATACTGAATTCGAGGCTAGAAAAAGTTACAACAAATTAAAAGATAGAACAAATAAAAATTACACTTGATTTAGGGAATTAAACAACTTTAGAAAAGAGAAAATGACCAATGAGTCGGAAGTAATTTTGAAAGAAATTTAAAATGAATATTAGATACATTTTTATTATGTAGCACCTGGTGTCAAGTGTTGGACATAATTTTTGGTTCGATGACCGCTTCAATGCAATGAAACAAACAGGGTTGTAAGAATTATCCAAGAAATACATTCAAGTTAACACCATCTAAAATCTTTTGAGATTTTGGTCCGATGGCCGCTTCAATGCCCTGAACTATCCTAGAAAATGTATCTATTAGCGTCATCTAAAATCTAAATTAGTTATAAGGAATAGATTTCAATCATGGATATAATATATACGTAGGACAAAATTCGTTTCTTAATATAGGCCTAAAGAACAAATACATAGATCTAATAATATATCTAGCCCAATCTTGTATCCATAATGTATCTTATACATCACAGGAGAGAGGAGATAGAAAATAGAAATATGAAATATAATACATGAGATAAAATAAATAATCTGGAATACCGTCAATGACACTGTGATATAGAAGGTTGGTTATACAGTTATACAACTTTTAAAACGTATTTTAAAAACATATGAAAAACAATTACTTTGATTTAACTGCAAATTTCTTCCACCATTCCTGATGATCGAATATTTTCTATACACCATATACGCACTCTATTATTCATGTCGGAGTTTACAAAAAAAAAAAAAAAACTTTTCCTAAACGCACACGACAACGCGGAAATGCGCATGGTGCGAAAATAAATTATCTTTTTGAATACATCATAACCACAGAGCATAAACTAGTCAACTTCAGTGATTGGTTACTTTAGTTCAGCGATTCCTAAGTAAGCTAGGCACCGGGCCACGAAAAGAAAATTACGAAAATTACCTAATCACAAAAAGGTCTGATCATCATGTCATACCTATTTATACCAGTATCATCATAATCAATCCCTTGACCGTTGTGGTCATTGGGGGGAGCGAATGGACACCTCAGCAGTAAACCTTCTCTACGTTTGCCTATCTTGAGCGGTTGTTGCTAGTTGAGTCAACTTCAGCCCTGTCCAATATTTTATTTTGTCGAACCAGCATCTCCGCTGACGGCCTCTCTGACGGCCACCTTCTACAGTGCCTTGGAGGGTTGTTTTTGGCAGGTTATTATGCCGCAAAACATAACCGAATCATGCCAATTGGCAACATTTGATTGTTGTCATAATGTTTTCTTGAGGGCCTGCAACTGAGGATATTTTGTCCCAGACATACTCATTAGTCATGTGTTCTAAGTTCTACGTAGGAGATTCGAAGTATTTTTCTCATGCATTTATTTTCGAATGCCTGCAACTTCTTTTCAGTTGCTGATAGCTGCGTTCAGGTCCCACATCCATACAGAACAATGGTTTTTAACAAGGGCCCTGTATAAAGTCTGATCTTTGTTCAAATATTATACCAGTATATTTCGCTCCAAATGGACATTTTTAAATATTCTAACCAGATTTTAACTACAGCCTTCCAGTAAAGGTTTAACTTTTAGATTAAGTGTAATGTCATATGTCATCTGGGCCAGTAAAAGTGAAACAAATGTTAGTGAGTCACAAAATTATAGTATATAAATAAAAGGGTCACGAAAAATATATTTTTGGGGGAAAAACTTGTGCAGAGGTGGTCTTAACAGTACGCAACGCCTTTGGTAAGTTGCATGCGTACTGAGGGCGAGATCCGTAAATATCGTATCAAGTCACCACAAAAAAAAGTCATTCTAAGTGCTTTCATAATTATTAATATACATTATGGTATTGGTTTCTAATATATTGAGAAACAAGTCCTTGATTATGAGAAAGTTATTTCTCGGAGAAACCCACAACATTGCATTGCAGTCCAAAAGATTTATTATATTATTACTCCTCTGTACTTTAGAACAGGGGTCGGCAACCTGTGGCATGCGTGCCACACAGAGCAATTTTTAATGGCACGTGGAACACCCCCAAAAATAATAATTCATGTCACTTCTACAAAACATTGATTGCTAGAACATAATGACGTTTAGGCTGTTACTGTTAGCACGCTGAATGAATTAGAGATCCTACTTTGGCACTCAATTATCAAAAGGTTGCCGACTCTTGCTTTAGAATTTCTTGCAGAAGTCTTGCATATTTGTATAACGAATTTAATATGTCAAAAGAATGTCCTATCATGCCCCCCCCTTCCCTCAGATAGTTCAAAACATAAAATGAATAATACAACAAAATGTACAACTAAATACATAAACAAAACAACAGATATATGAACAATACAACACAAATTACAACTAAATACATGAACAAAACAACAAATAAATGAACAATACAACACAAATTACAACTAAATACATGAACAAAACAACAGATATATGAACAATACAACACAAATTACAACTATATACATGAACAAAACAACAAATAAATGAACAATACAACGAAAAGTACAATTAAATACATGAACAATACAACAGATAAATGAACAATACAACAAAAAGTACAACTAAATACATAAACAATTCAACAGATAAATGAACAATATAACAAAAAGTTTAACTAAATACATAAACAATACAACAAAAAGTACAACTACATACATGAACAATACAACAAAAAGTACAACTAAATACATGAACAATATAACAAAAAGTAAAATTAAATACATGAACAATACAACAAAAAGTAAAACTAAGTAAATGATCAATATAACAGATAAATGAACAATACAACAAAAAGTACAACTAAGTAAATGAACAATACAACAGATGAATGAACAATACAACAAAAAGTACAAATAAATACATGAACAATACAACAGAAAGTACAACTAAATACATGAACAATACAACAAAAAGTACAACTAAATACATGAACAATACAACAAAAAGTACAACTAAATACATGAACAATTCAACCAAAAGTACAACTAAATACATGAACAATACAACAAAAAGTACAACTAAATACATGAACAATACAACAAAAAGTACAACTAAATACATGAACAATACAACAACATGTACAACTAAATACATGAACAACACAACAAAATGTACAACTAAATACATGAACAATACAACAGAAAGTACAACTAAATATGTGAACAATACAACAAAAAGTACAACTAAATACATGAACAATACAACAAAAAGTACAACTAAATACATGAACAATTCAACAAAAAGTACAACTAAATACATGAACAATTCAACAAAAAGTACAACTAAATACATGAACAATTCAACAAAAAGTACAACTAAATACATGAACAATACAACAAAAAGTACAACTAAATACATGAACAATACAACAAAAAGTACAACTAAATACATGAACAATACAACAAAAAGTACAACTATATACATGAACAATACAACTAAAAGTACAACTAAATACATGAACTACACAACAAAAAAAAGTTATAAATGCCCAATTAACTTTACAAGGAAATTGTTTTTATTGCATTATTAGATTTTCTTCTTTTTTTTTGTGTAATTTAAAAACATAAACAAATTATATCCACTATTTTTGAACTCCACGAATTGAACAAATAAAACCATTTAAGGCGAATATGTAAACAGTTTTGTTTTTTTAACAAATTAAATATAAGACATTAAAAAATAATGTTCTCAATAGAAAAATGCTAATTCAGCAGAATGCTTTGAACTATAAAAACATTTTAAGTTTTTTTTTTTTACATTTATTGCTCAAGGGCAGATAAAGCCCTCCACCAAAGTAGTGAATTGAATACAAGTATAAGAATTTGAAAAATATATACACAAATATATAATATACAAAGGTAAAAATCTTGTGAAGCAATGGTTTTTAAGCCCAAAATCAAGTTTTGAACAATTAACTCACGAAAACGTAAAAATTATCTTTCATATGTCATATATAAAAAAAATGTTCTCAAATTATTGTATTTAATTACAACATTGCACTCTCATTATATCGACTTGAAACACCTAATAATAGTGAGACAATGAAAATGTTGATAATTTTTTTTTTTAATTTAAATACAATATTATTGAATAGCGTCATAGCTATACTGCTATAAAATATTATTTTCCATTTCCCAATGTTTAAAAAATAATCATTTCTAATATTTTTTACCTGGATGCAATCAGAATAAGATTAAGTGCAAATTTCATTACATTTTTAGCTTGTAATCTTAGTAAATAAAGGTGCAGATTTCATTACAATTTAGTGCAATTTTATTTTCTATATATTTTTTAATATAGAAAATAAAAGGTCAATTTATTTTTTTATTCTTTTTATTCTACTTATTCAACCCAGAAAGAAAATGTTAAATTATGACTAAAACAAAAATTTTGATTTTATCGAGGGGTGATTACTATCAAACTTTGTGAAGAAACATGTTTGACTAGTCCGTTCGTTTTCTAAAGGGAGTAAAAAGTAATTCACTTCAAAGGTATGAGGCATGGCGGCCGAGCGGCAGCTTTGTTAGATAAGGAATGTCCTGGGTTCGAATCCCGGTGAAGGCCAGGATTTTTTCCCGGGCCTCAGAGTGTCCCTGAGTCTACCCAGCTCTGATGGGTAACTGACTTTAGTTGGGGTAAAGTAAAGGCGGCTGGGCATTATGCTGGCCACACATCCCCTAGTATGCTGTGGCAGCTGAATATGGGGTGTTTGCTGTTTCACTGGTCCTATGATCCATTTGGTCTGACGGGTACTTTACTTTATTTACTACTTCAAAGGTAACAATAACAATTGTGATAACTGGTTGGCACTACTATAACACTATGATATAATTCTCATATTCTAAGCATGCAATTCTAACACTCTGCAATCAGTAGAATTGAATACTCCCTTTTGCAAAAGTTTCTGGATGGAATGCATTCTTATAATGATGCTGATTTCAATTGAAGAGGTCAACTGTACATGAGCTGACATATAAACAAGGTCAAACCCAGGATATTTTTCAAGAGAAGGGGTGGGGGTTGGGGCCAAACTTTTTGGGTGACGAACATTTACCAAATTTTTTATGAAATAAGTACAAATTAATAAAAAAAAACATGATAAAAAAAATTAGTTTTTTCCAATCCATAAGGCTTACCACCTCCCCTCCATGGCTTTGCCCCTGGATGGAGATAAAAGAAGGAAAAATAAAATGGCTTCAAACTTTACCTTTAAAAATCTATAAAAGAAAGCTTTGTAGGCACATTTTAATTTAAAAAAAAAAACATATACAAAAAATTAAAAAAAACAAAACAAATGGAAACAATTTAAATGTAAAAAAGGATAAAAGAAAGTAGAAATAGATTTTGTATGTATAATAATGTTTTCTTAAAACAATACAAAAAATTTGTCATGACAAAAAAAAAAGGTCTAAAAATTGTGTATTTTATCTACAAGAATCTGCTAATTAAATTATTACAATGTCAGCGGCTTTCTAGTAAAAATGGAGATGAGTAAATACAATTTTCTGCAATGTCCATTATTGTATCCATCCCACAGTTGCCATCAATACATATTATTATATCAATTATATCCATTCAAAACACCCATTAATGTAATATATATCACTTAATTAAAAAATAAAAACACCACCAAAGGTAACCAAACAAAAATAAGTTTAAATAAAATATGAGTATGATAGTAAAAATGTGTACCTTAATTACAGATTGTTCCATTAATTCATAGATGAAAAAAAGCTCTTTTAAAATTATTTTTTTTAAAGTACATCTTCTGAAGCTTATATGTATTAGTTTTCATAATGGATTTTTTAAATGAAACAAAAAAATGATCCAGTCCAATAGCAAGCTATAGAGACATTACCTTCAGGCAAGCATCAACAACATATTTCTCAAAGCATTGGGAGGGGGGATGGGTAAACAAAACAGAAAAGACAAAAAAACTTCAATACTTTAAAAGAGACATACGTTTTTATGTTTTGGAAAAGTAAATCCCTTCTTTTTTAAAATAAATTATTTCAAGAACATAATCATAAAGAGCATGGTATATTGGACATCATTTGTATATAAAAACATGTTCAATGTTATGAAATATGAAACTAAATATGAAAAGCATGATAATATTCTTTGTGCATTAGTTCCAAGAATCTAATATTTCAACAGACAAGTCTACAGTCATCCATCTACTACTAATATATTATTAAATCACACTATAAACAAATACTTCATTTTGAACAATTCACTCAAATCACATATCTTGTATAAACAAAATAAAGAAAGCCTTTTTTCATTATTAAATTTTTGTCTTCAAAATAAATATTTCCAAATTGAAATTAGATCTAAGAAAATTAACCCCCTTCCAATCTTCCCATTTAATTGTTTATTAAATCCTGAAATGGGCAAGCAAAGAGTGAATGACTTCTGCTTTTAGAATATGATATCATGCAAAAAGAAAATATTTCCCATACATTAATATAGTTCATATTCATAGCATTGTACAAGCAGCCCAAAAGTTTTGATGAGACAGAAAGACACAAGAGACTGGAAGATGTGAAACTGTACAGAAGCTTTGACAAATATTTAAATAGAAATATTTTGTGCAGATGAAAAATATATGTGAGATCAATAAACAGTTCAAAGCACAGGGGAAGCAAGGCATGTTTTTTTATGTTAATGGCTGAGTTCATTTCCATGAGGTTTTCTTAAATGCCAGAGTGCTAATGAGATCTGACAGTGACTCACACACACATTTAGTCTACTGCAGTCTTCCAAGGAAATAGGCGGGCGCGTTGGTCTAAAATGGCTACATAGTAAGCTTAAGATTATCTGAGGGCTAAACACTGATAAAAAGAACAATAGGATCGTTTCCCCTGATTCTGTCCATCTCCCATTCTACTCGACATCAGTTGGGGCAATTTAGAGGTAGTTAGTCATTAAGCTTTCCATACTAGAGGTTTGTATAAATCTGATGCTGCACTACTGGCTCCATGGATCCAAATGTTTTGGCAGGGTTACATTTAAATGGCTACTATAATTATATTTCTGGGAAGTGATTAGGGGGTTTGGAAAGACAGTGTGGGACAAAGTGTAGTTAGATCAGTTATTAAACATTGAATTTAACTCCTCGTAAATTCAATGGTCAGCCCATAATTTACAAAGCCATTTCAAAAAACAAATATTTTATTTTTACACTTAAAAATATTTTTTTTTATATAATTATTCATTCATATTTACATACAGCTACTAAAACAGCAACCTTCAACATGTGAAACATAAACATGAATGGCTGTAACAGGATTTGTTTACAACATCGCTACACTCAAACACAGGACAGACAAAAATGTTCTAAGAACTGAAAGACCTCATCTGTTTGTAAACCGGCACTCCTATAGGCTGCCAACCTGTGGGTAGGACTGTGCCGCTATGTTGTCTTGGGTGGGTTACTGCAAATTTACAGATCGGCCAAGCATTCGGGCGCAGCACCTCATGCTTAGGATCTCTTTAATGAGGACGGGGAACAAGCAGACAGCTGTCAGGAACATCTAGTAAGAAACCAAAAATGTCTTTTGTCAGAAAGTGTCTGGGCAATAAATATATCAATATATTCCAATATTCAGCCACACACTGACTTGCCTTAAGAAAAGGGACATAAGTGTGTAAAATGTAACATTAAATTTTTTTTTAAATAAACACAAACAAGAAAAAATGACAGAAATTTTTATATTGAGTTACAGTGCTGGCAACAGAGCATGGATCAAAGTGTCTCAAGATATTAAGATAAGTACAAACTACACTTATAAACAATCTAAAGTGCCCTCTTTCTTCCACCAAATTGTTTTAAATCTGAAATTTTTCCAACATTTAAAGCACAAAGCATCTCTGGGAAGATTCTTTATTTTTGTAAATAAAAAATTCAATAAAAAACAATTGGGCAGATTAAAAAATCACTAATGGCTAACAAAAGTATCAATCAAACAAATTAGAAAAAGGGAAGCTTAAATATATCTGAATTATGTAGTGAGACTATGATTTAGTGACGAACTGTGCGATTCCAAGGGTATTATACTCCAAATAGTAAAGGGTTAAGGCTTCGGAACTTAACTAATTGCCACTAAAAAAAAAGTTTACTTACACATATCATAAACAGATAGAAAACTGAAGCCCAGCCAAGTGCAGTCTGTAAATAAGGGACAGCTATCTGAGGATAAAATATATATACACAAACCATAATAATGCTTTGGAACTCTGACAATAATAGTGACTGTGTAACTGTGAGTGTGTACTGGACGGCATAATTATAAACTGAATGAAACAGTGACACACAGTGGACTATATTATTGTAATGTGTCGAGAGGACTTAGTGACCTGTTTGATAGCTCTGTGGTGTTATTTAAGCGAATGGCTTGACAAAGTGAGTTGTGTTCATGAATGTATTGTTTGAGTGGATGAATATTGGGTGAATGACTAGAGAAAAGGACCCATTAAAAAGGATTGTAGAAAGAGAGTAAAAAGTAAGTTGTTACACCATCCAATTTGTTGTTAAGTTCTTACTTTTACAGGAACCTATTGTAAGATCAAAGCAATAAAATGAAACTACACAACAGCTTATGCGGCACGGTGACAGCAGGTTCAACTGGCGAACCGACAGTTCTGGGTTCGAATCCTGGTGCAGGCTGGGATTTTTTCCCCGGACTTGAGGGTGCCCTTGAGTCTACCCAGCTTGGGTTGGGTACCTGACACTAGTTGGGGTAAAGTAAAGGCTGCTGGGCACTGTGCTGGCCACACATCCCCTCGTAAGCCATGTCAACAGAAACTGGGGAACGCTGCTACACCAGCCCTATGATCAGTTTGGTCTGAAGGGTACTTTACTTACTTGCACAGCAGCTTAGCTTTGAGGCTTAGGATTGGTTTCTCTCCAAAATTATTCGGAGCAACTAAAACAGTGGATAAATTGTACAAAGTTACAGTAACCATGAGACTGAAAAAAAAAAATTAATGCCTCAGTGAGTCCCCACAATTCATACCAGCTGTGAGATTTTAACCAGGTCATGCCACTTGAAACAGGTCTGCCATCACAGACGATTGAGGTGTTATACCTAATATGTAGAGACAGGTACAAAATATGA
The DNA here is from genome assembly GCA_949126835.1 of Anisus vortex. Taxonomy (NCBI): domain Eukaryota; kingdom Metazoa; phylum Mollusca; class Gastropoda; family Planorbidae; genus Anisus; species Anisus vortex. The sequence continues at coordinate 35,306,189 of OX421496.1, forward strand.
GCAACAGTTTGTTGGCCTAGATCTCTTGCATGTGGTAGGATTTTCCTTCAATGTGTACATTATCAGTCAAAGGTTTGCTAGTATCCTATCATCTTTCTCATGGAACCATCTTAAGATGTCTAACATAACCTGCTCACCTGTCCAAGAGCTGCACCAAAGCTTCCTGTGCCATCAATGACACCAGTGACTGTAGCCAAGGCCTTGTCATCACCTTGTATCTGCTTCTGGCAGCCTAATAGAAATGTAAATAATTCAGTGCATTTTGTTAAAATGCTTTACCTATATATAAAAAGATCATGTTTGTGTCCCTACGATCCCCATTGGTCAATTTGAAAACACTGGAGTTTAGAATTTTCTTTTTGAAAGATAGGCGTGGCTAATTAGTCTTTATTTTAGTTATTATTTAAATTAATTTGTATTTAAATGTGTTTATTTTGCGGGCTTAGGTTAAAACTAGTATATTTTCATCATAATTTAATAAAAATGTGATAGTTTAAAAACATTTAATATTTATTTTCATTTTTGTTTGAACTGGGTGGATGCGCACCAGGTTCACTGAGTGCTATATCAGACTGTACCCTGACTATTTTCTAAATATTACAGGAGACTCTAATACTTACTAATATACTTTTTTTTTATACATTTCTTAAATTTAATACATATATCGTCCCCTCAGTATTATCTTGTTCTATGTCGTCAGACTATAGTTTTGAGAAAAATGCATTTGAAGTTTCAGAAGACCACAATCAGCCCAAAATTAATGTTGCAAGTAATTTTGTGTTCATAATATCTTTAAGTCCCTTATAATATACCCTTTTAACCCTAGCCATACTTCGTGTTCCAAAAAAGGGAACACAAGGGTTTGTTTACACAATTGCTCAGCAACCAGTCAAACTACACTATCCATCTTCTGTGACATCTCCAATTAACCATTTTTACATCATAAAATAATATTGTCCTTGATATTAGGTTTTCCATTTTAGAGCAATTGACCAACACAAAAAAAAACTCAAATCGTACCTCGTGTTCCATTTTTTGGGTCATACTCATAAATAGGGGGAAAAAAAGTAAATGCACATTCATACTTCATGTTCTACTTTTTGGGTCATACTTTTATATAGAGGAGTCATATATCACAAGTTATAGGTAGATATTCTTTGTTTATGTTAGTTCAAGCAGGCATTGTTAATTATCTCCCCTGGAGTAAAATCAAAATGGCGGCTGGTGAAGAAGCTAGGCCTGGTTCAAGCAGAAATATTTTTGATTTACTTCAAGTTGGAGCTGATGATGCAGGAGATCATGTTGATCAAGTCAGAGCTATTGACAGAGAAGAAGATGATACTGATGCTGATCAGTATAGTGAAGGTGAAATGAGTGATGAAGATGAGTTTGTCCCTTTTAGTGTTGATAGTGATGATGATTCTCAATCTAGTGATAGTAGTGAGGAAGAAAGCATTGACCCAAACTTGAATTCTTCCATTTCTGAAGAACTAGTTGATGGAGATGTAGTCAGAACAAGAAGTTACTATGGGAAAGATGGCACAGAGTGGAAAAGTACCCCTATGGCACCAAATACTCAAACTACAAGGTCAAATATTGTGACTCTTCCGCGGAATCGTATTCCAAACACACACAATGCCAAAAGCCCTGCAGAGACACGATCAAGCTGATTGTGAAATACACAAATGAAGAAGGAAAAAGGCAGAGAGGAGATGCATGGAAGGAGACAGGCGATGTAGAGATCAGAGGGCTCAACGGTATTCTTGTCTTCCTGGGTGCTCAGAAACAGAGCAAAGTAAACCTGACTACAATTTGGGAGCTCTCATTGGGCAAGATTTTGTGCGAGCCACAATGTCAAAGAACAGATGTTTCCAGCTGTTAAACACATTAAGGTTTGACAACAAAGACACCCGTCGCAGAAGACAAGAAACTGACAAGCTCGCTCCAATCAGCGAAGTGTTGGACCTCCACCTTGCCAACCTCCAAAAGTACTATGTTCCTGGAGCTTCACTGACTGTTGATGAGCAGCTCATACCCTTCAGAGGGCGTTGCTCATTTATACAGTACATACCAAGCAAACCTGCAAAGTACAGCCTGAAGTTGTTCTGGATCTGTGACTCAGAAACTTACTACCCTCGCAAGTGTATCATATACACAGGTGCAATGTCCCGAATCCCACGTGTTTTAGGACAGAGCCAAGGCCATGCTGTGGTGATGGAACTGACCTTGCCATACCAAAACAAGGGAAGGAATGTGACAATGGACAATTTCTTCACTGACACAGCTTTAGCTGAAAAGCTCCTCCAGAGAAAAACCACCATTGTTGGGACTGTGCGTCGAAACAAACGCTTTCTGCCGCATGAATTTCAGGCCAAGAAGAAGCTGAAGCTCAATGATTCCTTGTTTGGGTTTTCTGCCAACCAATGCATCCTCAGCTACCAAGGGCACAAGAACAAGAATGTCATCTTGCTCTCATCCATGCACATCCAGCCAGAGATTCTTTTCTGAGGGATTGTTTGAGGAACATGGGGCTATCTGTGGAGGAAGGACCTGCAACTGCTGCCACTGCCCCTGCTACCGAAGCCAAGAAGAGGGGATGCTGTGGTTTGTGTCACTGGAAGGTCAACAAGAAGGGCACAGCCAAGTGCCACAAGTGCTGCAACTTCTTGTGCAAGGAGCATATTCCCAAATCTGTTGTCTTTTGCAAGAATTGTGATGCTTAAACCATGATGACTATGAAGGCTCAAAGAACGATATCTTTGATGTTATTTCTGTTTTAATCTTTTATTTTGAGATTTTTCATCAATAAATGACATTGTATGTGCTTAAAGTCAATAAGATGTATGATTTTATCTTATTCTCCAATGCTAAAGTGTGTTAGAAATAGTTTGTCTGTATAAAAGGTATGACCCAAAAAAGGGAACACTAATATTTTCTCTATGTAAAAGTATGACCCAAAAAATGGAACACGAAGTACAATATGTATGCAAAATATCGAAGTACGGCTAGGGTTAATAGCTATTTATACAACTTTTGTGTATTTTGTGTTCAAAATATCGATTTTTCACTTTTGAGATAGAACAAAATACACATTTTTTTGTGAAAGTCCAAAATTGTATAATGTTCTATGTCAATTTTTTTCCCCAAATGTATATTAATTATTGTCCATAATTAATTATAAGGTAAAATATCAACATTTTGATTACAAATGTATTTGGAGTGTTTGTTTTAATACATCCAACAATACTAGAAATGAATATTATTCTCTTGGTCACCACCACATCAAGTTAGCCTAGAAGAAATTCTATAGGTACTCCTTTAAAATCAATTTTACCTCAACTAGCTCCAAACTATTTTACTTTACTAGGCCTAGTACTAATTATTCACAAAATAAAATATAGCCTTCAGTTTAATTAACTTGACTTAATTAATTGTTGTAGGCCTACTATTATTATTATCTAGTAACTAGTAGGGTATGTAAGTTGTCCACAAGCTAAATTGTAATAGTTTGAATTGTTTTCAAACCTGGCTTGATATTAAAACCTTGATATTATGTTTACTAAGATTAAACTGATATTATGATTCAATTACATCATAAAGATAATATTTGAAATACTGTGTTATTTATGGTACTAGCATCCACTGTTCCGATTAATGAAGGAGTTAATTACTCAAACTTTCCTAAGCCTGGAACAAAACAAGCTAGATTTTTCAATTTCACCGTTACAAACATAATTTAACACAATTTAGTTTTGCACCAATGCATTTCACAATACATTGTATATTTATTATGTGTGCAAACAACATTACAAATATAATTTGATATTGAAAATAAATTTTAAAATGCAATATACTCAATCAAGACTAACTAAAACAAAACTATATACCCAAAAAGCAAATACAGTGTAATAATACAGAGAAATTTCAATATTACTGAATGAATAATGTAATCAAAACAATAACTAAAAGCAAATATAGTGTAATAATGAAAATAATGATAAAAAGTTCAATACAATGAATGTATAATGTGAAGCCGGCTGGTCCAGTGGTTAGTTCACCGGACTGTCAACCAAAAACCAACTGACATGTCGCGGGTTCTATCCCTGCCACCGACCAATCCCTGTCGCCATGCAGGAGTTTTGGGCCTAGTGGACGTAATAAGCTTCCATCTAAAGGGAATGTCTGTTAACTTATAAGATAACGCTAATATAGTGTAATAATGAAAATAGAGATGAAAAGTTCAATACATTGAATGAATAATGTAAACAAACCATGAACTAAAAGCATATATATTGTAAGAATGAAAATAGAGATGAAAAGTTCAATACATTGAATGAATAATGTAAACAAACCATAAACTAAAAGCATATATATTGTAATAATGAAAATAGAGATGAAAAGTTCAATACATTGAATGAATAATGTAAACAAACCATAAACTAAAAGCATATATATTGTAAGAATGAAAATAGAGATGAAAAGTTCAATACATTGAATGAATAATGTAAACAAACCATAAACTAAAAGCATATATATTGTAATAATAAAAAAGGAGATGAAAAGTTCAATACATCGCAGCCGGTACAATCCTTTATATTCTGCAGCTCTCTCCTTCTTTTAATCACTTTTATCCTGCTGACATATTCATGGCCAGCTTGACGCCTCTTCTTATTCACATTACACTTCCAGGTCTCTCGATTCCTTGGTCTCTTGCGCCCTTTTCTTGCGCCCTTTTACTGATGTGTTCAGTTCATTAATATCTTGAGCCTTCAGCACATTAAAATTTGTAAGCCTATGTGAATCAAATCTGAGGGATGAAAAGAACAAAATTAGGGCTATGGTTAAAAACAACATGTTATTAATATTAATATAATAAAAAAATGAATTGATATGTGTATAGAGCATAGTACCGTACATTAAAAAATAAATTTTGTGACTGAATTTTTTCTTCAATTTATAACATGTATTCTATCTAAGAGTACAAAAGTTAACAGCTTTAATCAGTACAAGGAGTACAGTACAGGGAGTACAGTATAGACTTACACTTATTGATCATCAAATTTTCTACATATAAAAAATCTTAAATATATTTGTGTCAAGGTCCAGGGATGTAAAAATATTCAGTTTTTTTACAGTAACAAATTTAGGTGATGTAATTTTTAAAATACTTTATAAACCTAGAGATTAAATTATATAAATATCAGGCAACTATTGGATTATAATATATACTGAAAGCTAGAAGGCTGAAAATAATTGGCCTATGATGCGTCAACCTAAATTATAAGACAAAAACCAATCGTGGAAGTCTGGAAGTGAACAGGACACGGTTTGAGAAGATCCGAAGAACAGTATTGCAAGACAAACTTTAGACTGGGTTTCCCAGGGAAAAGGGAAAGTATGCAGACTGAAGTAGACTTGGAGGATGTCAATTGTAAGTAAGAAAGGCTATTGGTCTCGCATGGACACATCTACTAATAGACGCCAAAGAAAAGATTGACAGATAATTGTAGTTGCGGCCTAATATTCTTATGGAAATATACGGAAATTAAATAAGTCTGACTGAAAGTTTAGCTATAGGCCTATATAATATAGTCTTACAACAAATGCAGATAATGGATTAGGCCTACCGGTACCTTATTTGGTCACTTGACGTTGAAGAAAGGGGGGTTACTGTTATCCTTAAATCAGCAACGTCTGGTTTGTAGCTTGGATCAACATCTGAGTAGTCCAAATCTTCAGAATTAGTAGCACTGTGAAAATTAAAATTCAGTTATAATGGATTTAAAATATAATTAGTTTCAGTAAAATTTTGGCGATAGACAACTATTGGATTATTATACTATTATAGACTTACATACAGGCGTATCATTCCTTAAACCTTCAGAATCTAAAGCATTAATAACAAACTTATGTGTTTAAGTCAAGATGTATATACTATACAACAGCTGCAGATATAGAAGTTATAGGGCTGATTAGGCCTAGGGCCTAGGCCTACCTTTCTTTGTAACTTGAAGTTGAAGAAAGCATGGTTGTTACTGGTCTCATTGAAACAGCCACTTCTGACTTCTGGTTCGTAACTAGGATCAGCATCTACGTCATCCAAATCTTCAGAATCAGTAGCACTGTGAAGATAAACATTCACTTATAAAGTACCATATTTATCTATCATTAAATTATGTGGCTTTAAGGCTACTTTAAATCATAAAGTCATAAAGTCTAAAGTAAAGGCTAAGGCCTAAGGCTAAGGTCTATCCGCTATCCTGTTAAAAGTGTTAAATTTGCTACTAGTACTAGTCTAGTTACTAGACTACGATACTTCATCGTTAACAATCGAGAAAATAATAAAGTAATCCTTGCATTTAAATATAAAAAGGAATTAAATTATTTAGTCAGAACAATAAAAACAAACTTACGAGACTGAATCAAGTAGCTCAAATTATATTTCCACTTGCAACTGAGTCAATAAATTAACATCTGTGTGTCGCCATTTTGACTTTTAAAAAGGTCAAAAGTCAAAAGTGAAGAAGTCACGTGACTTAGACTACACGATTGATTCGCCGAATTTGACATAGAACATTATTATACTGCGTTTCGCTACATTTTTTTTAGTTAGAACATAATAATATTGAAATTTTTCGCAGTATTGACATAGAACAAGATAAAATTATCAAAGTATGCGAAATTGTAGTTAGAACAATTACAAATTGTTAAGTGTTGAAAATACAGATAAGATATTAAGATGTAGATTAGTGGAGATAGGACATAATGCTTTTTTAAATAAAAAAAAATAGGTTTTTGTAAAACTTGAAAATTTGTATTTAGAACAAGATAATACTGAGTGGACGATATGTCTAAAATATAAGTGTTTTATTATTATTTTTATTAGATGTTTACTATTTAGTTGTGTGTTAAATTAATTAAAATTTTTTGAAGTTTTTGTGAAAAAAATTGCCTTGTATTTATTTAATTTTTACATTATTTATTCTAGATATTAAACAATTAATGTTTTTCCAGTTAACCAAACTATTAGCTTTAATAAAATATATAGGTTTATATATCTAATGTAAAAATATCATAAAAGAAAACAAAATAAAAGCAATAGGTTTTGAATGTTTAATGCCCGTCAGTTTTAGTTACACTTTTAAATGCATTTTTGTGAAATTAGGTCAGCGCTTTAGGGGTTAATTATGTAACTACTTCTAGATTAAAATAACAACAACCCATGACAAAGTTCATAAATCCTTTCCATTCTTTTACCAAAAGGTTTCTGATAAGTACAAGGTACTATTTACATTAATTTACAGGTATATTAATTAATCTAAATCAATAAGTTTTAGTGTTGTTTTAAAAAAAAAAATGAAATTCTAATCCTACTTACCCAAGTCTGCAGAGACAGCGGCACTAATAATATTGGCTGCTCCACCAATCAAGAACCCAATAAGAGACATTTCAACTACATTGATCAGTCGGTTATTGGGTGAATCTGCAATTTAAAAAAATTACATAACATAGTTCTAGGCAATTGCTCAATACATCATTTTAATTTTCAAACAAATACATTTATGTAAAGCAACCCCATGGTTCTTGAAAATTACATAAGTAAAGGAAAAAAAAAAAATCATTTTGGAGAAAAATGAAGAAAAAAAAACAGTACCGATCTTTAACAGTTTAGCATTGTAACAGTAACTAAATATTACCAGGAAGAACAAATATTAACCAATTGCCATGAAATTTAGCAAACATAATCATAATAAATCAATACACAAGCTATTAAAGTTTTAAATGTTTTAAATAATATTTAGTTGACTTTCAAACAATTTTATCTTTAGAAGACGTATCGTTTGATTTTATACAAAATCTGCATAAAAACACATTTTTTTTAAACTTTCAAAAAGAATTTTAGTTTGAAAATTTCACCGCTTTAAGTTAAGGCATTCAAAATTACAATTCAATAATAATCTTAAAAATGACCTTGGACCCCTTTTTCACTTTATTTTGCATTTATAAAAAAATCAGTTTTAACAACTGTAATAGTGGGGTAGCATTACATATAAGAATATCAGTCTAGATGTATCATAGACTTTAAGAATTAGTGTTACTTTTTAAAATATAGTTTTTCACATAATATGAATTAATAATAAAACCCTATGTTATGTTTTAAAAAATAAAATGAAAACCAAATATGCTAATCTGAAAATCAGCAACCTCTCTAAAGCCACAGTACAGTTAGTAAAAGTAGTTTTCTTTACAATGTCATGTAAGTTAAACTTATTCCACAGAAAATTTATGGGGAAATGTTGGGGACAGCACCTTGGTTTATATACTGATTGTCTAGGGCAGGGGTCGGCAACCTTTTGATACTAATGCCAAAGTAGGATTTCTAATCCATTCAGCATGCCAACATCCCAAAAGTCATCCCTCTCTAACACTCAATTTCTTGTAGAAAGAAACTTAAATTTCCTATTGGAGATCTTCTGCGTGCCATTGAAAATTGCTCTGCATGGCAGTTTTGGCACGCATGCCTTAGGTTTCCGACCCCTGGTCTAGAGTTCAAAGCTAGGGAATAAAATGGAGGGATTTTTTTTACACAGAGTGGTCTATAAAGGGCACGGTGGCTGGCGTACCGAAGGTTCTGGGTTCGAATCCTGGGTCTGGAGGGTGTCCCCGAGTCTACCCAGCTCTGATGGGTAACTGACCATAGTAAAGGGTAAAGTAAAGGCGGCTTTGCATAGTGCTGGCCACGCAATCACCTAGTAGGCAGTGGCCACAGAAACTGGTGAATGCTGCTTCTCCTGACCTATATGGATCAATTTGATCTGACAGGTACATTACTTTACTTAAGATGGGTCTATGCAGCTCTGCTAGGTGTGGAACTTTACACACTTCACTGGTGTGTCCTGGTCAAGGAGAACATGGTCTTACAATGTGGTGACGTCTAAGCCAACTGGTAGATCCTGGTAACTTTAAACATAGTTTTATTTCTATGACAAAAAGTTATAAAAAACTTAAATGGAATGTATGTTGGTTTGTTACTTACAGCTATACAGCAAGAGAGATGGAATTGAAAGGAGCAACATTGGAACTATCAGGACTGTCCTTTTACTTATACGATCCTGGAAATTATCAGAGATGAAAAAAAAAACATAAGTAGAACAGCTTTGGACAATGTTAGCTAAAGGCTATTTAATAATTTAATCAATATTTATAATTACCGTGAGTTTGTTTAAATGTTTATCTTATATATATACATATACATATATATATGTCCTCTATAGACGCCTAGGCCGTTTGACCTATCAGCACAAAAGTTAAATGTATAAATTGGAAACACCCTCCACAAGAAATTTTTATGTTATAAACAATATTGCTTAATTCGTTAATTAATTTTTTTAAATAAACTTAGGTCTATTACTAATCACTGTATGTTAAGGTTCTAAAATGAGGGCCATTCCAGAATAATGTCCCTTTGAAATGCCTTCACACCATTCATTTAATATTTGCAAGGCATTATCAGGTATTCCCAATTCACGCCTGCTTTTTTTTTGTAAAGTCATGCACTCTCTTCTAACAAAACACATTGTAATCATTTGTTTCTCCATCATTTTAGCATAATAATGATTCCTTTAAAATATAAGAAACTAAAACAAATGAACAAGTCAAATGTATGATCACTCACAGAAAAAAAGCCAACAATTGTGCCACCTGCAAAAAAGAAAACAACATTTTTTGACAAAATTGATACAGCATTTATTTTTGTTTCATTCAACATTTTGGTCTTAAACGTCAACGAAACAGACAATTGCTATTGCCATGTAAGAGCTTAAATATTAATAATTTTAAATATTATTGCGATTTAAAAAAAACAACATGTATTTACCAAAAATGCCTGCAATGTCATAGGCTGTAGAAAGCTGATCAGATACACTCTCTTGCCAGCCGAATGAGTTGCTCAGATAGAAAGGTAGCCAGAAGAAAAATGAGTAGTTCACTAGTTTTAGGAAAGCATATGCCAGGGCATACTGAAGAAGAAGAAGAAGAAGGAGTCACATGTTGGAAAACACCAACAAAACATGTTGGGCTTGTAATAATCTTTCCTTAGAGGGATATTATAATAATATTTGTATAGTAATGCCAATGCCAAGAAACATAAATAAAGCTCAGAGTGCATTTAACATACAACTAACAACACAGATATAATCTCTAGGCTAAGAAATATAAACTAAACGATGATTATAAAAACATACCGTATATTACTAAATATTAGAGACCGACCAAAATTCGGTTTCGGCGCCGAAAATAGACAAAAAACCTTTTTCAACGTGTTTTCAGTTTCGGCTGAAGCCAAAAAGTTATATTTCAGTTTGTTTACGGTTTCGGCCGAAGCCAAAAGGTTAGTTTTCGGTTTGTTTGCGGTTTTGGACGAAACTGATTAGTTAGTTAGACCGGTGGATAAGTCGCACCCCTAGTTTAAGATTTTTTTCTTATATGTTGTCATTGACCCGCGCATAAGTCGCACCCTGACTTCCAGGGGTTACACTGCCTTTTAACTTTTCAAAAATGCATTCCTTTTAAACATAAAAGTTACTAAATATTCACCCTAATTTGGAAACTTTCCTTAAAAATGGTTTCAATGGTGCATAAGGCAAACATAATGAAATAAAGGCTTCATTTATTTTAAACAACCGATTAATATGCCTACAGACATTAGTGATATGGGAAAGTAAGGTATCTGTTTCTCCATGTAAGTTATGTAAGCTAGAGATGGGAATTGAACCGAACCCGAACCGAACACACCAAGTTCGAACTGTGGTTTCCAATGAACCGAACCCGAACTCTGTCGATGACCGAACCGAACTCGAACTTTAAAGTGATACATCGGCTTTCATGTACGTAGAAATGAGAAACGCGCTGCAAAAATAGAAAAACCTTGCTTAAATAAACATTGACTGACCGTCAACGTAAGTGACCTAGATAAATGTATCACAAAAGCCTGATTGCTCTCCCCACCTCTGCGACGTCATACTGTTTTGATCTTCTCTCATGTCATCACCCCGTTTCATAGCTGCCTTCCCCCCCACCAAAAATAATTAGCGTGTTTATTATAATATATAATAACAATCAGTGATAACACACCTTGACTTTTTTTCCCAAGAGCTTGTTTTTTTCTTCTTTCCTAACTTAGGATATTAGCTTTTATTTGTAAGAACCTACGCACTTTACCATGTTGTGTTTTTTTTTCAAGGAAATATTAATATATTTGTATGTATATTATTGGCCAAATGTATTTGCAAAGCGAAAAGAAGCCTAGAAGTATGTCAACTGCATTATTACAGCTACGGCGCTGTAGCTAAAATTGAGTGAATGAGTTACATTGCAACGAGGTGTGGGGGGGGGTGAATAGGTGTATATTTAACCTCACATTTGACGACAGAACATAAATTGACTAGACATCTCCAGCCGCTTATTATGAGTGAAAACAAAAATCCAGATTATATGTCTTAGATGATAAACTGGCAGAGTGTGAGACGAAGACCATTGTGATGTGGGAGGAGAGACGCAATGTGTAATGTAGAGGGAGTAGGGGCAGGTGATAGCACATTTAATGGTATAAGGAGGGAGGGAGAAAACATTTTAAATTGAAAATCTTGCACAGTTGGGGGGAGGGGCGCAATAAAATAAAAGTTTTTTTCTGCATTGGTACACAGGTTCACCCTAAACAATTCTAAAACTAATATTTCTTTTCAGTTTAAAAATTGAAGTTAACAATTGATAATAAAATTACATTTTTAATTTTAAATATTCATGTTTTTTTTAAAGAAAAAAAAAAGCGGGGGGGGGGGGGGCAAACAATAGGTCACAGAGACTATTTTGTTTTTATTTGGCATTTCTGGTTACTTTTTAAGAGCTCAACTTGTCTTTTATGACATTTTAGAGCGTTATCACTGATAACAATGGGCATTTTCAAATCAAAATAATATTTTTTTTTGTAATGGCGAAATTTTTGTGGTTACCTTGACGTCGCTTACACCAGAAATAAGTCGCTTACACCAGAAATACATTACTTACACCGGAAGTATGTCGCTTACACCAGAAATACGTCGCCTACAACAGAAATATGTTGCTTACTCCAGAAATGCGTCGCTTACATCAGAAATAGGTCGCCTACAACAGAAATATGTTGCTTACTCCAGAAATAGGTCGCTTACACCAGAAATACGTATACTGTTTGTATTTCATGCAACAGACGACCCAGAAATAACACTTATTGTCGTATTTATTTGCATCAACCTTGGCATAATTAATTGTGAGTTTAGAAAATGTAGCAGAAGACAAACATTATTTTAAATCAGGAGAAAATCCTGTTGTAGGCCTACTATTCTAAGATTTCGTATTTATTTTTATTGAAAATTTTTTTTTGGTTCTATAAAAAACAGTTTTATTAAAACGCAAACATTGTAAGAGTTCAATTGTTGTCAAACCGAACAGAACCCGATTAAAACGAAGTTTTTTTTTATCATTCCGACCGAACCGAACCCGAACTTAGGGTCCCATTGAACCAGAACTTCTAAATGGTTCAATTTCCATCTCTAATGTAAGTCCCTGTCCCTACTCAAGTTCCTATCCCTATTGTCATACTAAAGTGGGTCAACATACACACAAAATCTTTTGACGTGTGTCATTCTTCTTCTTCTTCGTAATACTGTGGAGACCCCGTAGAACCGAGGAAAAAGTCCACAATTTAAATACACATAAAATAACATAGCAAACATAACATAGCAAACAACAGTTCTATACAGATAAAAGAGTGTCACTTTAGGTTTTTGGACCAGCACTTTAGTGACGATTTGAATGCCGGAACTGTAGGGGCAGTGATGGAGGCCTGGTCCATTAGACTGAACATCGCCTAGACGGTGCTAGAATGTGAGGCACCAGTATTGATGACGCTTTATAAGTAACCTAATTACCATTAACATTGTTTGTAATGATATCAAGCGCGACTATGCGACCGACAATAAGCTTGCATGCGACTAATAAAAAATAAAACACACTATTTACACTTCAAGCATCAATTGACCGATTGTAGTTTTGGAAACATTGCTTAGACATGGCGCAGTTTTATCGGAATGCTAAACACTGCCATATTAGTAGGCTATAGCCTATAAGCCTAGACCTTAGGTCCTAAATTAAAAGCATCTTAAGCTACTAGTCTACAAGCTTAAAGGCCTACCTACATTATAGGTCTAGACCGGCTTTCACAAAATTACGATTCTTTCCATGCTGTAATTTGCGTTCAATAAGCCTACCAAAAAACGCCGCCTTTAAACTTACGCTATGTTTCGGCAATATAAAATTGGCCCAAAAGTTCAACAGAAAAGGGGGTGGAGGTCGTAAAAACCTAAAATATTTGTCCATTTCAATTTCAGTATATAAAGATAGTAATATTTACACCAACGAAAGTTTTCTAAATGTAAAATGTAGGCCTACGAATATCCTAGTAATTCTACATCACTACTATCAACTATAGGGGTTATGTACGAAACTTTATAACAGAGTAGTGATGTTTTTCAAACTTTTCAAAAACAGTGTCGGGTGTATAAGTCGCACCCCTACTTTTTGTCAAAATTTTCGGTAAAAAAGTGTGACTTATACGTGAGTATATACAGTAACTTGTACCGTATTCTTGACTTTAGCCTGCATTTTGAAAAGTATTTCAAATAATGTTTAATTGTTAGCTTTGATTTTCTGGTTTGTTCATAAAGTGAAAAATGTTTTCATCTCTCTGTCTTTCTGAGTATTTTACTAGATTATAGTGTTATATTTTTAAGGAATGTTCTTCTTTATTTTTCTTAAGGCGGACATTTTTATATAACTGAAATGTTTATTATAATGAGTGTGAAACAAGGGCTCTCAAATTGTATGGGTAATTATCACACAAAAAAATGAATTCATTAACATTGACAACATAAAAAAAAATACTCAACAGACACTAAAAAAGCAGGTTTCAAAATGTCACAGTAAGTCAGGCTTCAGTAAACATCCAAGGGAAACATATTGATCACTCACTGGAATGACACCTGGAAGGAGGCAAGCTTTCAAAAAGGACATGGATGCCGGCTTCACAGTCTGTACATCAAAGACGACGTCCGTCTCTTCATCAGAGGTGTAGCTGGTGGTGGGCTTGGGCCTATGGCTTGACTCCACCTGGGAACCATTCAGGAGGGGCTCTGTAAATTTACAATAAAAAAACAGTTGAATTTGTAATAATTCAAATGGACTCAAAGTTTAAAGTTTATTTTTTCTAATGACTAACTACTGCACTTCAGCAGTAGATGGTAGCAGTCAGCTACTTCAAAAGATTTTGCAAAAATTATATGTCCATACTTTTTTATCAGCTTTATTGCAGTAGAAACAAAAATGTAAATTTTAGGTCAGTGATATTGAGTTATGTTTGTGACAGAGCACATCACTCAATAAAATTTTAAATACTATAAAAAAAAACAAGTCATCTTTTAGAGATTGTTGAACTCTGCTATCTGAACCAATTCTAGAATCTATAAGAATTAGACCCCAGTTCATTCTTAAACAGGGAAAAAAAAAATATTGGGCAAAGTTTGATATTCAAAGTGGCACCCAGTCATGGAATGAAAAAAAAAATAACACAACATATGTAGTAATAGTAACAGAACAACTTAAAAAGTAGGGCAATTCAAAGTGCATGCATATTTTAAACCCCAGTGTCACAATGATATGATTTACTTCACTCAAAAAACTTTGGACCACTACTCTAATAACTTGGTTATCTGTCCTTATCAGCAGGGTTTGGAAAAGGGTGGGGAGGGGTTGGGGAAAATGGGAAGGAGGAATGAAGTATCTTGACCTGTGTGGGTCAACCACGTGAATCAGCATTTAAGTGCTCCTTTTAAAGAAACTTTCATTTAAAACATTACCTTAAAGAATTATCTGAAACTGTATGATGATAAAATTCCATAACGGTTAAGATAATATTAACAGAGAAAGATGTCAAACAGGTCTGTATCAAAGTGTTTAGAAACAAATATCTGATAGTGACACTTTAAGGGGGGCAATCACCTCTTTCTTCTTAGCTATTTTTTTCTTCCGGTAACAACTGACCTAACTAAATTTTATGCTAAATGCCAATTTAAAAAAAGGAACATTAATAAATGATTATTTTTTAATTTGACATTAGCTTTGACATTCCCATATACCTAGATAAAAAAAATGTTTTTTGAGTTGTTTTTTTAAATTATTTTATGACATAAGACAAGCTTATTTCTGTTTCTTTAGTGCACAAACAAAAAATTACCAAAGAGATAATATTGTATTTTAAATGTATTTCTGTCAAAGCTGTCTATAGTTGAAAAAAAAAAAAGATTTTTTTAACTTCTGAAAGATGAAGCTTGAGACACGTTTCTAAAATTTCTTACAAATAATTTTTTTTGTAATGAGTATTTAGAATGTACTGTCTCTATTATGTCTTTCTCTATCTCTAATATGAATCAATAAGATCTTATATTTCTTACAAATTATGCTTGCAATAAAAAAAATGTGTACAAAGTGAAGAAAGTAACAACAAAGTATTACTAATGTAATAAAGCACATTTTCTAAAATAATTGTTGTTATTATAAACATTTCTTTAACATTTTTGAGACTATGGGAATTTTAATTATCAGAAATCTGCTAAGAGGAAATTAAAATGTGTACATTCATAAATGCACCCCAATTTTCAATACATGTGTTTAACTATAAAACAAACAAGCAACTGCTGATAAAAAAAAAACATGGACAGTAAAATTAACTATAATTGTTTTAAGTTGAGTTAGAGAAATGGTCTTTTCTACCAGTTAAACATTTAACAGATAATTTTTTATTTAAAAAACAACAACAACATATTAATGAGGACTAATTGAGTTGTAACAATAATCTTCCTATCAATTTATTAAATAAATAGCTCCTCTTGGAATGTGAAGCATTCATATCTTTTAACACAAATAATCCACCTCAAGTGCTAAGCCTAAGACTTTGTTTAATTTTCAGAGATAACAAGGTGGTTAAGTTGACCATGAGTGTACACCCACAAGTGACACCAGCAGTGTTGGTCGGGTTGGCTTAACCCTTCTCATTAATCCTGAAAGGATCATAAGTGGAACACCTCATAACCTCCTTCAGCCGTTCTCATTATCTTCAACAACACATGGCAGTGAAGTGCGCCATGGGACATTTACACAATGTATGGTTTACCCAGAATTTACTTTGATAGATTAAAGAGAGTGTGTGTGTGTGGGGGGGGGGGGAAGAATTGTCTAACCCAATCTCCAAGAAAGGCTAATAGTATTAAAGTGGATAAGAGACGAAAAAAATATTACATTTTAGTTAACAGGAAATATGTTTCTATAGATTGTTTAATGTAACATATAGTTGTCTATACCTATTCCATATATGAATTAGCTTAAATATTTCACACTCATTTATTGTTCTTGATTCTAATAGACATCAAAGAATTGAAAGCAATTTAATTTAAGAATGAATAAAATATTATAACATACATATATAATTGATTCCCCACCAAACACTTTTCTTACCATTTTTTAAACCATTGCTCCATTCGGAACTCAGAAAGAAATATATGTCAAACTAAAATAATACATTTTTCACTTTCCCCATCACTTGTTGTTCAGTTTTAACTAAGGAAAATGTTTGCTCTTCTAGCTACTATTTCACATTGTTTCAACAAGTTTAGACTTAAATGTAAGCAACCTTTTTATAATACCATCAAAGTGATGCCATAAAAAATATTTAGCAAAAGTATAGATGCTGGGGGAGCATTAAAGCAGCGCAAGAAAAAGCAGAAAAGTAATTTTCAAAATTAAGAAATAAAAAAAATACAATATAAGTAAGTAAGTAAAAAATTGTTTTTTTTTTGTATTTACATGTAACAAATGAAAGGATGTAATTTGTTAAAAACCATAAAAACAGTTTCTTTGTTTTTGTAAGCGACAGCATCCAATAAAGATACCAACATATTTTTTTCTAGTCTTAATCTTCAAAAGTTGTAAAATATTGAGCTATTTAGAAATTCAATTACAAACATGTTTTTTTTTTCAAAGAAAGAGACATATTATTTGCATTTAGGGATGTGACCAGACATTTCAAATGAAATAAGGAAAAACATGTCTAACACCCTATAGTGAATCAACACAAGAGAAACTCAGTAATATATACATAAAATAATATAATGATAGCATTTAAGTGCATTTTTTTGTATACATTCGAATATTGTTTAAATACACTAAAATGGTAAAGAAAATATATTGGTGCATCAGGAAGGTTGACAAATTTACTATTTTTTGTTTAACTAAAACACAGAAGAGGTACTCTTAAAAATAGGGACTGAAAGTAAAGATACTATATTATTATTATTATTATCTGTTATTATATTTATATAATCAATACATTAAACCCAACTTTACATATTTGACAATTTAGAAGTACATATGTCTACTGTATAGGCCCAAAACAATAAAAGTTGTAAAGCAGACGTCCACAAAACTTAATTGGTTTTCTGAAGATTTCTACCAATTTTAGATAAATAATCTAACTGATAGAGAGTCCGAAATTTTAAATAGCAAAAAATTGCTTTGCCAGAAAATTTGGGCTTCTCCATAAAATCATCATAGTCACATCCCTGAATATTGCAACAAAAAAAAATGCACAACTATTTAAAGGTGAACCCCACCAATGCAGATGAGATTTGGTGATAAAATATTTGTGGTGCAAATTAGCATAATAAAAAAATAATCAAGCTAGCGCTAGTTTGCACGGGTGGAATAACTCAGAAAATCTCTTTGCACCTGACACAAAAAGATACATGTTCTTAGCACAGCGGGTGTGCTCCAAGCCGGTCAGCTGACATTAAAAGACAAATTTTGTTGTCCCACAAAAAAAAAAGCACTACAAGTCATTCAGAATAGCCTTTTCTATAACTATTTAGTATGTATATTAATATATACCGGCTAGATGAGAACCACTTAAAAGATTTTAATAAAAAGCTAAATTTTGTACGTGTTGCATGTAAAATTTAAGTAAATTTTCTACTGCTTTTCTCTCACAACAGATTTTTTTTTTATGTGCTGTTTCCACCCTCTCCATCTAAAGAATTATTACATTTAAATTAAATTAAGTGGATAATGACTGTCATTAAAAACTTATTGTACATTTTCTATATATTTCTAACTAGTTTTCAAAGAGATTTTCTGATCACCCTGCTGGATGTCTCAATTTTGTAGCTGCTAAAGGAATCTGTAAAGGCTTTCAGGGTTTATACCTTCCTTTCGTGTTACGCTGATGATAAAAATCTTTTCATTTTCCATCGTGCGGTGAGCTACATGGTTGACTTTAAAGATAAAAGAGACGAGAAAAACAGGGGAACAAAATCAAGGATTACTTTTTCTCTCTCAAGCATTGAGGGTGCAAACATCACAAGCCAGAGCTGGATATTACAACTTTTCTTTTTCTAACAGCCTAAAGACAAAATGTGAGAAGGTTTACCCCCCCCTCCCATTCCACCTAACCCCTCCAGCCATTACACTATTCTATCATCTAAACACGACTCCATCAAGAAGAATCCATGGCTATGTACATTTAGAGGCAAAAAATAAACAGTTCATTGCTAGAAAAAAGAAATACTAACCAACTAAACGATACAAGGGAAATGTCAGCATCAAATACATGGCTGCATTTCACAAAGCATGCAACAGTAAACACAAGAAGTGAAATAAAATGAGACATGCAATGCCTTGACAATAAAATAAACAAAACAGGTGTGTGTTAATTTCTATACATGAAAACATCTTTCATCTGTATTCTACACATGCTCTTCACTGTTGAATGTAGTGCAAAAAAAAAAAAAGTATTTACCTGTGTCCTCACTATTGGTATTAACAGAACTGTTTATCTCCACCTTGCTAGGTTCTGTTGGTGGATCTAGTCCTAAGAGTGAAAGAAGAAAAAAAAAAGAAAATGTAATAACCCATAAAAACAAAGGTTTTCATATAAATACTATATATGAGGCAGCGGGTTCGGCTGGCACACCAAAGGTCCTGGGTTCGAATCCTGGTGCAGGCTAGGATTTTTTACCGGGTCTGGTCCCTGAGTCTACCCAGCTCTGATGGGTACCTGACCTTAGTTGTGGTAAAAGTAAAGGCGGCTGTGCATAGTGCTGGCAACACAATCACCTAGTATGTCGTGGCCACAGAAACGGGTGAACACTGCCTAATATATGGATCAATTTGGCTTGACAGTATACCTTACTTTTTGTTTAAATGTAAGTTGAAATTTTTGTTTTTTTTCTTTCAAAACTTTAGAATGAACATATAAACTTTTATTATCCTTCAGAAAATTTTGCAACACACAAAAAAGCAAATTTAATTTTAATAATTTAATTTAGTTTATTTAATATAAAAATGTGCACCATAAAGTGCAATGATGAGCTGAAAATCCTTTACTTAAGAGCATAAAACTACCAGAAATAGACTGTTCTACAAAAAGTTCACTGACATAATAGCTGAAAATAGAATAATCCAAGAAGTTGCACTACCTGCTCCGTTATTCTCTCTTTTCATACTTTTTGTAATGATTAAGTAAAAGTTACAAATTATAATTATCTTAGAATCTGAGTATGAACTCTTATCGGAATATCTTAAATAGGGTGCAAAATCTGTAAAAATGGAATGATTGGCAGTGCTGATTTTTATTAAAGCCACCAGAATGCACAAGAGAGCAATTAAAATGTAAAAAGATGCAAAATGTTGGCTCACTTACCTACATCTACAGGTGATGGAATCAAACCAAAGAATACAACGAATGAACTAGACAGTAGAACTGTTGATGTTACCAAAAATGCATACTGTGGATGTTGAAAAAATGTGAATGTATGAAAGAATACATCTAAATCAAACAGGTACCTGACAACTGTTGGGGACAGTAAAAGGCAGCAAGGCCATGTGCCAGCATACACAGTCCCCTTAAATGACATCAAAACTCTTGAACTCAGCTTCATCTGCCTTCAAATATTTACAGAGGAAACATTCACCAGAAAAAATTTAGTTGAAATTAAATTTAAAGACTTATTCAACAGTGAAAAAAAAAGTGTAATATGATAATAAATTGAGTTAAAAGGAGAGAATCTTTCAAAAGAATTATCAGTCAGCCAGAAAATACAATAGCTGACTCCTAAATAATGCATTTTCTTGTATGATAAATGGTATGATAGTGTGATTGAATGTCTATTGTGCTCGAGTACAAATGGTTCTTTAATATTGTTTTAAATATGCAGAAGACAGAATTTATGCAATCAAATCAAATTTCCATTTGTTTGGATCAATAAAGTTATCGTATCTTATCTATTCAATTTTAGTTTTTAAAAAAATAATTTCCCAAGGTCATTTCAATATTTTTCAATCTCATCAAACTAGTAGCCATAGAGTTTAGTCGACATAATATTAACAAATTAATCTCTATGGAGAAAGAAGATTCAACAAGCTATTTAAAATATCCCTTGTTGGGTCATAGGGCTAGTGAACAGCGTTGATTACCTGGCCGCTACACTACATACAAGGTGGTTGTGTGACCAGCACAATGCCCTGCCATGTTTTACTCAGAGTATTACTGTTACCCCAACTAAACACAGGCACCCATCAGAGCTGGTTAGATGCTGGGGGCACCCTCCAAACAATGGAAAAAAACAACAACTGATACCGTGCCATAAATGTCTAACCTGATATCCATATGCAAGCACAGATGAAACTAACAAAGCTCCGATTATATTTCCCACAGATGCACAAGCACTCCACAAGCCAAGCAAAACACCACGGCTGAAAATAATTAATTTATTTATTGTGATCTGAATATGTTATACACACATAAAGGTGGTAATAGGCAGAAATATAACATACACATAGAGTTTATTTCACATATAATATTACTGCTTTCTTGGGGCAGTTAGCAACCAGGGCCTATATAGCCTCTAGCGGAGTGGTGATTGGTGAATGTCCCAAGGAACCAGCCAACATGCGGGAGAAGCCTCAGCAAAGATTGTTATAAGGTCCTGCGTGATGGCCCTGTTTCCATGTCTTGCAATACCGATATTGCATTCAGTTATCCCTATTGGTGGTAGACTTTAGAAAAAAGATTTGATAAACACCAACCAATGCCATTGGAAGCAAGCACATTCTGGTGCATTTAGCGTACTGTTAACGCAGTACATATACTAAAATTGGATCGATACCACACGGGCCCTGACAAAAGCATGACACACAAATTTGTGAAGCCTTTCATATTTACACTTCTGTGACCATGGGCCTCAACCACAACTACACTTGCATCAAGAGCATGGGGGGGGGGGGGGGGAACAGCCTTGCTCTGTGTCCGAGGTCTCATTGCACTTCAGAAAGGCCCTGAGCCTCAGTGGGGATGGAGCCTCAACCCGCCTTGGTGCTGCTATATGGCATGGGACTTCTGCTACCGGCGACATTGATGGGGACTTCCACAGTGGAAGAAAGTAGTGAAGTGTTAGTGGCTTTGGGAACTGTACTCTATGTTATACAGCATACCATATCGGCGTGCCATGGAGTGGCACGTGCCTGTCTATACATGCAAGATAGTTGTCTGCCCCATCCCCCAAAACATCGTTATGCCCTAGACGTAAGAGTCAGAAGACTCGTCCGTTTTTTCTTTTAGCCATGCATTATAGTAGTGCATTTAGCTTCTATCATTGTCATTAAAACAAGTAGCTTTTGTATTATAATTAAACCATAAATAAGATAACTTATATATTAGGGTTTTGAAGTAAAAATGTCCCAAACCTACCTGCTGTGACCAAACCAGTTTCCCATACAGGCAACCACTACTGGCCAGCCAGTGGACTGCATTAACCCATTGACAATCCAGACAATCACATAGACGTACTTGTTGTAAAACATCGTCCATTCACAGACACAGCCAAAGATAAACACCTAGATGGTAGACAAACCAAAACCACACATATTAGTATCAAAAGAAGTGATGAAGTCCATATATAATATTTTTTACCTTTATTAAAATGGATAACAAAATTATGACAGTAAGAAATTGGTAAGGCCAGGACTCATGCACAAGTTACATTTTAATTCCCTCTAAATTAAAATATGTTATATTGTTTGTTGCACTTGTTGCGTCCTGGTTTTAATGTATTCTTGCAGTTAAATTAGGATTTTACATGATGATAATATGCTATAGTTTTCCTGATATATATATATATATATATATATAGATGCTTTAAATAGCAATTTTTAAAGGTTGTTATCGCCGGGGGTGGTAGTGGGGATAAGCTCCCACTTCCTATAAAATGCTCCCACTGGCATGCGTCTCAAATAGCCTCTGACAACTAAGTCCAGCTCCTGGCCTTCCCGAGTGGCTTAGCTACTAAGCCCGGCGAAACCGTTTCTACTAACAGGAGAAGGGGCATGGGCGTTCCACTGGCGCCTCAAAACCAGTCGCTTCGGGCAGATGGGGCTCGTTAACCTTGGATGGTAGCCTATCTAGGAGAAGGATACTCTGACTCCAAACCACCGCTGCCTTGCGGCTTACCCCTGCATGGGAAAGGCTAAGGGAGTAAACCCTGACAAAAAATCAGGAGCTGGAGTCCCTAAGGCGGTTTGACTTTGTATCGTCATCACCGGCAACTCCTGCAGCGCATCTGAAGCCAAGATGTATCGACTCTGTCGCTCCCTTGGATCCGTCAGCTGCGAGGAGAGGGGGGGCCTGCTGCATGGGCACCAGCTGGCTCTCCATATTATTTTGCCCAGGCACTGTAGCTCAACTGGAGAGGACACTCCAGCGTCATCGCAAGATGCCGACCCAACACGGGAGGGGGCAGTTACCGGTTATAAGCTCGTCCGATTGGCGAAGGAAACGAGCGCCAGGGGTCCCCTTCGACGGTGGGAGAGGTCATCGTACCTCAATGGATGGCTACCGCCCGCCTCAAGCTGGGCAGCCCCCAGCCAGTCAGGTGTCGTCTCGCCATGGCTTACCTGCCCCACTGGGTGCGTGGGGATCAGAGAGGCATCTCTCAAAACGTAGGCCAAAAAACAACCGCACCAGGCAACTCAAAAACAAGAAAGAAGCATCCAGCTCTTCGTTTTGCTAGCTGGAACGTCAGGACCATGTGTCCCGGCCTCACCCCAAACCCCCAACAAATAGACGATGCAAGAAAGACTGCCGTTATTGATAGGGAACTTTCGCGACTCAACATTGACATTGCCGCTCTGCAGGAGACCCGGCTGGCTGACAACGGTACCATCAGGGAAGCCAACTACACCTTTTATTGGCAAGGGAAGCCTACGGACCAACCAAGACAGCACGGAGTCGGCTTTGCTGTGAGAAACACGCTTGTCAGCTCCACAGAGCCTCCCACAACAGGCACAGATAGACTACTCTCCCTCCGATTGTCAACCTCTTCTGGCCCAGTCAATATCTTCAGTGTGTACGCCCCAACCCTCCACTCTACCGATGAGGATAAAGATCAGTTCTACCAAGCCCTGGATGAAGCGATATCCAGGATATCCAGCACTGAGAGCCTTTACCTTCTTGGAGACTTCAATGCAAGAGTAGGAGCTGACCAGAAAGCCTGGCCCACATGCCTCGGAAACTTTGGAAGGGGAAATATAAATGAAAATGGTCAGAGACTGCTTGAGCTCTCGTGCCATCACGGTCTGTGCGTGACCAACACCTACTTCAAGTGCAAAGAAATACACCAGGTGTCGTGGAGACACCCTCGCTCTCGCCACTGGCATCAACTTGATCTTGTCCTAACTAGAAGAGCGGACATTGGCAGCGTCCTCCTCACACGTAGTTACCATAGTGCAGACTGCGACACGGACCACGCCCTCGTGGCGAGCAAGGTGCGCCTAACGCCGAAGAAGTTGCACCACTCAAAGAAGAAGGGCCGCCCACGCATCAACACCAGCTGTGTCAGAAACCCCGAGAAAACCCAACAGCTCATTAGCATACTCGACGGCGCCCTCAAAGTGGAAACAGCTGATGACACCATCAACTCCAAGTGGCCACGCCTCCGCGACGCCATGTACAACGCAGCCATCACTGTTTACGGGAAGAAAGAGCGGAAGAATGCTGACTGGTACGAGGCCCATTGGGAGGAAATGGAACCCGTGACAGAGGCTAAGAGGAAAGCCCTTCTGGCCTACAAGGCTAAGCCTAGCCCCAGTACACTACAAGCTCTACGGACTGCCAGGAGCAAAGCCCAGCAGACTGCCCGTCACTGTGCCAACACCTACTGGCTGAATATCTGTGACAGCATTCAGACAGCTGCCAATACAGGCAACGCAAGAGGGATGTACGAGGGCATCAAGAAGGCAATAGGTCCAACCCCCTCTAAGACAGCCCCCCTCAAGTCCAAGACAGGCGAGGTTATCACCGATCCGGAAAGGCAGATGCAGAGGTGGGTAGAGCATTACCTCGAACTGTACGCAACGCAGAACACTGTAGCAGACTCCGCTCTCAGAGCGATATCAGACCTGCCGGTCATGGAGGAGCTTGACACTCCACCCACTTTGGATGAGCTCAGCAAGGCCATCGACCGTCTCGCCTGCGGTAAAGCACCTGGGAGCGACGGAATCCCACCAGAAGTACTAAAGTGCGGGAAACCAGCCCTGCTACAGCAACTTCACGACCTCCTATGCCTTTGCTGGGAACAGGGTTACATTCCACAAGATATGAGAGACGCTAACATCATCACTTTGTACAAAAACAAAGGTGACAGGAGTGACTGTAACAACTATCGGGGCATCTCCCTCCTCAGTATCGTTGGTAAAGCGTACGCCCGCGTCATCCTTAACCGCCTGCAGACCCTCGCTTCACGCATCTACCCAGAGTCACAGTGTGGCTTCAGGGCTGGTCGATCAACGGCTGACATGATCTTCTCACTACGCCAGCTCCAGGAGAAGTGTCAGGAACAGCAGATGCCACTCTATATAGCCTTCATCGACCTCACAAAGGCATTTGATCTGGTCAGCCGAGGCGGACTATTCAGCTTGCTGCAGAAGATCGGATGTCCCCCACACCTGCTTGCGGTGGTCAGGTCCTTCCACGACAACATGCACAGCACTGTCTGCTACAATGGCGCAACCTCCAAGGAATTCCCAGTCAGCAGCGGAGTAAAGCAGGGCTGCGTCCTCGCGCCTACACTCTTCGGCATCTTTTTCTCCATGCTCCTCCAACACGCCTTCAGGGACTGCAGCGAGGGTGTTTTCATTCACACCAGGTCTGATGGCAAGCTCTACAACATAGCGCGTCTTCGTGCCAAGACCAAAGTCAAAAAGGTCCTCATTCGTGAGATGCTCTTCGCTGATGATGCAGCGTTGACATCACACACCGAAGACGGACTCCAGCAGCTCGTCACTTGCTTCTCTCAGGCATGCAAGGAGTTCGGCCTGACTGTAAGCCTGAAAAAGACAAACGTCATGGCTCAGGGCACGGAGACCCCTCCAAACATCGTCATCGATGGACACACCTTGGAGGTTGTCGAGAGCTTCACATACCTCGGGTCCATTATCTCGAGTTCACAGTCCATCGACTTGGAGATAAACAGCAGGATCGCCAGGGCAGCCACAGTCATGGCCCAATTAAAACAGCGAGTGTGGGACAACTCCAGCCTCACCGAGAGAACCAGACTGCGCGTCTACCACGCCTGCGTACTCAGCACTCTCCTGTATGGCTGTGAGTCATGGACCACCTACGCGAGGCACGAGAAGAAACTCAACAGCTTCCATATGAGGTGCCTACGGAGAATACTGCAGATCAAGTGGCAGGACAGGGTCTCCAACACAGAAGTGCTGGGGAGAGCCAACATGAGCAGCCTTCACGCTGTGCTCAGTGAGAAACGCCTCAGGTGGCTCGGCCATGTGAAAAGGATGAATGCAGGTCGCATTCCTAAAGACCTCCTCTATGGAGAACTGGTCGAAGGCCACCGGAAGATAGGGCGCCCAAAACTGCGATTCAAGGACCTTTGCAAAAGAGACCTGAACGAGAGCTCAATTGACCTTGACACATGGGAATGCCAAGCTTCTGACCGACCAACTTGGAGGCTCGCAGTCAGGCTTGGCACATCCCGCGCAGAAACTGGGCGCATGGAAGCTGCCATCCAGAAAAGAGCGAGGCGGAAGGTTCCTTTACAACAGCCATCCACCTTCAAATGCCTGAAGTGCGGCAGGGATTGCCACTCCCGAGTTGGCCTCCACAGCCATTCTCGGCGGTGCAGCTGGTCACCTTTGCCGTGAAGCTACACCATCGTCTCTTGGAGACGGACGGATGCCGACGAAATAGCAATTTTTAAATATATAACCTTTTATTTAAATACCCTATGGTTCACTTACAAGTATTGACGTACAAGCCATTCCAGCAGACAATAAAATCCTCATATTAACCCTGCAAAAAAAAGTTAAAATTTTTTTTTTAAAAGCATTTTAAAGAAAAATTAAACTGGCTCCAAGATATTTTATTAGACTTCTTTGATAATCTTAGACCTCAATATATATTTAATATAAATAATATAACAATCTCAAGGCTTATTAAAAGATTTGTAGTGGTGTGGAACAGGTTTTATTTATAGCTAAAAAAACTCTATGTGAGACATTATTTTAAAATGAATCAATAGAGACCCTTGGTATGGCATCCCATGCACTACCATGTATTAAGCTAAACTTCAAGTTTCAGGCGGTTGTGTTATGCAACAATGTAAATGGTGAAATTAATTGATTTTTCTTCAATGAAATAACCTTTAAGCCTTACCTGTCTCCAATGTATCCATTGAGGAAAAGACCCTGGAAAAAAAAAATTAATGACCCAATTAATTTTTACTTTAAGATGGGAAATTAGCTACTGTCATCAATAAATAACTAGACCACTTTGGTAAAAGTGAGTTTGTAGCTCACATATGCCCCGGAAAGTCTCACCAAACTTTGTTAAAATGTAGGGTGATTTTAAGGGTCATTTGTAACTGACAATCTTTCTTACCACAG
This sequence comes from Anisus vortex, assembly GCA_949126835.1. NCBI lineage: Eukaryota > Metazoa > Mollusca > Gastropoda > Planorbidae > Anisus > Anisus vortex. The sequence continues at coordinate 35,333,282 of OX421496.1, forward strand.
CATAGGCCAACATGAATGCTGTATCCAGCAAACCTTCAAACTTTACAGCCTCATCAGTTGTCTCAAACATAGTGTGGGAGTACCACAACTGAAACAAAAACAAAAAGATTTCATTTACAGAAACTATTATATCAACCGACAATTAATGGTCCAAATTGTGGTTCACAAATTACTTTTTTAATTTTTACTTTTACTTTATTTGCTGCACCCTTCTTGGTGTAAGACTTTCTGATGGGGCCACATTTTACCACATTAGATTGAAAAAATAATTATGAAGGCCTTTATTACCCTTAAATTAAGCTTTTTTTGCACAGGATGAACATTTTGAGAACCATTGGCCTATTATGATTTCATTCAACAGTATTTATGCCAGATTGTTAGCATAATACTGAGGGGAAAATCTAAATATTTTTTGTGTACTGTTTTTTTTTTTTAAAGAAATAATAGAACTACTGAGAGAGAAATGCTAATAATCTAAATACAAGAAAAATAGATTACTCTACACGGTGGATATTTAGCTGAACCAAATAGTTTTGTAAAAATAAATAAATCATTATATAGAACAGAAGTGCTTTACAATGTTCAGTAAGTTAGAGACAGAATGAATAAATTTACATCTCTAGGTTCAAGAGCTCGGCCTGATAAGTTGTGAGGTGTCCATACTTCAGCAGTAGAGCTCTTCACATTACTGAATGCTTTCCTATTGGCATGGAAGAAGGCATAGCTAAATGGAAAAAGAAAAGGTATACAAAATATATTTTTAAAATTGTTTTTATTTTATTCAAGTAAACTATTATATTACTGTATATACATTCCAGTAAGTAAAATATAATACTAGCCTTGCACTAAAAGAAGAGAATTTAATACAAATAATAGCTACAAAAATCAATTTAAAAAAAATAATTTTATAGTTAAAATTCAAATAAAAACATGTGTGTGTCTCTTTTCTATCACATTTCTGTCCTTCAAGCAAAAAAAAAGCAAAGTGTACAGACATATTCTGAGAAACAAAGCCCTTCACTATTTTTTGTGAAATTGAAATTTGTATGAGAGGAGCAATGTTTAAAAGCCATCCAAATGTAAAAATAAACACACAATTCTAATGTATGTCCATATTGCAACTGACATCACACTAGCAAAACGTGGGTGATGGTATCTACTCAAGTGTTTTTTTTAACAGCCTGTAGGACGCAATAATCTTCTTTATAGAAGGAGCGTCTATGATGTATAACTATCAAGTCACAATTCTTTTCATACAGTAACAATGTTTCTCAGGGACCAGAGCGAAATTTGTGCAATCATTTTGATCACTATTAGTTGTTAGCTTTAGTTAACGAGTTAAACTTCAAATTAAGAGTCTCATAACTTTTTTATTACTCACAATTGTGTGCTTACATTTTCTACAATACTTAGCATTTAACTTGAATGTCCATTAAAGAAAAAGAACATGAACTTAATGGTTTTTTTTTGTTATTGTCATTTATCATTTTGAAGATTCAAACAGTAATGAGTGAGGTCTTGGGTATACAGAGTTTGTGCTTTCACTACATAAAACATACACCATATACTGAACAAAGGTAAAGGTTTGGAATGCAAAAATAGATGATGATAATCAACATCGTAGTACAGGCATACTTAGGTTGCCCGATACTTTTTCTGAAAATACCAGACACCTTCCCCTCCCTGGTATCCCGCCCATGGGAAAATTAGTTATATTGTTATTAATGTGCTGTATTTAGTTATATTTTTTTTTTACTGAATAGCCGGCTGAAATACCAGACTGTCTGATTCAATACTCAACACCTGGCAACCCTATGCATGCTCTTCCTCCAATAAAGAATAATAATTCTTGACATTACATTTATTAAAATGTTTTCTCTAGCCTGGCTTGTAATAGGGATGTTAAACGAAAACCGGAATACCGGATTCCGGTTTTGAATCTGAAAACCGGTTTTGAAAAGAAACCGGTTTTAACATCCCTAGCTTGTAATATACAATTGTCTTACCTAAAAAATGTGATAAAAAAAACAGCTGCTTTATGGGAATCTGTTCTTGTTAAGTTGATGCGCTTCATTTTTTAGTAGTCGAGTTATTTCTCATCCAAAATACTGCCTGTCTTATACCTATAATATAACAAACAGAATATAGTCCTTTAGTAATAAAAAAAAGTTACAATTATAATTTAATATTAACTTCAATTTTCTTGTCAGAAAAAGTAAAAAATTTCTTATTATCTGCTTGCTGACCAGTGGCAGGTCAGAATAACACATTTTTAATAGCTCTACATTGTAGCCGTAAAATAACATATACTACATTATAATTATATTTAGCAGAGTGTCTACGTGTCCTGCGACCGGACTAATAGTGTACTAGATATTCGTCTGCCGACCATGTCATGTGGCTGACGTGACAAAGCCATGTCACGTGACCACCAGATATTGATAAGATAGATGGCGTTGGACAACATATGGGCTATATGAGATCAGTTCATTTAAAAAAGATTGTTGAGAGACTAATACGAATAAAATCATAAATTTAATGAAAAAATTAAATTATATTATTGCGTTTTTTTTTTACTGTATCAAGCTTAACTCATTCTATGCTAGGGGTGTTTCCGCGTTTGTGCAAGGCCATTTTTAGGTCGCTATAATTTTTTTTAGGGTGCTCTTATTTATTCATGAATTTTTAAAAGTTTTTGTTAGCAAGATACCTGTTTTTCATATCAAATAAAAGGAAATTGAACAGAAAATAATAATAACTAGAAGTTAAAACAATATTACTATAAAAGTTACATATTTATTAGTAATATATAGAGATAAAATTTTTTATTTTAAAACAAAATGAGCACTAAAACTGATCTTAACAACTTTTTATATGGTATGCATAGTAGATATCTTATTCTGCTTAAACCACTGAATGTAGGCCTATCTCTTTTCCTGATTAGAATGCATGTTAAATTTTGAAATTTTTTATAGCCTATAGTTACTGAGATATAAGAATTTTCGTAATATCGGTATCTGCCTGCAAACGCTGCTCCTTTACTTTTATATATAGTTTACATAGGTCTAAGGCCTATGTCGACACAAATGTCGGTATCTTTAATTACTAAATAAACTGAAAGTCATCAAATTTAAATGATTCAAAGTTATTATCCGATGAATAATAATCAATAATTAGCAATAAAAGTTATTTTACTAGCAAATTTCACAAGCTCCAAGGCCTAGAAATATTTTGAGTAGGCGTGGCTATAATATGCTTTGTTTACAAAAGTTTACACAGAAATTGATTCAAAATTGTCATTATTATTTAAAAAACGAAAGTAAACCAATCAGAAAGGAAGCAGAAAGAGTTGTCATTCGTTTGAAAATATAAATTAATATGCTATAGCAATGAAATAAACTATGAAAACCAAATTGACCATATATCGTGGATTGGCATGGAAGCACCGAGTCTAATCGACCATATATGGTGGATTGGCACGGAATGAGTTAATAGGACGTAGCAACAAAATAAGCTATGAAAACCAAATTGATGATATATTGTGGGTTGGCACAAACATGACCGGTCAAATCGATGACGACTATGATATATTGTGGATTGGCAGAAACATTTAAAACATAGTCTTTACATACAACTATAATAAAAACCTTTGCATTTGTCCGATAATGACAATGTCTCCATTTCTAGCTATCCCAACCAATCATACCAAAATAACAATGATTTTCTTCAATATGCATACATTCTAAAAAATAATATCTTTGAGAAAAAAAGGACTTCACGCTTTTTTTTTATTTTAAATATATCCTGCGCTTGTCTTCCGGCAATCACATGACATGCCAACCGAAACAATATCTCCCTACATATTCGTCCAGTTATGTATTCCCCCTATAATAAACTATAAATTACTTATATAAATACTTATAGGACTTATAGGCTTACTTATTTTATAGTAGGTTAGTAGGTTAGTAGATAGTAGTTAATAGTATTTAATTTTAATATAGGCCATGGCCATAAGCTAATTACTAATATAGGAAATAGTTTAAATAGTCGGCTTACTTTATATATTTTAAGGAAGAGGCTAGATACCCCAAAAATTTGGGGTATCTAGCTGGCGGCCTAAATGCCCCAAAAATTTGGGGTATTTAGCTGGCGGTCTAAAGAGCCCAAATTTTTGGGGTATCTAGCTGGCGGTCTAGATGCCCCAAAAAAATGGGGTCTCTAGCTAGTGGCCTAGATAGACCAATAATTTGTTCTATCTAGCTGGTTGCCTAAAGGGACCAAATATTTTTTTTGTTGGCCAGTAATATACACTATAAGATAAGATAAGATAAGATTGCTTTATTGATCCAAATGAATGGAAAATTGACTTGATTACATAAATTCCGTTTTTCACTATGCCATACCATTTAAAACATGCCTGTGTGGCAATATATTTTTTCTCCTATCAACGTGTACTGTATATAACAATGAATGTCAACTTCATATAAGTAAACAAGGAATGATATTCTTTATATAGCACATGGCATATTAAGCGTAGTCATTTATCCTGAGCAATGCATTTATTATAGGCAGTGTCTATACGTCTGGCGGCCGGACGTATAGCGCGGGAGATATACGTCCAGCGACCGGACAAAATATTGCGGGAGATATTCTTCCGGCGAGCACGTCACGTGACCGCCGGACACATTCGGAATTTGGAAGATATTATTCTGGCGGGCTTGTTATTTGACCACCCAACTACAAGTACAAACGAGAGACGTAGAGCGTATTGATATTAACATATTTATAAAGAAACGGGCATTATGCCTAATAGTCTAATTATTAGTTTAATACTTTGAATGGATACATTGAATGAGATTGTTATGTCCACCCACATTCATAGTAGGCTTTATTGATCCAAATGAATGGAAAATTGACTTGATTACATAAATTCCGTTTTTCACTATGCCATACCATTTAAAACATGCCTGTGTGGCAATATATTTTTTCTCCTATCAACGTGTACTGTATATAACAATGAATGTCAACTTCAATAAGTAAACAAGGAATGATATTCTTTATATAGCACATGGCATATTAAGCGTAGTCATTTATCCTGAGCAATGCATTTATTATAGGCAGTGTCTTTGACCACCCAACTACAAGTACAAACGAGAGACGTAGAGCGTATTGATATTAACATATTTATAAAGAAACGGGCATTATGCCTAATAGTCTAATTATTAGTTTAATACTTTGAATGGATACATTGAATGAGATTGTTATGTCCACCCACATTCATAGTAGGCTAAATGAATGTCTTATCGTAATTGAAATTGTAGCGCAAGTCAAGATGTTTACTAATGACTTTATTAAACTACTTTATAAATTGTTTGGTAATGACATTTAACACGTTTTCTCAAGAAATAGGCTCGACATTAGGCCTAACAGTCGAATTTTTTTATTTCTTTGATACTTTGAATGAAATTATTTCCACCCACATGAATAAATGAAGGGTATTCTCGTATTGAACTAAAAAAATATCTCATTGTACTGTATTTGAATTTAAAAAAAAAAAAAAAAAAAAAGAAGATGGAGATAGCTGGATTCGAACATTCGAGACTCCGGTTGCCAGAACACGCTACTGACCATTAGGCCACGAAACCTTGATTATGTTTAACAATAAATAGTAATTAAGCAACTCGAACAAGAAAAAACGATAAGATAAGATTTAGTTAGATAAAATTCCATAATTTAGATCATTAGGCCCATCATATCTTGTCAAAACTAGACATGAATAATGAAAGGATGATCTAGCTAAATCGGAAGCGAAAGCTTTTGAAATCAAAATAATGTCATGTGCAGTAGGCTAAAAAACTTTTGGGGTCTCTAGGCGTACGCCTAGATACCCCAAATTTTTGGGGTAGGAAGACACTTCGATATTTTAACTAAGAATAAGAGTCTAAAACCTACAACTAAGAGTCTAAGAGTAGTAAGAGTCCTAAGGACTTAAGTTAAAGAGTTAAGAAGTTAAGACGAATAACTTAGTAGGCCTAATAAGACCTAATAAGTAATATAATAAGTTTTACTAACTAGTTAACTAGGCCTACCTAAATTAAATTAAATTAGTCTAAGTCTAAGTCTAGTCTATAGACTATAGAAGTAGAAGAAGATTTTTTTTTTAATAAGTTAGGCCTACTGTTACATATCACTCGAATCATATTCATTATTCATAATATAGTAATATCTAGAGTATAGTAATATAGTATATAGTATAGATTATATAGAGTTTAAATAGAGTCATAGCAAGTTTAGGCCTAGTCATAGTTCTATAGTCTATCTATAGTCTATGTCATAGTCACATACTGACATCACATATCGACAGCCGACATCGAGCTGACATAGGCCTGTCTAATTACTATTAAGTCTATTATTTCATGATATTGTCGAAGTCAATATAATTACCATTTGTTTACTTACCCCTTGTGATTAGTCTTTATTGAAGGCGTTTCCTAAATCTTTATAAAAAAAATGAAGGTGGGTGTTATTCAGTTCAGTGCAGTGTACAATTATTTACTATTAAAAAAATAAAACTTTTACTTTTTTTTTTGATGACATGAATTGTGCGTTAAAGTAATTAACATTAAGGCTTTACCAGTCATTAGTGACATAGGTTTATGCTCCAAGTTAATCCCAATAGTATTAGTCTAAGGCCCTCTCATCTTAGTCTTATGTAATGTTAGCTATACAGCTATATTTTATCATTTTATCACCGAACTGCATGCTGTGACATTTTAGCCTACTTTACGTAGCTACTCGAGCCTTTTACTGTTTATATGCCAGGTATTCTGTTTATATAGGACATTTGATGTTACTTTAATTTTTTGATTTTATCCGACTTTGTGACTTAATTATAGATTAGATGATATAATAAAATGATATTATATGTCAATTCTATGTATACTCACTGATATTCTACTATTCTAATGTGGTTTTGTTTTATAAATTTAAACTACTAACTTGAAAGGGAACAAAAATAGCGATCTAGATACATATAAAAAAAAAATTTAAAAAAATGCAAGACTAGACTCGGAGCACGGATGAGCGTAGGACGCAATAATCTTCTCTATAGAAGGATCTCGAACGTCTGTAATGTATAAGATAAGAAGAAATGATAATAGTAAGCTTAAAGTGAAATTGATAGGCCCTATTGTTATAAAATCGAATATTTAATGGCATTTTGGGTAAAATTGGAGTTATAATAGGGCCTATATATATATATATATAGGATAGCTTGTGAATATATATATAGGGATTGGTGCCCTATGCAGGAATACAATTGTAATACAGACTATACGCCTCTTCTAATTCGTAGCTTGAATCTAATGAATCTAATTTTGCATTTGATTAGAGTTTTAAAATATTTTAAGTTGTTGGCCATAATATGTGACACTCGACAAGAAAGAGAACTTTTGTAAATTTGTCTTTTAATAAGTTGAATAAGAAAAGTAAATATAGGCCTATTTTTTTATTATCTCTGCGTCTTTTAGGCTTATAATTGGTCAAACTTTTAATGTGGTAGGGCCGGATTAACACGCCATCTTGGTGCCCTGCTAGGCACAAACCCACGTGGGTGCCCCCTTCTGCCCCTGCCCCCGTTCCTCCACTGATCGATGGTAGGCCCTATATATATGTTCAATATTATGCAAAAAACGAACAAAGAAAAAGTTGTTATGTTTGTAGGCCTACTAGGCTACTATCACTCATATAAAACCTACAATAATCAATAAGGTAACTAGGCCTATTTCTGTATTTGAAAAATACTGTAACTTTTTTAATAGATGGGAAAGTCAGAGAGAGCACATTTACATTAAAAAAAAATTTTTTCGAGATTTTTTAGTAGGCCTACATCATCAAAGTTAATTTTGCACAACAAGTCTGCTTCAATCATCAGCAGAGATAAGCCTTTCTTTTTTCATTGTTTATCTAATCTTACTTGGATTTTTTATACTTTTCAACTGAGAAAAAAAATAGCTCTCAAAGATATTATAACAGTTCTTATAGACTTATAGGCCTACCATTAATGTTAAAATTATGCGCAATGCGATTTCTACATTTGGAAAAGCAGACTTGATGTTTTCTCTATTACTTTGTATAATTTAATTCTGCATGACTGAACGTGTTGATTTCAGATTTTGATGCACGAAACTTGTGGCGAATATATATTATAATTGGGACTGGAGTAGTTCAGTATAGGCTATACATTATTGTTCATATCTTCAGGATACGCATTTATTAGTCCTTCACAACACAATGAGATGTTTGTGATACATCGTCCAAACAAAAAAGTCGAACTGCTATATCATTATAAGGCCTATATACCTGTCCCCGTCTACTCATCTCTGTCTCAAGTTTGTCAACAATGGCGTAGAAAGCAGATATACGAAATTTGTCTTTGGCATTCAGAGATAGGACTACCTCATGCATCAGGGGCATCACCATCAATGACCACTGTGTTTCGTTTACGATTACGGGTCAAAGTTGACTTATAATCCACACCTGATGTTATTTCTCTTGGAGCTTCTTCAAATCTTTCAAATTCATTCCTACATTCATGCAAGTGATATCTGCTAGTGAATAATACAAATCAGCACACGTTTTCAAGTTCACGTGCTCATTTTGTAGAGCTTGACTGACCCTGTGAAAATGTTGTAACACTTCTTCCCAAAAGACAAGCATGAGAGCAAATTCTAAGCTTAATTCTTGCAACTTCTTTGCAATGTTTTCTGCTTCTCTTCTGGTGTTCCCCTTCTTTGACTGGTCTTCTTGTAAACATTCTAACGCTTCTATCGCTTCTGATGATAAGATATTAGGATAGCTTCAGTTGCAATAGCATTTTTCTTGAGGACTTGTGGTGCCCCACAAACGCTTGGTGCCCTATGCAGGTGCCTTGGTTAATCCAGGCCTGAATGTGAGAGTAGTGTTAGCGGACCTAAAATTAAAATTGGCTCAATTAAAAAATAGTCAAACAATTTAGCATTAAAATTAGGCCTAAGCTTATGTCTTAATTTTTTTTTTTTCGTGGGTTTGGGGGGGGGGGGGATGGGGGGTATTGACGACGCGTTTAATGCAAATAGAGAAAAACTATTTAATCAGGGAGTGCTATAAGAACAGGGGTGGGGGCGACAGCATTTTTATAAGAGCCATTTAAATATATGTTATCATCAGTGGCGTAGCCAGGGGCGAAGCCACAGGGGGGCTGTGGGGGGGGGGGCGGCTTCCTTCCCCCAGACATTTTGGAAATTATTTATTTACAGCTGATATGTTTCAATTTTTTTGGAAAAACAAAATCAAACGGCGATTGAATCGATCCTTGTGTATGTGTATTTATAAAATTCGATGATTCAAAAAGATTTTCGCAAAGCAATATTCTATAATTATAGCAACAACCAAAATATCGTTCAGCAAATAAAATTTATTACTTCATTTTATGCGGTAAAACTCCTTGTGCAGCAAAGAAATTGTGGATGTCTTTAATTATTAGATGGGTTGATTCGAATGAACAATTTAAGTCACAAATGCTTCTTGGACTATGATGCATACTAAGGATACACTTCTCAAACCTTGTAAAACACCTGTATGAAACGTCATTTGAAGTACAATTTTCACCGCACAACGGGCCCACAGAAGAATAATAATTTACTCCGCCAGTTCTTTCTGGATGTTCAAAACATCTACAATCTGCAATTGCAGAAGAACAAGAGAAGAAATATGTTTCACATATTGTCTAAGATGCTTGAAGCTTGTAACTTCAAACTGGCCGTGGAATTAATCAAGAACGGAATATCCATACACTGTTATCAATTGAAAAAGCCAGCTCAAATCAATTGAAAATCGAGCAATATCTGCATTGTAAATACTAAAAACAAGATTGCACACACTTGGAGGGGGGTGAATCGCGAGTAACTATAATATTGATTTACATTGAAAAAGGGCTGCAAAAGAATTTAGTGGTTATTAATTACTTCAATGCAAACATCATCCCGTAGAGTAGGTCTACAAATAATCTAAAAAATTGATAGAAATGTATTTGAAACTCAAGTAGATATAAATAGAACGAGGTACGGTGGACGAGCACGGCGCGTTCAGCTGGCGTATCGACGGTCCGGGTTCGAATTATGGCTAAAGCTATGATTTTTTTCACGGGTCTGGAAAATGTTCCTAGTATGCAGGAAACTGGTGAACGTTGCACTTCTGTACCCATGGGCCTTATAGCGGCAAAGTGTGGAAACCACAGATACGCTCCGTTCAAGAGTGTGATGTACGTCTATCTTATTCGACGATGACCTTTTTCTTCAGCGTTCCATTTTGCTTTCCTTTGCTATGTCAGACTGGCAGCCCTGTTTCTCTGATGAACCGGGTAGTTGTTTGTAAGAATGGCTTTTCTTCCATGGTGACTCCTTCACATGCTTGTTAAATAAAGCCTACTTCACCGAGGATTAAAACCTAACCGTTATCCTCAAATGATTTAGCCGTCAAGCTGAGGCTGTTTCCCGCAGTGTGGTCTCAATACATGCTACAGCTACGTGGAGCCATAGTTGTGAGCTGTGTGCCAGGTGGGGACCAAAGTTAGTTGAGAAACCATGAAAGAGTATATCAGCTCACCCAACCAGATGTACTATCCCTTCCATGGACACACCCTTTAAAAGTACGCCGCTGGGCTAAAGCATGTGGGACAGCCCCTGTTGTAAGTCTGAGAATCACTGCCGAGAGGCTACGAGACTCGGTGGGCAACAGTCCATCTCTACCACAACCTGGTGCCTGAATGTCGACAGGTCTTTAGTCTGGAATATGTGCTACTGGCGACAGTGTAGCTATACGAGCGAGCAGCCACGTTAATGATTCTAGGGCGTTCCGCACGTGGGATGAAGAAGTGTAGACAGTAACCTTTGTTTCGCGGCATGCCTATTGGCACGCCATATTGTTTCAGGTGGCATTGGGAGGCTAGTCTGGGACAGGATTTTGGTGTCTCCCCCCCCCCTCCTGATCCACTCTTAAACATCGTTTTACGCTGGATGTTTCTTTCTTTTTTTTTTTAAACATTTTAAATCTGCGTACGCTGCATCTCCTGCCCTAAAGAGCGATTTGCGTAAAAATGTGGAAACATTTTTTAATGCGAAATTTTGGACCCCCCCCCCCCCCTTGACAAAAATCCTGGCTTCGCCCCTGGGCGTAGCTAGGGAGGGGCAGGGGGGACATATGTCCCCGGGCGCCACATTAGAGGGCGTAAAAATGAGTATTAAAACTAATTATTTAATTTTATTTTGATGTAAACTAATGTATCCCAAATACGTTTGCAAGATTGAATTTTGGAGCTCCACAAATATCTTCATTACAAACCAGTTGGCAAGCATGATTTTGGCGCCCACATTGAGCATTAAGGGGCGCAATTCTACTCATACAACAAATGACACATCCACAATGTAGGATTGCTGATGGCGTTTTTAAAAAAACAAAGATCGGTTCGGGTTCAAATATTATTCTTCATATACTGAAAGTGGCATCTGGTTTTAACAATTATACAGGTTGGATAATTTCGAGTCGAATATACTTAGCATGAGTACACTCAGCTAAACAGGATCTAGTTGTTATCACATTTTTTGGAACAGTTGAAAGTATATATTTGTTTTTCTCTGGTTCAACAACTCGTTGGGGAGAATTAAAAAGAGTTGTGCCATTCACAGTGAAGATGGAGCCTAAAACACGCTGGAGTGCACGAACAGAAGCTGTTAAAGCTATTTATGAAGGACTACATGAACTAAAAAAGCTGTTGGAAAAATTATCAGAAGATGCAACTATGACGCCTGACACCAGAAGTGATGCAGAAACCCTGGCAGGTAAATTAATCTTTAAACTTTAGCTTCCTAGTTTTGTTACATTTCTGGAACATCATACTTGGGAAAATTGATCGTGTCGAGAAACGGTTGCAGGATCCTACTATGAATTTCAAGGAAGCAGCAAGCATCTGATCTTGAATCGCTAAAGCAAGAACTTGTCAACATTCGTGATAATTTGTTCCAGGTTGCGATAGACAATGGAAAAACAAGATGCACAACTTGGGGAATCGAGGTTGACAGAAGGATTAGATGACAAAAGGAGGATGCCTGGAGAATTAGCAAGAGATGCAGGACTTTCTGCAGAAGAAGAAATTGCACGTGTTATGAACAGCGTAATTGATAGACTCAGGAGATATAAATACGTTTTTACGTCTAAAAAAGCTAAACACCAAATTTGGATTATTACTAAACGTCAAAACTCTTTTCGCGGAGACAAAATTAAATGTCGATACACTTCGTCAAAATTTCTACGACACTGACGTCAATGGTCACGAATTGTGCACAGCAATCGGAGAACTGCAAAATGCTGCTCAGTGTCCGGACTGAAGTTGTACCGGAAACGTTGGATCTTCTTGGTTTTGTTGTTTCATTTGGAGGACGTATTTCCGAATATGAGCATTTCACTGCAAATACCTCTAGCGATTGCTGTTTCATTTGCTGTGAGCGGTCCTTCAGCAAACTTATTTTGTCTTTTTTAATTAAATGGGACAAGATAGTCTGAGTCAGGGGTCAGCAACCTAGGGCACTCGTGCCAAATTTGGCACGCAAAGTGATTTTCAATGGCGCGCAAGAGACTTCCAAGAGGTTTTTTTTTTTTATTGATGAAAAAAACAAACATTTTCCAGTTCTTAATGAGGAAAACTGACTGTTGATGTTTCTGAATGACAGAGCGACACATTTCAGTTAGTTGAACGCATTTACAAGGACGGGTTAATTAAATCAAGTGGGTTAAATGGACAAACAATTAATGCAGGAAATGTTTTTTTTACAATTGTTTAACGTAAATCAATTGTATACCTCTATTAATTAAATGTTCTAATGAATACCATAATGCTGAATTTATAAAAAGAAATAATAATTAGACAGTAATATTTGTTATATTACAAAACATAACTTGATTGGCATCAATATTGAATCAAAATTAGAAACTTTTTTTGAATTTAAGGGAGATAACTAGCCCGTTTTATTTATGCTATTATTTCTAATATTTTAGTATTTCTTATTTTTCTTTTATAATAGATTAAATGGCATACAACTTATAACGTTACAATGACCAAATTGTAAAATGTAGTTGAAAATTATATAAATATTAGATCTATATGACTAAAACATTTCATGCACATTTTAAAAACATTACATTAAATACCCAGTTTGTATGATTACTACGGATGAATTCCGCTCTACCATAGTATTATTCTTTCTTCGTATTGAGCAAATTATAGACAATCTCAGTTAAACTGAGAATAAACTATCATAAATATTATCAGTTGCTAGATCCTTATCTGGACAACCAAATGATAAAGTTTACAAAATCATTACCAAAAATGTGAAAGTTTTGTAATATTATTTTTTTGGTATAAATGCAAATAAAAGTATAATAAAGAAGGTTGACTTTTAGGCTGTTGGCACGCTGAACGGTTTAGAAATCCTAGTTTGGCACACAATTAGCAAAAGGTTGCCGACCCCTGTTCTGAGTGATCTTGCACTCCTTAGAATCGAAAGAGAAACACTTGAGAATATTAATTTTGACAACGTGATTGACGAGTTTGCGACAGTCAAATTAAGGAGGATCAATTTGTTGTAGACTATGTCTATTGAAGTCATGTACACGTAAAATTAGTAGAATATTTTTTTTTTCAAATAAATTGTTTACAATCGTATAGAGACTTATTAGTCTGTCCTATTTTATTTCATTAAAATACCAGATGCTTCGAAAATGAACCATTTAAACCGTAAAATTTCAAAATTGTCTTGGGGGTTCAATGATAGCCCCCAGACTCTGTCGGTCTGAGAAGGGGCGCAGACTTTGTATCATGTCCCCGGGCGCAGATGACCCTAGCTACGCCACTGGTTATCATGGATGAGGATCAGCAGTGATATGGATGGATATGTCTATAATAGACTATTAGCCTACGCGTTTATGGGACACATGACGTTCTGCCCGGCTACCGAATCGGCATAGGCTAATATTTGGATATGATAACACTTTTCCGAAGATTTCCCTCGTGTGATTTTTAGGACTCCAGACTTTAACCTCACATTTCATTATGCAATATAAAACCTATGCAAATAGAGGGGATAGTAATTTGCATAGGCCCTACTTCGTTATTCGTATCTTAATGGTAGGCCTATATATAGATCTGCTAGAATGCCTACAACAAGAATAAGCTTAGGCCTATAATATATATATAGTCTAGTCAAAATAAAGAAGGCCATAGCCTATATATTTAAGATATTATAGGGCCAACGTCTAGGTCTTTAATAGCCTACTATTAATACTTTACGTTTAGAGCCCACCCAGTAGAATCTCTAACACAATAAAAGGCTACTTATAATTTAGTCTAAATTAATATAGCCTATTGGCCTAATATATATGCCCCCTTTATCCCTTTTACTTTCCAGCCAGATTAAGAATTTAGATATTAGTTGTTGTTTTTTTTAAATCCATCTGATATAGCCTATAGGATATGTATATAATAACGTACACGTCACTTGAAAATAACCCCTTTGATAGGCTATGGCCTCTATTATTTACATAATAGGCCCCTATATAATAGGCTGCTATACCTGCTCTCAATAATTGCAAGAGGGCTAATTAAACTGTTAAACATTTTGATGCATTTTCTCATTGATAGGCCTAGACTGATATATAAGGCCTAGGCTACTAGTTGGTTTAAATATTATCTGATCATTATGTTTTAAGTAGAGCCTTATTTAATTAGCTTATATTATATGCTACTTATAAAATATAGCGAAGATTTAGGACTGTAGTCCTACGTTGAAATAATCAGATGCTCAATACGGTATAGTTATAGGCCCTAGGTCAAATGAGGTTTCAATATTTGCATGGCCCAAGTCAATATTTGCATGGCCCAAGTCTTCACCTTCACCCATAACCTGAGTGAGGGTCATTGGGGAACCATTTTTGAACTTTTGAACGATTGTATGCCACTCCTGTGCCGCCCTCTGGTAATCCTGAAGAGACAAGCCGGTCCGCTCTCTGTTGTCATACTCCCATCGTCTCTTCTGCCTATCTTTCTTCAACCGTGCACTGTGCCCCGCAGGGTGGTTTTCGCCAGGCCCTCGGACCTTGTCCCATGCATGTACCATCTGAGTTTGTTTTTGCATTTAATGGCACTGAGTAGATCCTCGTCATCGTGAGGGCCGATGACGTTGGTGATTCGCTCTCAGACAGACTAATTTGTAACGCGATCTTTGTAGGAGATGTTCAAAATTTTACGGCGGCATCTACGTTGAAATAATCAGATGCTCAATACGGTATAGTTATAGGCCCTAGGTCAAATGAGGTTTCAATATTTGCATGGCCCAAGTCCTGAAGAGACAAGCCGGTCCGCTCTCTGTTGTCATACTCCCATCGTCTCTTCTGCCTATCTTTCTTCAACCGTGCACTGTGCCCCGCAGGGTGGTTTTCGCCAGGCCCTCGGACCTTGTTCCATGCATGTACCATCTGAGTTTTTTTTGCATTTAATGGCACTGAGTAGATCCTCGTCATCGTGAGGGCCGATGACGTTGGTGATTCGCTCTCAGACAGACTAATTTGTAACGCGATCTTTGTAGGAGATGTTCAAAATTTTACGGAGGCATCTCATTTTCAGGGCTCTGATTCTTTTCTGGAGATCTGCTGTAAGTGTCCATGTTTCACAGCCGTACATAAAAACTGCCATCGCCAGGGATTGCAATAGTCGAATCCTTGATTAAAGTGAGATTTTCTTGCTTCTCCAGATGCTGTTTATTAGGCCTTACTTTGCAAAGTGCAGAATTTGTCTGGGCTTTTCTTCCAAGAATTTCCGGTTTGGACCCTACATCGGATATTATGGATCCAAGATATTTAAAGGAGGAGACTTTCTCGAGCCCCCGACCGCCCACTTGTATTTCGGATTTAAACTCTTTGTTTGCCATAGTCTTGGTCTTTTCAGCGTTGATTTCCATGCCATAGGCCTACGCCATTGATATTTTCTCTAGTTTGGCAGTTAACTCCCTCACTTCATCTTCACTGCCAGCTAAGCCATCTATGTCATCGGCAAAGCGAACATTGGTGACTGGTCTCCCACCGATGCTGACTCCTGACGTGGTCGACTATTGCATCCGTCATAATCCTTTCTAAGTCAATATTGAAGAGAATTGGAGAGAGTAAGCATATCCTTGACGCACGCCAATGGTTGTTTTGAACCACAGTTTCCAATGGCATCGTTGTAGATGACTGCACTGGTAGCCTTGTCATACAGGCTGTTGATGGCTGCAATAATTTTGAGGGTGATGTACAGGCTGCTCTCATGGTTGCCCACAGCGCTGCATGTCAGACTATTAGTCTACAGATTACTAAACAATTTCTTGGTGTAGCTTAATTGTTTGTGTGCTCAATTGCTGATCATTACAATTAAATCAAAGCAAAAATGTTGTATTTTGATGAAGGTCTGAACAAAAAAAAAATTATTTCAAAAATTAAATTAGAAGAATTCAAGGAAGGCTACAGATTCTAGGGAACAAAGCACTTAAAAAAATTGAAAGAAAAGCTTAGTGATGAAAAGACGCACCACATTCTTACATCGATTAAAATACAGCAACAACAGCAAAAAAATAATCAACAAATATATTAAAGAGCTTGCATAGCAATTTTAATTTAATTATAACATACATGATTATTTTAGCTTATTATAACATAAATCCTAACAGTAGTGAGCAGTTCGGTTAAGTTCAAATTTTGAAAACTAAAAAGGCACCGTAAGTAATATGTAAACATAGCTTGCAGGCTTGCCAATAGAATTCCTGACTGCAATTGCCATGTAGTCGAACCAGCCAATGGTGTACCTTTTAGTTTTAGCTGCTAGCGGTTGTTTTTTTGTGTGCACAAAATCCCCCTTCCCAGACTTGCACGCATCATCAAAGCTATATATGCTTGTTTAAATGATAATATTAATTTTTTTACATTTGCAGATAAAATTGCGGTATAATGTAATTATAAGTACAATAGGGGAGTGGGTGTTTCACGGTTGTTGAGAATGCTGTCAGAATATACTTTGACTTTTGTATAATAAATTTGAAAAAAACAACAACACATCTATCCTATATATATTACCCAAGTACTAAGTCATCATTTAAAAGTGAGACAAACATAAATACAAAGGTTCAAAAAATCATTGAAATATAGAATGAAAATCTTTGGTCTACAATTAGCTTTAAATTGAAGCATAAACTTCAAATTTTGATTTTTAAAAAAAATACACTATGAAAAAACAACAACACTGGAATGATCTCTACTCAAGGTAAAGTGAAAAGATGTCAAATTAAAAAGTAAAGCTAGAACAAGTTATACCAAACTAAAAAAAAACACAAATAAACAAAATTAAGCAGGACTATTAAAGCTATTATATTATGTTATAAAAGCTGAAACAAGAATTAATAAATTAACTCGATCCATAAGAAAGCTGTTCATATTGCTAATTATACACAAAAAAACTACACTATTCAAATAATTTTTCTAATTTGTTTTTTAATGCCTTAAAAAAGGACTCAATTATCTTCTGCATAGGAGCATCCTTAACATATAAAATTAGATCATTTAGGACCTGAAAAAAGAATTCAATACCAGCAAATCTTCTAAGTTTGTAATTGTATGTATAAAGTTGAATCATTTATTTACTATTTAGGCATAGATTCTAGATTATGATTGCTTTTAGGTTGCACATTTTAGCAAACTTTTCTATATAAAAACATAGGTTTGCAACCTATCAACTTGAAACAGTTGTAAAAAAAAATTGGAAAAACAACTTTACTCTGTCATAAGTTGAAACTATTAACCATATCTCTGATTTTGATGATGTAGAGTTACCAGGCTATTTGCAGACCTACATTTTAAATTATTAAAAGCTTTAGTAGGTCCAATGCCATATTTTTTCTAGAAAAAAAAACAACAAAAAATATGTTTTTTAATTATAATTTTAATTATGTTAATATAATTCAAAGTAATGAAAATTTATATAGAAATAATATTTGAAATATCTATTTTGTGTTTGTTCAGTTGGTTTATACATGAAAGATATTGAAAGGTGCTGGTCATCAAGAGATCATGAGTTTGAGAGAAAACATCCCACACTTGCCAATGTGAGAGCCACCATGTTTAAAATCATTCAAAACCCATCCGTTACAAAAGCTCTCTTGGTTATTTTCAGCATGACTGCAAACCATTTGTAGGGAAAAGTTCCAAATTGATATCAATATTCTTGTAACTTTGATGTTTAAAAAATGTTATTTGGAAAATATATTTCACGTTGAAAAAGGACAGTGTAGCTTCCAATATTAAAGTGTGCCCTATCTGTGAGTTAACTGCAAAATACTTCTTAATTATTTCTAAACTAAGGTTGTGACCAATAAACAGTAATCTGAAAAAAAAATATGTTTATGTAGTGGATAAAAAGCTGTGTTAAAGTGTTCAGATTAATTACTGCTTTTATATATGTATCAATATTTTTTTTTATAGTGTTTAAAAAATTTTTTTTTTATTTCAAAAAGTCTAATTGTAAACTCAATAATCTCAATGAATAAAAAAAAAATTAAAAAAAATAAATTGTAAGCAAAGGCCAATTCAGAACATTATTATTGTGTACAATATTACACCTCAATATTAATTCTTTTAGTTTCTTTCACAGAATTTTCCGATTGAGATAACTTTACAGCACAAAAAAGTTCCAAAGAAAAATTGAAAATGATCGATGGACACTTTAGAACATCTATTCTTGGAGTCGATGGCTTCAGTTCTTACACCTTTTCATCGAGATGTAGATCTTTGGCCACCAACATGGCTGTTGTGTTGTGCATCTCTTTCCTGTGAGCCTTGAATTTGTCGATGGCTTTTTGCCTGCTATAATCCCAATCATACAGATCTCTGCAGGAATAGAATTGATGAATATTAATTTTTTAAAAAGAATATGGCGTCAAATACATTTTCTTCATTAAAAATCAACCTCAATACCAAATTTAAAGAAATATATACCGGGTAACTATAACAAATACATGAAATAACAAACAACAATTGGCTTCTGTGTTTCATTAGAAGGGCTAAATAAAAGGGGGGGGGGGTACTTCTTCTATTAACCAGTCTCCAGAGTAGTTTGCTCTCTTGCAGTCAATGCCAGACAAACATATTTACATGTGTCTTTTGGTTTTTTCTTTGTGGCTTATTTTCCAACCCCGCAGATTGAGAGAGATTTTATTTTGGTTCTGCACAAGGCACCTGCAAGTGGTAATCCAAGATATCTGTCTACATTGAGGTAGGGCTGGCCTATGGTCCATTCTAATTCTACAGCAACCACAGAGCTCTCCAAATGGTTATGGAACACAATTGTGCCTTTTGGTTTTTTAGGTTCTGGGAATGCTCTGCGGAATCATCACATCCTGGATTCAGGCCCCTTCATGACTTCACACCCTCAGTCTCCATGCCAACAACACCAGAGCCCCCCCCCCCCCCCCCTCAGCAGGAGGTGCATAAAAGCCTCTATCCAGCTTAGTGCAATTCGGATCTCTGTCAAACAGCAACACAAAGCAGGGGTTACGTTTTACCCTATGCACAATTCACTATTGGTCGCCTTGTACGACATGCTAGTGGGACTAAGCAGTGGGGTTATTCTTAAACATTTGTCATTTACAGGACCCCAATACCCATATGGGGGGCCAGGGGTTTACAAAAAGGCCAATCTCCACTGAATGGTGCCTGGTTTAATATACTAGACCTTTTATTGTTTACTGTTTTAAACTAAATTAATGCTTGCAGATTAATTACTTGAAATGTAGGATTAAAAAAAAAAAGAAAGAATAAGTTTAGAATCTTTACACTTTTAATGTTTTGAAAAACAAACTGGCAACTACAGTGATTTTTTCACAGGCTCACCTGTATACAGGCCTGACAAATTTCATCCTGCCCTGATCAGTGACAAATTTCAGAGCATGAGGCAAGCACTGTGTCCATTTGGCTTTGATGCACAGCCTTAGCCATCTGGGAGATGAAAAAAATCATAGTTGGTCTTGACACCAGCGACAATGTATCTTTAAACTGCAGCACAAAGGCCGCATGTTACATTGCAGTTTCATTTTATACATAGCTAAATACAAAGTGTTATCTTAAAAACTATAGCAGAATGGCCACTTATAACACTGACATTTAAACACACAAAAAAAAAGAGATCAATTTCACTGTATCTTCTTCACTGATTTATTAACACATTTGAGGAAAATTTGATTTAGGAGATTATAATCAACAAGTTTTCAACTTAACTGAGCATTCAGTGTGCAACAATTTAAAAAAAAATCAAAGCAATCATAACGTGAATTGTTAAATTATTTGTACCCAGTAGATCTAATTGATAAGATATAGTTGAGCAAAATGAAAAAATGAATTAAGGGACATTAGTTCCTTAAAAAAATTTTCCACTGCTTAACAAAAAAAATAAAATGTAAAAAAAAACATTGAGTAAATAATTAGCTATATGACCCATGTAGTTTTTTTTTTTTTCACTTACAGGTGTGGTTGAAATCACTGATCTATAAAAAGAATGGATAGTACCTTCATATTAAATGTGTATGCGCAAATTGAAGCCAAAATGAATTCTATATTCCCACAATTCACTTATCTACATAAGCAAGTTACGGGAATAAACCACTTATGATTAGAAAAAATCCATACGATAAAAAGGAAGTCTAAGTCACTTGAAATGTATTTTCAGGTCAGTGTTTAGGAAATATAATTTCATAGATAAGTGAAAGTCATGTGAAAGCCTATTTATTTTGGCTTCAAGAATATTACTTCTGTGCCTAATCCATTCTTTTTATTGATCAGTGGGTGAATCAGAGGTAAAAGTAAACCTAAAGTCAGACTTATTTTAAACTCAAAAAAATCTTATGTTCTATTACAATGATTTATTTAATTTTTAAAAATACTTATTTTTTTTACCTCACCTGAATTTGATTTCAGAACTGTTCATGTCATTGAAATGGTAAACCTGCTCCAGGTGTTCCACCTTCGACACCGATAGAGTTGGCTGAATGATAAAGGTAATACATCTAGCATTACAGGTAAGTTGTTAGTGATTTTCAGCAGCTTTACAAAATGTCTAACGAAACTATGTTGAGGTGGATACATTTTATTTCACCATATAAAATGAAAAAATAAATATTAACATTTTTTTATTTTAAAGTTTAGCATTAACAGGAATAAATAAATTTAGGTAATGCTTTTGGATGAAACAAAAAGTATCTCAAAAAGATTTTTAAAGTTTAATTTTAAAAACAAATATTGGGATACTCAGATTGAAATTTTTTAATGAACTAACACCAATGCAATGAAAAAAGTTTATTTCTTTCATTCATTTTAATTAGATTCTAATTCATTAATTGTTTTACATTGTGACTTACGTCTGCACTAAGAAGATGTGAGAGAAAATCTCTAATCAAGAAGCTAGGCAAAGTACTGATGTCTGATGCACTGAAAACAGCAAGGTTGCCGTCAGGCTGCTGAAGCCATCTTTGTGCCAACTCATGGCTTGGCTTGGCTAAGCTTAAGTCATAGCTGTCAATGGAAAAAATTTGTGTAGTTTCAGGTTGGTCCTTATAGAAAGAAGGGCCAAAAAATAGGGCCTCAATGGCTTGTGAATGGCCTATGTAATGGGGGTAAAATATCTGACTAGTGAAGCAGCATTCACAAGATTATGTAGCTACATCATCATCTCCAGCCGATATTACTTCTCAAACCAAAAAATATGTACTAAATTTGCTAAAAATTTGGTAAATATTTGTGATGCAAAAGTTAAGCCCCCCTCTCCCCCCACATGGTATTTAGTAAATATTTGTCACGCAAAAGTTCAGCCCCCCCCCCCCTGGGAAAAATTTCTGGCTTCGCTCCTGGTCAGGACAATGCCCAGCCTCCTTTAGATATCCCTAACTACTGTCGGGTAAAGATCAGAGATGGGAAAACACAGGGGAACATGCTCCATACCCGGAAACAAACCCTGACCTTCACCAGGATTTTAACCCAGGACCTTTAATACACCAGCCACAGTGTCCCATGACACCCTGGTGAAAATCATGGGGTTTATAACATTATTTGAGCAGGACACTGATACTTTTAGAATGGCAAAACCAGCCCACAGTGTCCAATCAAACAACAGGTAGTAGTAAATGACAGATGCTATTCAATCACTAGCAAATAGAACTGAGTCCCAATTTTACTTAACAAGATTCTCTTTTTATCTAAATAGCATATTAAGAAACTTTCACAATTTTTTTTTCATCAATTTTGATTACCCATGTACATCATAAGCTGTGATATATATGTATATATATATAAAAGATACTATTATACATTGGATACAGACCACAGAACATAGATCAAACAGAATGTTCATAAGAGACCAGCTGTTTGAGTGGGTTTATAAATAAATTCTTTATGACGTGTGATACAGAGTATTAGGTACCAGATAAACAATTTTTAATGTAAACGCATTTTATTTACTTTGGTGTGTATGGAGGCAATCCTGTACCATTGAGCCAACCATCCCAGTCAACACTAGCAAGTTTTTTCTGGTCTTCCTAAAACAAATGTAATAATATTTTTGTTGCAAAAATAATTATTAAAAAAGGAGAATGGATATGTAAGCCTTGCAAATATTCTTAGACCAAAAATTTTTGGTATTTTGTATGTATAATCTACTGCCTGCATGCAGAAATGACAGATGTCTTATGATGTGAATTAGAAGTACATTGTTTACTTCATTTCTACGTCTTCAAAAGTCATTTTTTTAGACCTAACTGACATTATGAAGTAACTTAATATTTGGGACAAAGCTTTGTTAAGAAAAAAGACCATCAAGTCCAGTAAGCTGATGAGGATGAAAAAAGGGATAAATGTGAGCAAAATGTTTCAGCCTTTTTGGTAGTTTGAAATGAAAAATGTCCAGATCATAATACTCCTGAGGCTGCTTTGGAAGAGGTTGATATATCAGTATTTGATAAAGAAATTATCGCTTCAATGACAGTAAAAAGAAAAAAAACAACAACATGTGAATAAGAGAAGAAAAAAATATTGCAATTTTAAATGAAAAACAACAGAAACGACAATCTCTAACCTCAGAATTAAAATACTGAAACAAATAATCCTTCCATTGGGTGGTTGTAATTGACTTGAATTTGAAGTTATCTATGTAGGCTCGTAGGAATGGTTCAAACACACCTGATGAGGTTAGAATATATATATTATATATATGTCGGGCATGTCAAGATGATATTTAAAAAAAAAATATATACCCAACTTACTTGGTCCTCCAAGCAGTGTTTCCAAATGATAGATCAGTGCAAAGCCCTTTTCATAGGGCACTGTGGAGAAGGCGACATCTGGATCTACCCCACGAAGATCTGGAACTAACTTTGTGTATGGAGCATCCCCAGCAATCGTAAGAGTTTTGACCTGTCACAAGTTAGAAGAAAAAAAAAATTTAGACTAATTGAAAACACAGTAAGAGATAAAGGTCTTTTTAAAATGTTTATTCTTTAAGAGAGTGGTTTCTTTTTGTAAATTTAATGTCTATATAAACTACATTTACATATACAAGTGCACATGTCTGTTAAGCAGGCAATCACTCCAGCTGACGCGCCACTGTGAGAGAGGGAATACATTGAGCAGCGGCAGTGCAGCAAAAAAGCTACTCAGAAAAAAAGGGAAGGGCAGAAAACTTTGACCGCTACTCATTTGCAAGAAAGACAACCAATCAAGGGTTGGTCAGTTCAGCCACACAGAGAGGTAAAACCAAACTCCATGGTGATACACTATTGTATATTGAAACGGGAAGCTGCCGATACAAATATACAAACTACATGCCACATGTATGTAAAATTCAAGTAAAACATCAAACTTACAAATTTAATGTCATTCATTAAATTATCACTTTCTTTTCAGCAAATGTAATTTAAAAAAAATATTGAAATAAAAGAAATTAAAATCTATCTGTGATGATAAGCATGTTTTTTTTAAAATATGTGCATAGGTTTGTGGATAATTGTTGATACCAGGGGCGAAGCGGGAAATTTTTTCCAGAGGGGGGGGGGGCTGAACTTTCATGTGACAAATATTTACCAAATACCAGGAAGGGGGGTGGGGGGCTGAACTTTCGCATGACAAACATTTACCAAATTGTTTGCGAATTTAGTTCATATTTTTAAAAAATCTGTTGAAAAAGATAATGTTTTTTTTATTCCAGGAGGTGACTTAGCCCCTGGTTGATACAAAGACCACTGATGACAGATTGCATCAATGAAAACTGACCCCTCCACTCTATAATATTATGTTTGGCCTCAGTATTTATTTTAAATCAGAGTTGTATAGGTTCCCAGATCAGAAGACCATTTGTTTTCCAGATAGGGAAAAGTGAGACAAAACGCAAACGTTCCAGAATTTACCTGTAATTCTTAAGTATAAGTAAACAAAAACTAACTAAGAGTTAACTAAGCAGAATAGCTTGAAGAAAGCCAACATTGCAGCCAAAACACTTTAAGAAACAATATTCTTCTTACTGCTACACTGCTAGAGCAGTAAATGAAATGCTCAATTTTATATATTTATTGTACAAAATGTTATAAAAAGTCTAGAATATAGGCCCTATAAAATACTTCTTTGAGTTTATACAAATGTCCTCTTTTAGAACAATGAATTAAACAAAAGGAGGTTTACTAAAAAGAATATTACAAAGCCCATAGTTTATATGATGTTTGGGTTTTAGGTCCACTCCTAATGAACATTTTGTTTAGGTTTTCTTCTTATCCAAGCTCTCCCCTACAACTTCTTCTAACTTTTCCACCATATTAAGTCTTAAATATATAATATATATATATACACATGTATAAAGAAACCATACATACAGTTTCTTCCAAATTTCTCCATCCCTCATGAGCATGTAACTGAGAAAAAAGTGGTCCATGAAGCCGTCCCAAAATTTTCCTCTCTAAAAACATTGTGTGACCCTCATTCAACCTGCGAGGAGATAATCAAATCAGACGTCTGATTTTTTTTAACACGCAGAGCTATTCTAGAAAATTTCAAACTTACAAGCTGCTAAAAATATTGAATGTTGACTAAAATGTTAAAACTTACAGACATTTTGTAATGATAATTAATAAATCGTTGTAGTTTCTTTTTTTTTACATTAGTTTCTATTTATAAAGAATTGGATAATATAAGAAAGGCAAAGAGTGAAAATTGTTCATATTAATAATTTCCTTTATTATATAAAAGTAAATATTCCAATAGCTAATTTTAACGTGTATAATGGTATAATAGTGTTTTTTTATAATTGATTTAGGGTGCAGCAAACATACTGACTTTTAAAAAAAAATAATGTCCAGATTTAAGCAAAAATATTAAAATTACTAAATAATAGAGCAAATAATAAAAATAATTGATACAAAGCAAAACTAGAAGGGTAAAATCTTTACTAATTTTACAGTTGACAAGTAAACCAATAAGAAAAAAAAGACATTTGTTAGTTTGTGACAAAATTAACTCTTCTAAAGGACCATATGTTGAGGTTAACCAAGTATTTTACAGTTATTGCTAAACAAATATTAATTATGTACACATTATATGTGAGCACTGAAATGAGAAATAAAGTAAGTAAAGTATCCCCGACAGACCAAATTGATCCATAGACCAGTGAAGCAGGGTTCATCAGTTTCTGTGGCCACAGCATACTAGATGACTGTATGGCCAGCACAATGCACAGCCCTTAACTTTACCCCATCTGAGGTCAGGTGCCCATCAGAGCTGGGTAAACAAAGGCATGCACTCCAGACTATCCTAGCCTTCGACAGGATTCAAATCCAGGACCTTTGGTGCGCCAGCCGGACGCACTGCAGCTCACCCACTGAGCCTACTGTGAACAGAAAAGGCTTACCGAATTTATCTGTCTCTAAAAAAGAAAACGGAAAGGCCTCTATAGTCCAGGGCGTAACATATTAGGAGTGAGCCATTGGAGGGGGGGAGGGCACACCATAGCTCTGTCTGTGCTCCAGCTACCACACGACGTGCCGAAGGCGTGGCGTGAAACAGGGAAGGTTTTCACAGACCAGCTTTAAGTTTCTGCAGATTCTCCTAGGAGAATTATCGTGGTGGCTCGCCCGTATACCTGCAATGTCACCAGGTAGCAAAAATCCTGTACTATAGGTACAGGCATCCAAACAGGCGGGTGGTTCGTGAGACGAGATTGCTCCCTCCCCACCGAGATCCCGCGGTCTCTCAGCAGTACAAAGGGTCTTGGACCCGCAGAGGGTGCTGTCTCCCATGTGTTTGCCCGCCGGAGCAATCTTAATGATTAATGTGATCGTACCGGCCGTTTACACACTTCGCCAACTTTGAGACCCATGAGAGAAGGCTTACCAGAAATGCTCAAAGCTGCTGTTGGTGACAAGGTTGCCTGTCCAGCTGTGGGCAATTTCATGAGCAATGACATCAGCCAACGATTTGTCACCTGCCTGTGGAAAAATTAACAACAGCTTAAAAACTACCACAGTATTGTGAAACCAAAATATAACACTGACATAAGAGATTTTGATTTAATGATCAAAAAGAATTTCATTAAAATTATAACAAGCAGACCCAGGTGTACCCTCCCCCCAATATGCTTGCAATTATAATAACAAAAAAAAATACATGCCCTCGACCAGTTAAAAAAATTATATATTTGCTATACATGGTTTAATTTATTACACCCTAAAAAAGACTCAATCTGTTTTAAAGTCATTGATTTTCTCAATCTATGTAGAAAAATACTTTTCAAACAAATTAAAATAAGAAATGATTTAATAACTATAAAGAGCAAAATATAGAGAATAAAGCTACAAACTTTATTTCACATTAAGTTCATAACAATATTCTCAAATAGGCAAATGGTGTTTTTTTTAAACTTTGACGTGCACGATCTAGCATCTATGAAAAATATGCACGCAAGGAGACTAGCACTATATACATAACAAGTTCTTAATTAACACTTTCCTCTGATCTATATTATATTTTAAAAAAAAGCTATGTGATGATTAGTAAAGTACCCTTTGGACCAAAATGATCATAGGCCTGGTGAAGCAGCATTCACCAGTTTCTGCGGCCACGGCATACTAGGGGATGTGTGGCCAGCACAATGCCCAGCTGCCTTTACTTTACCCCAACTATTGTCAGGTACCCATCAGAGCTGGATAGACTCAGGGATACCCTCAAATCCTGGGAAAAAAATCCTAGCCTGCACCAGGATTCGAACACAGAACCTTTGGTGTGCCAGTTTGACGCACTGCCGCTCGACCACCGTGCGCCATATCTGATGAATAGACTTACCAGCAATGTTGGCGTAACAAATGTAAGGCATGGGTTCTCCATCCCTCCATAAGGAAAACTAGGTGGCAGTACCAGGAGGTCATAAGGGCCCCACACGTACGGGCCCACAAGTTCTTCTGCTGTCCTCATCATGTCCTCAGTCTGCCGTGCACATCAGAGAGAGAGAAAGATTCTTAACATGTTACTACAAGCAGAAATATTTCTAAGTGCAAAACTTTTTCTATATTTTATTTTACTGTTTAATTGATAATCTGCAGAAATCATTAATTTGTACTAAATCTTATATTTAATTATGTTTAATTATATGTCACTTTCATACCTGAGAAAACTCAAAAGCTGCTTGGTCTACAAACTCTTTCTCTGACCAGACCTTTGTTCTTGGACCTATGTCTCTATAGAAAATTCAAGAAAAATGTTATCCTTTTGTATTACTTATAGCCAGGGTACAAATATATTTTGCATTACATGGCCTATTGGCAAAAAATTCTTTTTGTATATGCTTCTAAAGACTTTGCTCAGCCAAGATGAATTGATGTCTTGCATGTTTTCAGTGATTTCCTCTAAATCCTCCTTCAACAATATGCCACATCTGGAATTTTTTTATTTATTTCTGTACCAGCATTCCTGCGATGCACTTAGTGCAAGATTGTATGCCCTACCTCACTATCCTAAGTGCTTAATTTTTTTGTTTAAAGGAAGGAGAAGTTGTTACAAATACATTGTGATTGTATAAAATTATCTAATTTTCTTATAGACTTTCTACTCTCATACTCACGAAACAAACTTTAGGCCAAACCCACCCCACAATTTCATTTTGATAGTTTAAAATCTTAAATGTCATTTGAATGTATAAAACTGCACTTTAAAGTGTGTTTTTTTTAAATCTATTCACAATAATACATCCATAAATCTTATCAAGATCATAAATATAATAAAAAAAGTTTTATTTCAGCTCACAAAATACTCGCCCTCCCACAACAAGCTTCCTTTAAACAAAATTTATAGCAATACTTAAAGGTAATGTTTAAAGTTGAAAAGTTTAAAGATTCGAACTCAAACCTGCTCACTAGGTCTCCAGCCACTAAGGCCACAAGGTAACTAGGAATGGGAACGACTTGAGCGAACTTTGTTGTTGTAAGAGCATCATCATCTGGAACTGGCTCCGTGCCAAGTCTTTTAGCACTCATAAGAACTGTAAGTGCCTTTGGGGCCTGAACCTGTCACGAGTATTTAATAAGTATCGTAAGATGTTTTAGTTACCACATTTTCTGATTCGAAGCTATTGTTTGAAGGATTTCTTTGTATTAATAAAACGTTGGCACTCTACAATGATTACCTTTAATTAATTAACTTTTTATTTAAAGATTAGGATTTCTTCTTATTTTATTCACCAGTTTGCAGAGCTCTTTGAGTTTGAACTCTTGCAGTCAATGCTAGACAAACATATTAACAAGTCTTCTTTAATTGTTCTGTATAGTGTGTTGGGGAGTAATGCATATATGAGGTTGGTTAGGTTGGGGGCATATGAGTAGGCTGTGGTCTACAGTTTTGTGAGTGTACCAGCATTATCTGCAGGTTAAGATTTTTTAAAATTATTTTGCAAAAGAGCAGTTTGAGTAGCACAATATATATAAATGTAGACAGAAAAAAAATAAAAAAAAAAAAAAGGAGAATGACCTGGGCTGTGTAGGTCATCTTGACCGATGGGGTGTCCTGACATGGAAATATGCTTCTTGCATGAATGGCCTGGAATTAAAGATACAAAAAAGAGTACTATTCAATATGAATTTTTTTTTTCACATAGCTTAGTTGCCCAGTGTGTACAAATGTATGTCTGCCTAAAGCTGACAGATTTAAAGTAAAAACATTTAAAGTATAAAAGTCACATTAGCTAAAACATATTTGATTACATATGCTTGCAAATGCGCATACAAAATTTAGTTTAGTAAAATATATTATAAAGAGCCATATCATAGTTGATGGTGCATAGTATTAATTACACAATATCAAATTTTATTTTATTAATATGGTTACATATTCTACGCGTCTAAATAACTATATTAAAATTACATAAAATGAAAATACAAAATAATTATGTAAAAAGTATATTGTCAGTAAGCATTAAATGTAACAATGGCTTGCACAATTCAATAGCCAATCCAATCAAAGTCCAACTAACTGTGACTTTAAGTTTAAAGCTATTTTAACTTAGTCGATTTAATAAGATTTGTGATAAGAAATAATGGATTGAAAATTTCAATTCGAGCTGCACTTAACCCAAACAAGTTCCAGCAAGACCACAGGGTATATATGTTACACATATGTTCCTTCTAAATAGATATAAGAGAAATATAAAACATTATATAAAACTTTATATACAAATAATTTTCTTTACCTGGCACTGGCTATATAGATATGGATGCCTTTTACCAGCTGTCTGCTCTTCTCTAAGCCAGTCCAGGGCTGATGCCTTGTCTGAACTGGCATATTTTATTCTCAACGTAAAGCTGCAAAGTAAAAGTCAGTTACCAAATATAACAATAATAGAAAAGATAATGACATAATATTGAGAATTTTAAGGCTTTTTGTACGGAATATGAGGACCGCCCAAGTTTTTATTTTACTTACCAGTTTCCTTGGCCACTGCATGCTATGGGATTGCGTTGCCCAGCCACTTTTACTTTGCCCAAAATAAATGTCAGGTACCCAGCATGCCGTGTTCTTATGCCCCAAGAAAAGAAGGGTTTGCTTCTTTAGATGGTTTAGAAGTATACTAAATATTAAAACATTTCTTCAATTATTGGACTCCTAATGGAAAGGGGAAGAGAGGCTAAAATCAATCTGGGGCAGAACCATTGACCAGGAGATGAAAGGTAAGGGGTCATTCTAGGGGCCGGATCAGGCTTCTCGCATTTGATTGAGATAGGTGGAGAGACTTTGTTGCTGCTGTTTGCACTAGTAGCGTTCTGGGCGGTAAGTAAGTATATTATTTTATATGTTTACAAAAACGCCTTCTATTCTCTATACAAAAGACTATTGCCTCTTATAATGCTTATCTGTAGTTTATGTTGAGTCCTGCAATTTAAATGATGTCAAGTTGTTGGGTTTTCCTGACACTACTCTTAAAAGGTTAACATTACAAAAAAATATTAACTAACCTTTTTTCTTTAATGGGGCTAAAGTTTATGGTCAGTTTTGAGCCAAATTTAAAGTTCAGAGGATTTGTAACCTCAAATGTACAGACGGTGCCATTTTCTTTCAGGACAATTTGTTCAATTTTCAGATCCCTGGAATCCAGTACCTAAGAAAACAAATTTGTATTAGAAAATGATTTTAAAAAAACTGCTACATTATGATGATTGGGCTATATATCATAGTATATTATTTCAAAATAGTCTTCCAATATATTTACACCAATCCAGGTTGAAAAAGTAATCCCTGTCAGACCAAATTTATCTAATGGGTCGGTGAAGCAGAATATTCACCATTTTCTGGGGCCATGACTTGTGCACAAATGCATGCAGCTGCCTTTACTTGCCCCCAACTTTGTCAGATACCCATCAGAACTGGGTAGGGTAGAATCAGTGACACACCCCAGTCCTAGGAATTCATCTTAACCTATAACGTAATTAGAACCAAAGCCTTTTTTTGGTATTCCAAGCAAACATACTACCACTTGTCCAACATGCCCCTTCGATCGAGTGTAAGTGTTCAAAAATATTAATATAATATTAAAGAATAAAAAAAATAATAATATTAGAGTAGGACATAAAATGATTATATTTGATTTTTTTATAATAGTGTTATTGAAAGTTATTGTATTTTAACAGTGATATAAATTGATAATTAAGTCTACAATGCTAGAGTTCTATTTTTTTATTTAAAAATTATTAAGCTTTCATATAGTATAGGCCTATATGTATATCATAGTATATGGCCTTGGCATCCTTTCAATTTAGTTTAGACCACTGACCATGCAATGCCTGCCTCGGCTTAGAGTGGTGTTGATAAGAATCGATTGTCGATAATAAAATTTCCCTGAATCATTTAGCCCAGCTAATGGCTTTATAATGATAATGTGTGTCACACTGTCAGTGACCAATTCAATTCAGTCATTCATTCGTAGAATTATAAATAATAAAACTATAATACTATAACACAGTACACAACTAATTAATATCTAATAATAATACTAATAAAATATTTCTAATAATAATAACATGCTGTTTAAAGTGTTTAAGTTTAAGCCTATTTTACTATTTTAACAGAATTAGAATAAAATAATAAAATCATATTTTGAAAGCTTAAAAACTGATCAATATTGCTAAATATTGCTATTTTCAAGGGGCTTTTTCAAAATATATATAATACTAATAATAATATTCGCATTTCATAATTCAGTACCAAAGAATCCAAAACGTCGACTTTGTTTTCAACTGTCAACTCTGCATAACCGCCGATCGTTTTACTTTCAAAGTTTATTTTGATATCCAAGTGAAGTTTTGAAATTACAGCTTTATGCGGCTCAGAATATGAATTAGGATCTGCGCTTGCCATCGTTGTTGTTTAACATATATTTAATTTAAAGTAAGTGGCTAAATCAAAGAACAAAATAATAATATGCGAATGATCAACGTACACAAGGCATGTGTTGCTAGCACGGGACTTTACGTAAACATTTTAATAGTGTCGCAGAGTTCTTTCCCTTTAAACAACATACCTTTTTTTTTGTTCTTTGTTTTCATTTTACCCCACCGCACAGCCCATAAAATAAAAATAAGCTGAAACTGTATCTGTTGACATAAGCAGGATTTTACGAGAAAAGTTTGTAGCTGTAAACACTATTAAACATTTAGACTATGCCTATGTAATAAATGAGAAACGCGGAATGTCTAGGTTAAAATTGAAATGTAGCCACATATTCGTGTGTGACAAAGCCATAATATTAAAGACAATTTAGATATTTCTATTCTATGTTCTAGCTAGGCACTGTCCATAAAGTATGTCACGCTATTTTTGACCAGTTTTAACCCCCTCCCCCCTCCCTGTCACAAAACTGTCACAAATCTCAGCGCCCCCCCCCCTTTAAAGTACGTCGCACTTTGGAACATTTGTTTAAAATTTAATCTAAAACACACTTCACTATTAACCTAAACAGTATTACAATATAAAATTTTCACTTAAAATTAAAATTACTTTAATAGTAGAATAGTTAATTGTCTACAGTTGTCACAGTTATTGATTGAAGCAGTAGGCCTAACTCAATCTATTGACTTTGAAAACAATAATTGCAAAAATTAGACTAGACAATTATATAACACACATCATTTATCTGCTGTTTTTTCATTGAAGCCTACAATATAGGCAATAGGTGAGGTCAAGTTTTAGATAATATTCCGATATTTTTTTTTACACAGGATAAGAAGTAGATTAGCGAAACTTGATCTCACCCAGTGATAAGACTGTGACAATTATTGACAAACTCTTGTGCTATATTGAATCTGTTTATTATGGGTCTGTAAATTATGTTTAATTCAAAAATATCACTGGACATCATCCATCCATGGTGAAGTGTTCATCCATAGTTACGACTGTCATCAATCTTTCACCATCATCGTTTCCTGGAAGGATAATTGCAGACAGATCAACTTCATCCTCATCTAGCCACTTAACATCCTCTGAATGTGCATTGTCTCTTCTGGCAATAACTGCCCTTTCAGTAAGCTGGTCTGCAAAGATGGTCAATAAAGATCAAATGGTTGTACTTTGAAAACACCTGTTGATCTCGGCATAATGTCATCAAATTTGAGAGTTTGTGTCACAAAAAAATGAAGGAAATTTATGAGAATCTGCATCTGCTCTTTTTGACGCTTTGAGTCCATCAGGTGTTTGGTTGATAGGGATTGGGGGAGGAAAGAATCTCGAAGGAAAATTATTTTTAAAGCTATTAAATTCTACTAAAAATTTGTTTTAAAAATAAGAAAAAAAAAAATAAAAGTGTGACGTCACACCTGGCCTGACCTCGCCTTTCCCCTGTCACAAACTGTCGCACTTTCTTACACCCCCTCCTCCCCCTGGAGCGTGACGTAGCCTACTTTATGGACGCCCCCCCCCCTAGGCCTACTTATCCTTATAAGTTTTACAGATGCTCCTTCTCGATAGAAGATTATTACGTCCACTAGGCCCAACCAAAACTCATACAGGGCGGCAGGGATAGTATCCGCGACGTGTCAGTTGACAGTCCGGTGAACTATAACCGCAGGACCAGCAGGGTTGGCAACACTTTTCAGTCTACTAGGCTCGATTAGCAGGCTATTTCAGGACCAGGAAAATACACAAGGCTAGAATAAAAAAACATTTCCATGGACGTTAAATTGTTGTTTTTTTTTAAATGCATAAAGAAAAGTGATGTTGGTGTTTTTACAGGCTCTAAACGATGAAAGGTTTAGCAATAGACAATCCGTCGACAGAGAACATCGGATATCACCACTAAGTAAAAACGTCGCTCACACAGTTGCCATGGGGGGGGGGGGGGAGATTGGAAGCATTCATAACCGAGCAGATTATGGTAGCTGGTTGTAGAAGTCAAAGAATGTTAGTAGCCTACCGGTACAAGAAGTAGGCTAAACTTGAACATGAAAATGACAGAAGCCTGCAATTTAATCAACCCACTATATTGGCAGGGCGGCCGAGAGAATTATAATATAGGCCTACAGACTTTGAGCCCTTAAAAACAAAAATATGTCTATGAATCCTTTAAAAAAAATGCCACCTGCTTTGGCCGCCATTTAACATCATGGGCCCCAGACTCCAGAGAAATGTAGGCCTACCCACTTCTCGCCCCCCCCTCCTCCTTGAATATTGTGTGTCGTCATAGACCGCGATGGTCTTCAGCGAAGGAGAACCAAGGTGATTGATGCGCGAAGTGACACAATTATGACTGGGCAAAGTGGGGGGGGGGGGGGGAATGACAAAGTCGCCCTTATGCAAATAAATATTAACATTCACAAATTGGAAGTAGGCCTATATAAGGTCTACATAGCCTAAACTACCCGATCACGAAAAGGAAAAGTTTATGAAGCGCAAGGTAATAGACTATAGCTAGCCTGTAGGCCTACTATTGTATTTTTACTCTCTTTATTTTAAGTTTCAATGTCTGCAATCGTCCGTCAATCGTGCGTTATGCAAAACTTCGCTTCGATTTTTCGACCACTTCCCGTGGTCCGATCGAGCTGAAATTTGGACAGCAGATTTGGGGCACCTAACAATACATCCTATCAAATTTTCAGTTAAAACGACTTAATAATACTACACTTACTACAATATTCATTTCTTAAAAGGAAAGTATAAGAAATATTTTGATTTCGCGTTAAAAATGCCTGTGTAACTTTTTATACTTTTTTCGGCGCAAAGCTAGAAAAAAAATTATGCGCTAAGGTTATTTTTAGAACAATTCATACGGAGTAAGGAGATATTTTTGAGATTTGCAACACAGATATTTTTTCTGTACGTTTCATTTGCAGTAGTCAATCAATTATTTAATTACATGATAGTAAACTTAGTTTGCAAATAAAGGGAGTATAATGAAAACTTCGTTTTTATGGTTTTCTTGTTTACAATGTTATAATAGTGCCCTATAGCCTACGATCAAATTGTTTGAAGCTATTTTATAACACTAGATGTTTCAATGTATTCAATGCTGGTAGTGCCTATATGTGTGTGCGTGCATGAGGAGGGAGAGGGTATGGGCAGTATAGGCTATGCTAATCTTGGTATCACGACAAACTCATATAGGCCTACAGATTTTCGGTATACGACACATCGACTACATAAAGTTGGTCTACCGACATAACGTCTATCATGACAACTCATCTAACGATACTTCGTCTGCCGACACTATCTTGTCTAATTCGACAATCCAATTATCGCGACATTTTATCTACCAGACACTTCGTCTACTTTTCCACCAGATCAACGTAGGCCTATATAGGGCCTTTGACTATCACAAAAGGACGAGAGTCCTACTTTTACTGTTTACACCTGTGAAATGTAACAAATCCTTGGTCTCGTATTATGCTTAACCCTTGTGTTACCGAAACATTGCCACATTCTCGGAAAATGCACTATTGGGAAACCGGATTACGTGTATAGAGTTTTCTTGAACGCGTTTAACAAGGGCCTATTAAAACGATTTCTCGAAAATCTAGCTTAAGGCCTAAAGTTCGTAAAATACAAGAAACTTTCAATGTGAGAATTTAAACAACTTGGAATTCAATAGATATTACGCATTGGTTTATTTTTAGTTTTATACCTTACAGTATTCAATATCGATTTACAATAGGAGATAAAAAACACTCTTCCACCCCGACTTTGTTTATTCAGACGAATGCCCAAAGTGTAGGCATATCTGTCTATCTATCTATCTATCTATCTATCTATCTATCTATCTATCTATCTATCTATAAATCTATCTATCTATCTATCTCTATCTATCTATCTATCTATCTATCTATCTAACTATCTAACTATCTAACTCTCTATCTAGCTATCTGTCTATCTGTCTATCTATCTATCTATCTATCTATCTATCTATCTATCTATCTATCTATCTATCTATCTATCTATCTATCTGTCTAACTGTCTGTCTGTCTAACTGTCTAACTGTCTGTCTGTCTATCTCTCTGTCTGTATGTCTGTCTATCTGTCTTTCTGCCTGTCTGTCTGCCTGCCTACATTCTTGTCTGACTATTTTTCATTGACACGCTTGAAACTACTGCTGTAAGCCATTGTATTTAAATGTCGCGGCGAAATTAAATGGACATCATAATTTTAACCTTACAACATTGCTACATTTAACAGTCGAGGAGCATTTGTGTAAGAAGGGAGGTAACAGAAGAAACATTTTACAGATTCAATTTCCTTGTCTTTATATTACTGTGGTTAAGTCCCATATTCCATGTCCCGTGTTTGCAGGACATTTCTTATAATTATCAGAAGAAGTAGAAATACGGTGACGAAGGACGACAGATTATGTAATATTTTAATTTGTTGATACATGGATGTTTTGAATAATTTGATCGTTCACTAACTATTTTTCAATATTTCAAAAAGTGAAAAATATTTTATAAATGACATGTTTTAATTTGATGTGTTTAATCAAAGACTATAATAAGATGGACCGATTGCTGTGATATTTGATGACTCGATTCAGGGCCGGTTCTAGGCCACTGCAACGTTACCTATGCTGCCGCAGTGGGCCCCGCACTTTCATAGGCCCCGCGCTGATGCTGTTGTGAATGCTATCCTTCGAGACATCAAGAATACAAAGTATTTTTCAGTAGCCTAATATTAGATTTAACTCCAGACATAATTCACAAACAGCACATGTCATTAATTATCCGTTATGTATTAGATGGGGTTAATGTGGAAGAGCCTGTAGATGTACATGAACGTTTTAAGTTTCTCCCTGTGGAAAGTACTACTAAACAGGACTTATGCGATGTACTAGTGAATGAGCTAGAAAAAAAATTGAATTAAATGTTTAAAATATTCGTGGACAAGGTTATCATAATGGTGCCAACATGAAAGGCGTCCATTCTAGAGTTCAAAAACGGCTTTTAAATATTAACAGCAGAGCATTTTTTACTTCATGTGCGTGTCATAATTACAATCTGGTTGTAGCAGACATAGTCAAAACATGCCCCGGTGCTAACCTTTTTTGGAATTGTACAACGCGTGTACACAATCTTTTCAACATCTACAAAAAGATGGTCATTATTCAGAAAGCACTTTTCCAATCTGTAAAAAAACCTCTGTGCGAAACAAGGTGGGACTGTAGAATAGATAGTGTCAGAGCACTTCGTTATCAATTGCCTGAAATTTGTGACGCACTCGATGAATTAGCTGAAGAGGCTATAGTGATGCGATAAAAAGCGAAGCAGAAACACAGTATGAAATATTGAAGCAGTACACATTCTTTTTGTCACTTGTTATGGTACGACATGCTCTTCCAGGTCAATTTTGTGATTAAAGAACTGCAAGGTGAAAAAGTAGATTTGAGCACTGCAATGGATTCGTACAACAACTTGATGACTTGGCTAAACTGAAAAAGGAAACTGAGAGTTGATGGGTTTGTTCAGATTCTTGTTACAGCCAAGGAAGGCTGAAAACATGGAAGTTGTTGCAATCTTTCCAGCCAAACGTCAAAGGAAAAGGCAGTATGATCTGTGGAAAACTTCACACCTGGAAATGCTGAAGATGACTACAGGATAAATTGCTTCAAATGAATTGTGGACACTGCAAGTCAGTCCTTGCAGCCGAGATTTGAACTGCTGAAATCAAACCACAATCTATTTTGGGTTTCTTGTCAGCTTCAAGAGCCTTCAGCGTGATGCCATACGAAAGTTTACAGAGAACCTCGAGCAAGCAATGACGTTATCATAAGACCAGTCGACAGATATATGTGGGCGAGAATTAGCTGATGAAATGGAATCTTTAAGGCATATTCTACCAAATACCACCAAAACCCCGGTAGAAATTTTGAGTTTTCTGTCCACTAATGAAAGATGCACTGCTTTCCCAAACTACTTTGTTGCACTCAGAATATTTTTAACAATACCCGTAACTGTGACATCTGGTGAAAGAAACTTCTCGCGCCTCAAACTAATCTTCTTCTTCTTCTTCTTCGTTCTTAAATGTTATGATTGGGAGGATTCAGACAACAAGTCCGATAGTTGTAATGAACTGCGCCGTGGCTGTCAGTTGCTCTAGTCCACCGAACAGTTTGTCGTTGAAGGAAGCCCACAGGGGCCAAATGGCTGACTGGGTAGAAAGATACAGAGGGCAGGGCTGAAGGACATGCTCCGCATTTTCGGGAGCTGTTTCGCAGGGGCACATTTCGCTTGCTCCGATTCTTAGTTTGCGGAACATATGTTGCTTTATCCTGTTGTGACCAGTCCTTAGTCTGAAGATGATGTGTTGACATTGGCGGGAGAGTTTGTAGTAAGCATCAATCTTTGGGTTGTTTTGTTGCAGCTCAGACCATCTTTCGGATTCATTCCTTTTGAGTATTGCCTTTATTTCTTCGGGGTGTAGAGATGGGTCTGTCTGGTTTTGTCTGCCTCCAGCTTTAGCTAAGGTGTCGGCAATGTCGTTTCCTTCATTTTGTATATGCCCAGGGATCCATTTGAGAAACAGTTCTTTAGTTATTTTGCTCAGTTTTAAAAGTTCTGTACTGAGTGACTGGTTGATCGGGGCATTTGGGTTTTTTAGAGACTGGAGTACTGTTTTGGCGTCAGTGAAGATGACAATCCGGCTGTTGGGTGATTGAGTGTGGCTTGTTAGTATATTTGCAGCAAGCTCAATTGCTTTTCTTTCTGCTCTAGTGCTATCTGAGAGGCTACCTGTGACAGTGGCTTTTTCTAGGAGTTCTCCATTTGGCCACTCTATGTAAATGCCGGCTCCTCCATTTTTCAAATCTTTTCCAGTTGACCCGTCAGTATAGACTCTGGTCCATGCATTTTGGGGGTATTGTTCTCTAATGATGTTGTTTACTGCTTCTTTTAGTATTTCGGGCGTGTAGTCAGATTTTTTTCCTATGTTGCTTAGTTCGTCTCTGATTTTTAGAGTAGGGCTTGGGTCCCAGGGGGGGGGGGAGTGGCTGTGGGGTTGGGTAGGTTAAATTGCAATGTTTTCTATTTTCTATTTACTTTTTAGATGTTTGGCTTCTTGTATACAATTGGATCTTTGAAGTCTTTTGTTGAGGAGGTTTTGAGTAGCTTGGGTTTTAGAGGGTGATGACTTGATGCTTCTAGCTTGGTGAAGTGAGTACGGATTTTGGTTTCTCGTCTAGTTTCCATAGAGCTTAGGTTAGTTGCATCCTCCGTTGCTCTGATCGGGGTAGTTTTCATTGCTCCTGTTATGATTCGATATCCTAGATTTTGAACTTTGTCTATTTTTCGGAGATTTGATTGGGCTGCCGTACCCCACACTGTGGCTCCATATTCTAGGGTAGGCCTTATATAACTGGTATATGTTTTTTTCAAGATAGAGTGATTTGCACCCCAGTCTGAGCCAGCAAGTTTTTTCATCAAAGCTAGTCTTTGGATTCGCTTTTTCTGTGAGTTTTCTATTTGACTTTTCCAGGTTAGTCTTGGGTCAAACGTAACTCCTAAATATGTGGGATTGTCATTTTATTTCAAGAATTGTTTTGTCTAAGGTCAGTTTGAGGCTTTGTACTTTAGTAGATAGAGAGAAAATTGAGTATGTAGTCTTTTTTGAGTTTATGGTCATTCCCCATTCTGTGGACCATAGGTTGAGGTTGTTTAGTGCATCTTGTAGCCTAAATTTTGAGGTGCCTATATATTCTTCTGTGCTTATTAGAGCAAGATCGTCGGAGTACATGCTGCTTTTTACTTTTCTAGGTATATGTTGAATTAGGTCATTTATGAAAATGAGAAATAGTGTGGGTGACAGTACACCTCCTTGGGGGACTCCATTTTGTATTGTTGCTATGTTGCTCCTTTTTCCTTGCAAGTTGACTATAGCTTTTCGATTTGTTAGGTATTCTGTAATCCAGTTTAACATTTTGTGGGATATATGGTTGTTTAATAGCTTTAGGATTAGACCTTCTTTCCAGACCTTATCGAATGCTTTTTCTAGGTCGACCCAGACAATGGTCGTTGGTTTCTTTACCTGGAATCCATCTTCTATTTCTTGGGCTATATAATCTATTTGGTCTTCTGTTGATCGACATTTTCTGAAACCTGCCTGTTCATCTGCTAGTATATTTTTAGATTCAAGAAGCCATGTGAGCCTATTGTTGACCATTCTTTCCATTAGTTTGCAGACGCAACTGGTTAACCTTATTGGGTGGTAGCTGTCAACTTGGTTTCTTGGTTTACCATGCTTTTGTATAGGGATCATGATAGCTTTTTTTCCAGACAGTTGGAGTTTTTCCTGACTTCCAGCTAGCATTTAATATTTGTAGTAGTTTTTTCTTTGCCAGAGGTCCTAAATGAATAAGCATATCATTTGAGATCTTGTCTGATCTTGGAGCTTGTTTGGGTTTGAGGAGTTTCAGTGAGTCATCAAACTCTTTCATGCTGAGATTTGCTGTCATTCCATGAGAGTGTGGTGTGGACATTTTTGGAGCTTTCTCTATGTGGTCATTGACTTCTCTGGCTCTTTTTTCGGTGATACTAATATTTCCTACGCTGCTAAAGTGTTTTATAAATTTTTGAGCAGCTTCGCGGCCTGTGAGCTTTTCTTGGTC
Organism: Anisus vortex; assembly: GCA_949126835.1. Taxonomy (NCBI): domain Eukaryota; kingdom Metazoa; phylum Mollusca; class Gastropoda; family Planorbidae; genus Anisus; species Anisus vortex. The sequence continues at coordinate 35,374,032 of OX421496.1, forward strand.
TGCGTCTAGGACTATTGGCGAAGATTTGTTCTCATCTTGGTTCAGACTTTTGGCGATTTTCCACAGCTTGTGTCCATCTCTGTCTGCATTTAGTTTTTCTGTCTTTTCATGCCAGCTCTTCCTAATTGACGAGAGATATTCCTCTCTGAAGATTGCGTTTGCAGCTTTTAGTTGTATATTATTTTCTATCGTTGGGGATTTTTCTGCTAGGTTTCTTGCTTTGATGGTTTCATTGTGGAGGAGTTCCAAGTGTTGAGACCAGTTTGGTATATAATTTTTCCTGACTCCTCTTGGGATGGATTCCTTAGCTGCTTTAAGGAGAGCTCTAGAAAATTCAGTGTAGGATTTGTTTATCCGATTAGTTTTGCCATTGATGTGTGTCACATAGACATCTGTTAAGCGTGCAAAGAGGTTCCAATTTGCTTTCTTGTAGTTCCATCTGGGAAGGGTGGGGTTTTCTATGGGCAGGTGAGTGGTTTCTATTTGGATGAGAATGGGTCTGTGGTCACTGGTGGCTAGTTGGTCAGCGACTACTCCTTTACTTCCTATGGATATTGTATTGGTAGCAAAGGCTAAGTCTGGAGTTGATGAAGTCATCCATGATCTGGAGTAAAAGGTGGGTGGGTCTTCTGGCTGGTTTAGGAGAATCAGACTGTTTTCGGCTTGCCACTCCTCAATTTCTTCTCCCCTGGCATTGAGGTCTGGATATCCCCAGCTCTGGGAGCGGCTGTTCATATCACCCAGTATTAAACACTCTTCATTTATTGGGATTTGAATTCTGCCAAGTTCTAGCTCTTTGTCTGGTGGGCAGTAGCAATTGATTATGTTTAGGTTTCCCCCTGGTAGGATCAGCTTGGTCCCCATTATTTCAGATTGTGTGGAGCTTGGTATGATGATATCTGAGGTAGGTATGTTGTTTTTGACTAGAGTAAGTATTCCCCCTTTAGATCTGTTTTCCCTGTCTTGTCTTAAGCATGTGTAGCCTCTAATTGAGAAACGCAGATTGCTATTGAGGTGAGTTTCTTGGATGCATGCCACATCTACTTCATTTTTATGGAGGAAGATTTTTAAGGCTTCTTTTTTCTTTTGGATGCCCTCTGCATTCCATTGGAGAAAGACTAAATTGTGGTGTGTTTTCCCCTTAATGTTCTTGTCAGTAGGGTTTACTTACTTTTCTCTGCTCCTGACTTCACAAGCAGAGGAGGAAGAACCACCAGTTCGCTTGGGTGGGCTCCTTCGAGGCGGAGAGCCCGGCCCCCTACCTGCACGGCGGGATTCCACAGGCAGGACGCCACAACTATATGTACTATTATCTGTTTCCTCCATCATTTTGAGGTTTGCGTGTGTCACACGCTGATGGCGCCGCTCTGATTATGTGCAGATTGTGCGTACGCTTATCAGGCTTTTGTGAGGTCGTTGTCTTAGGATATGAAGAGAGACGACTTTCAAACCTATTTATATTAGTAGCTATCTCAGCAAAAAGGATTGACGAAATGCAACAGTTCTACAACGTTTATTGACAAGAAGTTTCTATATGTATATCAAAGGTTACATACATCCAATATATACAAATAGAGGTAGATGAGAGTCGATCGAGTACAGTGTAGTCGGCTAACTTAAATGCTCACTATCAAGTAACTCCGAACTGTCAACTGTGTATGTGAGACCTACTTCGACTCTGTGTATCTAGCGACTGTCCCTGCTTAGCTACGGTCTCCTCTCTCTCTCCTAGCTCTCGCTTGTCTGCCTATTTATCCTCCCAAATTTTCAGTTTCTCAGGCTTGCCAGAAACATCTGCGAACAATGGACCATATCCAGTTACCCTGGGTTGCCAGTGGTCTGTTGGGGAAAGGGGGGGGGGAATAGAATAGGGGTGGAGTCTGACCTCACCTGACTCTGGGCCGCGGGACCTCCAACGGTGTATTCAACTACTCTTGAGTTATTACTCCCCTCTTGTCCCATGCCAGAAATGTATACTACTGGACGCCCATTTATCAATGGTTTTTTAACCCCTCTTGGACTGTTTCCCAGGGTCAAGAATTTCAACTTGCCTCCAACTTCTATATATAACGCCAGTCCAAGCAAAACATCTGGGTTAATTACCATTCCCATTTAAACTGTCCCTCGACTGAAAGGATTTAAGTCCGTCCAAACAAGTTTCTCACGCTCAACTTTAAGAGTCAATTATCTCAGGTTTTTGGGCGTGTTGTTAAAAATACATAAATCCATGTTAATTCTAAAATGGATTGCAACATATGCCCTCCCCTAGAACATACCGTTCCAAAAACATCTAACTTCTAGTAAAATGTCATGTCACATTAATACGTAGGATGTACTCTAATATCAAACGTCAACAAAATATTACAATAATCAATATTCCTTACTTAAGGACATCTTACTGTCATCGCGAGCAATGCATGCGTAGCTACTTAATACCGTCTAATTCAAAATCAACATTTCAAGAACACCAAAAAGAAAACTGCAAAGATGCAGGGACCGTAGTCCGTATAGATACATTTACCATAACAATTTAGGGGTTGCCTCGGCATAAACCCGACACAGAAATACAGTTTTCAACAGGTTTAGCATAACTGCTATTATATCAACTGGCAATGTTATATGTACCCAAACATTCCAGAAAAAGAGTATTAGTTAATAGTGTTTCACACACAGCATAAAAATTGTAAGAATAAATTCATGTCAAATAGAGAGATCATATCAAAATTAGTAGCAAGTTCAAACATATTATGTTAAAAAGAAACACATAGTTAAGAATAAAAATCGCATCCACACATACACTGACACATGAATACCAACAGGTATCCAGGTGAGCTGACCAATAGGTCTCAATTATGTTCTGACAAAAAGTATTTCTTTGCTCTGTTAACATGTCCTTATACTGGACAGCGTCTCATCAGATATATATATACCTTATCCTTTCTGCGATAATATTAACAGTGATCATGTTAAAATACTTCCATTTTAGGTAAACTAGAATCCCTCTATGTATTCGACACGATAAACGCCGGCGATTTCCGAATCGTCCGGTATAATATCATCCTTTGCATATTCGTAACCTTGAGAACCCCTAAATAAAACGTCCATAACGGACTCTTATTTCCTCGGGTGTACTTAGACAAGTGGGAAACTATTTGTTGAGAGAAACTATACACGCTAAAGACCTTTAAACGCATCGGGGTTGGCCCCGACAGGTAAACAGATTGGCACCGCCACTGGCTTCATGGCTGCCATTCCTCTCTGCTTCTTGCCGCGAGTAACCGTCGCCCCTACCTTCTTGGGTGAGTAAACCTGGTGGCCTTTTTCAGCCCCGATAATACCATGTAACGCCTTTGCGCCTACTTCTTCCGTTGCAACGGGTGTCCCTCCTATTTTCTTAACCCAGTTTGGATTGGGTAAAAAGGGATGGCGTACACCCTTAATATTCCCTATAATCACATCAAACAAAGGATCATGGAGTACTTGAGCCTCCACTTGCCCCTGAAAATACGGGGAATCTATACTAACGATAGCCGTCGGTACCCGCTGTACCTTACTATCAATTGTTTTGATGTAGCGATACCACCCCGTCATGGCTCTATCAGGAACAAGAGATCTCCGTGCTATAACTCCTGCTAAACCACTATCTCTAAGAAGGGTCCCTGGTGCACCATTTATCAACCCCTGTGATATAGGCCACCTTTCCTCCTCTATATTGAACTGAACAGCACTACTTTGGGTCTTACTGCCAGTGGCCTGCGTGGCATGGCACGATAAACCGCTCTCGTACAATTTTGCCGCCCCTGCAGGCTTACATATCCTCAGGGGGCAATTCTGAACTTTATGCCCTCTGTTTTCACAGCCGTGGCACGTCAGTTTAGAGTTCGAGTCCCAACCATACCGCCCGTCATTATTTCTACTTTGGGTGGCGCCTCTCTTCTCCTCATTCCTGTGAAAGTGAGGTTTACCATTCCCATTTCGAGATTGGTCCACAACAGGCTCATCCACTATATCCGACGTAACCTCCTGGGGTTTTCTACCATGAGCATCTCTATAATTTTCTGCCAATTCTAACAATTGGGTCCATGAGTTGGGGTTCCTTTCTTTTAAAAAGACTTTTAAACCCTCCGGGTCACCTTCTAAGAGCTGTTATCTTAGCATGAGCTCTTTTAGCCCATCAACACTCTCTTCAGTCCCCGTTAACTCTATCCATCTATTCAGATAACCCTTGAGTCTAGTCCCAAATAGATTATAGCTCTCGCTTCTATCTATTTTGGCGGATTTAAATTTTCTTTTAAACCCCTCGCCCGTAAAGTCATATGCTTTCAGTAGGGCGCACTTCAAAGCTTCATAGTCCCTACACTTAATAGGGTCAAGGCGCATGGCGGTGGCCAATGCCTTACCAGTCAGCAAGTTACTAAGGCACATAGCCATGTCCTCAGATGACCACCCAGCCGTTTGAGCGTGTCGGTCAAAGCGCTTAATATAACTGTCCAGATCATCTAGCCGCTCGTCAAAATTTGCGAGCTGTGGGTGGTGATTAATGGGGTGGGGAGGCCCTTGAGAAGAAGTAATGGATATGCCCTGGGCCGTGTTTTGACCTGTTTCAAGGCGGGCTATCTCAACTTCTCTATCGGCTGCTATCTTAGCTAAGGCCACGGTCTGATCAGCCGCAATTCTCGACTGCTCTGCCTCAACTTTCGATTTCTCTATGGCGAGTTGTGCCTCTTTAAATTTCCGTTCATCGATCCTATCTGACCTCTCAGCCTCAATCAATTCTAACTCTAACTTTCTTTCCCCTTCTGCAAAGGTAAGGACTTGCGCTTCTTCTACCCCCATAGACCTAGCAATCTCCATCCACTCATGTAGACCTCGTACTTTCGCCATAGCTACCGTTACCACTGACTAATTAAGCCCCTAAATCCTACTTCGCCGAACTAAAACAAAGTACCACCCGCCCTTAATAAATTATAATTTAAAAAGACTATACTATTCTACTACAGGTTTTGAATACAATCCCACTACCTCTGAGTGAGCCGTACAGATGCAAAGTAAACACTTAATATCTAAACACAAACGAGTTAAGGTCAACTTACCCCGATTTCCTGACGATCTTTGGAAATAAACACACATATAAAATACCACTTATCACTCACACAATTAACTACCTATAGTTCAATGTTCTCTAGATAAATTCACTGTTCGTATAGAACAACTGATGGAATGTTCTAGAAATTTAAATTGAAAGATAGTTTCTGTAGTCACAAATAGTTTCAGGATAAACTATTGTTCGGTAATTGCTGTGGTGGTCCGGTGGTCTTTGTGTGGTCGGGTTGACGTCTCTTTGTGGTGTTACTGTCTGCCGGTCAATGGTGTGGTCTGATTCCCTCGTAGAAGAATGATGTCTCGGGTGTGGTCTTCGTTGCTAGTGGGCCGCTGTGTCTGGAACGGGTGTCCAGTGCTGTCGTATTGATACTCTGATGTGGAGCGTAACAAATTCTAATGATGCTGGAACGGGTGTCCAGTGCTGTCGAATTGATGCTCTGATGTGGAGCGTAACGTATTCTAATGACGCTGGAACGGGTGTCCAGTGCTGTCGTATTGATGCTCTAACGTGGAGCGTAATGTGTACTAGTCTACGATTCGCTGTTGGTGGGCTAAAGTATTTGGTGGACTGGTGTGGCTGGTGTATCTGGCTATTCACTGCAGTCGTCTGGTAGATGGCTCTACACTCTATATGAACTTTTGCCAAGTAGTTGAAGCTGGTTTCGGCGTCTCTTGCTGGATGTGAAGCTACTGTAAGCCCCCGGTGTTGAAAGTGTCGTTTCTCTGGTCCCTAAAGTGGTAAGTCCCGGACGAGATCCCCAGATTGTCACACGCTCAACTTTAAGAGCCAATTATCTCAGGATTTTGGGCGTGTTGTTAAAAATACATAAATCCATGTTAATTCTAAAATGGATTGCAACAGCGTGCCGACGTGTTTTGCACCAGTTGGCCCGTGGACTCCGACTTCAGCCTGCTTTTCTTTCTGGGTGTGCTTCCATAGCCTTTGATCAACCAAGATCGTCTGCAAGGCAGCAGTTGATTTATTTTTGGAGTTTTCTATCCTAGATGATTGCTATCCCTAGCTAACGGCATCATCTGTCCGGGTTTAGAGTTTGAGCGCTCTATGTTCGCTTTTTGCAGTCATTTCTTTGGATTTATAAGGCATTTATTAAAGAGTATCCTTACCACGGGATACCCCAACTCACCCTCCATGACAGCAAACCAGTTGGTCCGCGGCCGCTTATTCAGTATTCACGGCTAACCCTTATATCTAAAGGTCATTCCCCTATCCGCCACCTTGGGACGCGCTTGGTAGGAGATGATAGCTCCCTCAAGCTCAAACTAATCAAGAATTACTTGAGGTCAACAATTCACGAAGATGGATTGAACAGCTTGGCAATTCTTGCTATTGAGCGTGATCTATATAGAAAACTGAATTTTGATGATATAGGCTACTGTATGACTTCGCTACATACTAAGTTCGTAAAGTTAAGTTAATTTGATCGTGATTTTGTACTTAGTAAAGAATTAATAAAATGCAGAGACGAATTTATTTTTGTATTACAAAATCTTAATTTGCACTTATTATCCTTATCCATATCCAGACTTGGCCCCGCGCATTCCGTTTCGCATAACGCCCCGCAATTGCTAGAACCGGCCCTGACTCGAATGACTTCTTGTCGGAATTCCCGATTCCCTTTTGTATTGCGCACTTCCGTTTTATTTAATTGCTATGATTTTCTCAAAGAAAAATTAAAATTAAAATCGAAACGTGTATGCAGCGGAAACATAAAAAATTTAGGCAAACTTAAGGTAAAGCCACACTATATTCAAGAATCACGTGTTTAGCCTACTGTAATCATGATTCAGCGAATCACTAGAATTTGTTTCAGAGTGAATAAGAAATACGCTGTTTCACAATCAGCCAAGCCACACGTAAAACACGATTGACAGAAAAACAAAGACGCGCAATTTTATTTTCAAAAGAATCAAGAAAGTGTTGAGAGTGACTGTTCTTGACGCTCTATTTTATGTTCACGACTAATGAATTCTAGCAGTGACGACGAAGTAAATTTGGTATGTCCCACTGCGTCTGTTCTACTTAAAGCAAAAAGAAATCGAAAACGAAAATGGTGGGTTAAACCTTGGATCGAAAGAATAAAGATTTATGGAGCTTACAATGTTCTTTTAAGCGAACTGGACGATATAATAGCAGCCATCTTTGTTTGTTTTTTTAACTAGGCTAATTATCACATGATCTAATTCTGCTTCCCATTGGCTGACACAGCTTAAATCAAGAATCGTGACTCCAAATTTTAGAACATGTTCTAAATCTGTGAATCATCGGGAATCACTACTGAAACTGACTTGTTTCGCGCTATTGACAAGTCTTAATGAGGCGTGAACTTTTGAACCCATATGTTCGTGAACTTCCTGTTCTATTTTTAAACTAATAAACAAATAATGCATGCTTTTGCTGGTGTTTGACAATTGATTTGAACCTCGACGGCCAGTTCTAGTCTTTTAGAATTATACAAAAGATACAATATTAGTTATGAGGAATCCGTTTTTAACATCAAAAGTGAGTAGGCGATAACTAATACTCAAGTGTTAGTCGCGTGAAGTTAAATATTTATTTGTTTACAAAATAAATGAGTCAAGAGTTGCGTTTTCTTGGTTATTGAAAAACAAAATGCGTAAATTCATAAAAACGAATAACAAAAATTCCTTTGAATTTAGCAATAAGTTTGATATTTTAAAAAGATGATTTTTCACTTCTGACTTTCACAATACATTGTTTTGTTTTGTAAACATCTTTTGGAAATGAAATACATTTTAATCCCCAACAAATTTGAGTACAACCAGTAAAGTAGCACACAGACATGTTTCGAAACAAATGATTGAATTCGACCGGAAATGTTTTTTATTTGTCGACCTTTTATGCATGCATACACGTTAAGACCTGTCAATACCATATTAGAAACGGGGAGAATCATCGTGATTTTTGAATTCAATCGCAACGAATCACTGATTTTGCTTCTAGTGTGGCTTAGCTTTAAGCTATGACTCAGTGTTTCGTTTAGGGATGTTAATATCGTTGTTTTTTCTTTTCAAAACTGATTGTCGGTTCCAGAAGTCCGATTTTAAACCGGATTTTGGTATGTACCCCCTCCTCAATGTTGTCCTTGTTGTGTTTTTTTTGTTATTATGTATGTATATGTTGAAAATAAAACAATTGGTCTTTTGGGAAGTGACCGAGCGATAAAAACACTTCACTGTTAAATGATAATTGGAATCACGAACACACCCAAAGAAAAGCGCTACATAAAGTCTAGGCCTATAGGTCTGTTTGTCTATTGGGAACTTTTAGCGTTTGTGTTGGAAAGCCCAGATTTTATTTCCTCAAGTACGTAAGTCAAAAGAATTGTGCCGCAGACCTGCGTTAAGGGTAACTTAACATCTGTGTTTTTTTATGTCTGTGTATTGTAAGGCATATGGAGGGATTTGGAATATCAATAGGCTTACACCTTGACCTCGAGTCATCTATGACAAAGTATCTAGTGCTTGCAAGGCATTTAATGTTAAGAAATTTTTTTGTGCGAATCAAACATAGTTTTAAAATAATTTTTCGAGAACAATAAAAAACTCTCAGGACACCATGTTTGAATTTTTTTCCACCTAAACTAACAACAAAACCGAACATCGGTTTTAAGTATGAAAACCGATTTTCGGTTTTTAAACCGATAACTGGAATCTCGGTGCAAAGTTTGGTTGCTAAATAAATAATTTTAGCAAGTGCTATTTTTCATTACAGGTTGATCTCATCCACACTGACTGTATACACAACTTAAAGATATCGCAAGTTGAAATGTGTAGATAGGCCTACGTAGCAATTATACATACTAAGTAAGTTATGTATTGTTTGAAAATGTACATATATATTTTTAGTCATATAATATGTACATAGATTTTAACTATATTTATATAGTTTGATAACATTAAAGTTATAAATTGTAGATCAAAGCCATTTTTTTTTAATTTCATAAATATTAAACTATTTTTAACTATTAATGAAAGAAACGCGTTAATTATCTCCCTTTAATTAAATTATTAAACTTGGTCTTTACATTTTTTTTTATTACAGGAAGAAGATTATCAACTGTATGAACTGGTCGGCTGTGTAAGTCTAGACTTGCATTCGATAAGATCTCTAAATGACGCTAGTTTTTTATAGCTAGTTCAGTGGCCTACGCCCATTCCTTTCCACATAAATAAACGCCGTTTGGAAAGAAAGAGAACGGTAAATCCAGGGGGAGAGAAAAAAAGCAGGATTTATAATTTGGAGAAACGTAAGCGGCATAAAATAACCTTTAGTAAATCAATAAATAACTAGAAAATTCAATTTTAAAAATATTTTAAAAGCAGATTAATTTGAATACAATACTATTATGAAATCTATTAACTATTAAACTGTGTCTAGAATTATAAATTCAACATTACACTGCACGTTTTGTTTAAACTAAACGTATAAAAAAAATCAACAACTCATTCTTCAATTCTTTTCTATATAGAATAGTTGTTTATTTACATCGATTAATTTTAAAGGGAAAATAGATAATGTCAAAATGAAATATTTAACAAAAAACGTGTACACTGCATTCAGCTTGAATACATCGGAAAGAGTTCTTGTTCTCAATCTGCAAGAATTTCAGTAGTCGCCAAATAAATTAATATTATTTCTGAAATAAAATAATGTACATATTTAAATATTAATATCAGCTCATTTTCAAATAAAAGTCTCACAATGTCTCACTATTTATTGTGGCTCAGAAAAAGTGTATGGGACAGTTTATTCTGACTGCGGAACAAATACGGATGTACATCAAATGCAAAATTTAAAGATTAAAATAGAGTTGTGTAAATTGGAAGGTTAAGCATGTCGTTTGCTGTTAATTATTTTTCTATTTGTTGTGAGGCTATGTCTAATTGAATATGTGTTGTATTTAAAATGTAATTTTCCGGTACTTAGGGTGGTCGCATTCTGAAATCGTATAATTAATACTAATTTGTAATTAATTATTGTAGATGTTGTCTTTTATGGAGATCATTTTGGATACAAAAACCACTGATCCTATTGTTTAGACATCGAAATCTCATTAAACCTCTATAATTTTTTCTATATTGTTATAAAATATTTTTTTTATAGTAGAGTTTAATCATTATATACCTTTCCGTTTGCGCAGTGAGGACAACAATCATCTCCAGAATATATTGGTCTTTCATTATTTGGACAAATTAATCGCCACTGGCTGGGAAATCTATTACACTGCGCATAACCATTTTCACAATAGCAAGTAGTGCATGGTCCTCCTGGGAATGGACCATTCTATAAAGAAGAGATCAAGATGTATAAACTGATATTAGCTGTATAAAAATAAAATATGCCATTGCTATCAATATATGTTGTTAAAACAAATGTTTGTTGTACATTTACAAAACCTGCTCAAAATAAAATGTCGTGCATGAAATGAGAGCATCAAATCATATCATATATATATCATATCATATCATATCATATCATATCATATCATATATATATATAAATCTCAAAAGGAATATGTGGCTGGCTGGGTATGTACATACCGCATAATCTTTTTAAATACTGGACATAAAAACGTGAAATTTTCTACAAAAATTCTTTGCGTTACGGCGGTGAACACTGTCAAGGTTTTAAAAAAATTAAAATGACCGCAGTGGTCAGTTTGGTCAAAAAACGCGAAAAAAACGACATATTTTGGGTTCATGTTGAATTTGCCGTTCCAACTTTTTATAGTTTTTCGATCGATCGCGCTAAAAAAAATAAAAAAAAGGATGGCGTTGAGATTTTTTTCAGGATGACGTCATCAAAGTTTGCGCAGAGATAGCTAGCCGGCTTTTCGTTATGACGTCATCAAATTTTGCGTATTCATTTAAAATTAACTTTGCTTCAACCTTTGCTAATGTACTTTATGAATGAATAGAACAAAATATATTCACGTTTTAATTTGCGTCGTAATTTATAGCGGGATATTTTTAAATTGTTATAATGGGTAATGATTAATGGTTTTAATGGGTATCTTACGTTGTATCTGGCAAATACAAAATTCCTTCACGTTTTTATTCGTGTTGTATATGTCCACAGAATAGGTATAAAACAGAATGCGCAATCGCATTTTATTTCTGTTTTGGGCAGTAATACCGACGCCATACTAAGCTTATATAAACGCAGCGGTCCTGGTTACACTCTATATTTATGCTTATTTAGCCTACAACGTCCTTTTCTTCAAATCTACAAGTTCGAACACCCAAAGCTAATATTTCAGGCAAAATGTGCATAAACGGTTGTGTAATAAACTACAACAATGATGCGAAAACGACTGATTATCGTAAAAAAGAGCATGTCAAACTGCATGGCTTTCCTGACTCCATAAAGGATAAACAACAGCATAAACAACCTCATATTAACTCATTATGAATTATATGCCTATTTCCCTTCATAATTTTAAAAGTTTATTTTGGTTTAAAAAGTATATATATTTATGTACCGGTAGCCGCAGCAATTTAGTTACCGGTACCGAGCTACGTCTAAGCCATTTTTTTTTTCAAATCAGTACCGGGTAATAAATATTTTTACATCATATTGGCCTAATCATATAATGTTCAAAACAAAATGGGTAATTAAGTCAAATTTATATAAAACTAAGCCTATAACGAAAGATAATGTAGGCCCTATATATATTGTATATATTTATGGCAGACGTAGATATCATGTCTCATTTTACTATAGTAGCGTCTCTAGCGACCGCTGCATTGCGGAAAATGGTAACTTTTAGTGAGTGCGTATATAGGGATTGTGCATTCTGTTCTATACCTATTCTGTGTATACGTCTTATAAACTTTGTAGCGGGAAATTGTTCAATTGCTAGGCAATGTTTAAATTGCCGAGCTCAACGTTTTAAAGTTTTAATTTATATCGTATACGTCTTATAAACTATGTAGCGGGAAATTTTTATATTGCCGGGCAATGTTTAAATTTGCCGGACCAACTTTTACAAGTTTTAATTCATGTCTTATACGTTGTATAAATTATGATTCATATCGGTTTCAGTTGTTATTGTTTTTCCTGTTGAATTTAAAATTTAATTCTAAGTTTGCCTCCAAAGCAACAATAAATAAATAGCAAATAACACCAACAAAAACAAAAAAAATTAAAAAAAATATTGATCTACGACGAATGTTGTAGCAAAAAAATATATCAAACAATCATTTTCGAATTAACAGTACTTTTTAAAAGACATGTGAGTTCTGTTTTACAGAAAGAGTTTAATTACCCAATAAACTCACAAAATTCGATCATAGTGGTCATACTTTGAGCAAGAAATATAAAAAAATTATTGTTATTTGTTTTTCCTTTTTAGTTGTATATTGAATTGGTGTATAATAAAGTGTGCAAAACAAAAATAAATTTAAAAAATACTGACCACAAAAAAAAAAAACATACTACTTTATGTATGTTGCAAAAACAAAACTAAAAAACTATAATGTGTCAAGCATATTCTAAAAAAAAGCCCGTTCGAAGAATCGGGCACATAACGGCTTGTATATATATAAATCTCAAAAGGAATATGTATGTATGTGGCTGGCTGGCTGGCTGGGTATGTACATACCGCATAATCTTTTTAAATACTGGACATAAAAACGTGAAATTTGCTACAAATATTCTTTGCGTTACGGCGGTGAACACTGTCAAGGTTTTAAAAAAATTAAAATGACCGCAGTGGTCAGTTTGGTCAAAAAACGCGAAAAAAACGACATATTTTGGGTTCATGTTAAAATTGCCGTTCCAACTTTTTATAGTTTTTCGATCGATCGCGCTAAAAAAATTAAAAAAAACATGGCGTTGAGATTTTTTTTAGGATGACGTCATCAAAGTTTGCGCAGAGATAGCTTGCCGGCTTTTCGTTATGACGTCATCAAATTTTGCGTATTCATTTAAAATTAACTTTGCTTCAATGTTTGCTAATGTATTTTATGAATGAATAGAACAAAATATATTCACGTTTTAATTTGCGTCGTAATTTATAGCGGGATATTTTTAAATTGTTATAATGGGTAATGATTAATGGTTTTAATGGGTATCTTACGTTGTATCTGGCAAATAAAAAATTCCTTCACGTTTTTATTCATGTTGTATATGTCCAAAGAATAGGTATAAAACAGAATGCGCAATCGAATTATATTTCTGTTTTGAGCAATAATACCGACGCCATACTAAGCTTATTTAAACGCAGCGGTCCTGGTTACACTCTATATTTATGCTTATTTAGCCTACAACGTCCTTTTCTTCAAATCTACAAGTTCGAACACCCAAAGCTAATATTTCAGGAAAATGTGCATAAACGGTTGTGTAAAAAACTATCGTAAAAAAGAGCATGTCAAACTGCATGGCTTTCCTGACTCCATAAAGGATAAACAACAACATAAACAACCTCATATTAACTCATTATGAATTATATGCCTATTTCCCTTCATAATTTTAAAAGTTTATTTTGGTTTAAAAAGTATATATATTTATGTACCGGTAGCCGCAGCAATTTAGTTACCGGTACCGAGCTACGTCAAAGCCATTTTTTTTCAAATCAGTACCGGATAATAAATATTTTTACATCATATTGGCCTAATCATATAATGTTCAAAACAAAATGGGTAATTAAGTCAAATTTATATAAAAGTAAGCCTATAATGAGAGATAATGTAGGCCCTATATATATTGTATATATTTATGGCAGACGTAGATATCATTTCTCATTTTACTATAGTAGGGTCTCTAGCGACCGCTGAATTGCGGAAAATGGTAACTTTAAGTGAGTGCGTATATAGGGATTGTGCATTCTGTTCTATACCTATTCTGTGTATACGTCTTATAAACTTTGTAGCGGGAAATTGTTCAATTGCCAGGCAATGTTTAAATTGCCGAGCTCAACGTTTAAAAGTTTTAATTTGTATCGTATACGTCTTATAAACTATGTAGCGGGAAATTTTTATATTGCCGGGCAATGTTTAAATTTGCCGGACCAACTTTTTAAAGTTTTAATTCATGTCGTATACGTTGTATAAACTATGATTCATATCGGTTTCAGTTGTTATTGTTTTTCCTGTTGAATTTAAAATTTAATTCTAAGTTTGCTTCCAAAGCAACAATAAATAAATAGCAAATAACACCAACGAAAACAAAAAAAAAAATTAAAAAAATAAAATATTGATCTACGACTAATGTTGTAGCAAAAAAATATATCAAACAATCATTTTCGAATTAACAGTACTTTTTAAAAGACATGTGAGTTCTGTTTTACAGAAAGAGTTTAATTACCCAATAAACTCACAAAATTCGATCATAGTGGTCATACTTTGAGCAAGAAATAAAAAAAATATATTATTATTTGTTTTTCCTTTTTAGTTGTATATTGAATTGGTGTATAATAAAGTGTGCAAAACAAAAATAAATTAAAAAAATACTGACCACAAAAAAAAAACATACTACTTTATGTATGTTGCAAAAACAAAACTAAAAAACTATAATGTGTCAAGCATATTCTTAAAAAAAGCCCGTTCGAAGAATCGGGCACATAACGGCTTGTATATATATAAATCTCAAAAGGAATATGTATGTGGCTGGCTGGCTGGCTGGCTGGCTGGGTATGTACATACCGCATAATCTTTTTAAATACTGGACATAAAAACGTGAAATTTGCTACAAATATTCTTTGCGTTACGGCGGTGAACACTGTCAAGGTTTAAAAAAAATTAAAATGACCGCAGTGGTCAGTTTGGTCAAAAAACGCGAATAAATCGACATATTTTGGGTTCATGTTGAATTTGCCGTTCCAACTTTTTATAGTTTTTCAATCGATCGCGCTAAAACAAATAAGAAAAAAAGGTGCGCAGAGATTATTTTTGTATGACGTCATCAAAGTTTGCGCAGTGTTAGCTGGCTGTCTTTTTTTTTTATGGCGTCATCAAATGTTGCGTATTCATTTTAATTAACTTTGCTTCAACCTTTGCTAATGTACTTTATGAATGAATAGAACAAAATATATTCACGTTTTAATTTGCGTCGTAATTTATAGCGGGATATTTTTAAATTGTTATAATGGGTAATGACTAATGGTTTTAATGGGTATCTTACGTTGTATCTGGCAAATACAAAATTCCTTCACGTTTTTATTCGTGTTGTATATGTCCACAGAATAGGTATAAAACAGAATGCGCAATCGCATTTTATTTCTGTTTTGGGCAGTAATACCGACGCCATACTAAGCTTATTTAAACGCAGCGGTCCTGGTTACACTCTATATTTATGCTTATTTAGCCTACAACGTCCTTTTTTTCAAATCTACAAGTTCGAACACCCAAAGCTAATATTTCAGGCAAAATGTGCATAAACGGTTGTGTAATAAACTACAACAATGATGCGAAAACGACTGATTATCGTAAAAAAGAGCATGTCAAACTGCATGGCTTTCCTGACTCCATAAAGGATAAACAACAGCATAAACAACCTCATATTAACTCATTATGAATTATATGCCTATTTCCCTTCATAATTTTAAAAGTTTTTTTTGGTTTAAAAAGTATATATATTTATGTACCGGTAGCCGCAGCAATTTAGTTACCGGTACCGAGCTACGTCTAAGCCATTTTTTTTTCAAATCAGTACCGGGTAATAAATATTTTTACATCATATTGGCCTAATCATATAATGTTCAAAACAAAATGGGTAATTAAGTCAAATTTATATAAAAGTAAGCCTATAATGAAAGATAATGTAGGCCCTATATATATTGTATATATTTATGGCAGACGTAGATATCATTTCTCATTTTACTATAGTAGCGTCTCTAGCGACCGCTGCATTGCGGAAAATGGTAACTTTTAGTGAGTGCGTATATAGGGATTGTGCATTCTGTTCTATACCTATTCGGTGTATACGTCTTATAAACTTTGTAGCGGGAAATTGTTCAATTGCCAGGCAATGTTTAAATTGCCGAGCTCAACGTTTTAAAGTTTTAATTTGTATCGTATACGTCTTATAAACTATGTAGCGGGAAATTTTTATATTGCCGGGCAATGATTAAATTTGCCGGACCAACTTTTTAAAGTTTCAATTCATGTCGTATACGTTGTCTAAACTATGATTCATATCGGTTTCAGTTGTTATTGTTTTTCCTGTTGAATTTAAAATTTAATTCTAAGTATGCTTCCAAAGCAACAATAAATAAATAGCAAATAACACCAACAAAAAAAAAAAAAAAAAAAAAAAAAAAAAAAAAATATTGATCTAAGAGCTTACGACTAATGTTGTAGCAAAAAAATATATCAAACAATCATTTTCGAATTAACAGTACTTTTTAAAAGACATGTGAGTTCTGTTTTACAGAAAGAGTTTAATTACCCAATAAACTCACAAAATTCGATCATAGTGGTCATACTTTGAGCAAGAAATAAAAAAAATTTATTATTATTTGTTTTTCCTTTTTAGTTGTATATTGAATTGGTGTATAATAAAGTGTGCAAAACAAAAATAAATTTAAAAAATACTGACCACAAAAAAAAACATACTACTTTATGTATGTTGCAAAAACAAAACTAAAAAACTATAATGTGTCAAGCATATTCTAAAAAAAAGCCCGTTCGAAGAATCGGGCACATAACGGCTTGTATATATATAAATCTCAAAAGGAATATGTATGTGGCTGGCTGGCTGGGTATGTACATACCGCATAATCTTTTTAAATACTGGACATAAAAACGTGAAATTTGCTACAAATATTCTTTGCCTTACGGCGGTGAACACTGTCAAGGTTTTAAAAAAATTTAAATGACCGCAGTGGTCAGTTTGGTCAAAAAACGCGAAAAAAACACAACTTTTGATTCACATTGTCTTTGCCAGTACAACTTTTTATAGTTTTTCGTCACAAAGTTAGAAAAAAAAGGATGCGCTGAGATTATTTTTATGACGTCATCAATCTTTGCGCATGGATTTTATAGCAATGAAGGGACATTTTCATTCATGTTTAAATTGACGTCATCAAACTATGTGCATGGATTTTATTATCTCAACTCAATGACGGGAACAAATTTTCTTCATGTTTAAATTGTCTACGTGCCGTAAACAACATAAATTCTTTACACTACCAATACTGTAGTTGATTTTCTTAATTTATCACTACTTTAATACTTTACACTGTGAATACATGACTTAAAGCTAATTAATAATTTAAAACTTTACAAACATAGGACAAAGCAAATAGATTTAGCATTTTTTTCTGTTTCGGGAAGTAATACCGACGCATTACTAAGCTTATTTAAACGCAGTGGTCCTGGTTACACTCTATATTTAAGCTTATAATTATATGGCGTTATCAAATTTTGCGTATTTATGCGTTTAAGAAGGGAAAAAAAATTTGTTTTAATTTGCGTCGTTATTACGGAATGCAATATTTAAATGGTTTAAGTTACCGGAAAATACTTTATCCCCGCTTAAGACTATTGTTTATAACTCCATGGGTTATTTTATCCAGTTCCGAGAACTGGGCACCTTTAGGCTTATCGCCTAGGTAACGGCCATTGTTTAAATTACCGGGCAATGTTTAAATTACCGAGCAATGTTTAAATTACCGGGCAATGTTTAATTTGCCGGGCAATGTTCAAATTGCCGGAACGAACTTTTTAAAGTTTTAATTCGTGTCGTATACGTTTAATAAACATTATTTCATATGGGTTTCATTTGTTATTGTTTTACATGTTGAATAGAAAATTTATTTCTAGGTTTGCTTCCAAAGCAACAATAAATAAATAAACAGCAAATAAACAAAAACAACACAAAATAGGTCTGCGACTTAATGTTTGTCGTAAAAAAATATATCACACAATCATTAAAAAAATAAAAATAAAAGTAGGCTACTGTCGAATGTTCTTTATCAATGAATAGAACAAAATATATTCATGTTTTAATTTGCGTCGTAATTTATAGCGGGCAATTTTGTAATTGTTATAATGGGTGATGAGTAATGATTTTAACGGGTAATTCATGTTGTAGCAGGCAAATACAAAATTAACTCACGTTTAAATTCGTGTCGTAGGTCATGCGGGCAATCTCATTATAACTGCCTGAGTAGTTAGAGTGTATGTAAACATAACTTTTAGCCGGTTCGGAGGACCAGGCACATAATCGGCTAGTATATATCATATTCATATATATATATAAATCTCAAAAGGAATATGTATGTATGTGGCTGGCTGGCTGGCTGGCTGGGTATGTACATACCGCATAATCTTTTTAAATACTGGACATAAAAACGTGAAATTTGCTACAAATATTCTTTGCGTTACGGCGGTGAACACTGTCAAGGTTTTAAAAAAATTAAAATGACCGCAGTGGTCAGTTTGGTCAAAAAACGCGAATAAAACGACATATTTTGGGTTCATGTTGAATTTGCCGTTCCAACTTTTTATAGTTTTTCGTCACAAAGTTAGAAAAAAAAAGGATGCGCTGAGATTATTTTTATGACGTCATCAATCTTTGCGCATGGATTTTATAGCAATGAAGGGACATTTTTCATTCATGTTTAAATTGACGTCATCAAACTATGTGCATGGATTTTATTATCTCAACTCAATGACGGGAACAAATTTTCTTCATGTTTAAATTGTCTACGTGCCGTAAACAACATAAATTCTTTACACTACCAATACTGTAGTTGATTTTCCTAATCTATCACTACTTTAATACTTTACACTGTGAATACATGACTTAAAGCTAATTAATAATTTAAAACTTTACAAACATAGGACAAAGCAAATAGATTAAGCATTTTTTTTTCTGTTTCGGGAAGTAATACCGACGCCTTACTAAGCTTATTTAAACGCAATGGTCCTGGTTACACTCTATATTTAAGCTTATAATTATATGGCGTCATCAAATTTTGCGTATTTATGCGTTTCAGAAGGGAACAAAATTTTGTTTTAATTTGCGTCGTAATTTGTAAAATGCAATATTTAAATGGTATAAGTTACCGGAAAATACTTTATGCCCGCTTAAGACTATTGTTTATAACTCCATGGGTTATTTTATCCAGTTCCGAGAACTGGGCACCTTTAGGCTTATCGCCTAGGTAACGGCCATTGTTTAAATTACCGGGCAATGTTTAAATTACCGGGTAATGTTTATAATACCGGGCAATGTTTATAATACCGGGCAATGTTTAAATTACCGGGCAATGTTTAAATTACCGGGCAATGTTTATAATACCGGGCAATGTTTATAATACCGGGCAATGTTTAAATTACCGGGCAATGTTTAAATTACCGGGCAATGTTTAAATTACCGGGCAATTTTTCTAATACCGGGCAATGTTTATAATACCGGGCAATGTTTAAATTACCGGGCAATGTTTAAATTACCGGGCAATGTTTAAATTGCCGGGCAATGTTCAAATTGCCGGAACTAAATTTTTTAAGTTTTAATTCGTGTCGTATACGTTTTATAAACATTATTTCATAAGGGTTTCATTTGTTATTGTTTTACATGTTGAATAGAAAATTTAATTCTAAGTTTGCTTCCAAAGCAACAATAAATAAATAAATAGCAAATAAACAAAAACAACACAACATAGGTCTGCGACTTAATGTTTGTCGTAAAAAAATATATCAAACAATCATTAAAAAAAAAAATAAAAGTACTGTCGAATGTTCTTAATCAATGAATAGAACAAAATATATTCATGTTTTAATTTGCGTCGTAATTTATAGCGGGCAATTTTGTAATTGTTATAATGGGTGATGAGTAATGATTTTAACGGGTAATTCATGTTGTAGCGGGCAAATAAAAAATTACCTCACGTTTAAATTCGTGTCTTAGGTCATGCGGGCAATCTCATTATAACTGCCTGAGTAGTTAGAGTGCATGTAAACATAACTTTTAGCCGGTTCGGAGGACCGGGCACATAACGGCTTGTATATATATAAATCTCAAAAGGAATATGTATGTGGCTGGCTGGCTGGCTGGCTGGGTATGTACATACCGCATAATCTTTTTAAATACTGGACATAAAAACGTGAAATTTGCTACAAATATTCTTTGCGTTACGGCGGTGAACACTGTCAAGGTTTAAAAAAAATTTAAATGACCGCAGTGGTCAGTTTGGTCAAAAAACGTGAATAAAACGACATATTTTGGGTTCATGTTAAAATTGCCGTTCCAACTTTTTATAGTTTTTCGATCGATCGCGCTAAAAAAATAAAAAAAAAGGATGGCGTTGAGATTTTTGTTCAGGATGACGTCATCAAAGTTTGCGCAGAGATAGCTAGCCGGCTTTTCGTTATGACGTCATCAAATTTTGCGTATTCAATTAAAATTAACTTTGCTTCAACCTTTGCTAATGTACTTTATGAATGAATAGAAAAAAATATATTCACGTTTTAATTTGCGTCGTAATTTATAGCGGGATATTTTTAAATTGCTATAATGGGTAATGATTAATGGTTTTAATGGGTATCTTACGTTGTATCTGGCAAATACAAAATTTCTTCACGTTTTTATTCGTGTTGTATATGTCCACAGAATAGGTATAAAACAGAATGCGCAATCGCATTTTATTTCTGTTTTGGGCAGTAATACCGACGCCATACTAAGCTTATTTAAACGCAGCGGTCCTGGTTACACTCTATATTTATGCTTATTTAGCCTACAACGTCCTTTTCTTCAAATCTACAAGTTCAAACACCCAAAGCTAATATTTCAGGCAAAATGTGCATAAACGGTTGTGTAATAAACTACAACAATGATGCGAAAACGACTGATTATCGTAAAAAAGAGCATGTCAAACTGCATGGCTTTCCTGACTCCATAAAGGATAAACAACAGCATAAACAACCTCATATTAACTCATTATGAATTATATGCCTATTTCCCTTCATAATTTTAAAAGTTTATTTTGGTTTAAAAAGTATATATATTTATGTACCGGTAGCCGCAGCAATTTAGTTACCGGTACCGAGCTACGTCTAAGCCATTTTTTTTTCAAATCAGTACCGGGAAATAAAAGTATTTATACATCATATTGGCCTAATCATATAATGTTCAAAACAAAATGGGTAATTAAGTCAAATTTATATAAAAGTAAGCCTATAATGAAAGATAATGTAGGCCCTATGTATATATATTGTATATATTTATGGCAGACGTAGATATCATTTCTCATTTTACTATAGTAGCGTCTCTAGCGACCGCTGCATTGCGGAAAATGGTAACTTTTAGTGTTTGCGTATATAGGGATTGTGCATTGTGTTCTATACCTATTCTGTGTATACGTCTTATAAACTTTGTAGCGGGAAATTTTTCAATTGCCAAGCAATGTTTAAATTGCCGAGCTCAACGTTTTAAAGTTTTAATTTGTATCGTATACGTCTTATAAACTATATGGCGGGAAATTTTTATATTGCCGGGCAATGTTTAAATTTGCCGGACCAACTTTTTAAAGTTTTAATTCATGTCGTATACGTTGTATAAACTATGATTCATATCGGTTTCAGTTGTTATTGTTTTTCCTGTTGAATTTAAAATTTAATTCTAAGTTTGCTTCCAAAGCAACAATAAATAAATAGCAAATAACACCAACAAAAAAAAAAATACATAAAAAAATATTGATCTAAGACTAATGTTGTAGCAAAAAAATATATCAAACAATAATTTTCGAATTAACAGTACTTTTTAAAAGACATGTGAGTTCTGTTTTACAGAAAGAGTTTAATTACCCAATAAACTCACAAAATTCGATCATAGTGGTCATACTTTGAGCAAGAAATAAAAAAAAGTTATTATTATTTGTTTTTCCTTTTTAGTTGTATATTGAATTGGTGTATAATAAAGTGTGCAAAACAAAAATAAATTTAAAAAATACTAACCACAAAAAAAAACATACTACTTTATGTATGGTGCAAAAACAAAACTAAAAAACTATAATGTGTCAAGCATATTCTAAAAAAAAGCCCGTTCGAAGAATCGGGCACATAACGGCTTGTATATATATAAATCTCAAATGGAATATGTATGTATGTGGCTGGCTGGCTGGCTGGGTATGTACATACCGCATAATCTTTTTAAATACTGGACATAAAAACGTAAAATTTGCTACAAATATTCTTTGCGTTACGGCGGTGAACACTGTCAAGGTTTAAAAAAAATTAAAATGACCGCAGTGGTCAGTTTAGTCAAAAAACGCGAAAAAAAAACAACTTTTGATTCACATTGTCTTTGCCAGTACAACTTTTTATAGTTTTTCGTCACAAAGTTAGAAAAAAAAAAGATGCGCTGAGATTATTTTTATGACGTCATCAAAGTTTGCGCATGGATTTTATAGCAGTGAAGGGACATTTTTCATTCATGTTTAAATTGACGTCATCAAACTATGTGCATGGATTTTATTATCTCAACTCAATGACGGGAACAAATTTTCTTCATATTTAAATTGTCTACGTGCCGTAAACAACATAAATTCTTTACACTACCAATACTGTAGTTGATTTTCTTAATCTATCACTACTTTAATACATTACACTGTGAATACATGACTTAAAGCTAATTAATAATTTAAAACTTTAAGCAAATAGATTTAGCATTTTTTTTCTGTTTCGGGAAGTAATACCGACGCATTACTAAGCTTATTTAAACGCAGTGGTCGTGGTTACACTCTATATTTAAGCTTATTATTATATGGCGTCATCAAATTTTGCGTATTTATGCGTTTAAGAAGGGAACAAAATTTTGTTTTAATTTGCGTCGTAATTTGTAGAATGCAATATTTAAATGGTTTAAGTTATCGGAAAATACTTTATCCCCGCTTAAGACTTTTGCTTATAACTCCATGGGTTATTTTATCCAGTTCCGAGAACTGGGCACCTTTAGGCTTACCGCCTTGGTAACGGCCATTGTTTAAATTACCGGGCAATGTTTAAATTACCGGGCAATGTTTATAATACCGGGCAATGTTTAAATTACCGGGCAATGTTTAAATTACCGGGCAATGTTTAAATTACCGGGCAATGTTTATATTACCGGGCAATGTTCAATTTGCCGGGCAATGTTCAAATTGCCGGAACTAACTTTTTAAAGTTTTAATTCGTGTCGTATACGTTTTATAAACATTATTTTATATGGGTTTCATTTGTTATTGTTTTACATGTTGAATAGAAAATTTTATTCTAAGTTTGCTTCCAAAGCAACAATAAATAAATAAATAGCAAATAAACAAAAACAACACAGCATAGGTCTGCGACTTAATGTTTGTCGTAAAAAAAAATATATCAAACAATCATTAAAAAAAAATAAAAGTACTGTCAAATGTTTTTTATCAATGAATAGAACAAAATATATTCATGTTTTAATTTGCGTCGTAATTTATAGCGGGCAATTTTGTAATTGTTATAATGGGTGATGAGTAATGATTTTAATGGGTAATTCATGTTGTAGCGGGCAAATAAAAAATTACCTCACGTTTAAATTCGTGTCGTAGGTCATGCGGGCAATCTCATTATAACTGCCTGAGTAGTTAGAGTGTATGTAAACATAACTTTTAGCCGGTTCGGAGGACCGGGCACATATCGGCTTGTATATATATAAATCTCAAAAGGAATATGTATGTGGCTGGCTGGCTGGCTGGCTGGCTGGCTGGCTGGGTATGTACATACCGCATAATCTTTTTAAATACTGGACATAAAAACGTGAAATTTGCTACAAATATTCTTTGCGTTACGGCGGTGAACACTGTCAAGGTTTAAAAAAAATTAAAATGACCGCAGTGGTCAGTTTGGTCAAAAAACGCGAAAAAAACACAACTTTTGATTCACATTGTCTTTGCCAGTACAACTTTTTATAGTTTTTCGTCACAAAGTTAGAAAAAAAAAGGATGCGCTGAGATTATTTTTATGACGTCATCAAAGTCTGCGCATGGATTTTTTAGCAATGAAGGGACATTTTTCATTAATGTTTAAATTGACGTCATCAAACTATGTGCATGGATTTTTATCTCAATGATGGAAATAAATTTTATTCATGTTTAAATTGCCTACGTGCCGTAAACAACAGAAATTCTTTACACTAACAATACTGTAGTTGATTTTCTTAATCTATCACTACTTTAATACTTTACACTGTGAATACATGACTTAAAGCTAATTAATAATTTAAAACTTTACCAACATAGGACAAAGCAAATAGATTTAGCATTTTGTTTCTGTTTCGGAAAGTAATACCGACGCATTACTAAGCTTATTTAAACGCAGTGGTCCTGGTTACACTCTATATTTAAGCTTATAATTATATGGCGTCATAAAATTTTGCGTATTTATGCGTTTAAGAAGGGAACAAAATTTTGTTTTAATTTGCGTCGTAATTTGTAGAATGCAATATTTAAACGGTTTAAGTTATCGGAAAATACTTTATCCCCGCTTAAGACTATTGCTTATAACTCCATGGGTTATTTTATCCAGTTCCGAGAACTGGGCACCTTTAGGCTTATCGCCTTGGTAACGGCCATTGTTTAAATTACCGGGCAATGTTTGAATTACCGGGCAATGTTTATAATACCGGGCAATGTTTAAATTACCGGGCAATGTTTAAATTACCGGGCAATGTTTAAATTACCGGGCAATGTTTAAATTACCGGGCAATGTTTAAATTACCGGGCAATGTTTATAATACCGGGCAATGTTTAAATTACCGGGCAATGTTTAAATTACCGGGCAATGTTTATATTACCGGGCAATGTTTAATTTGCCGGGCAATGTTCAAATTGCCGGAACTAACTTTTTAAAGTTTTAATTCGTGTCGTATACGTTTTATAAACATTATTTCATATAAGTTTCATTTGTTATTGTTTTACATGTTGATTAGAAAATTTAATTCTAAGTTTGCTTCCAAAGCAACAATAAATAAATAAATAGCAAATAAACAAAAACAACACAACATATAGGTCTGCGACTTAATGTTTGTCGTAAAAAAATATATCAAACAATCATTAAAAAAAATAAAAGTACTGTCGAATGATCTTTATCAATGAATAGAACAAAATATATTCACGTTTTAATTTGCGTCGTAATTTATAGCGGGCAATTTTTTAATTGTTATAATGGGTAATGATTTTAATGGGTAATTTATGTTGTAGCAGGCAAATAAAAAAATACCTCACGTTTAAATTCGTGTCGTAGGTCATGCGGGCAATCTTATTATAACTGCTGTAGTTAGAGTGTATGTAAACATAACTTTTAGCCGGTTCGGAGGACCGGGCACATACCGGCTTGTATATATATAAATCTCAAAAGGAATATGTATGTATGTATGTGGGTATGTACATACCGCATAATATTTTTAAATACTGGACATAAAAACGTGAAATTTGCTACAAATATTCTTTGCGTTACGGCGGTGAACACTGTCAAGGTTTAAAAAAAATTAAAATGACCGCAGTGGTCAGTTTGGTCAAAAAACGCGAAAAAAACACAACTTTTGATTCACATTGTCTTTGCCAGTACAACTTTTTATTGTTTTTCGTCACAAAGTTAGAAAAAAAAGGATGCGCTGAGATTATTTTTATGACGTCATCAATCTTTGCGCATGGATTTTATAGCAATAAAGGGACATTTTTCATTCATGTTTAAATTGACGTCATCAAACTATGTGCATGGATTTTATTATCTCAACTCAATGACGGGAACAAATTTTCTTCATGTTTAAATTGTCTACGTGCCGTAAACAACATAAATTCTTTACACTACAAATACTGTAGTTGATTTTCTTAATCTATCACTACTTTAATACTTTACACTGTGAATACATGACTTAAAGCTAATTAATAATTTAAAACTTTACAAACATAGGACAAAGCAAATAGATTTAGCATTTTTTTTTCTGTTTCGGGAAGTAATACCGACGCCTTACTAAGCTTATTTAAACGCAGTGGTCCTGGTTACACTCTATATTTAAGCTTATAATTATATGGCGTCATCAAATTTTGCGTATTTATGCGTTTAAGAAGGGAACAAAATTTTGTTTTAATTTGCGTCGTAATTTGTAGAATGCAATATTTAAATGGTTCAAGTTACTGGAAAATAGGCCTACTTTATCCCCGCTTAAGACTATTGCTTATATTTCCATGGGTTATTTTATCCAGTTCCGAGAACTGGGCACCTTTAGGCTTATCGCCTTGGTAACGGCCATTGTTTAAATTACCGGGCAATGTTTAAATTACCGGGCAATGTTTATAATACCGGGCAATGTTTAAATTACCGGGCAATGTTTAAATTACCGGGCAATGTTTAAATTACCGGGCAATGTTTAAATTACCGGGCAATGTTTAAATTACCGGGCAATTTTTATAATACCGGGCAATGTTTAAATTACCGAGCAATGTTTAAATTACCGGGCAATGTTTATAATACCGGGCAATGTTTAAATTACCGGGCAATGTTTAAATTACCGGGCAATGTTTAAATTACCGGGCAATGTTTATAATACCGGGCAATGTTTAAATTACCGGGCAATGTTTAAATTACCGGGCAATGTTTAAATTACCGGGCAATGTTTAAATTACCGGGCAATGTTTAAATTACCGGGCAATGTTTAAATTACCGGGCAATGTTTATATTACCGGGCAATGTTTAATTTGCCGGGCAATGTTCAAATTGCCGGAACTAACTTTTTAAAGTTTTAATTCGTGTCGTATACGTTTTATAAACATTATTTCATATGGGTTTTATTTGTTATTGTTTTACATGTTGAATAGAAAATTTAATTCTAAGTTTGCTTCCAAAGCAACAATAAATAAATAGCAAATAAACAAAAACAACACAACATAGGTCTGCGACTTAATGTTTGTCGTAAACAAATATATCAAACAATCATTAAAAAAAAATAAAAGTACTGTCGAATGTTCTTTATTAATGAATAGAACAAAATATATTCATGTTTTAATTTGCGTCGTAATTTATAGCGGGCCATTTTGTAATTGTTATAATGGGTGATGAGTAATGATTTTAACGGGTAATTCATGTTGTAGCGGGCAAATAAAAAATTACCTCACGTTTAAATTCGTGTCGTAGGTCATGCGGGCAATCTCATTATAACTGCCTGAGTAGTTAGAGTGTATGTAAACATAACTTTTAGCCGGTTCGGAGGACCGGGCACATACCGGCTTGTGAGATATAATTTACATTCATCGAATCGAGCAAGAAGAATGAAGATATTGAGATAGTACAATCTACATACAGTCTTTCACTCTTGCATTCTTAAAGTGACGCTAGTGGGTGTAAAATAACATCTAGTGTCAGATACTTGAATTTTATATTACCTGTAACTTATCTTAACCTGATCGCAATGTGATGATTTCTATAATATCTTATTTTGGGACCCTTGACAAATTCCATTCACTAAAAGAATGTTAAACCGTTATAAACTTAAATATCTTCTTCATCGCCTCAGAAATGCCTTAAAACGAAAAGAGATTTACATCTTCCTTCTTTACCTTAAGCATTTGACGCATATTTCTATTCAGATCTCTACATGCGATACAGTAAAATTTTAAACACTTAAATTGAGATGTTTGTCCTCCTAGTGTACCTGTGATGATTTAAAATATATATAGTTATTTTAGTGGGACATAATTTGTATAATCTCTAACCCGGTGTTAATGTACAGAATAAACGAGTGACGTTTTACGATAAAAACAATGACGTGGGAGTTAGATTGAACGTAGCGTAGATTTGAAGATAAAGACAGACGACCTAAGAAATTGGTAGTGGAAAGACGTGTTTTAGACTAGGCTATATAAACTGTGGAGTATTTGAATTCATCTTGTACATAAATTGCATTAAATATTGAGTTCTCATTTCTACTAAAAGCCGGCAGTTTGTTCATTGTTTATTATTATATAATGTGATCTCCCTGAGAGTTGTATACATAGTAATTACAAAATAACGGTCACATTATTTGGCGCCCAACTAAAATTTGGAAGCTCAAGGTGAATTCGGAAGCCCAATGTGGAATATTGAAAATCAACGGAGAATGTTGAAGGAGAATCAAGGTGAATATTATTGAAAATCAATTTGAAAGAAAGCCTACAATATATTGTGAAGCACAGCTTAAAGAATACCGCAAATGAACGTTTCTTACGACTAAAAGAAGACTAAAATTCAATGTCAAGAAATATCGACGAGAAAGAAAATTTGACGGTTTAACAGTATAGCCTAGCACGTCTTGGAATTAAGCGCTACCAGTACATAACGGTGTACATGAAGATAGAAACGGAAGTTTATGTATGTTACCTAGCAAGTCGGTTAAAAAGGCCACTGGAAGTTGAAAGGCGTCTCGGATACATTTTAAAAGTATCGAAAGTGGTAACAGTTAGTGAGACAATAGTAAAGCTGTGTTTAATAGGACAAGCTAAGTTTGTCAAGTGAAGAGATTAAAAAAGAATCTCCGTAGAACTAGTAAATGATTCGAGAAAAGAAGAATAATTCAGAATAGTCACAGAACTAGAAGTCAGTTCAGTACAGTAGCAGAAGTCAAGTGAAATTGGAAGTAAAAAGAAACTTCAACAAAGTGAAATGATTGTAATTCTTATGAATTAACGAACACACAAAGACTTTGGGCTGAAATAACCTGTGTGGTGGAGGATCATTTCGAGTTTGGAACCGGGATTCGGAGACGGGAAGGAAAAGGAACGCGTTTTTTAAGATAAGTAAACTGGTGTATACGTTATGTTGTAGTATAGTATATGCCTAGATTTTTTCTTGTGAAATCACTGGCATGTATTAGTTTCTTTTAGGAATTTTGTGTATACACTTATTGAAAAGTCCCTGTAAGTCAGGTTAGTTGAAAAAGACTTTTCATAAGTGTATATTACATAATATATGTTAGATTGTATAGTCTTGTATGCACAGTGTTATTATATTGTTTATATATTTGTCATAGTAAATTTTTTGTGAATCTCGAGTCTCATCTACTATCTGTGGTGTTCTTATTTTTATATGTATTGATTATTATATTGATATTTATTTTATGCATATTGCAATATTGCTTCCATTTTAAATTATATTAGTTTGTTGTAGGTATATATTTATTAATTGAAAATGGAGGGGTCCTCAGTGGACATATTAGCAAATTATATAAGTTGTGGTAAGGAGTTGGGATATGCTGGTAAGGAATTGGATGAGTGGGCGGAGAGAAAATATAGAGAGCAGTTAGAAAGATTAGAAAGGGCTAAAGAAAAAGCTAGAGCTGATGAGATAGAGCTAGAGAAATTAAAACAAATTGATAAAGAAAAAGCTAGAGCTGATGAGATTGAGCTAGAGAGATTAAAACAAATTGATAAAGATAAGGAAAGAGAAGAGAAGGCTAAAGAGAGGGAGGAAAAGGAGAAAGATAGAATTTTTCAGTTAAAAAAGTTAGAATTGGAGGCTAAGAATAATACTTCAAATGTAAACATTGGAGTCACTAGACCTGTTGTTGACCAGGAAATGGCTATTAGAAATAACATGTGTAGATTTACTTTCCAATTGTTTAATGAAAAGGATGGTTCTATTGATACATTTCTAAAAAAATTTGAAATGGAAATGGAGAGACAAAATTTTTCTTCATGTTATTGGTCAGGACTACTTGGAAAATCCTTTACTGGAGATATTCCATCAAAAATTTGTATGGAACAATCAGATTATGCATCTGTCAAGGAACAATTGTTAAGACATTTTGGAAGTACAGAGGAGGCTTATAGAAAGAAATTTTTTGAAATGACTTTATCAAAGGAAGAAGATCCAAAAAGTTATTTTGACTCATTGACAAGTGCTATGGACAAATGGTTAAAATGTGCTAAAATAGAAAAATCATTTGAGGAACTGAAGAATTTTATTATTAGAGATAAGGCAATATACTCACTTGATAGGACTCTCAAAGCATTCATTCAGGAGAGATCTCCCAAGACTATAGAGGAAATAGTTGACCTGATTAGGAACTATAAATTAGCTCATCCCATGGCACCTACTTCTAAGGGAGAGGATTACCAGGATATAATATGCTTTGCTAAAGGCAATGATAATTTTCAAAGAGGAAGACAATTATCAAGGAGCAAGATGAAGTGTGGTAATTGTGGAAGAAATAACCATGTTACTAAGGATTGTAAAGATAAGAGAGATAACACATTGACATGTTTTATATGTAAAAAGAAAGGACATATAGCAAGAAATTGCTTCAGAAGGTCAAGTTCTGCTGGAAACAATAATAATAATAATAGATCTCAGGGATATACACAACAAAGAGATCACAACTCCAGATTTAATCAGAACAGGAATCATTGTGGAGCTGTGTTATCAAGAAGCAAAGGAATAAAGTTTTTTCCAGGATATGTGGGATTAATACCAGTTTTTGCAGTTCGTGACACAGGAGCCTCTGTCATTGCAATAAACAGCAAATATGTTCAGTCAAATCAATATACTGGTGAGGTAGCAGATTGTACATCATTTGATGGAAGAGTGATTAAATTGAGGTTGGCCTACATTGATATTAGGACACCATATATTACAGGTAGAGTACTGGCTCATGTTATAAATGATGCACCAATTGATTTAATTATTGGAAATGTTGAATCAGTTAAAGAATGTACTAGAGAGGAAATAGAAACATGGGAATTTAATAATAAGCAAGCACAATGTAATGTGATTAATGAATGTAAAGCAAGCAATACTGAAGAAAGTCAGACAATGGTGAATAATGAAAAAGACACATCAGTTGATAGTGGATCATTACTGAATGAAAACTTTAATTTGGAAAAATTCAAAAAGGAACAAAGAGAGGATACTACATTGAATAGACTATTCAAATCTACAGAGAAAGGAAATACTAATAAAAATAGTGTATGCAAAGTGAAAAATGATACACAACTATTAGTCAGAGAGATACTTATAAATGGCAGACAAGTGGAACAAATAGTTGTACCATATAAATATAGAACAGAAATAATGACTAATGCTCATTCTATACCATTGGCTGGTCATATGGGAGTTGGCAAAACCAAAAACAGAATAATACAACATTACTTTTGGCCTAAAATGTCAAAAGATGTGAAAAGATTTGTTAAACAATGCAAAGTGTGTCAGATGAAAGGATCTGGAAGTAATTTTACCAAAGCACCAATACAAACAGGAGTGACTGCAACTAGACCATTTCAGAAGGTAGCCATAGATATCATTGGTTTGATGCCTATTATGTCTAACAGAGGACATAGATATATCCTTACATTGATTGATATATGTTCAAGGTATGCAGAGGCAGTACCATTAAAGAAAATTGAATCTACAGATATAGTGCAAGCATTATATTTAATATTTACTAGAATTGGATTTCCTGAAGAGATAATATCAGATAGAGGAACTCAATTTACATCAAAATTGACTAAGGAATTTATGGAAACATTTGGAATAAAACAGAAGTTTACAACACCCTATCATCCACAATGTAATGGAATGTGTGAGAGATTTAACAAAACTCTGAAGGAAATGTTGTCAAAAGTTAGTAATGAGAATCCAAAGAATTGGGATTTGGCAATTCCATCAATTTTATTTGCATATAGAGAAACTACTCATGATAGTACAGGTTTTTCACCATTTCAATTGATATATGGAAATAATCCAAGAAATCCACTTAGTATTCTCAAAGAACCATTGGTAGGTACTAGTGAAAACAGGGAAATGACTAATTATGAGTTAGTTACAAATAAGAAACAACAATTAGAAATTGCTTTGGAAGAGGCTAGAAAGAATTCAGACAATAATAAGGAAAAGAAAATAAATAGAGTAAATCAGGATAGGAAACTAAGAACCTTGGAACCAGGAGATAAAGCTTTGCTAAAATTAAAAAATCAAAATAACAAACTATTTACTGAATGGCTAGGGCCATATGATGTGGTTAGAAAGGTCACAAATTCGCACATCCCCACAAAGCTACAAACCAGAAACTGGGCGTTTGTCTGCTGAATTCTCAATCGGTCAACCCTGTCGGGAAGGCTGACGTAATTTCCGACTACATCGTTGAGAATAATATTGACATACTATTTATCACAGAGACATGGCTACGGCCCGGGGATGACCACAAGATTCAAGAACTTACTCCGGTTGGTTACCTTACTGCTTCCTTTCCCCGCCCGGCTGGTGCGGGTGGAGGTATTGCAGTTATATACAAACGACACCTGCATGCTGCCTCTTCTTTCTCCGACACTCTCCCCTTTCCCCACACCACCTTCGAGGCCGTGGAAATGACAGTGTCCACTACCACCACCGTAACCTTCCTTTGTATATATCGCCCTCCCCCAAATGCCAGGAACAGGCTAAGTGAAGCAACTTTTTTCGACGAGTTCGCACTGGCACTCGACAATTACAATGTGACCTCACATAGTGCTATCGTTCTGGGCGACTTCAATATCCACTGGGACTGCCCCTCTAATGCCAACACCAAGCGGGCCCGTGCGCTACTGGACAGCTACAGTCTCGACCAGGTCGTCCCATTCCCAACCCACGACCACGGGCACATTCTGGACTGGATCGTCACCAGACCATCTGACAACCTGGTCTCCTGCCTCGTCGCCTGCGACCAACTGGTGTCTGACCACTCTGCTGTCAGCTTCATCGTCAACATCACCAGGCCGGCCAGGAAGCGCAAGATGGTCACTCGCCGCAAGCTGCGAGCTATAGACACTGTTGCCTTCGGTGCGGAGGCTGCATCGCTTCTCGCTCTGCGTGACCCCTCTTCAGACCCGGCCCCCTTCTTGAACTTGACTCTACGTCAACTTCTTGACAGGCACGCCCCGCCATCTTTGTGTGCCGTCTCGGAGCGACCGCCAGCTCCTTGGTTTTCTGATGACGTCAAATCTGCCAAGCAAGAACGACGACGCGCGGAGCGAGCGTGGCGCCTCTCTGGCCTCGAGGTCCACCGCCAGATCTTCAGGGAAAAGCGACTACTCGTCAAAGAAGCCATCACTGCTGCCAAGGTCCTGCATTTCCACGACCGCATCAAGCATGCCTCGTCGCCCGGGGAGCTTCACTTAATCTTGTCCTCCCTTCTTGGCTCTTCTACCTCAACGCCTCTCCCCACCACCCGCCCACTCAACGACCTCCCTGATCACTTCTCACAGTACTTTCAGCAAAAGATTGCGACTCTGCGCTGTTCCCTGGATCAGGATGTCTACAGCCCATCTCCACCCTCTCCTACTTTCTCGGGCTCCCCGCTCACCTGCTTCCTTCCTGTAACCATTGACCTTGTCAAGCGCATCATCACAAGGACCCCCATCAAGACCTGTGAGCTTGACCCTATGCCCGGCTTCCTGTTTGCCAAGTGCTTGGACAGGCTTCTGCCGTTCATCACAGATATTATTAACACCTCTCTATCCACGGGCGTGGTCCCGGACTGCTTCAAATCCGCAATTGTCCGCCCTCTCTTAAAGAAGCCCGGACTCGATGTAAATGAGTGCAAGAACTACCGCCCAGTATCCAACCTACCCTTCCTTTCCAAGATCCTGGAGCGTGTTGTCCTTGAGCAGTTAAATGCCCATCTGTCTCTACATTCGCTGATGCCCGCGCACCAGTCTGCGTATCGCCACCATCACAGCACTGAGACAGCGCTTCTGCGGATCACCACTGACCTCCTAAACGCCTCTGACAGAGGTCTCGTCTCTGCCCTGGTGCAGCTTGATTTGTCTGCTGCCTTCGATACGATTGACCACCACCGACTAATTGATCGCCTCAGGTCTACATTTGGCATTCAAGACATCGCCCTCTCCTGGTTCATTAACTATCTTCAGAATCGCTCCCAGACCGTTATGATTGAGTCCATATTCTCCCAGCCTGTTCACGTCTGCTATGGTGTGCCGCAGGGGTCTGTCCTTGGTCCACTTCTTTTCACCCTTTACACTCAACCCCTATCCTTTGTCATCGAACGCCACAACCTCAAATATCATTCTTTCGCCGATGACACCCAGCTGTATAACAGTGCAGAGCCTGAGGACTTCGACAGGCTCCTTGCTTCCATCTCCATCTGTTTCCTGGACATCCAGAGCTGGATGACGGAAAACAAGTTGAAGCTTAACAGTGAGAAGACTGAAGCTCTTATCGTCGGTACGAGACAGAGGGTCGTGTCCCTCACTGCGTCCGATCTTCAGCTGGCTGATGCAACTGTGCCTTTCTCCCCGACTATCAAAAGCCTTGGCGTCTATCTGGACTCCACGCTGTCCATGCAAACCCACATCTCCTTCCTCACCAAAATCTGCTTCTTCCATCTGCGTCGTATTGCCGCCATCCGTCGTTATCTCACCAAGGAAGCTTGTGTTAAGCTCATTATCTCTCTCCTATTTTCCCGCTTGGACTATTGTAATTCGCTTTTGGCTGGTCTCCCGGCCTCCTCCCTTCAAGGACTCCAACGTATCCAGAACTGCGCAGCCCGACTAGTTCTCAAGAAGAAGAAGTCAAATGATATCAATCCTCTGCTCCGATCTCTGCACTGGCTACCCATCAACAACCGGATCTCATATAAGCTGGCTTCCCTCTGTTATAGGTGCCTGAATAACTGCGCCCCGGATTATCTTCGCTCTTGTATGGAGCTCTACACCCAGTCCCGCCCACTTCGTTCGGCATCTGACGCGCTTACTCTGCGGATCCCTCGTGTGAGGCTAGTGTCCGCTGGCGAACGTTCATTTTCCTACGCAGGACCTCCCACTACAGCTTCGCCAGAGCCCTAGCTATGACACCTTCAGGAGCCGGCTGAAGACTCACCTATTTCGTCAGCAGAATTAGCGTATTACTATATATTTCGTTGTCTGTCTGTATTCTGTAACTGTCGTCTGCGCATAGAACTGTCACCAACGGGATATGCGCTATATAAGCACCGTTATTATTTATTATTTATTTATTTATAAATGTGGATTATGAGATAAGAATTAAGGATCAACTTAAAGTTTTTCATATTAATAATTTAAAAAAGTATAATGATCAATCAGTAGAAAGCAATATATGCTGTAGTATAATATCAGAAGAAATTAAAGAGGATATTGAAGAAATAGCAACAGTGAATACACAGGGTCAGCAAACATATAAAGATGTGAATTTAGAGAAATTGACACATGAACAGGCATATGAGATGGCAAAAATAATACACAGGCATAAGGGTATATTTTCTGATTTGCCTGGTAAGACCAATGTCATACAACATGACATTATTGTAACAGATGATAAGCCGGTGAGGCTAAAACCATACACAATCCCTATTCATTTGAGGGATAACTTGCAAAAAGAGATAGATGAGCTTGTGAGTATGGGGTTGATAGAGCCATCCAATTCAGCATATGCATCTCCAATAGTATTAGTTAAGAAAAAAGATAAAACTATAAGGTTGTGTGTGGACTATAGGAAGCTCAATAATGTTACTCTCTTTGACCCATATCCTATGAACAATGCTGAAGATATTATGGCTCAGCTATCTAATGCAACTATTTTTTCTAAATTGGATATGGCTAAAGGGTACTATCAAGTAGGTTTAACTGATAGAGCTAAACCATTTACAAGTTTTGTTACTCCATTGGGGTTATATCAATGGAAGGTGATGAGTTTTGGATTGGTGAATGCTCCTGCAACTTTTAATAGGATGATGGGTATGATTTTAGGACATAGGAAGGATACTATATTTTATTTGGATGACATATGTGTTTTCAATGATACATGGGAAAATCATTTAAAAAGTCTTAATGATATCTTTGAAATTATAGAAAAACATAATTTGACAATTAAACCTAACAAATTAGAAATAGGCATGAAAGAAATTACTTTTTTGGGACACAAGATATCCAATAACACCATTAAGCCATTGGAGGAGAATATTACTAAAATTTTAAAAATTGACATTCCAAGAAATAAAAAAGAAGTGAGGAGTCTTCTAGGTGTATGTAATTTTTATAGGAAATTTATTCCTAATTTTTCAGAGATGGTAGCTCCGTTGACTGAACTTATTAAAAAGAAAAGCCCAATTAAAATAATTTGGTCTCAGGAGTGTGAAATGGCATTAAATAGGATAAAGGTTGCTTTTTCTGGACAACCTATATTAAGACTACCAGACATTAAAAAAAGATTTGTGGTTTTGACTGATGCAAGTTTGATTGGTTTGGGAGGAATTTTGGGACAATATCATGACAATGTCTTACACCCGATTCAGTATATTAGCAGGAAATTAAGTGAGGCTGAGGTTAGGTATGCAACAGTAGAACGGGAAGCTCTTGGTGTGGTTTGGTGTATTACTAAATTGGCAAGGTACTTGATGGGTACAAGGTTTATTCTTATGACTGACCATAAGCCTTTGTCCTTTATAAATCAGAACAAGTTAAACAACAGTAGGATAGCAAGATGGTCACTTATCCTGCAGGCATACAGTTTTACTGTGGAAAATATACCTGGGGTTGATAATATATTGGCTGATTTGTTGTCTAGATGTGGTGTTTAAGGTGTGTTGTTTGATACGTAATCACCAGTTTGAAACGCGGTTAAAAATTATTTTTCATGTAAATATAAAGTATAGATACGGTGTTAATGAAATATTGATTTTTTTCCAAAGGTTCTGGACGAGAAATGGTTCTACAACTGAAGCACGGTGATTCAAACACAACGTACCATTTGTAAGTGAGAGATGTTCTATCACGTCCTCACATTATCGTGAACGGTTTTTATGGACACCATATCAAACGCAAACATGAGGACATCATATGAAGAGTACATTTATGGTGCTAGCATGGAATCGAGGTCATGTCATCGCTATGTCAAGGTATATTGACATTATCAACATAGAATCGAGGTCAAGTCATCGTATTATTAAGGTACATTTACATTGTCAACGCGGAATGAAGGTCATGTCATCAACATATGGAGGAATCAACAGATCAACACGTTATTGATAACATTATACATTTTTTTTGGTTTATGACCAATTCAACACTATATTGCTTACAGACAGACAGCTCGTGGTTAAGTATTCAATGGTAAATTCTTGAGATGTATCTGTGAACAATGCATTGTAATTATTGTTGTGACATTATTGGAACTATTTTATCAAGGTGTTGAAACTCTACAGGATGGATAATCTACAAAGGACCTATGAAATATTCAATGAATGTATTGTTGGACGTTCAGAAGAGGAAGGTTGCAATGATATTACATGGACCAGTATGAACTGTTATGTTTTCGGATTTGATGATATTTATACTATTGGTTTGTGTATTCTATCAATACAGGACAGGATATACTGTGGAACCTTATGGACCTATATGTATTATATGTATTATGGACCTATTAGTGAAAGTTATTGGTTAACATATATTGATGAATACGTTGGTTTTGTTATATGTTATTTGTGTTGCATAACATGTTTTGATATAAATTGGGATAATTGTAATTTTTCATATAGTTCTAGTTATTGAAGAGATATATATTTTATCAAAGTATTTGACGGAGATAAGAATTTTTTTTTTTTATATAGAAATTTGTATGACAAATTTAAAGGGTCGATGGGGGAATGTGATGATTTAAAATATATATAGTTATTTTAGTGGGACATAATTTGTATAATCTCTAACCCGGTGTTAATGTACAGAATAAACGAGTGACGTTTTACGATAAAAACAATGACGTGGGAGTTAGATTGAACGTAGCGTAGATTTGAAGATAAAGACAGACGACCTAAGAATTTGGTAGTGGAAAGACGTGTTTTAGACTAGGCTATATAAACTGTGGAGTATTTGAATTCATCTTGTACATAAATTGCATTAAATATTGAGTTCTCATTTCAACTAAAAGCCGGCAGTTTGTTCATTGTTTATTATTATATAATGTGATCTCCCTGAGAGTTGTATACATAGTAATTACAAAATAACGGTCACAGTACCTAATGATTACTCCAACCCTGCACCCATATTTTTAAATTTCTTAAATATCACAAATTACCTCGTACTTCACACCATTGATTTTACATCCAGTGTTCTCCTCCGCCATAGCAAGCCCAAAGGTCAAAACCAGCAAACAGCAAATAACAACAAACTTCATTTTAAATGTCTGTAGATAAAAAAAAACGTATAGTGTTGTTTTTTTAGTTAATAATAAGAAAAATAATGGACAAATGTAACGGTAATGTTCTTTATAGTTAATGTAACTGAAAACAATACAAATAATAGGTAAACGATTGGTCATTGTAAATACATAAGTACGGTAATAATAATAATAATGAATACTATTTGTATAGAGTGATTGCAATCACGTGACAAAAAGCGCGTGCTGTTTGTTAACTTTGTCTAGTGGTGATAAATGGCAGCGGTATTACTATAGCCTTACGAAGGTTATATTTTTAAATGTGATCATTTTAACAATTTAACGTAAAACATATATAAAACACTGTCAAGCGATGTAAATTAACATTCAAAGCTCAAATTTAAACCATAAAAAATCAATGGAAAAGGTTCCGTAAGTGCCGAATATTTAATTTAAGATGTCGATTGTCGAAAGTTAGCCTATTACAATTACTTACTATCTAAAAGTTAATAAAAGTAAAGCATAAAGCAAAATGTAGGCCTATGTTTCAAAAGAGCTATTGAAAAACTATAAATGCCTAAGATCTTGTTTATTTCGTGGACGGACTACTAAGGACTAGTATTACAGTTAAATATCAAGATTTATGGAAACTATTTCCTTATATTTTGCTATAAAATACACAATGTTTATTTCCCATTAATGCCTTTATCGCCAAGATGGCCGCTAATATTTACACAATTACGTCACTAAAAACCTAAGCCACGCCCATTGCAATCGCTCTATAGCGCTGCCAACATACATAATGTAAGCTCAGAGCGCGTTTAACATACAAATAAGAACACAGATATTACTCAAGGCTAGGTGACAGAGCTAACTGATGATTAAAAAAAAAAGACAAATCAAATAAATGTAGCATTAACCGACCCAACCATAAGTAAGACAGTATGGGTCTAAAGCATGTTTAAATGTTATCTAAGGTAAATATTGAAATAATTAGTTTTTAAGTTCTTTTTAAAAGTTATAGTAGATCTTGTTCGCCTGAGTTGAATGGGAAGTAGATTCCGCACCTTCGGACCAGATAATGAAAAGGCTCTAAGGCCAACGGTCGTCAGAGAGAAATGGGGCTCTTCCAGAAGCGATGAGTTGACAGAACGAAGTGTTTTTTGCGGGACATAGATCTATTGTGTGAATAGTTCCTTGAGATAGATGAGGTAACTAGAACAGTACATAAAAACACGTATGTAGGTATAATGGGGGAATTTTTCATTATTGAGTTAGGAATATTTAGATACTAGGAGTTATGCCCGTCAAAATGACGGAGAAACGATTGATTACAATGTGTTTTGATAACTTATTAAAAGCATATGCTTTATACCCCGACTATAAGTTGTTGTTTTTTGGGGGGAGGGCTTTTATTAGCTCTGTAGGGTTTGCTATGACTATGTACTAGACTAGGGGACGGCCATACTTGGCCAGCGGATCGATTTTATTGGCACGCAAAAGACATTCCAAAAAAAAAGAAAATTCAAGTCTCTTGTACAAAAACATTAATTGGTGGAGCAGGATTCATTTTTAGAATAAAAACGACCCCTGTACCAGACAATGTGACAGTGATATCTGTATTAGCGTGTTTTGTCTACACTAAATACCGAAGCTGTTATGTCATC
Organism: Anisus vortex; assembly: GCA_949126835.1. NCBI lineage: Eukaryota > Metazoa > Mollusca > Gastropoda > Planorbidae > Anisus > Anisus vortex. Next base: position 35,413,937 of record OX421496.1, read on the forward strand.
TTCGTGGCACAATACCTGGACAGTGTATTGAAGAAGCACAGGCAAATTAAAACCAAATTAAATGTAATTATTTTTGTCGGTATTGGTGGCTAAAAAGCGAAGCTGAAATTCTGAAAAGCCTGGGAAGAGTGTTATGGATGTGCCCCTGTGAACAATTTTCCTATACAATTTGAGATCGCGGGAGTTGCCAGTTTGCTATGTCTATATTGCCCAAGATACCCCGGCTCCTAATCTTGGTTTCAGGTTTCACCCCCCTCCCCTTTAGATTTTCACAAGCATGAGTTTGACAACATTGTAGTTGCTGTTTGTGATTCGAGTATACATTTACATAAATGAGAACAGTAGTATTTCATTTTAATGCATAGTCTCCAAATATATTTTTAAAAATACAGTATAAAATATGCTCTATATATACATTTAAAAAAAAGTATTATTAGATTAAATGTGAATATTGAAAGAAATAGAAAAAAGGTGACATGCAGGCTTACCTGAGCCTTAATCTAAAGTTTCGCTTAAAAACTTTTCTGAACGACAGAAGTATATGTCTGGGATCAAGAAAAAACAAAAGCTTATATTATACATAGATAGTAGGCTATGTCTGTATCTGGAAACAGAAGCTTATCAATTATACAATCGCGTAATTAGACATTTATTAAACACCCACCTGATGTCATAAGGGTAATAGAGTTGAGTTCAACTAATTAACATAAATTATTAATTGCGACATCTTTTGTTATCAATGATTCCTAAACAATGTTCTAACATATTTCCTATTTGTTCACTGTAGGGTAGATTTTCGTGATTACAACTGTCTTGATCGGGAATTGGAGTTTTATACAATTTTAGAGGGATTCAGTATTTCAAGTTTGGATAGACTTTAAATTTTCATAATTACTGGATTTGATTTGATAACGTTCATAAAATGGGCTCGGGAATTCATAAATTATAAAGAAAGTAAAGTATCCCGTCGGGCCGAATCGATTCATAAGGCCGATGAATCAGCAATCACCAGTCTCTATGACAACGCCATACAAGAGGATTATGTGGCCAGCACAATACCCAGCCACCTTTACTTTATCCCAACCAATGACAGGTAGACTCAGGTATACTTTTCAGACCTGGGAACAAATCTTATCCTTCACCAGGATTCGAACCCACCTTCGGTAAGCCAACTGAATGCGCTACCGTCCGAACACCGTGCCATTTTATAAATTATAATTGATATATAATTCATGATATTTATAAACACTTAGGTCTGGTACAGTCCAGAAAGTCATATTGGGAACCACTGAAAGAATTTGTGTTGTTGTGGCTGCCTATAAGGTTAATACAATATTATAGATATTCACTGTAGCCTTTTTAACGAGTGAACATCTGACGGCATCAGTGGCGTAGCCAGGAACGAAATGTTAAAAGGTGCTAATCGATGGATCTACACTGTTAAAAACATGTTACGTGCATATATACTAGATGTAAACAGACAAATGTGCATATATACTACATAAGAGAAGACCATTGTGCATATATACTAGATATGCTCTGACAAATGTGCATATATACTAGATATGCTCTGACAAATGTGCATAAATACTAGATATGCTCTGACAAACGTGCATATATACTAGATATGCTCTGACAAATGTGCATATATACTAGATATGCTCTGACAAATGTGCATATATACTAGATATGCTCTGTCAAATGTGCATATATACTAGGTATGCTCTGACATATGTGCATATGTACTAGATATGCTCTGACAAATGTGCATATATACTAGATATGCTCTGACAAATGTGCATATATACTAGATATGCTCTGTCAAATGTGCATATATACTAGGTATGCTCTGACAAATGTGCATATGTACTAGATATGCTCTGACAAATGTGCATATATACTAGATATGCTCTGACAAATGTACATATATACTAGATATGAACCGACCTAAGTGCATACATACTAGATATGAGCAGACCAATGTGCATATATACTAGATATGAGCAGACCATTGAACTGTACGCAACGCAGAACACTGTAACAGACTCCGCTCTCAGAGCAATAACAGACCTGTCAGTCATAGAGGAGCTTGACACCCCACCCACTGTGGTTGAGCTCAGCAAAGCCATCGCCTGTGGTAAAGCACCTGGGAGCGACGGGATCCCACCAGAAGTCCTAAAGTGCGGGAAACCAGCCCTGCTACAGCCACTCCACGACCTCCTTTGCCTCTGCTGGGAACAGGGTTCCATTACACAAGACATGAGAGACGCTAACATCGTCACTTTGTACAAAAACAAAGGTGACAGGAGCGATTGTAACAACTATCGGGGCATCTCCCTCCTCAGCATCGTTGGTAAAGTGTTCGCCCGGTCATCCTTACCCGCCTGCAGGCCCTTGCTTTGTGCATCTACCCAGAGTCACAGTGTGGCTTCAGGGCTGGTCGATCAACATTGGACATTATCTTCTCACTACGCCAGCTCCAGGAGAAGTGTCAAGAACAGCAGATGCCACTCTATATAGCTTTCATCGACCTCACAAAGGCATTTGATCTGGTCAGTCGAGGCGGACTATTCAGCTTGCTGCAGAAGATTGTATGTCCCCCACACCTGCTTGCAGTGGTCAGGTCCTTCCACCACAACATGCACAGCACTGTTTGCTACAATGGCGCAACCTCCGAGGTATTTCCAGTCAGCATCGGAGTGAAGCAGGGCTGCGTCCTCGCGCCTCCACTGTTAGGCATCTTTTTATGCTCCTCCAACACGCCTTCAAGGACTGCAGCGAGGGTGTATTCATTCACACCAGGTCTGATGGCCAGCTCTACATTATAGCGCTTCTTCGTGCCTAGACCAAAGTCACATAGGTCCTCATTTGCGAAATGTGTCACGATGTTGCTGTTGGGAGAGCAATTCGTCACAATGTTGACACTGAGATGGGTGCGGGGGGGGGGGATGGTGGTTGAGTGGGGTTAATGGCGGCTGGTTGTCGTGGGGTTAATGATTACTGGTGGCTGGTTGTCGTGGGGGTACGAAATACCGCTGCTACTGCGATCGTCCTGGAAAAATGATTATTTCTCTCCTTGGCTCGTATAAGATGTTACAGTGTATACAACAAACAGTTCTAAGATAATCAAGCAAATCACTGGTTACTGTTCAGGTGTTTATTACGTTTGAATATCCAATGGTGAGACATACATATGAAGTTATACAGCAATAATGACACGAGTATAGGCGAGTGTTATGGAATCCAAAGTTAGGTTACACAACTTATACTGGTGGAAAATGCGAATACTGGCTAGACCGATATATATATATAACATGTGAGGCGATATACTACTGGACGGATATGAGATTGGTCAGAATGTCTAACATTAGTACACGGTAGTGTTGTGAAAGCCACTTTTAGGTTGCACATCTGTATTAACGAATTACTGTTACTGGCTAATTATCTATAGTCCGAGTGTACAGGTTGGGAGTTAAGCTAAAACGATGCGTCTTCTTCGAGAGCTGAGCCAGTACTCTCTAACTAAAAGTACAGTGTATCCGTCGAGCGCAAACTCAGACTGCCTCTACAAAAGTTGGGCGGGCGTCTCGTGAGACCAGTCACGTGACCGCTGCTCAATTTGGTTGGGTGATTACATTAGGTTGGACTTACATATAATTCCCATTGGTCCTTTCGAACATATATTTACATAAAGCAAAAAGGTTATTGGAGCCGAAAATGGAGTTGGGGTGGGTAAGCAATTATACCGCCAAAACTGCGGGGTGGGGTAAATGAAATAATTATTGCCGCCCGCACTCAGCGGGGTGAACAAGGGAGACGGGGGGGGGGGGTCGAAGTGGGAGGGGTTAATCTAGATAAAAGACGATTGATACATACGTCATGCTGGGTGGAGGGAATTATCTCCCTTTGATAGACTTTGACCTGGTCACTCAAGTGGCTGGCGTGAGGGGATATTAAGTGGATGCGAAACATCGACCGTCTCAAAGGGTAGCTAGCGAGTCGCCGCCCTTGAGTGGTATGGGGAGGGGGTTAAGGGGTCTTAGCGGGGGAGGTGGGGAGGGTGTGTGTACCAGGGAGTAATGTCTACATACAGCATGTTGATTTAACAACATGAATGAAAAATAGTTTGAATTAACAACATGAATGAATAGTTAAAATATAAGCACATTAAAATATGGCATGAATAACTAGTTAAAATTATAATGGACTATATACATTAAGATTCACACTTCATTCATTCACGGTTTTAGTACCAGTTTGGCGTATTAATTAGCAAACTCTGAATTGGGACTAAAACTAAAAGAGTGTAGTGAAGGTTAAAGGACAGGTGAAGAAGGGTGGTGGTTGGGGTGTTCCTATTGCGTGAGAGAGAAAGAAGGTAATAGTTTCAGACTACTCGTTCTATCTAATCTAACTCTACGCTAACCTATGGTTCTATACTACTATCTACGCTATAGTCTATCTATGAGTGCTTAGAGTCACGGTTTAGTCCAGAATCGTGACAAAATGCTCTTCGCTGATGATGCAGCCTTGACATCACACACTGAAGTCGGACTCCGGCAGCTTGTCACTTACTTCTACCATGCATGCAAAGAGTTCGGCCTGACTGTAAGTCTGAAAAAGACTAACGTCAGGGCTCAGGGCACAGAGACCCTTCCAAACATTGTCATCAATGGACACACGTGGAGGTTGTCGAGAACTTCACCTACCTTGGGTCCACTATCTCGAGTTCGCAGTCCATCGACTTAGAGATAAACAGCAGGATCGCCAAGGCAGCCACAGTCATGGCCCTACTGAAATAGCAAGTGTGGGACAACTCCAGCCTCACCGAGAGGACCAGACTGCGCGTCTACCACGCCTGTGTACTCAGCACTCTCCTGTATAGCTGTGAGTCATGGACCACATACGCATGAAAAGAAGCTCAAAAGCTTCCACATGAGGTGCCTGCGGAGAATACTGCAGATCAAGTGGCAGGATAGGGTCTCCAATACAGAGGTGCTGGAGAGAGCCAACATGAGCAGCCTTCATGCTGTGCTCAGCAAGAAACGCCTCAGGTGGCTCGGCCATGTAAAGAGGATGAATGCAGGCCGCATTCCCAAAGACCTCCTTTACGGAGAACTGGTCGAAGGTCGTAGGAAGACAAGGCGCCCGAAACTGCGCTTCAAGGACCTATGTAAAAGGGACTTGATCCAGAGCTCCATCGACCTAGACACATGGGAATGCCAGGCTTGTGACCGACCAACCTGGAGGCTCGCAGTCAGGCATGGCACATCCCTCGCAGAAACTGGGCGCAATGAGACTGCCATCCAGAAAAGAGTAAGGCGAAAACACCTGCTGCAGCAGCCGTCCGCCTTCAAATGCCTCAAGTGCGGCAGGGATTGCCACTCCCGAGTTGGTCTACACAGCCATTCTCGGCGGTACAGCTGGTCACCTCAACCATAAAGCTACACCATCGTCTCTCGATACGGACTGATGCCGACGATAGAATGTGCATATATACTAGATATGATCAGACTACTAGGAAAGAAGATTTCTACCTAAATTACTGTCTCTGGGACATGGGGAAAGGGGAGTAACTACACACTTATTAACAGTGTGCGCGCGTGGGGCCGTATTACTGAGTATGCTGGGCCACGAAGTGTGTAGGGGCACTAGTTAGTGTCCGCTATGCCGCGTGTGTCGAAAGGGGTTTTGGCCTAGGCACTGTTGCAATGTGTCGAAGGCATTAGTAGCGAGTTTGTCCCAAGATAATGGGAACGATGAGGGTGCGTTGAGCAATCTAAATAACGGACGGGTAATTTTACGGAAATTTGGTATAAGGGTATTCTGATAGTTGCTGAATTCGCACAGTGTTTGCCTTAGTTCGAGTCTCGTCGTGGGCATCCTTGCATGACGGAGCTTATCTTTAATGGACATGGGGTGGGGGAGAGGTGTCTGGTTGGGGGTGGGGCGGGGCGATCCGTAGGTTGCGGGTGTAGGCAGGCAATGCGTTTGTTTACCTACAATCGGTCTTCCGAGTAGGATGTCTACTTGTAGGCCTTCTATTACGGCGGCCTCAATGGGGCCTGTAAAAAGTGCTGAGCTGAGGTTTACGAGTGCGGTCGGTAGCTGCTGAATCGGAGAGTTATGAGATGGGCCTTGGAGTCGCACATAGCGTCCTGTGTAGTCGCGGGGGTCGATTTTTGACTGCGTTATTAGGGCCTCAAAGCTAAGACCGGAATCATACGTGCACGAGGCGAGTCGGCCGTTGATTCTGACTATCTCGTCGACGTAGCTGCGAGGGAATCGGTTATGTTTGTCTGCCGAGGAAATAGAGAACACGTGGTGGACTCGATCATAGTCACTGCTTGAGTACTGGTCACGCCCTTGATCGGCGGTTTCCTGTTCGGGAGCTAAGTAGCTCGGGTAGCTGGGCGTTTCTAACTCGTGCGTTGCAAGTCCGTTAGTGGAATCTTGCGCTGGGTCTACGGGGTCCGTCGTGGTGTAAAATGCACCGGCGGCAAGATAGGGGGTGGGGTCGCGTCTGTTTCTGTCGTGAGCTAACTGAGGGGTGGGCCTAGTGTGGCGGTGGTCTCTATGTGCGTTGTGAGGACGAGGTCGCCCGTGGTGGGGCGTGTGCGGCTGGGGAGCGGTTGATTGAGGGGGCGGGTTGGCGCGGTGGTTGTCCCCATAAGGTCGGTGCGGCTGCGGGTGTCCCGGGCGGGAGGAGGGGGATGACTCTATTAGGTTTGATTGCAGAAACCTATCTGCGCCCTGCAGGGAGGGGTTTAAACCGGTGATTCCTTGTTGAATAAGGAAGGCCCTTAGCTTAGGTGTCATCTGTGACTCTATTTGCTCAGTCATTACGAGGGTGACCATACCGTCGAATGACTGTTCAATATTGCCTAACTCAACCCACTTGAGTAGGTAAGATTGTATTCGCTCCGCGAATTGTGTATAGTTTTCCCCCGGTCGTAGCGTGGACGACCGAAACTTCTTCTGGTAGTGGGATGAGTGTAACTGGTGGCGATTTAGCAGCGCGTTTTTCAGTGCCACGCACGACTCCCTGTCTTCTGGGGCCAGTTTACAATAGGTGTCATAATCCTCTCCTCTCAGAGTGGAGACGAGGATCCTACAATGTAACTCTGGGGGGACCTCATTTAACTCCATACAGTCGCTAAACCGTCGGAGGTAAATGTCGAACTGTTCCAGTCGGGGTCGTGAACTTCAGTCCATAGAGAAGCATGTCGGGGGAGGGGATGGTTGCTGGGGGTGGCTGAGCTAAATGATGAGGGGGAGTTTGGGTTGTCGCTGTTGTCCGGGGGCCTAGTGCTTGCGGCTAATTCAGCTAGTCTGAATTCATGTGTCCTGCGTGCCTCCTCATCTAGCCTATTTTCTTCTCTAACTCTCTCTTCCCTAGCTAACTGTTCTGCTCGCTCCTCTCTATCTAATTGTTCTAACCTAAGTGTGTCCTCTCTAGCTAATTGTGCTGCTCTCTCCTCTCTCTCTAACTGATCTACTCTACGTTTCTCTTCTCTTGCCTCGTGTACCGCTACCTGTTCAACTACGTATTTAGCGATGTCTGAGTCACAGTAACCTATGGCTATAGCCTCTTCTCTCAGCTGCTTACGCAATAGTACACCTTTAGCCATAGTGACAGAGTAAGGCGAGAGTAAGGCAGTAACGGACAGAGATATAACGAGATAGAAGGAGGAGATGTAAGAGGGGTTGGGGGGGTTCAGAGTTTAACTAATGTAATACAACTCAAAATGGTACTCACCAGAACAGCGGTATTTAGAATTTCACACACATATACACGTATCCAATCGTAAAGTTATTGTTTTATGGCGCTTAGCGCTCTGTTGGTGTGGATAACTTCGGCTGGTCAGAGATTCTGTTTTCCCCGTGCCGGGACTGGATTAGCGTATAATGTTATTGTCTATTTTTCCGGGTTTAGGACCGGATACTACGGCGGTTCCTTAGGGGAGGCTGATGGCGGTTCTCGGGTTCTCTGGGTTGATAGTTGTCGGGCAGACACGTCGTTGCGGTGTCTCGGGTGACGATCTGGCGGTTGGGGTGGCGAATCTGGCTGCTGGTGTATCTGGGGTGACACAGGTGGCGTAGGGTGGCGAATCTGGCTTCTGGTATATCTGGGGTGACGCTCTGGCGGGTGGGGTGGCGAATCTGGCGTAACGGGTGACGCAGGTGGCGTAAGGCGACGAATCTGGCTGCTGGTGTATCTGGGGTGACGATCTGGCGGTTGGGATGGCAGATCTGGCGTAACGGGTGACGCAGGTGGCGTAAGGCGACGAATCTGGTTGCTGGTGTATCTGGGGTGACGATCTGGCGGTTGGGGTGGCGAATCTGGTTGCTGTAGCTTAAAATCTTTTTGTGATGGAGAGATGAGCCCCCATCCAGGATCGATTTCAGAGTCGGCGTAGTCCTCGGGTTGATGCTGTTGTTAGTGCCCTGAACGGCTTGAGTTCAGGATCCCGCGGCGAGGTCCCAATTTGTCACGATTTTGCTGTTGGGAGAGCAATTCGTCACAATGTTGACACTGAGATGGGTGCGGGGGGGATGGTTGAGTGGGGTTAATGGCAGCTGGTTGTCGTGGGGTTAATGATTACTGGTGGCTGGTTGTCGTGGGGGTACGAAATACCGCTGCTACTGCGATCGTCCTGGAAAAATGATTATTTCTCTCCTTGGCTCGTATAAGATGTTACAGTGTATACAACAAACAGTTCTAAGATAATCAAGCAAATCACTGGTTACTGTTCAGGTGTTTATTACGTTTGAATATCCAATGGTGAGACATACATATGAAGTTATACAGCAATAATGACACGAGTATAGGCGAGTGTTATGGAATCCAAAGTTAGGTTACACAACTTATACTGGTGGAAAATGCGAATACTGGCTAGACCGATATATATATATAACATGTGAGGCGATATACTACTGGACGGATATGAGATTGGTCAGAATGTCTAACATTAGTACACGGTAGTGTTGTGAAAGCCACTTTTAGGTTGCACATCTGTATTAACGAATTACTGTTACTGGCTAATTATCTATAGTCCGAGTGTACAGGTTGGGAGTTAAGCTAAAACGATGCGTCTTCTTCGAGAGCTGAGCCAGTACTCTCTAACTAAAAGTACAGTGTATCCGTCGAGCGCCAACTCAGACTGCCTCTACAAAAGTTGGGCGGGCGTCTCGTGAGACCAGTCACGTGACCGCTGCTCAATTTGGTTGGGTGATTACATTAGGTTGGACTTACATATAATTCCCATTGGTCCTTTCGAACATATATTTACATAAAGCAAAAAGGTTATTGGAGCCGAAAATGGAGTTGGGGTGGGTAAGCAATTATACCGCCAAAACTGCGGGGTGGGGTAAATGAAATAATTATTGCCGCCCGCACTCAGCGGGGTGAACAAGGGAGACGGGGGGGGGTCGAAGTGGGAGGGGTTAATCTAGATAAAAGACGATTGATACATACGTCATGCTGGGTGGAGGGAATTATCTCCCTTTGATAGACTTTGACCTGGTCACTCAAGTGGCTGGCGTGAGGGGATATTAAGTGGATGCGAAACATCGACCGTCTCAAAGGGTAGCTAGCGAGTCGCCGCCCTTGAGTGGTATGGGGAGGGGGTTAAGGGGTCTTAGCGGGGGAGGTGGGGAGGGTGTGTGTACCAGGGAGTAATGTCTACATACAGCATGTTGATTTAACAACATGAATGAAAAATAGTTTGAATTAACAACATGAATGAATAGTTAAAATATAAGCACATTAAAATATGGCATAAATAACTAGTTAAAATTATAATGGACTATATACATTAAGATTTACACTTCATTCATTCACGGTTTTAGTACCAGTTTGGCGTATTAATTAGCAAACTCTGAATTGGGACTAAAACTAAAAGAGTGTAGTGAAGGTTAAAGGACAGGTGAAGAAGGGTGGTGGTTGGGGTGTTCCTATTGCGTGAGAGAGAAAGAAGGTAATAGTTTCAGACTACTCGTTCTATCTAATCTAATTCTACGCTAACCTATGGTTCTATACTACTATCTACGCTATAGTCTATCTATGAGTGCTTAGAGTCACGGTTTAGTCCAGAATCGTGACAAAATGCTCTTCGCTGATGATGCAGCCTTGACATCACACACTGAAGTCGGACTCCGGCAGCTTGTCACTTACTTCTACCATGCATGCAAAGAGTTCGGCCTGACTGTAAGTCTGAAAAAGACTAACGTCAGGGCTCAGGGCACAGAGACCCTTCCAAACATTGTCATCAATGGACACACGTGGAGGTTGTCGAGAACTTCACCTACCTTGGGTCCACTATCTCGAGTTCGCAGTCCATCGACTTAGAGATAAACAGCAGGATCGCCAAGGCAGCCACAGTCATGGCCCTACTGAAATAGCAAGTGTGGGACAACTCCAGCCTCACCGAGAGGACCAGACTGCGCGGCTACCACGCCTGTGTACTCAGCACTCTCCTGTATAGCTGTGAGTCATGGACCACATACGCATGAAAAGAAGCTCAAAAGCTTCCACATGAGGTGCCTGCGGAGAATACTGCAGATCAAGTGGCAGGATAGGGTCTCCAATACAGAGGTGCTGGAGAGAGCCAACATGAGCAGCCTTCATGCTGTGCTCAGCAAGAAACGCCTCAGGTGGCTCGGCCATGTAAAGAGGATGAATGCAGGCCGCATTCCCAAAGACCTCCTTTACGGAGAACTGGTCGAAGGTCGTAGGAAGACAAGGCGCCCGAAACTGCGCTTCAAGGACCTATGTAAAAGGGACTTGATCCAGAGCTCCATCGACCTAGACACATGGGAATGCCAGGCTTGTGACCGACCAACCTGGAGGCTCGCAGTCAGGCATGGCACATCCCTCGCAGAAACTGGGCGCAATGAGACTGCCATCCAGAAAAGAGTAAGGCGAAAACACCTGCTGCAACAGCCGTCCGCCTTCAAATGCCTCAAGTGCGGCAGGGATTGCCACTCCCGAGTTGGTCTACACAGCCATTCTCGGCGGTACAGCTGGTCACCTCAACCATAAAGCTACACCATCGTCTCTCGATACGGACTGATGCCGACGATAGAATGTGCATATATACTAGATATGATCAGACTACTAGGAAAGAAGATTTCTACCTAAATTACTGTCTCTGGGACATGGGGAAAGGGGAGTAACTACACACTTATTAACAGTGTGCGCGCGTGGGGCCGTATTACTGAGTATGCTGGGCCACGAAGTGTGTAGGGGCACTAGTTAGTGTCCGCTATGCCGCGTGTGTCGAAAGGGGTTTTGGCCTAGGCACTGTTGCAATGTGTCGAAGGCATTAGTAGCGAGTTTGTCCCAAGATAATGGGAACGATGAGGGTGCGTTGAGCAATCTAAATAACGGACGGGTAATTTTACGGAAATTTGGTATAAGGGTATTCTGATAGTTGCTGAATTCGCACAGTGTTTGCCTTAGTTCGAGTCTCGTCGTGGGCATCCTTGCATGACGGAGCTTATCTTTAATGGACATGGGGTGGGGGAGAGGTGTCTGGTTGGGGGTGGGGCGGGGCGATCCGTAGGTTGCGGGTGTAGGCAGGCAATGCGTTTGTTTACCTACAATCGGTCTTCCGAGTAGGATGTCTACTTGTAGGCCTTCTATTACGGCGGCCTCAATGGGGCCTGTAAAAAGTGCTGAGCTGAGGTTTACGAGTGCGGTCGGTAGCTGCTGAATCGGAGAGTTATGAGATGGGCCTTGGAGTCGCACATAGCGTCCTGTGTAGTCGCGGGGGTCGATTTTTGACTGCGTTATTAGGGCCTCAAAGCTAAGACCGGAATCATACGTGCACGAGGCGAGTCGGCCGTTGATTCTTACTATCTCGTCGACGTAGCTGCGAGGGAATCGGTTATGTTTGTCTGCCGAGGAAATAGAGAACACGTGGTGGACTCGATCATAATCACTGCTTGAGTACTGGTCACGCCCTTGATCGGCGGTTTCCTGTTCGGGAGCTAAGTAGCTCGGGTAGCTGGGCGTTTCTAACTCGTGCGTTGCAAGTCCGTTAGTGGAATCTTGCGCTGGGTCTACGGGGTCCGTCGTGGTGTAAAATGCACCGGCGGCAAGATAGGGGGTGGGGTCGCGTCTGTTTCTGTCGTGAGCTAACTGAGGGGTGGGCCTAGTGTGGCGGTGGTCTCTATGTGCGTTGTGAGGACGAGGTCGCCCGTGGTGGGGCGTGTGCGGCTGGGGAGCGGTTGATTGAGGGGGCGGGTTGGCGCGGTGGTTGTCCCCATAAGGTCGGTGCGGCTGCGGGTGTCCCGGGCGGGAGGAGGGGGATGACTCTATTAGGTTTGATTGCAGAAACCTATCTGCGCCCTGCAGGGAGGGGTTTAAACCGGTGATTCCTTGTTGAATAAGGAAGGCCCTTAGCTTAGGTGTCATCTGTGACTCTATTTACTCAGTCATTACGAGGGTGACCATACCGTCGAATGACTGTTCAATATTGCCTAACTCAACCCACTTGAGTAGGTAAGATTGTATTCGCTCCGCGAATTGTGTATAGTTTTCCCCCGGTCGTAGCGTGGACGACCGAAACTTCTTCTGGTAGTGGGATGAGTGTAACTGGTGGCGATTTAGCAGCGCGTTTTTCAGTGCCACGCACGACTCCCTGTCTTCTGGGGCCAGTTTACAATAGGTGTCATAATCCTCTCCTCTCAGAGTGGAGACGAGGATCCTACAATGTAACTCTGGGGGGACCTCATTTAACTCCATACAGTCGCTAAACCGTCGGAGGTAAATGTCGAACTGTTCCAGTCGGGGTCGTGAACTTCAGTCCATAGAGAAGCATGTCGGGGGAGGGGATGGTTGCTGGGGGTGGCTGAGCTAAATGATGAGGGGGAGTTTGGGTTGTCGCTGTTGTCCGGGGGCCTAGTGCTTGCGGCTAATTCAGCTAGTCTGAATTCATGTGTCCTGCGTGCCTCCTCATCTAGCCTATTTTCTTCTCTAACTCTCTCTTCCCTAGCTAACTGTTCTGCTCGCTCCTCTCTATCTAATTGTTCTAACCTAAGTGTGTCCTCTCTAGCTAATTGTGCTGCTCTCTCCTCTCTCTCTAACTGATCTACTCTACGTTTCTCTTCTCTTGCCTCGTGTACCGCTACCTGTTCAACTACGTATTTAGCGATGTCTGAGTCACAGTAACCTATGGCTATAGCCTCTTCTCTCAGCTGCTTACGCAATAGTACACCTTTAGCCATAGTGACAGAGTAAGGCGAGAGTAAGGCAGTAACGGACAGAGATATAACGAGATAGAAGGAGGAGATGTAAGAGGGGTTGGGGGGGTTCAGAGTTTAACTAATGTAATACAACTCAAAATGGTACTCACCAGAACAGCGGTATTTAGAATTTCACACACATATACACGTATCCAATCGTAAAGTTATTGTTTTATGTCGCTTAGCGCTCTGTTGGTGTGGATAACTTCGGCTGGTCAGAGATTCTGTTTTCCCCGTGCCGGGACTGGATTAGCGTATAATGTTATTGTCTATTTTTCCGGGTTTAGGACCGGATACTACGGCGGTTCCTTAGGGGAGGCTGATGGCGGTTCTCGGGTTCTCTGGGTTGATAGTTGTCGGGCAGACACGTCGTTGCGGTGTCTCGGGTGACGATCTGGCGGTTGGGGTGGCGAATCTGGCTGCTGGTGTATCTGGGGTGACACAGGTGGCGTAGGGTGGCGAATCTGGCTTCTGGTATATCTGGGGTGACGCTCTGGCGGGTGGGGTGGCGAATCTGGCGTAACGGGTGACGCAGGTGGCGTAAGGCGACGAATCTGGCTGCTGGTGTATCTGGGGTGACGATCTGGCGGTTGGGATGGCAGATCTGGCGTAACGGGTGACGCAGGTGGCGTAAGGCGACGAATCTGGTTGCTGGTGTATCTGGGGTGACGATCTGGCGGTTGGGGTGGCGAATCTGGTTGCTGTAGCTTAAAATCTTTTTGTGATGGAGACATGAGCCCCCATCCAGGATCGATTTCAGAGTCGGCGTAGTCCTCAGGTTGATGCTGTTGTTAGTGCCCTGAACGGCTTGAGTTCAGGATCCCGCGGCGAGGTCCCAATTTGTCACGATTTTGCTGTTGGGAGAGCAATTCGTCACAATGTTGACACTGAGATGGGTGCGGGGGGGATGGTTGAGTGGGGTTAATGGCGGCTGGTTGTCGTGGGGTTAATGATTACTGGTGGCTGGTTGTCGTGGGGGTACGAAATACCGCTGCTACTGCGATCGTCCTGGAAAAATGATTATTTCTCTCCTTGGCTCGTATAAGATGTTACAGTGTATACAACAAACAGTTCTAAGATAATCAAGCAAATCACTGGTTACTGTTCAGGTGTTTATTACGTTTGAATATCCAATGGTGAGACATACATATGAAGTTATACAGCAATAATGACACGAGTATAGGCGAGTGTTATGGAATCCAAAGTTAGGTTACACAACTTATACTGGTGGAAAATGCGAATACTGGCTAGACCGATATATATATATAACATGTGAGGCGATATACTACTGGACGGATATGAAATTGGTCAGAATGTCTAACATTAGTACACGGTAGTGTTGTGAAAGCCACTTTTAGGTTGCACAACTGTATTAACGAATTACTGTTACTGGCTAATTATCTATAGTCCGAGTGTACAGGTTGGGAGTTAAGCTAAAACGATGCGTCTTCTTCGAGAGCTGAGCCAGTACTCTCTAACTAAAAGTACAGTGTATCCGTCGAGCGCAAACTCAGACTGCCTCTACAAAAGTTGGGCGGGCGTCTCGTGAGACCAGTCTAGTGACCGCTGCTCAATTTGGTTGGGTGATTACATTAGGTTGGACTTACATATAATTCCCATTGGTCCTTTCGAACATATATTTACATAAAGCAAAAAGGTTATTGGAGCCGAAAATGGAGTTGGGGTGGGTAAGCAATTTTACCGCCAAAACTGCGGGGTGGGGTAAATGAAATAATTATTGCCGCCCGCACTCAGCGGGGTGAACAAGGGAGACAGGGGGGGGGTCGAAGTGGGAGGGGTTAATCTAGATAAAAGACGATTGATACATACGTCATGCTGGGTGGAGGGAATTATCTCCCTTTGATAGACTTTGACCTGGTCACTCAAGTGGCTGGCGTGAGGGGATATTAAGTGGATGCGAAACATCGACCGTCTCAAAGGGTAGCTAGCGAGTCGCCGCCCTTGAGTGGTATGGGGAGGGGGTTAAGGGGTCTTAGCGGGGGAGGTGGGGAGGGTGTGTGTACCAGGGAGTAATGTCTACATACAGCATGTTGATTTAACAACATGAATGAAAAATAGTTTGAATTAACAACATGAATGAATAGTTAAAATATAAGCACATTAAAATATGGCATGAATAACTAGTTAAAATTATAATGGACTATATACATTAAGATTCACACTTCATTCATTCACGGTTTTAGTACCAGTTTGGCGTATTAATTAGCAAACTCTGAATTGGGACTAAAACTAAAAGAGTGTAGTGAAGGTTAAAGGACAGGTGAAGAAGGGTGGTGGTTGGGGTGTTCCTATTGCGTGAGAGAGAAAGAAGGTAATAGTTTCAGACTACTCGTTCTATCTAATCTAACTCTACGCTAACCTATGGTTCTATACTACTATCTACGCTATAGTCTATCTATGAGTGCTTAGAGTCACGGTTTAGTCCAGAATCGTGACAAAATGCTCTTCGCTGATGATGCAGCCTTGACATCACACACTGAAGTCGGACTCCGGCAGCTTGTCACTTACTTCTACCATGCATGCAAAGAGTTCGGCCTGACTGTAAGTCTGAAAAAGACTAACGTCAGGGCTCAGGGCACAGAGACCCTTCCAAACATTGTCATCAATGGACACACGTGGAGGTTGTCGAGAACTTCACCTACCTTGGGTCCACTATCTCGAGTTCGCAGTCCATCGACTTAGAGATAAACAGCAGGATCGCCAAGGCAGCCACAGTCATGGCCCTACTGAAATAGCAAGTGTGGGACAACTCCAGCCTCACCGAGAGGACCAGGCTGCGCGTCTACCACGCCTGTGTACTCAGCACTCTCCTGTATAGCTGTGAGTCATGGACCACATACGCATGAAAAGAAGCTCAAAAGCTTCCACATGAGGTGCCTGCGGAGAATACTGCAGATCAAGTGGCAGGATAGGGTCTCCAATACAGAGGTGCTGGAGAGAGCCAACATGAGCAGCCTTCATGCTGTGCTCAGCAAGAAACGCCTCAGGTGGCTCGGCCATGTAAAGAGGATGAATGCAGGCCGCATTCCCAAAGACCTCCTTTACGGAGAACTGGTCGAAGGTCGTAGGAAGACAAGGCGCCCGAAACTGCGCTTCAAGGACCTATGTAAAAGGGACTTGATCCAGAGCTCCATCGACCTAGACACATGGGAATGCCAGGCTTGTGACCGACCAACCTGGAGGCTCGCAGTCAGGCATGGCACATCCCTCGCAGAAACTGGGCGCAATGAGACTGCCATCCAGAAAAGAGTAAGGCGAAAACACCTGCTGCAGCAGCCGTCCGCCTTCAAATGCCTCAAGTGCGGCAGGGATTGCCACTCCCGAGTTGGTCTACACAGCCATTCTCGGCGGTACAGCTGGTCACCTCAACCATAAAGCTACACCATCGTCTCTCGATACGGACTGATGCCGACGATAGAATGTGCATATATACTAGATATGATCAGACCAATGTGCATATATACTAGATATGATCAGACCAATGTGCATATATACTAGATATGATCAGACCAATGTGCATATATTTCATATATACTAGATATGATCAGACCAATGTGCATATATACTAGATCTGAGCACACCAATGTGCATATATACTAGATATGAGCAAACCAATGTGCATATATACTAGATATAAAGAGACCTATGTGCATACATACTAGATATGAGCAGACTTCCATACTCCGACTCAGGACATTGCACAACAGACTATTAGACCACAAGCACCGAATCGGCCTAAGTCACACCAGTTTGTGCCCCTGTGGAACTAGACTCCAGAACGCAAAGCACATCCTGCAATAGTGTCCACTCCACAGAGAGGCCCGTAACCAGGACTGGCTTAAAGAACTAAACAACGAACTATCTTTAATCTTTAAAATACGTTTTAGGCCTCTCTAAAACAATGCAAGGTGCTCAAAGATTGGAAGTTAGACAATGTAGCCCCCTTCCTCCTTTTAAAAAAGGAAATAAATATTTTCCTGGAAATTACAGACGTGTTTCCCTTAAATTAAGGAAAACAAAATTAGTAACAATTTTAGGAAAGAACTGCAAGGATCATTACCGGTGTTAGCGAATATTTGTAACATATAACGAGTAACCACAATAGTTAAATCACTAAACCTAGAAACACTAGCGGACAGAAGAGCGAAGAGTAAAGTAGTAATTATGCACAAGGAATTAAACTTTAACTTAGAAATACAATACAATAATAATCTGTTACAATGCTCGTATAAACATGAAGACCAAAACACTTTCGATATCCCAACAAATAGTACTCTTTATTATTGAGTAGCATCCTGGCCCGGAACGGGTTGCCTGACCAAACCAGTAACAATTGTAACTTAAAATCATTTAAAACACTAATAAAAATGCAGGACTATACTCAGACCACGTATTAGCGTAGGACGCAATAATATTCTTTATAGAGGGTTCGTCTGTGATATATTAGAAAAAATCTATAGTATCAACTTTTCATTGGCTGGATGAAAAGGTTTGCTCTCTTAATTCACTTGTCAAACGAAGCTTCACTAACACTGTTTATACGATAAATAGTTTTCGTCTCATTTCAGATATTAGGTCACACTCTAAGAGAACCCACAAACAGAATAACAAGACACGCTCTTGCCAGTAATTCGCAAGGCAAAAAGAAAAGAGGCAGATCATAAAATGACCATGACTAGAGAGCTTAAGTAGATACCAGCATGATGGGAGAAAACTGGAGACAGCTTAAGAAACTTGCTCAATACCAGGATGCATGCTGACCTTTTAAAATGTCGCCTATGCCGCAGGCAGTGAAACAGGTAATGAAAATGTCAGACAGGGCCGGATTCAGATGAAAGGAGGCCCAAGGCTATTTCACTTATGAGACCCTTTCACCTCCCATTTTTAAGTTTGTAAATTGCATGAGAGATAATAAATTACATCATTACTGTGATATATAACATTATTTTAAATAGAACCATAGACTATAATAAAACATGTTGTGATTGATACTAACCTCTATAAAAAAAATGTGGCAGGGATAATACATTTTAAAAAGTCGAGAACACTTTTTTTTGTATATTTATTCTCAGCACCATATATGGTACTTGTAACAATAACTAATCGAACATAACATACAACATTTACAAAGAAATAAAATTCAAATAATGAAAATCTTGGACTACGAAAATAAAATACGCAATGAAAATTATCATATTTTCTTTCAGATAAGATACATAAATTAATTATATTCAATACATTCAATATTAAATCAAATTCAATTCAGATAAATTTATTTCATAATAATTCGCATTTAAAGTTTAAGTATGAATTATTATGAATTTTGAGTCCTTAACTAAACAAAAAATGGAACTTTATTCCAACGAAATTCAGATCACAAAAAAAGAAAATACCAAATTGTATATCATATTAAATTTTATTTTATTTAATTTAAAACTGATTCAATCCAAACTATACATTTAAAACGAAATAGTAGATTAGAAGAATTTCTTTCTAAACTTTTCTACATAAAATTATTCTATAAGTTCATCAAAATCTATTTTTTCTGAAGGTATCACTTTTGATAAACAAAATACTCAATTAAGACAACCTCGTTTGGTTCATTGTGCTCCTTAATTGATTTTTGATAGCTTTATTGGATGCGCACGGAAAAAGAACATATAAGCTCTAAAGCTAGAACAATCGGTCCATCTTATTATAGTCTTTGGTTTAATATTTATTTTAAGAAAAAATTTCAATGCCTGGTGGTTGGCGCCACACGCTTGGAAGCTTCCACAAAATTCTTGGTGTTGAAACATTTGGGGAAATAAATATTAGTTTCTTCTTTAAATTACATCAAATCCTAGAACAAAATTCATTCTAGCTGGTTCCAATAAATATAATGTCCCAAATAGTGATATAATAATAAAAAAAAGTTTAGTCGACAATTTTCATACATAGGTCTAATTTTTAACATTGCTTTTTTTTCCCTCTCTTATTTTATTTTTGCAGTTTATCGTTTGAAAACAATCATACAATCTTATATAAATAAGTGTTTTTTTTTAAGGGAATAATCTGTTCTGCAAGGTTATTGTGGCCTGTGTTGTTGGTGATCATAAGAGCGACTGCACCGGTTTATAAAAAAAGAATGAATGCATTTTTGTAAGTGCAAAGTGATGTAGCAGAAAATAAGCCATGCTTATCAGATATATACATTACGATTCATAACTGTAATAAATTATAGATCTAAGTCAGATCTAGGTACACCCCTTAACTTAGATGTATTGCGAAGATATTGTGATGTTTGTAATTAGATTCGAACCTCGAGGCCTTTGCAATGACAAGCATCTAGACCAGGGGTCGGCAACCTATGACACGCGTGCCAGACTTGGCACGCAGATCCTTTTTCATTGGCACGCGGAAGATTCCTAACAAAGGCAATTCAAGTCTCTTCCACTCAAAAATTAAGTGCTAAAGCAGGATGACTTCTATGCTGTTGGCACGCTGAATGAATTAGAAATCCTACTTTGGCACACCATTATCAAAAGGTTGCCGATCCCTGATCTAGACCACTGAGTAATAGTAGCCCTATAAAGCAGAAAAAAAAAAAACAAGAACAAAGAATATTTAGGCTTATATCTCTATCGAGCTCTAAATACTCTGAGATTTATCATTCAACCCAACATCCACCAAGACCTTCATATACACTTGTTTCACAGTGCACAGCGTCTAGTCAACACATAACACTATAACACATTTTACATAAAATATTATATGGGTCAAGGAATTTGAATTTTAAATTAAAAGAGTCAAGAATAAACGCCATTTTTAATTTATTTTTGCGTAGACAAATAAGCAAAGTATTAGCAAGAACAAGAAAAAGTTTAGTGGAATATGGCAGGCCGATTGACCAACTTGTTCAGCTTAATAATTACCAATATTGTATTTTTTTTTAAATATTATATTTGTAACATTACTGGTGTAAACTATATGCCTAAATTGTTCCCCACACGTACAACACTATTCAGTTGTCTTGGGATAAAAAAAATGTATGAAAGTAGAAAAAAAAAAGGACAGAAAAGAAAACCAAAAATATTAATATAGTGGCAAAAGTTAATAGTTAAAAAAAAGGTTAGCGGGACTAATGTAACTGATATATTTGATACTGTTTGTATACAGCGAGAAGTATTTTGTTTCGAAATCTGTGTTACGTAAATTTGTTAGCGTTATTTATTTTTAAAAAAATCTAAATAAATAGGAAAAAGATCTAAGAAAAGATACATTCACGTTTTGTGATAGTCGAAAGTTTCATTGCCATGTTTGATTGACATTTTATCAAGTTATTACCACACCACTTCAGATTATGGTTCCGTTTCTCTTATAATATGGCTTCGCTGTCTGTTCTGCTGTAAAAATAGTTGACCATATTATGGGCTAGGCCTTTTCAAACCCTCAACCAACGTCACCAGAAAATCAATAAAGTGGAACCCCCAAGGCAAACGGAAAAGAGGGCCGCCCAAGAAATACCTGGCGACGCGACCTTGGGTCAGACACCGAAAAGATAGGGTACAGCTGGACCCGATTAGAGAGAATGGCTCAGAACATAGGACTCGTTAGATCTGTGGTTGACGGCTAATCAGAGCCTTGTCAAGCTTATGTAGCGCCCCAGGGCTAAATTTTCAGCGCCGCCCCCTTGCATACTGTAACTGCTTGATTAGTGCTATATTTCCTATATTTAGACTACATTTGCCGACCCCCCCTGGAAGTGCCGCCCCCCGGGCATATGCCCCCCTCTGCCCTCCCCTATGTGAGGGCACTGCGGCTAATACCCTAGCCGTGTTGATGGGCAATGATGATGATGATGACGGATAGATATTAATCGAACAATCTCATATACGTAGCATATGTCTGGGCCTTGATAAAACAATCTCATATACGTAGCATATATCCGGGCCTTGATAAAACAATCTCATATACGTAGCATATATCTGGGCCTTGATAAAACAATCTCATATACGTAGCATATATCTGGGCCTTGATTAAACAATCTCATATACGTAGCATATATCTGGGCCTTGATAAAACAATCTCATATACGTAGCATATATCTGGGCCTTGATAAAACAATCTCATATACGTAGCATATATCTGGGCCTTGATAAAACAATCTCATATACGTAGCATATATCTGGGCCTTGATTAAACAATCTCATATACGTAGCATATATCTGGGCCTTGATAAAACAATCTCATATACGTAGCATATATCTGGGCCTTGATTAAACAATCTCATATACGTGGCATATATCTGGGCCTTGATTAAACAATCTCATATACGTAGCATATATCTGGGCCTTGATAAAACAATCTCATATACGTAGTATATATCTGGGCCTTGATAAAACAATCTCATATACGTAGCATATATCTGGGCCTTGATTAAATGAAATCACGGAATTCACGTGGATTATGATCTCTTTCTCAGCCTTACATTTGCCATTTTCTCGGCTGCAAAATATAATTACAATTAAACTACGAATAAGAAAATATAAACTTTATAAACTGGAACAAACCAAACATGTTTGTAGTTTCAAAGACTTTAATATTATTATTATTATTGGTTAAAAAAAAACTTTGACAAGCTGTTCAAGATACAACTCTGTCTGTTTTAGCTGTTAATAATATATATAGTTTTATAAACCGAGAAAGAGAGAGAGAGAGAGAGAGAGAGAGAGAGAACAAAGACTTACATTGGTGGATGGGAGAAATATTTATCTACAATTTATATAATCTGATTAAAACAGTATAGTCCCTTTCAACCTGAGCCATGCAAGTGGTGTATTTGTGACAAAGGTGATGCTGTGTGTAACACACTTTATTATGATTGGCCAATATGTCCGAATGATGAAAAGCCAATCATGTCTAACGACATGTGCTGCCCATTCTGCCCCACTGAGGAGGTATGTAATTATTGTAATACTAAGCTTTCGCTAGATATTTTCCTAAGGGTTTTGTTTATAGAACGGCGTTAGCGTAACACTGAGTAACAGCGATGTCGAGATCAGCTTGTACAAAGCCGAGGATAAAGGTTGACATTTCAAAACGGTTTATGTAAAGGTTACATTCTGTGTATGTGTGTGTGTTAGTGTAAAACAATGTTAATAGTAATTATGATCACTTTAATAGTATGGTAGAGACTTACTGGATGGGAAATCACATTAATGTAACGGGTGAAAACTAACTAGTGACAACAAACACAATTCAAAGAAAGTTGTTGAATTAATCTTTTTAAATGAGTTTTAAAACAATCTTTTATTATTCTAACGTTTCGTTTTGATTCTGATAAATTTTTAGTTGCTACTGCATCTACATCAAGTTCAAAATTTTAGTTTTGGAATACGGAACACTAAAAAAATTATGCAGGATAATCATTTATCGGTTTGAACTTTGTAAAGGGAAGGGGGTATTAGTTTTTAATCTGCAGTCCTGATTTGCATTGAGTGGTCTAATCTTGTCCAGAGATTTCTGTTGGGTGCAACGGTCCAATCGCATTGTTATTTTGTCGCCACGCAGGTGGAGTCTGTTGTAAGCGAACGCTACGTATATTGTTGTACACACATGTGACCTGTCAAATATCTATAAAGATTATTGAGTGTTTTTATATTTTGTAAGGGTAAAACTTTCCTTGTTTTTCTAAATAATATAGTTTTGAGACATCTCTGGTGAAGAAACATTCCGAGACATTATGAGACTTTGTTTTATTACATGATTTAAAGATGTCAATCAACTGATTTTATCTTTAAATATGTTCATTATTTCATTTCAGAATAAATACTGAAACATCAGAAAACTTTGAAATGGTTGTAGCAACCTAGAATAAAAAAAAAAATTGAAACTGAAAGCTGATTACTCGTTTTTTTATATTTTAGAATTAATGTTTAGGATAAACTTTTTTTTTTTACATTAGACAATATTAATAATAATAATAAGACTTTTATAGCGTATATCCCGTTGGGAACAGGTCTATGCGCTGTCAACAGTCACCTACAGAATACAGACAACTTGAATAGGCGAGTCTTCAGACGGCTCTTGAAGGTGTCAAAGCTAGGGCTCTGTCGAAGCTGTAGTGGGAGGGCATTCCAGGCGGACGGGCCCACGTATGAACATGCTTGTTCACCAGCGGACACCAGTTTCACACGAGGGATCTGAAGAGTTAGTGTATCAGAAGCCAAGCAGAGTGGACGGGATTGAGTGTAGAGCTCGATACAGGAGCGGAGGTAGTCGGGGGCAGAGTCATTCAGGCACTTGTAACAAAGAGAAGCGAGCTTGCAGGAGATTCGGTGATTAATGGTTAATAAACGATCGTTTGTTTTGTGCATACCATTGAGTTGCAAATATGATTTTGTTTGTAAACACCTTTAGTTCGTGGATGTCTGTGTTTGAAAAATCGATTAAAATGAATGCATATCATCATAGTTTCTCCTCTATTACCCCCCCCTCCCCCGATAAACATAGGCCCGCTCTCTTTACCCAGGATACCATTTTTCTCCGTCTTACCGTAATTTCATTCCAAGTTTTACCCGCACCCTTGGTTTCCTCCATAACAATACATTGCCATTTTTTCTTCAGGGGCGTCCCCTGCTTGATTCCATATTGGTAAATGAAATGCAAATGAATTTAAAATTAATTATCAACAACCACAAACAATTATTTTCTGTCTAGTGTTTTTAAAAATTGTGTACATCAATGGCGAAGTCAAGCAGGTGTCAAAGCGGTACATTCTCATCAATCTAAAGCTAGAGTAAGACAATGTAAAAGAAATTTAATAAAAAAAAAATTCCATCCCCATCGAAAATCTGTTATGTATATTAAGTGAGAATAATAATAAGACATTAAACAACCCATGACAAGAGAATCTTTTAAAAAGAACTTTAAGACCTTTCTCTTTGGCTAAAACATCTGCCATTGCAAGTCACACCAAGAGTGCACCGAGCTTGCTAATTTAATAGCATGGTGTCGAAGCGCTATAAGAAGTGCCCATTCTTATTCTTATTATGAAAACGTTTTTGGTATAAATCCTCTTGTTCAGTTTTCAATGCATTTTTATTTTTTTAATTTACGCCGAAACTATTTATATTTATTTATTCCCTTTTAAAAATAAACGAAAAACTGATTTTCACCGAGTCATAAAGCTATTAGATATATATCTTTATTATTTTTCTGTATCAACTGCAAAAGTGGGTTTTGGTGCCTGGGAATAAGTCGCTGATTAAAGTTTTATCAAATAAATTGTCAATTGGAACCAAATCTGTGCGCCAAGATTAATCTCAGTGAGGATATCGAAAAGTATGTGAATTATCATTCAGATTAATTTGACAGTCACAAAGAAAGAAAATAACTTTT
This sequence comes from Anisus vortex, assembly GCA_949126835.1. Taxonomy (NCBI): domain Eukaryota; kingdom Metazoa; phylum Mollusca; class Gastropoda; family Planorbidae; genus Anisus; species Anisus vortex. The sequence continues at coordinate 35,438,591 of OX421496.1, forward strand.
TAGGCCTAGAAAGAAAACAAACCGTGTGATATCAAATGAATGACGTCATTTCTTAAAAAACAACTGTGTAGCCGGAAATAATGTAAATAAATCATATGAAAATAAACAACAACAACAACGAAAACAACAACAACATGACAATGAGAGGATCAGGTCAGGTGGTGAAGCTGAAAAGTTTACAGAATGTGTTTTCATCGACGACTATCCTATGTACCAGGTTTCAGCTCAGTGGGATGATATGAAGTGGGCCATGATAATTTTTGTTATTCGTTGTTTTTTGGCTGGAAGTAGTGTAGAAATGTGATATCGTCCACACGTATAATATGTGCAACGTATCAGCTCTTGGGGATAAAGGGAAGTGGTTCAATGGGTAATCCAAAAAATATTTCAGAATGCCAATAACAACGTTTAGCAAGGTTAAATATAAATAATTTTAAAAGAGTTATTTCTTATACGGACAAATTCGTTCAATTCTGATATTAATATATTTTAAGGTTGTCTAAAATTATCAAAGTAACAAACAATATAATTTTATAGTTTTATTAAAAAGGCTAAACTACACTTCTAGAATTATATGCGTAACTTGGTCGTGAAGAAAATGAAATAATCTTAAATTATACACAAACAAATTTAACTAAATAAATCAACAAAGGCTGTTTATTTTATAAGCGCGAAGATACGCATAACCAAAAAAGGGCAGTGTGCAAGAACTATGTACATGATTCTTTGGTTAATAAATATGTCGCGTTTATTTTACGTTTGACAGGATCATTTAACCGCCCGCTATACTAACCTTGTGTGCTAAATAGTGTCACCAATTACACTCATAAATAATTTGTGAATGGGCGAAGTGCTTTAACATTAAAGACTTATTAACTATTTATCGTTAGTGTATATAATCTACTGTTCTTTTTTCAAACATAAACTTCTGCTGATTTTAAGCATTTTTGAGCTCAACTCCAGTTTATTTCTCAGGGTAAGCTTGTACACAATTTTTCTTATATTAATCTTATTATATTTATGTTTCATCATAAAAAACACTTATATTTATATCTTATCTTTACTTATCTTATGTGTCAACATCGTTCCCTCTAATTATTCTACACAGAAATATATGACATAGCCTATAGGCTTGTCCGCGTATGAGTCTATTTAAGCATATTAATCAGTGTAGTATCTGTATTATGGTAACATTCTATAGCCTACAGTATCTTTTGACAGTGTTAAATATTGCACTTGAAAGTATTTTATTCAGCGAATTTTTTACTAAATTGTATCATTAGTATTATGACATATTTATACTGCGAGTGTTACAGTATGTTATCAATGACTATAATAAGATTTTATGCCGTGTATTTGGACGATATCTTTGACACTGTATTCTTATATCATATTTAAACAATACATTTTCACAGTTTCTTATACTATTAAATTGAAAAGTTGATTATGTATCAATATCCGGACAATATTTTAAACAGTTAATATTAACATTATGCTATATTCAACACTTTGTATAGACCATATTTTATTTGCTGTTAATTTTGACATTTTTTGTTATACGATTTCTTTGGACTAAATTGTATTCTAGGCCTATGTATTTAGACTGGGGATGTTAAAACCGTTTTCTTTTTTCAAAACCGGTTTTCGGTTCTATAAAACCTGTTTAAAACCGGATTTGCCCCCCCCCCCCCGGCCAAATAATATCAGTACAAGGAAATTTAATCTGTCAAATGTTTCATCTGTTATCTCCTTTGTTGCGCTAATCCTCCTCGCGCGTGTATGTGTTGCAATGTTGTAAGGTTAAGCTTATGATGCCCATATCACTTTGACGCGACATTTAAACACAATGGCTTACAGCGGTCAGATGCGTATTTAGGCATGTCCCACATGAACAGGGGCCCGCACCCCAAAAACACAGGCTAACCCAGCAATTTCGGAAGGGTGGGGCGAGGCCACGAGGGGGACCCCACATAAATTTGGCCCCTGGGAGCAGAGTGCTTAATGGTACTGTGGCGTCTTTTCTTGGGCGCCGCAGAATATTACAACGCCTTTAATAATGATATAATAATTGTTTCTTTCTTTAAAATTTCAATGCGGTAAAATAACAAATAGGTAAGTACCGAAAAGGGCTTTACTTCAGGCAAGAGTGCAATTGGGAGACTACATTTTCAAAAGGTGGATATGGCAAAAGCTTTGATTATAATAACAATTAGCCTATATTAATGCCAAGAGCGCACTGAGCATGCTAATTTAATAGCATGGATAGAAGCGCTATAGAAATGCCCATTCTTATCTTATCTTATCTTATTATCTTAGTTCGTTCTCCACTCAATGCGCTAAAATCCGACAACAAGCTCTTTCACTTTGTTAAAAAAATAAGTACATTTTTGATAAAGAAGCGCCGCCAGTCTAGCTTAGAGATATAAAGACATTCGTATATAGGCTTAACGACTTGCTAAAAAGACTTCTAACGTAGTCGGTGTGCGTAGTAGGTCATATTAACAAACACTAAATCAAAAGTTCTACACAATACACGTTTCAAGAGTTGATTAATGAATTAATTATTCAATTATTTTTTGGAGGTGGAGGGGGAAACGGCAGTAGAAATATATTATACATATGGGGAAGGGGGAAGGAGCATACAAAGTAGTGATTTGGAATTTAGACTGAAATTAGAAATGTGTATTTTGAAATTAACTACATTCGCTGAATTCTGAGATTTCTTCAATTCAGCGTATGTAATGACAATTACTATTACTCATTAACATTTTACTTACGACGTAGTCAACACTTTGCTTCCAAAATCACCAAATTAAATTGTGTTTATTTTTCTCCCTTTTATCTTTAGGTGTTAAAAATGAACTTAGTTACTTTAAACTGTCTGATGGCCTTGACCTTTGCATTTTCTGTGGCTGCTTCGCCTCTAGCATGTGAATATGAGGGTGTGATGTACATGGTGAGCTGTTTTTTTTTTAAATTTATATAAGTAAAAAATATAATGTTCAGAGTCATCATTGAGCTTAGTGGAAGGACGCAAAGGCTCAGCTAAATCAAGTCTCAAAGTTTTAATAGAAATCGGTTCAAAGAGTGACAGATTCTGTTTTAAGGCATCATTAATTTCTATTATTTTATGGCATCCAATCCAATCCAATCATTTCTTTAGTGTATCGATTCAATATTAACACTTTTCGCTTGCAGTTCTTCTTGTGAATGGTCATAGTAAAAAAAGTGTATCATGCACTGATATTTCTAGAGAAATGAAAACAAACCCTCAAAATCTGATAGTTTACAGTATTAAAAAAATGTGGCTGTGGATACATCTGTTGTTAATGGTAAAACAAATATACATAGCAATAACTCCAAACAATTCTAGAAACCATTTTTAAATCATAAGCTGAAATATGTTTTGTTAACCAATGAAATAATTCTATAGCGACCAGGTTTGTAAATTGTGTTGGCGATCACATTATCATAAACATTTATATTAATTACTTATACATTTTATCATAATATTAATTTATGGCATGTCCCTAATTTGGTTTTCCACAGAAAGTTTATATTTTTAACTTGATGCGTAATTTCGTTTGACCGGCTGTTTACGGACTCCATACTGCACTATTTTTTCAATAAGAGAATAATTTTACATTTGGCCTCAGACACATTTTTAGTGCACCAGTTCAGAACTATCTTGGCAATTGCCTGGCACACACATCGTATACTTGTGCATTCCCTTCACCTTAATGGCTAGGCGTGTTATATGTAGGCCCCATAGCCTCTGTGTGACGGCGCGGTGGTCTGCAGTGCGCTCGCTCTTGTACCAAATGTCCCGGTTTCGAATCCTGATGATGGCTGAGTTTTTTTATTATTCCTCTCTGCTCTGTCCTTAAATCTACCTATCTCTGATGGCTACTAATAACAGTATTTGTGGATAAGTATGGTGGTCTTGTCATTTATTGGCAACACAATCTGTTGCCACAGAAGCACGAGAAAGATGCTTTGCTTGCCTTTTAGGTCAAATAGGTCAGAAATGGAGACAATATCTGAAGGTTCTGGGTTCGAATCCTGGAGCAGGCTAGGATTTTTTCCCGAGACTTAAGGGTGTCCCAGAGTCTACCCAGCCCTGATGGGTACCTGACTTTTATTGGGGTAAAGTTAAGGCGGCTGAGCATTGTGCTGGGCACTCATCCCCTAGAATGCCGTGGCCACAGAAACTGGTGAACGCTGCTTCACCAGCCCTATGATCAGTTTGGTCCGAAGGGTACTTTACTTTATTTAGGTGAGCTTAGATACAATATATTCAGTTGATCTATTCTGTTCTGTCGAATACAGAATGGCCGCTTCCGACCTAAGCCATGCAAATGGTGCTATTGTAATGATGGTACAGTCACCTGTAGTACAATGACATGTGACGTACGCGTCTGTCCGGCTGGAGAAACACTGGTACAATATGAAGACAGATGCTGTCCAATCTGCGCCCCTGTTGAGGTATGTAATGTAAAACCTTTCTGGGATATTTTTCATAGGCTATGGTTTTAAATCATTTATATCAATGTTAAGGCTATATCCCCTCTTTGCGTAATAAAACTGTATAGCACGGAACCACTTTTAAACTAAAGTGAAATTTAAATTTGGGAACAGGGCCCCCACAATCCTAAATACGGCCCTGCTTCTATATCTCTCTCTCCCACTTTCACTCCATCCCCACCTTTCTCGCTCCCTCTCACTCTGTTCACTCATCCCTCCTCGTCTCACGCACGCCTACTCTCGCTCTCTTCCCCCATTTATCTATGAAACTCTTTCCTTCTTTCTGTGGTGGGATCTGTTGGCGTTAGATGAGCAGAAAACACTTGAGGATAGCGTTTTTCTTAAACTTTTCTATCTTGATCCTGTACTTTTTATTCCTCTACTTTTAGACTTTTATTACATTAATTCTAGCTTCTAAGTGACATCGAACAGATATGAATTTCCATAACACTTTTCTAATATTGTGACGTCTCCCCCCCCCAACCCTTAAATTACAATGTATGCACTATATTTTGACGTCATTATTCCTACTAAGAGCGGTTTTAAATATCACAAACATACTACTTATAAAAAAAAGTCTCTTAATTTAATAATCTATCTTTGTACATGTTAAAAAGCTGTTCATAAATTTAAATCTGTACATTGTTTTCATTTCAGATAAACTACTGAAATGTTTGTCAACTATTGAAATAGTGGTAGCATGTGGGCCAGGAATTTTTCTCTGAGTTTTTAAACTGAAATCTGTGTACCTATATGCCTATTTTATTTTTAACTAGATTTTTGGCATAGCATTTTTTTCCGTTTAAAGTTAATCGATATCAATAAACCACTATTCAGTATTGAAAAGTATTGACGAATGAGTTGTTGATTATGTTATTTATTTTAATACGTTTATTTTATGAATAAAGAAATCCCCCCATCCCCCCGTCTTACTTCATTGTAATGGTCACAGAGTCTCCTCTTTGTGGCCAATAAAAAGGGGATGAACGTAGATATACCTAGAACTGAAGTGATCTGAAAGGCTACATACATTTAAACACTTCATACAAGAACTCTGTAGTGAGATGTAATGTCTCTAAAACTTGGAACAAGGTAAAACAGATAATAGTTATATAAAGGAGATAGTTGTTAGAGTAAAAGTAATCTGATGATCTGTGCATCTATTGTGAATGAATGCCAAACACTGTTTGTTTTGAAGACACTATACCAAAGCGGTACTGTGAATCTGCAAGAAATTCGAAGGCGTCAAAGACTTTGTGCAGCCACGTTCTACTTTCCCCTGGGCCAACATTCTCTTTAGCAGAAGTGGACAATCAAAGTAGTATCAGAAGTAAGCGGTACTATTTGGCATTGCCAGGATTGCAAGGTGTGGAAATGGGGAACAAATAGTGCAAAATAGTCGGCGTATTGTGGACAAGGAGGCACACATATTAAGTGTTTTGGGGTTAATGACGTAAAGCAAGTAATCCAAGCTGCGAGAAAATATTAGGGGATCAATAGCAGTAAAATTCTTAACTGGTAAACACACATTTTCCCCATAAACTATTGAAACACTAATATTTGATAAAATTATCGAAAGTTAAAAGGAACAAAAAAACACATTAAAAAAATCCTACATATTTTAAAGTTTAAAATTCTCATTTTCTGGAGGGAAAAAAAAATGTTAGGCAAAGTGTATCGGCTAATTATTCACAAAATTGAATCTTTTAAACTGACAAATCACTGACAAAACTGGCTGGTCAAAACAAAAGCGTTGAGCGTATACAAATTTTTCTCTAGAAGTCAAAACTACGTACGCAGGATAATTAATGGCTGCTGTGTGGCAAACTACAGGAAAACCTCGCTTGACGTCGAGTGTTAAAAGTTCAATAAAGTTTGTGTGTAAAGATCTCATCATTGGACGATTGGTGTTTGGAATCTATTGTTAAGATAGTGTTAAAATAGTCAATAGATAGTTTCTCACCCTTAATTTATTTACACGCACTTCAAATATTATTACAAGTAAGATAAACATAATATATTATTATAGATCTGCATTGCACACAATTTTCGATTGCTTAGACAAGGTTAAGCTTTCTGGTCTTGATTTAATTTAAGTGTTTCTTGATGGAACATTTACTTTTCAGTATTTAATGAGAAGAACTGAATGTTGAAGCCGATGTTTCTGAATGAAATAGCGGCCCTTTTCAGCGAGTTGAACTTGAGTTGACAAGGACGAGGTCACACAACACTTGAACTAGAATGGATCCACTAGAATGTATTTGCATTGAAACTAGAAGTATCTTGACGTGAAATCATTTTCAAAACATTTAATTGTTTCTTTAATTTAAGGCATATTAAAATATGTAGAGCACCTTTTTCAGAAGCATATTGAAGAACTCAAAGCGGAGTTTTCAAAACAAAGACAAAACTTTTAAATCTTACATGTTGTAGAAATATGTTTTCAAACCACGTCAAGCATGAGTGGCTATATCATAATATAAGCTAATTAGATCTAGACCTTTTTTAATGGAGGGGTATTTAAAATGCATTTTAAAATACAGCAGAAAATTATGTTCTTTAAACATCTCAAAATGGAAATCAAAATGTACCTACACAAATTTCATTCAAAGAGTTTTTATGATCATCTTCTTTAATTGAGCATAAAATTAATGAGATCTAGATGTCTAATTCTAAAAAAAATATTTATTTTATTAATTTTAATAAATAGAAGATGCATATCTACTAGCATTACATTACATTATAGTTGTAATTATTAGGCCTAATGTTTGAAAAATAAACTAGGCCTACCCTTAAATTGACTTAATTAATGCAGGGTAGGTTTATATACAACTGTTTAACGCGAATCAATTTTATACTTATAATTACATCTTGAAATAAAAATAATAATGCTGGATTTGTATAACGAAATGATAGTTAATAACTAATATTAGATCGATTACACAACATAATTCGTTTTGCATCATTAGTATCATATTTAATTGGAAACTTGAATGTAATTAAAGGGTGATAATTAACGCGTTTCTTGCGTTAATAGTTATAATAATTTTCATTTTTTTAATAAAAAGAAAATATAGCTTTACTCTACAATTATATTATTAACTTTAGTGTTAAACAAAATATATAAAGATATTTAAAACATTTGTAAATATTATATGACTTAAAAATGTATATGTACATTTTAAAACATTACATTTACTACCCAGATCGTGTGATTTCTTTGTATCTACACAACTTAAGTGATGGTGGGCTCTTGCAAAATAAATTACAAAGTGTGCTAAAATTATAATGAGAACGAAATTAGTGACCGAAATTCCGGATTTAGGTTTCAAAATCGCCCCCCTTCTTTTCTCGAATAAAAACATGGCTACGTCACTGCACAAAATCCTGTCTTAATCCCTTTAAAGCAGATCTAATCGACTTTAAAAACTTAATTTGATATTTCACCTACAACGATGTGGTAAACGGTTACATGAAGAGGTTTGTATTTAAATGTATTAGAATGCTTTTGCGTGTTTATAAAATCATTAACTTACTTAATTGTTATCCGACTGACTGTGCAATTAGCTAAAAAATAAATAATGTCATAATGGTGAACGTGAGGGAAATAGCAATCTGTTCCGTTCAATTATAGGTATTGACTGAGTCCTTATGTTTATAATTGTGTTATTTCCGAGGCAATACTATTGTTATCGCCTTAACGTCGGCACATTTAAGTCGGTTAAATGCACGATATATTTATTTGATTTGTCCTATATGTTTGTAAAGTTTTCAGTTATTCATTTAGCTTTATATTCTTTTTAGCCTGGATAATTTTATCCGTGTTCTTGCTTGTATACCTATTTCTCAATGTTAAACGCGCTGTGAGCTTACATTATGTTTGTTGGCAGCGATATTTATTGTTGTCATTTTTTAAAAAGATATATATTTAGGTCAGTATTTGTGTGTATCAATAACATTGTAAGCACTTAAAAATATCCCGTAAAATCCCACTATCAACACTGAAAATAACTGTTTGAAAACTCAAACTAAGATATCTTTTGTTATAATCTTTCATATATTATTATAATTATCTGACATCAGGCCGAATCTTCCTAAAGGCTAACTAGGCTTCAGCCTAGGGCCTCAATATCAAGAGGGGCCTACGTTCAAATTGTTTGAAAAAAAATTACACTATTCCAGGTGTTGAGCTGTACTAGAATACCCAGAAGATGTCAACCAAAATTGTACTAAAGAACTATTTCATTTCCACACATTTGTGGGCAGAATGAAGTTGATTTATTTAGTGATTAAGGATGTTGACAGATGATTTATGAATTAGGGATTTTTATTGAGAATAAACTTGTTTAATGTTTCTTATACATTGTATGTGATGTCGTGCTGTGTTAGTGATAGTTGTATTGTTGTTGATGTTGATAGAAAGCTAAAGTCTTAGACGGTTAACCGTCACGTTGGGTTTGGTTGCCAAAGTTACACATGTGAGAGAAACGCATAAGCCTTCATAAATTCCACATTGTCGCATACAGACTTGTATCAAATAATATTCAAATAAAATATTCAAGTGGCCTTTTCCAATGTGGAATTAATCTTACGGCTGTTTCTCAGTTTAATAGTTACTAATTGTACTGGAGGAAGGTCATTTTCATGACTTAAATCTATAAAAAATCAATTAAGGAGCACAATGAACTAAACGAGGTTGTCTCTTAATTGAGTATTATGGGCATCAAAAGTGAAACCTTGAGAAAAATAGATTTTGATGAACTAATAGAATGATTTTTTGTGGATAAGTTTTGAAAGAAATTCTTCTAATCTACTATTTCGTTTTAAATGTATACTTGGATTGAATCAGTTATAAATAAAATAACATAAAATTTAATATATACAATTTGGTATTTTCTTTTTTGTGATCTGAATTTCGTTTGAATAAAGTTCCAGTTTTGGTTTAGTTCACGTTCATGAAATAAGTATGATAAAACATTTAAACTTGCAAACTGGTATTACCTCTTTCATTGTCCATGTTAGAAGTTGGAATCTTTTTTAAGGAATTAAAATTCATAATAATTCATACTTAAACTTTAAATGCGAATTATTATGAAATAAATTTGTGAATTATGAAAAAAAAATGTATTTATCATTGAAATAAGAGGGCCTGTTTCTATTGCCAACATGCAATGTCACGGTATCATTTGTTGCTGGCGTCCTTTTTTAAGGACTCTTCAAAAAATTTAAATATTTCAATAAAAAAATAAAACTTTCACAAAATAACTTTGATTTGTTTATAACATCATCTTTTTCTATTACATATGTAAAAATCACGAAAAAATAAAACCTCAGCAAGATATGGGTTAAATACGGTTTCTTTAGTGTTTTAAAATACTACTTGTTCAGATTTTGTTAAACTTTTTCTTGAAATCTTTTAAATTATAGGAAGAAGATTATTAATTCCTTCACACAAGTCTAGACTTGCATTTTGATAAGACCTTTAAATGACGCTAGCTTTTCTGGTCTGTTCAGTAGCCTACACCCAAACACGCCTCTCGAAATGAAAGAGAACTGTAAAGCCAGGAGATGGGAAAATATCAGGATTTAGAATTTAGATAAACGTAAGCAGCATAAACTGGCCTTATATAAATAAATAAAAAAAATAGATAATTCAATAGTCTTATTAAATGCTCATATATAACGTTATAAATGTTTTATATAAAATATTGTTACGACCACTATCCTGTAGTCTTCAGAGCAGTGTAGATGATGCACTCGTTCGTCCTAGGGTAGACTTGATATTCAATTTTATTTTGTTTTCATAGGTACACACTCTCTCTCTCTTTTGCCATGGGTACAAACTCAGAATTTGTTATCCGACAGTTAAACTTTCATTAAACTAGTACTTGTAGATATTAATATTCCAACTTGATATTATTGATATATTGTGTTGTAAATGACTAGACACATTTAATAACAGCAACTAGGTGTAGAAATTGTATTCAATAAATATCTAATTCAGAAGCAGATCAAATTTTGAATAATCTTGTATACAGTGTTACGTCCACAATCCCCTTGTGGTCAGAGCCGTGTAGATATCGTTGATAATTCTCGTTAGTCCTAGGGTAGGCTTTGGTCATTAGTATTTATATTTCAGTATTACACGCACTCTCCTTATGGTCCTGGGAACAAACTAAGGATTTGCGTTCCAACAGTTCCTTTCCTTGACGTTGTAGTTGTAAACAAATATATTATCGTATTGCAAGCAATGAAACAAAAAATAGGATAGTAACTTGACAAGGAAGCTTCAGAGTAAATGTTGTTGATAATTTAATTCTGGTGGTAAAGTATATACAATAGATGTAGTATTTACAGCAAGAATAGAATAGTGCCAACACAAGCGTCCATAACAAGCTCAAAGAAAAGTATCTACAAAACTAACTCTCTGCAAAAACTCTGCAGAAACTGACTGCTTTGAAAGACAACGCGAATCATTAAATACTCGTGTAGTAGTGCGGGCAACAGACCATTACTAGTAGGGGTGAAAATAATGGTGTCATTACAAAACTCATAATAAAAATGATAGGAACACCCATGTACGAGAAATAATAAACTATTCCTAGCCATTCCGAGAATTTGAGGTCGGCATAAGCGTGGAATCCCAAGATTACTAAGAATCTCTAGCATTCGTTGCTAAAAGTCAAGGAAATGGAAAACTTAGGCCCCGCCCACAAAACTTGCGTAGAGAGAGAGAGAGGGAATAAGTAATGTGTGTTCCAATATTTGGAACTACCAATATGTGACAACAGGAATAAAATACAATATTTACATGCCACAACGAAAAAGGATCAACACAAGCGTCAACATAGAGACTTCGCCCAAAACTAACTGTGCTAGAAACCCGCAGTCCATTAATGGAGGGATAAAATTTAAGTGTTTAATCTACCCGCTCATACCAAATGTCGATCTATTAACACGATATCAACCTGTGTACTTTCCCTATTAAATAATCTATAAGCGATATTCTATTATCTTAAATAGTAATGTTTTTTCCTTCGCGTCGTCGCGAGGATTGAATTGAAAGCCCCTCGCACACACTTTTCGGTGGTAGAGAAAATAAGTGAGGTGTGCATTAGTACTGTGTGACAATATTAAAATATGTATTTCAAAGGCAGAAAAATTTAAATAGAAATGCTATTTTGAAATCTCTTTTCTAAACTGACTTTTAAGTTATACATTTTATGCCACATCACTTTATCTCTAAACTAAACGTAGGCTATTTAAAAATTCAACAACTCATTCGTCAATAGATTTCTATACAGTATAGCTGTTTATTAAAATCGATTAATTTTAAAGGAAAAAAAAAGGTAATGATAAAAGTAAATATTAAACAAAACAAGTGTACAGCTTGAATACATAGAGAAAAAAAAAAGGTCTTGTTCTACGTGATGCGAGAATTTCAGTAGTTGCCAAATATGTCAATTTTTATTTCTGAAATAAAATAATGTACATATTAAAATATTAATATCAGCTCATTTTTATTTTCAAAGACACGTTATACAACAAAAGTCTCATTATGTATCACTATATCATGACTCAGGAAAATTGTATGGGATAGTTTATTCTGACTACGTCACAAATAAGGATGTACATCAAATGCAAAATGTAAAGATTTAAATGGAGTTGTGTAAACTGATTAAGCATTTAGTCTGCATTGCTGTCACGCCATCTGCTGTTAATTTTTGTCTGTCCCGTTGTTTTGAGGATATGTCGGTTTGAATATGTGTTGTGATTAAAATATGTAATTTTCCGTTAGTTAAGCTGGTCTCATTCTGAAATCGGATAATTAATACTGATATGTAATTGATTATTGTTGATGTTGTCTATTACTGAGACCATTTTGGATACACAAACCACTGTTGCGAATGCCGTATTGTTTAGACATCGAAATCTAATAAAACCTTTACACTTTGTCCATTTTGTTATTGAAAGCCATTTTCAAAGTAGAGTTTAAGCATTATATACCTCTCCGTTGACGCAGAAGGGACAACAAGCACCGTCAGGTTTGACTGGACTTTGACCATCAGGACATGTGGGCACCTCGCATGTCTTGTCACTACACGTAGCACGACCATTGTCACAATAGCAAACCATGCATTTATCTGGATAGAATGGACCATTCTATAAAGAAGAGATAAAAAGGTATAAAATGAAATTAGGCACTGTCTATAAAGTGTGTCACGCTATTTTTTGACCAGTTTTAACCCCCCTCCCTGTCACAAACTGTCACAAATCTCGGACCCCTACCCCCCAAAGTACGTCACACTTTCGAACAATTTTTTTTAATTAACACCTATTTAAAATTTAATATAAAACACACTTTACTATTAAACAGTATTAAAATATAAAATTTCCACTTAAAAGAATTATTACATTATTAAAATGACTTTAATAGTAGAAGAGTTAATTGTCAACAGTTGTAACATTTATTCATTGAAGCAGTAACTAAATCTATATTGAATTTTAAAAGAGAAATCGACAAATAAGACTAGACAATTATATAATACACATCATTTATTTGCTGCCTTTTCATTTACAATAGGTGAGGTCAAGTTTTAGATAATCTTCCGATTATGCATTCTTTTTTTTACACAGGATAAGAAGTAAGTAGATTAGCAAAACTTGACCTCACCCAGGGATTATATAATAGAAAGGAAAGAAAAATGTCCAAAAAAAAAGACTGGATTGACAAATTATGTGACAAACTCTTGTGCTATATTGAATCTGTTTGTAAAGGGTCTGTGATTTATGTTAAATTCAAAAATATCACTGGACATCATCCATCCATGGTGAAGTGAAGTGTTCATCCATAGTTACGACTGGCATCAATCTTTCACCATCATCGTTTCCTTGAAGGATAATTGCAGACAGGTCAACTTCATCCTCATCTAGCCACTCAACATCATCTGAATGTGCATTTTCTCTTCTGGCAATAACTGCCATGAGTTATCTTTGCCTTCTAGCAGCGATAGCAGCGGATGCGTTTTATCTGAGTTTGTTCTGGAACAGTTTGGGTTGGCACATTCTCCCGAGCCAGAGCTCTGTGCTGTCCTACATGTTTCTTCAACATTGTTTGTGAGGCAAAGTATAAGTGACATACTTTACAAATTCGATCAAGTAATTCAAATTTTTCACAAAATTTGTGAAAATTATTTTTATTGCTATTAAATTCTACTAAAAAATAAATTAGAAATACAATTTAAAATAAATAAATGTGTGACGTCACACATGGCCTGACCCCCTCCCCCCTGTCACACACTGTCACACTTCCTTACACCCCCTCCCTCCCGCTGGAGCGTGACTTACTTTATGGACGGCCCCTTAGCTGTATAAAAATAAAATATGCTATTACCACCAATATATCTTGTTGAAACATGTTTTCGTACATTTACAAAACCTGCACGTGGACGATGTCCTTGACAATTTACGTACAACAATGGTGAAGATTATTAAAGGCAATCATACATTTAACGTAATGATAATAAATTAACGTATCATAAAATAGTATACTAAGAACTAGAATCTAATGTCATGCATCAAAGGGAATATAATGAGAGTCAAATGATTAAATGTATTTAATAATTAATGTACTAATTCAATATATTGACAAAGGGAAATAACAAATATAAATAAGTAAATTATCAAGAAGCATGAATTATGTCGGATGTCAATCATGTTATGTCGTTTTTAAATCAATCATGATTGCTTTGTTTAAAACTGCGTAGTTATATCAATACTCTTGTTTATACGTGAATCTTGTTTTATGCATGCAAAAGGAGGGAGAGATTGGTAACGTGTGTTTGACTAGATCGGCAATTAGCTTCTGGAGATGAGAAAAGAAAGATGTATATAATATTGGACAACATAGACACAGTAAAAAAAAATGTTGCAAGTTTATTTTTTGTATCTCTTCAAAAATTTCTACACTGGCAATTTATCTCGTCTTTCAATATTAATAGTAGAAGAATGCATCCATATAGAAGCATTCGCGTTTATTCAATAATTTTTTTTTTCGATAGTAGATGTTCATCCCGAAAATTTAGCAGAAATTGTCAATAGTTAATAGTTTAATAGTTGCTTGGAAAAGAATAGTTGATGTTGAAATAAAAACGGCTTTATTATACAGTGTAAGTATTTCGATGGATAGCTTGCTCTATTTTTATAGCTAATATGTTCTTTTTCCGTGCGCATCCAATAACGCTGTCTTAAACGACTGCTTCGCTCCTACCTTTGCCATAATGTTTCCGCTGAATACAACTTTTTATTTTAATTTTAATTTTTTTTATAGAGAAAATCATAGCAATTAAATAAAACGGAAGTGCGCAGTACAAAAGAGAATCCGGAATTAAATTCATTCGAGTCAATAAATATCAGAAATATTAAAGCACGCGGTTCATCTTATTATAGACTTTGCTGTAACATATCTAATCCTGATTGAAATGTGACAATTTCTATAATATCTTATTTAGAGTAACCTTGTCACAGCGTGATAAAGTCCATACACTAAAATAATGTTAAGGCGTTATAAACACAAACATATTTTTCATCGCCTTAGAAATACCATTTATCCAAAGCATTTAACGCTTATGTCTATTGAGACCTCCACTTGCGATAGTGAAATTACTTAATCACTTAATCACTTAAGTTGAGTCGTTTGTTCTCCTAGTGTATTTAATAATTACTCCAACCCTGCACTTCTATTTATAAATTACTGAAATATCACAACTTACCTCGTACTTCACACCATTGACTCTACATCCAATTGGCTCCTCCGCCATAGCCAACTCAATGGTCAAGACCAGCAAACAGCAAATAACAACAAACTTCATTTTAAATGTCTGTAGATAAAACAAAACCTACATGTGTTTTTTTTTCAGTTAATAAGATTTAAAAATAATGGACGAATGTAAAGGTAATTTTCTTTATAGTTAACGTGACTAAAAACAATATAAATAATAAATAACTTGTTGGTTATATTAAATACATAAGTATAGTAACTAAAACAGTACATAAAAACACATAGATCTATGTATGTCTATTAGGGAGGTTTTCATTAACTAGTTACTATTTAGATATTTTTATAAAGAACAAGTTAGACACTTTGACTTAAGTAAGATTATGTGGGTTTTTGGAAAGGTTTTCATTAGCTCTGTAGTGTTTGCTGTGGCTGTGTACTAGACTAGGGGACAGCAACCTATGGATCGCGTACCATACTTTGTGCGCGGATCGATTTTCATTGGCACGCGGAAGACAACCCAAAAAGACATTTTAAGTCACTTGAAAAAAATAATTCATTGGTGGAGCAGGCTTCATTTTTAGGCTATTGGGCACGCTGATTAAATTTAAAAACCGACCCATGTAGCCTACTAGAATATGTGACTGTGATATCAGTATTAGCGTATTTTGTCGACTCTAAATAGCGAAGCTGTTATATCAACTTCGTGGCACAATTCCTGGACAGAGTATTAAGGAAAAACAGCAAATTAAAACCGCTAAATGTGATAATTGTTTTCGGTATTCGTAGCTAAACAGCGAAGCTGAAACTCTGCAAAGCCTGGGAAGAGTGTTAAGGTGAACAATATTGTCCTATACAATTTGAGATCAGCAGCATCGCGGGTAATGCCATATTGCTATATTCATACTGCCCAAGTTAGCCCGGCTCCTAATTCCGGTTTCAGATTTCATAGACCCATTAAATTTTCTCAAGCATGAGTTTGACAACATTGTAGTTGCTGTTTGTGATTGGAGTATACCTTTTGATAGATGAGAACAGTAGCCATTCATTATAATGCATAGTTGACGTAATTCAATAGTCTCCAAAATAAACTTTATAAGATAATGTAGGCCTATAAAACATGCTCTCTATATAAATTAAAAAGAAAGTATTATTTTATTAAATGTGAATATTGAAAGAAATAAAATAAATATGAGATGCAGGCTTACCTGAGACTTAAACTGGAGTTTCGCTTAAAAAACCTTTCTAAGCGACAGAGGTTTATGTCTGAGAAGAACAAAAACAGGAGCTTATATTATAAATAGACAATCATTAATTCTGTAATGGAACAGACATTAACCACTCATTCACTCGTGTAATTAGTTATTAAACACCCACATTATGTCGAATGGGTGATAGAGTTAAGTGCTCCTAATTGACATAAATTATTAATGGCAACATCTTTTGTCATCAAGAATTCCTAAACAATGGCCAGCACAATATACAGCCCCCATTTACTTAAGTCAGGTACCCCTATCGCCCACGGGAACGTCAGCACCGCCCTGTGGGGCGATAACGCCCCCATTGAGAATATATGGCCTAGAGCCTTGATTGGCTGGATGAACGGGTCTACTCACCTTGTTCACTTGCCATACAATGTGTGGCAATACAGTATTAATTTCGAACAACTGTCGTCACATGTAAGTGTGAGTCACAGAATCACACTCGTGGCTGGTTGTCATGGGGTACGATAGACGTACAGGCCTATCATCAAGATTACACATTTATTTTTGTCCACTGTGCCTTTGGAATATTGCGCTTGGCGTGGAGGGAATATACCAATGTAACAACCACGCTGCTAAACTAACTAACTGGCTTACAGCACACGAACATACGACATTATATATATATATATATATATATATATATATATATATATATATATATATATATATATATATATATTGTCATGTATATTGTTTTTCCAAGAATTGGAACACGCAATGTTTATTCTTCTCTCTCTCTCTTTTCTCACTACACACAATATTAGGACATTTAGTAGGAAAACGAAAGATTCTAGGTAATGCTGGGATTCTGTGTTGATCTCAAATTCTCAGGGTCTGGGAACGACTCATTATTTAATAGGGGAAGTTCCTATCGTTTTGTTATGAGTTTTGTAATGTTACCATGATTTTCACCCCTACTGGTAGTGGGTCTGTCTCTTGCACCACTCGGATAGTATTTAATGATTTGTTTTGTCTGAAAGACAGAGAGTTTCAAAATATGTTCCTTTGAGAACGTTTGTGTTTGCACTATTTTATTCTAACTGTACATAATATATATATTGTATATATTGAACATATCACCTGAAATAAACTATCAACAACAGTTACACTGAAGCTTCGTTGTCAAGATACTATTCTATTGTGTTGTATACATTACTATAAGATTTATCTACTACTCTAATGTACAAGAAAGGAAATGTTGGAATACAAATACTGAGTTTGTGCCCAGGACTATAAGAAGAGTTCGTGTAATACTGAAACATAAATACTAATAATAAAAGTATCCCCTAGGACTAACGAGAATTACCAGCAAGATCTACACAGCTCTGGCCACAAGGGGATTGTGGACGTAACAAAATTTGGTGGTCTCGCCCGGTATATTTGAGTTCTACTTTTCCTGACCTAGGATTAACAAGATTTAGATTTATTCCTTGGGAAGTGTGAAGATTCCACGAAGTGTGTAATATTATATTGTGCAAATTTCTGGACAAATCGTAAGTTGGAACTTTATATTTTATTATACAATATATACTACTCTACTATCACAAATATTTCGAACGCTATACTATGGCTTCGAATATATCAAGTGAGGAACTTAATGCCATGCCATTTGCTGAACTAAAAGAATTAGCTTAGTCCTTTGGGATTGAGGCAGGACAGGCAAGACCTAATCGTAATCGTTTGATCAAAGAAATTATGACATGTTTGAACGGGCAGAATGCCATGAACACTGGTAATGTAGTCGAAGTGGGACAGAACGATATCAATGAAGGTTATGTAGCTCCCAGTGGGGGCGAGGTAATTGCCCACGGAGACGAGGTAAGAAATATGTCATCTAGATCATCAAACAATGATGAAGATGAAGGGTTGAGTGAAAACCTAAAATTCCAATTAGCTATGAAGAAAATGGAATTGGAAAGAATTAGGATAGAAATTGAAAGCAGAGAAAGGATAGAGATGGCACGCATGAACAGACCTGACCATCGTAGGGACAGCAATGGTATGGATATTAGCGCAATGAAGCAACACTTGCCTATATTCAGAGAAGAAGATGTTCAAGATTTCTTTTTGCTTTTTGAGAGGATAGCTGTAGATTATCAGTTCCCTGATGATAAGATGGCTTTATTGTTAAGGTCAACTCTCAACAAAGGAAAAGCATTGGACGTAGTGTTGAGTTTAACACCCGAGGAAATAAATGACTATGAAGTGATCAAAGATAGGGTGCTAAAAAGTTATTCCCTGACACCAGAAAAATATAGAAAGCTATTTAGAGACAGAAAGAAGGCATATGATCAAATTCATGTAGACTTTTTGAGACAAAAGTAGAAAATGTTAGAACAGTGGCTAAGGTCAAGAACCTAATATTGTTTGAGGAATTCAATGATTGTATTCGAGTGAATATTAAAACCCACATCTCAGACCGAGGGGTTGAAGATGTGCATGAAGCTGCTAGATTGGCAGATAACTATGCCATAATTCACGCCAGCATAAAGCCATATTATGCTGACAAACCCAAAGTGCACAAACCAGAGCCCAAGGAGGCTAGTAAACCAAAAGAGACAAGTGAAAACAATAATAAGAACAGTGGTGTAAATAATAATAGTAACTTAGTTCATTTCAGGAAGCAGACAGATGTAAATAAAGCAAAGGTGGTATGTTTCAATTGCAAGAAAGAGGGCCACATGAAGAAAGATTGTTGGATCCTTACCAAGAAGCAAGGTGCTATTATACACTGTGCCAGAGTGCAGAAAGACAGCAAGCAGACAGAAGAAGTGTGCAACACAGGGTCAAGAAACTCAAAAGAAATGCGGCCGGCATCGCCCATAGTTGTGGAGTCGATGGTTTTTGAGAACAGTCTATCTATGGTAAAAGAGAATAGCTGTACTCAATCTATTATGCTTTCAGAAGGCCGTGAGGAACAGATGGTTCCTGAAGTCCCGGAAGACGACGACCTATCCGATTTTCGACCCTTTGTCTACGAGGGGACAGTGTCGACAGAAGTCGATGTACTCAGCAAGAAGAAAATACTGATATTACGTGACACGGGTTCTGCTGTCAGCGTGATCCTGGAGGGCAGTGTGCCGTTAACAGATGCCACAAGTACCGGTGAGTCTTTTGTGCTGAGAGGTGCTAGTATGGAGGCTGTGGAAGCTCCACTGCACAGAATAAAACTCGAGTCGGATATTTTTACAGGTAACATCGTAGTGGGAGTGTGGCGCGCACTACCCGTCAAAGGCGTTTCCATGATATTAGGAAATGACATTATGGGCGGCAGAGTCACTGTCGAGCCCATGGTTAAAGTGTTGGAGACAAAGATGGCGGAGGACAAAAACCTATGTCCTGCCAATGAACGCCCAACATGTGCACTGACAAGAGCAATGCAGAAAAAGAAGTCGGTAAAGACTCCTGCTACGCCGTGTAGTGCAACGAAAGATGTGTTTGTCTGTTCTGAAGACACACATGCGAATGAAACAGTGATAACTGAAACACCTGACATCGATTTAAGTGCTACGTTCTTTGCTGAACTAACAACTAGTGATGCAACAGAGAACGATAACATTTTGTCACCAAAGCAGAAATTGGTGAAAGAACAATTGAATGACGAAGTAATAATGCAACTCAGAATGAAAGCTGTTGATGAAAAGACTGCAGATGCAATGGCGGAATGTTTCTACATGAAAGATGAAGTGTTGATGAGAAAGTTGAAACCGCTCAACTCAGGTACAAACGAGTGGGACAGTATTCACCAGATTGTAATACCTAAGTGCTATCGTCAAGATATACTGCGTATGGCGCATGATCTTCCTTTTGCTGGTCACATGGGAGTCCGGAAAACGCACCACCGTATCCTCCCTTACTTCTACTGGCCAGGACTGAGAAGAGATGTCGAACAATACTGCAAGACTTGCCACGTATGCCAAATGGTAGGACGTCCTAACCAACGAATTCCTGTCGCTCCACTCCAGCCAATACCAGCGTTCGACGAACCATTCAGTCATATACTCATTGATTGCGTGGGCCCGTTGCCGAAAACAAAAGCCGGTTTTCAATACCTGCTCACAGTCATGTGTTCATCCACTCGCTTCCCGGAAGCCATTCCGTTGCGGAACATAACAACAGTGAAGGTGGTAGACGCCCTGACAAATTTCTTCACACGTTATGGCCTACCGAAGACAGTACAGTCCGACCAGGGGACTAACTTTACTTCGAACATTTTCAAACAAGTCATGGAACAATTAGGGATAAGCCATAGGCTATCAAGTGCCTATCATCCTGAGAGCCAGGGAAAGGTTTCATCAGACGTTAAAATCGATGCTTAAAAAGTACTGTTATGAAAACGAGAAAGACTGGGATAAGGGTGTGCCTTATGTACTGTTCGCTGCAAGGGAGGCCACTCAGGAATACCTGGGGTTTAGCCCATTCGAACTTGTGTATGGACACTCAGTCAGAGGTCCGTTGAAACTTCTACATGAAACTTGGCTAACGGACAGTGTTCCGATTGGACTTTTGTCATATGTAGATAAATTTAAAAATAGGCTTTATCATGCTTTTAACCATGTGAAGATTCATTTTCCACAGATGCAGGAGCGTAGGAGACAGAACTATGACCGTAAAGCTACAGCTAGAACTTTTGCACCAGGTGACAAAGTTCTTGTGTTTCTACCTTTGCAAAATCAGCCTTTAAGTGCAAAGTTTAGTGGACCCTATGAGATAGAGTCAAAGCTTGGCGAGGTCAATTATTTGATAAAGACTCCTGACCGGAGACAAAAGCAGAGGGTATGCCATATTAATTTACTTAAGCCCTATGTTTCCAGCGAAAAGAGTAAACCACGGGAGGTCCCCATGATTTCGTTAGCTAGAGTCCCGACGGATTTATCTAGGATAGAATATAAGTTTGCAGAAAGTAAACTTAATAATACAGATGCCCTTAAGAGTTTAGATACAAGGCTAGAACATCTTCCGGTAGAAGATAAGGAGAAGATTATTGAGCTGGTACATGAATATAAGTCACTGTTTACAGATGTTCCCAGGAGGACACATCTAATAGAACACGATGTAGTATTAACTGAGGGTGCCAGGCCAATTAAACAGCATCCATATAGAGTTAACCCCACCAGACTTGAACATATTAGAGCAGAGGTGAAGTATATGTTAGAAAATGACATAGTGGAAGAATGTGATAGCGAATGGTCTTCACCCTGTGTGTTGGTACCAAAAGCCGACAACACATTGCGGTTTTGTACAGACTTTAGGAAATTAAATAATTTGACAAAGACTGACTCGTATCCCATTCCTCGTATTGATGACCTCATTGATAAGATAGGTGACGCGACGTATGTGACAAAAATTGATCTTCTCTCCGCGTACTTTCAGATTCCTTTGACGCCACGGGCACAGGAAGTATCCGCCTTTGTGACACCTGACGGACTTTACAGGTATAAGGTCATGCCATTCGGACTCCGTAATGCCCCTGCGACGTTTCAAAGGCTTATAAACACCCTCACTCGCGGTATCTTCCAGTGTAATGCCTATCTCGACGACATAGTGGTGTATAGTACAGATTTCAAGACACATGTCAGTCAACTACGACACTTGTTTGAACGACTGAATGACGCCAATTTGACAATAAACCTGGCTAAGAGTCAGTTTGGACATGCCACTATCGAGTACCTTGGACATGTAGTGGGTGGTGGAAAGGTTAAACCAGTAAATGCTAAAATAGAAGCTATTCAGAATGTCCCAGTGCCACAGACAAGGAAACAGCTCCGTAGTTACCTTGGAATGGCCGGGTATTATCGTAAGTTTTGCCAGGACTTTTCTACGGTAGCTTGCCCCTTAACTGACCTACTAAAGAAGAACAATCGCTTTGTTTGGTCTGACAAGTGCCAAAAGGCGTTTGATGAGTTGAAGTTAAGATTATCCAGGGCACCTAGTTTGGTGACCCCGCGTTTTGATAGACCCTTTAAAATTGCAGTAGACGCGTGCGATACTGGGATGGGAGCGGTGCTGACTCAGCATGATGACCACGGAGAGGAGCACCCGGTGTGCTACCACTCACAGAAATTCAATATCCTTGAACGTAATTATAATACAAGTGAGAAGGAACTTTTAGGGTTGATCCTGGCGTTAAAACAGTTTGATTTCTATGTAAACAGCTCTGGGTACCCGATAGAAATACTGACCGACCACAACCCTCTGACTTTTCTCTCCAGGGTCAAGCAAAACCAGAGGCTTGTTAGATGGAGCTTATTCCTCCAAGCCTATGACTTAAACATAAAACACCTTAGGGGTAGGGACAACGTAACAGCTGATACTCTATCTCGGGTGCTACATGATTGACTGAATAACCCCATACTTCTTTTTCAGATCATCTCACTTATTCATTAAGAATGTGTCATGATAACCTATCATTCGTTTGAATTTTGATTATGGAATACCTATAGAATACTTGTATCATACAGAAGTCAAGTCTTTTGAAAGTATTAATAATCTTTATAATCATGTATAATATTGATGTTCTGATATATTTTTAATTCATTTGATTCAATTCATCTTATTATGGAAAAGAAATTCCATTTAAATTTTGATGCACTATGCAATAAATATATATGCATGTATTTACTTGATATGGATGGATGAAAGTTAATTGTCATTGCATGCAATTAAGTGGGAAACTTTAAGCTAATTGATTTATTATCTTGTATTATTTTAGTTAATGAATGGAACTAAATAATAATATGTACAATTTTTATCATAGAAAGAGATGTAATATCAATTGGTATAAATTAATAGATAATATTGGAAATCTATTGCCAAATTGTTATATCATGGTAATAGAATAGGAAAAACTAGTGGATATTCACTATGTTGTATATAGGTTGTTATATATTCCATATATCCGGGAATGGAGGGAAACAAAGGTACCTAAAGGTGTGCACTCATTCAACCCTGAACAAACTTTTATATTAAACTTTCAAATTTGCCAAAAACGCATAATAGTGGATTACATTTTAATATTGAGATTACTGTAGTAATCGTAACTAGAGCGTATTTTCTCCTCATATTTGAGAAAAGGGGAAGTATCACCATCTTAGGTATGAACCCTGTTAATGTCAAGTTGACACTGTAATTTAAAGGGGAAGTAACCTATAGTTTGATTCGAGTTACGTATTACTTATCTTTTGGTTTGTATATTAGAAGTAAACTGTTGAAAATTGACAGAGTTTGAGCAATGTTATATTTGTTTAAATAGATTAAAACTTTTTGCAAATTTTTGGTGGAAATCCACACAACTGTACATAGTTAAAATAAGAATGACTAGAATATTTTGGAATTATTTGTACTTGTTGAGACATTAGTTAATATTAACGGGGAAATATTTGTCCATCACGTTATAATCACAATTACCATTGGGTAGTGACACTTTTTATAATTTAGTTGTGCCAGTGAGCCATGTTCGCTTAAATTGTCTTATAATCTTCCATTGATTGATGGTTGTTAAAACGATAGTGTTAAGTACGAAAAATGTACCATGTTGAGTATTACTTGGGTAATTATGGTACATTATTTCTTTCATTGGGTGGGGGCGTGTCATGTATATTGTTTTTCCAAGAATTGGAACACGCAATGTTTATTCTTCTCTCTCTCTCTTTTCTCACTACACACAATATTAGGACGTTTAGTAGGAAAACGAAATATTCTAGGTAATGCTGGGATTCTGTGTTGATCTCAAATTCTCAGGGTCTGGGAACGACTCATTATTTAATAGGGGAAGTTCCTATCGTTTTTTTATGAGTTTTGTAATGTTACCATGATTTTCACCCCTACTGGTAGTGGGTCTGTCCCTTGCACCACTCGGATAGTATTTAATGATTTGTTTTGTCTGAAAGACAGAGAGTTTCAAAATATGTTCCTTTGAGAACGTTTGTGTTTGCACTATTTTATTCTAACTGTACATAATAGATATATTGTATATATTGAACATATCACCTGAAATAAACTATCAACAACAGTTACACTGAAGCTTCCTTGTCAAGATACTATTCTATTGTGTTGTATACATTACTATAAGATTTATCTACTACTCTAATGTACAAGAAAGGAAATGTTGGAATACAAATACTGAGTTTGTGCCCAGGACTATAAGAAGAGTTCGTGTAATACTGAAACATAAATACTAATAATTAAAGTCTCCCCTAGGACTAACGAGAATTATCAGCAAGATCTACACAGCTCTGGCCACAAGGGGATTGTGGACGTAACAATATATATATATATATATATATATATATATATATATATATATATATATATATATATATATATATATATATATATATATATTGTTAAATTGTAGCTTTCACTCCAATTCTTTTGGCGGTTGACTAGGGTTTGATTTTTAAAGGCCAGCGGGAACTCACTTCGTTCTGAGAGTGATAAACAGTCTGCAGCAATTTTCCAAGTTTGGTTAACCTTGTCCTAATACCATTTCAAATGTTCTCAACGATAATAGTAATTCAAAAACCAACTCCGTGACTGTTTAATAAATGAAGAAACTTTATTATAACTTGCAAATCAAACGATGTGCGTGCACATGGCGATAATTGGTGTACAAGGCGTAGCGTCCTTCTGTCAGAGCTACATAGGCGGAAAAAGAGAGAATAGTCCGCGTCGTCTCTATCTTATATAGTACCTAAAAAGCCCGCGAAGCTACGTCAGAGGTTAATTGCATATTCCTCCGCGTTAGCCCTAACTGGTTTACGCTGGTTTCAAGAGTGAGGCGTTTACAGCCCAATTTAATTTAAGTCAATAAAGAAAACTAAACAGTCGTGTCCCGACAATTAAAAGTATTTTAAGAGATAAACTCTGTCGAGGGATTAATAAAAGGGTGTTTTAATCTATGTATGCACTGTAACCTAATACCTCCCTTTCACAAAAAGAAAAGAAAATTTGTCATCTGTGATGCGGAATTTTCTTTTAGCCATCACGATTCCTAACAATAATAGTACGACTGTCAGTATAGATGTCCAAAAAAAAAAGTTTAAGTAATAGAATAATTTAAGTGCGCATTAGGCACATTTAACAATAAAAATTAGTGCTCATTAGGCACAAACAGTACAAGTGTTATAAGGAACAAAATAAGTGCTCATTAGGCATATTTAACAATAAAAAAAATTAGTGCACATTAGGCACACAAAGTAAAAACAATCAAGAACACATACACATACACGTCAGTCCACGAAAGAGTGATGTCTTCTTTCGTTAATTCTACTGATTCGTATAACGAGTATATACTGATGTGTTGTTAACTAGGATGTTGTATGTTACCTTATCCATAAGTTACTTATATCAACCTTAGTTACTACCTAAGTTCATTCGTGTTTCCTTATAGTTTGTTCTACCATTGGTCTATTCCTTAACAACCATGTTATCTAGTAATCCTTTGTTACAGATATAAAACAATAACTAGTCATATATTTTTACCCAGCCTAAGTATTATCTTTACCTACATGAGGTTACTCAGGTTTTAATAATCTTAATGACAATCAAATATTTTAATAATATTCCAAATACTTTAATAATATTTTAGTTCTTAGTTCTTTTTATCTTATCTATCTTATTTATAGATAATTTTTTAGAATGAATGATATAGTGTGAGAGTTTATCTCTAATATTAAAATATTATTTTAACCCATAGATTTACTGATCATTAAAAATGATTGTAACCGTAATATCAATACTGAATCAGTTTACGTCAATAATCATTTATTTAACATTAATAGTTATTGTTAACCAAGTAAGACGTTAGCTATTCGCTCTTCATAGTACAAGTTTAGTAGTTTTATTTACAACGGAATTAGTTATCGCTAAAATACCAGTGCCAGTAGAGACATTTATTCAACAACTCTAGTTAAATGTACAGCTCATTTAACCTTAAATTTTTCAAGAAAAAACCACAGTGACCGTAGTTAGTTAAATGTTATTTTAACTTAACCTTTACCTTTTAAGAGTATAATTTCTTAAGAGTATAACCTTTGAGTTGATGCTTCCAGAGTATTTACCTCTGTAACTAAATTGCTTCCAGAGTATTTACCTCTGTAACTAATTCTTAGCTTTCATTTCATGTTAAAAATCCAGTTATTAAGTTTTGCTATTGCTTACAAGATTTTTAATTTAATGCTTAACTTTTATTTAAAAGTTTAGTCATAGCATTCATCACTTTATTTACAAAACATTTGACTTAATTCTTAATTACCTTTTTACAAGAAAAGAGTATTTTCCATTTATTTTAGTAAGTGCAACCAATTTAAACCTTAAGCTACCCGTTTAAAGTTCAACTTTATAGTTCTAACCAGGTTTGTTAGATATTACTCCTCAAGCACATTACCATTATCACTCCCTTTTTAAAATTTTTATGTTAAAATCTTAAGTTCTTTTGATTTAAAGGTTTTTATGTTTAAGGATGCTTTATTGTTTTTCTAAAGATGTGTACGCATTGACCTCTTTTAGTACGAGTTACCTCTTTTTAATTTGTAAGTGTATACATTGAACCTTTTTAGTGCAAGACGTTTCTTTACTATTTATTTTAGTATTAGTGCCATTGTGTAAACGTTGACCTTTTTGAGTTTTTACCAAACAAAATATAAACCTATTAAGTTTTAGTATTGTTGATTAACTCACCATGTTTTTCTATCACTTACCGAAAGAAAACACCTCACAGTAGTCATAGTTGTCAGTTGTCATAAGTACAAACAATAGAGCGTTCTCAGTAGGCGGAGCTTAATTTTTTTTGTGTAAATTTAGTGACGTATTTGTGTAAATATAGAACCCACTTGAGGTACAAACGTAACGTGGTGAAAGTGAAGTACTTCTTTATCATGCAAAATTCACATCTGAATATTGGCTATCCTACTCAAAAATAAGGAGGTAAATAGTAGTACTGTAGATTAATTGATTAATGTGATTAGGCTAGGGCCGGCTAGACCTATTTACACTTTCAATTTCACTTTATAGGCCTACACTTTTAATGTTTCGTAGGCTAGGCTACGATGTCAAGCGATAGTGTTGGTGAATAGGCTATCTAGTCAAGTAACTATTAGGCTCACATCGTCTATGATCTATGTCTATGATAATAATAAAATAGCCTATTTTATTTAACATACATAATACAGCTTAAATCTTAATAAGACTTAAAACACAACACATCATTTAAAAAAAGCTCGAGCCTGTATGAAACTTTATTAATACAGCGGCCATATTTAATTGTACACCATTACTCAAAGTAAACACAAATCACGTGCTTTTTGTCACGGGATTGCAAACGCCCTATACAGACAAACATATAAAACGCCATAAGGGAATAAATCATAATAATAATAATTAATGCAATTAAAAATGTACATTACTCATTGAATTTATGCGTGTTAGTTTTTGTGTTGCAAAATTGTTATGATACTTTTCTCTTGTACATTAGCAAAGTATAATTGTGCAGTGTATAAAAGTACATCTCAATAAATTGCATTATATACATGGGTTTTTTGGGGAAAACACAATTGTTTTTAAGATATATTTTCTTTTTAATACAACATGCAAAATAGAATAAAAATCATATCAAGAAGGCATCCACAGTTGGCTTAGCGAACAAAATTGGGTTACCATTAGAATACACCTCCATAGGGAAACTAGACCCGTTCCGGTATAAGTACAAGTCCTTATCGCGGTATTATTGTTACCAAAGCCTTATTTACTGTGCAACTAGACCCGATTATGATTTCCGTTGTTTGTACCCAATACTGGTGTACTAGAAAAAGTGGTTTTAAGTGTTTCGAATGCCGGAATACACTGTTCAATGAGTTGTGCCCTATACGGTGCATTGCTGAGAATGTTAGAGAAAACACTAAGCAAAGAACATATCTGATCATTTTGATCGTCTGATACGTTATCCAATGTAATCCTGAAATTTCGTGTAGTAGAATATGCTTTATTTTCGCTCTCGGCAAATTCATTATCTACCGCGGTGGTCTGGTATGTTTGAAACTCGCTCTCAGCTAAGATACTAACCATTAAGGAATTCTCTCCCTTGACATGTGCAACTGGTGCCATTGGCAATACATTAGTGCATTTTAGCTTTTCAGTTTCTCTTCTATGGTACTGTTTTAACATGTTTACATGTACCAAACGTTTTGTTTTCCGGCGGTCAGGTGTTCTAATTAGATAGTTTACCTCCCCAATTCTCGAGTCTATGGCATATGGACCAGTGAATTTAGCACAAAGGGGTTGACCGGGAATAGGTAAGAAAACCAAAACGTTTTCCCCTGGTTGAAAAATTCTGTCCCTAGATTTCCTATCATACCAGGTTTTCATTTGGCTCTGTGCCTTTTGTAAATGCCTTTTTGATACCTCATAGGCATCATATAATCTATTCTTAAATTTTAAGACATAGGTGAGCAGGTCAGTTTGCTCATTTTGTTTTAACAAAGATTCCTGCAACATTTTGAGTGGACTCCTACCGTGTGTCCGAATATGAGTTCAAATGGACTAAAGCCTAGTGAATCCTGTGCGGCTTTCCGTGCAGCGAATAACAAAAGAGGCACACCGGTATTCCAGTCTTTCTCATTCTCTGTGCAGTACGTACGCAGCATTGTTTTTAGCGTTTGGTGGAACCTTTCGAGAGCGCCTTGCGACTCTGGGTGGTAGGCAGTTGCTTTTCGATGCACACCAAGATCACTGATAATTTGCTCAAACAGTTTCGACGTGAAGTTCGTTCCCTGGTCTGACTGAATAGACCGAGGTAGCCCGTATCTTGTAAAGAACTCGACGAGTGCATCAGTGACCTTTCTCGCGGTGATGTTCCGTATAGGAATTGCTTCAGGGAATCTTGTGGAGGCACACATTATGGTCAGTAGGTACTGGTGTCCTGATCTGGTTTTCGGTAGTGGACCAACACAGTCAATTCGGATTTCACAGAAGGGTTCCCCGAATGCGGGTATAGGGTGTAATGGAGCGACTGGTATCTTCTGATTAGGCTTGCCTATCAGGTGACAAAAATGACAGCTTCTGCAGTATGTCACGATGTCTTTATGTAATCCTGGCCAGAAAAAGTAGGAGAGAACCCGACGATAGGTCTTTGAGACTCCCATGTGTCCAGCATAAGGTAAATCATGAGCGATACGCAGGATATCATTTCGATAATGGTTTGGAACGATGATTTGGTGTGTTTCGGACCAACCTTCGTTAATCTGGTCGTCGCTTGGTGTCCATTTACGCATTAGCAGGCCATCTTTTAGGTAGTAGCACACTGCTAATTTCTCTGCCTCAGGTTCGGTGACAGCTTGCTCACGAAGCCTGGCAATGTTCACGTCGTCTTTTTGTTCCTGGATGAGTTGATGTCTAGAAGACATGTTGATATTGGTCTCAGAGGTGGCGCCGTGGAGTAGGTTGGCGAACTGAGTCGTGCCAATATCTGACTCTCGCAAGCTGGAGTTCTGTTCCGCTTGGGCTTCTCTGGACTCTGCTTTCTTCTGCTGCTTTCTTTGTTTCATGCCCCTAGTGACGGCACAAGTGGGGTGTGCAGTGCTAATTTTGCCCACACCGATGTCACTGGACGAGTTGGGGTCTTGTACCTTTGCTGAGCCTAAGGATGATAAGACTGCATCTTTCTTTAAGCTATTCAATATCACCTTACCTCCAGCTAGGTCATTTCCAATGAGGAGTGCTATACCGTCAATTGGAAGGGCTGGCTGTACTCCGACAACCACAGTACCAGATATCAGTTCCGTTTCTAGCTGTATCGTGTGTAGTGGCACGCTTGTCTCGCCCATCTCCACACCTCTCAGGACCTTTCTACCTGTGAATGAATCACTGGAAAGTGGTAATATACCTTCTAGAAGAAGCGACTGGGATGCACCCGTGTCTCTCAACATTAGAACTTTACTCCGACAGCTTCCATCTCCTGGCAAGGATACATAGCCTTCATGGATGAACGGTCTGAATTCTCTCAGAGTGTTGTTCTCTGGTGGACTTTTAATGGTCTGTTCTGCCTTTATCTTCGAACTTCCATCAGCTAGCTTGTTTTTCTGTGGACTTAGGTTAGAGTTTGTAAATATAGTTGATGTAATTTTACAATCATTCTCATGTTTACATTGTACAGTACTATGCACTAACTCGACCTTTTCTTTGGCTTCACCACCGGATCTCTTGTCTCTTATGTGGTTTGCTCTCGTGCGTCAGTTGCGCTTGCGTGACCCATCAGCACATGAGTGAGGAGAACTCTCTCTCACTACCTGACTACTTTTCATAGGATCTTCCTTCTGTTTGGCTTTGCAGATTGGAATAGACCCATCTTTCATTGTCACACAATTAGCTTTTAGCTTGATGTTAGAGGTTTCGTCATTTCCTCTTAAATTTTGTCTTCCGCTTTTTGCCTTCCTATTGCCAAATGTTTCACATACCGGTTTGGGTGTAAATATGTCCTCTCTACTTAGAGTAACACAAGTAGCTGCAAATACCTGTTTTGGTTTTGCTGGCTTCCCATTCAGTACAAAACAGTTTTGTTTAGTATGTCCCTCTTTCTTGCAGTGGGCACATACAAGTTTCATAGGTTTCACATTTCTATCATCTGCATTGTTTACAGTCCTAAAGTTATTGGAGTTGTCCGTTTTATTTCGCCTGTCAGAGATAAATTTCTGGTTATGGAATTGATCTGGTTTATTTCTAGATTGTTGTGAATGTTGTGAGTTTTCTCGGAGATCTCTTGTAGGATATGGATGTAAAAGTACAAAGACATCTGCCAATCTGGCTGCTTCCGTAGCTTTAGCCACCTCCCTGTCTGCAATGTGCAGTTTAATATCAGTTCTTGTGCAGTTTAGGAACTCTTCAAACAAAATAACCTCTTTAAGTTCTTCATAATTGTTATTTACTCTCCTAGAGCGTAGCCACATGTCCAGATATTTTTCCTTTTGCCTAAGAAAATCTGCATAGGTCTGTTGACTACCTTTTCTTAGTTCTCTAAACTCTCTTCGGTATTTTTCCGGTCTACCTTCATAAACACGTAAGACCTTTTGTTTAATACACTCATAGTCATTGCTTTCTTGTTCACTCAGTGCCAAAACAACGTCCTTTTCCCTTCCTTCAGTTAATGCCGATCTAAGAATTAATGCCATTTTATCCTTTGGAAATTCATAGTCTTTGGAATTTTTGCCAGCAATAAAAAAAATTCTTCAGGGTCGAGGGTAGAAAATTTTGGAACATATTGTAAATACTTGGCCAGCTCAATGTTCGAAATTTCTTTATTTGGCGGGCGAGCATTAAGTGTTCTGCTCTCTGCCTCTATTCTAGCTATTTCGATTCTTTCTCTTTGTTGCATTTCTGTTCTAGCTAATTCAATTTTAGCCAATTCTATCCTTTCTTGCTGAGCAGCTAATTGTACTCTTTCTTGCTGAGCAATTTTTGCCAGTTCTACTTGTAATTTTAATTGTTCATTCAGTTGCAATGCTTGATCATTATCTTCATCTACACGTACATTATCAGTGTCATTCTCGCTCATTATCTGACTAGTTTCAACATCATCAACTATTAGTTGGTTGTTATCTGCTAGGCACTCCCTGATCTGCTGTTGTAATTTAGTACGAGTAGGGGTAACCTGCGTAACAGTTATCTCTAGGCCATGAGCCAATTCTTTGAGTTGAGTCAGCGTTAGCCTATCTAACTCATCAGTAGTAAACATCCTATTAGCATCCATTGTGCTTAATAAATTAGAAATGTTACTTTAAAAGAAATTAAGAGCCAACTTACGTGTGTTCGAATGTCCAAATTCACTACACAACACAGTCCTAATTATTAGACAATAGTATGAGTTAAGAATTATTTCAGGAATTTACTTGAGTACGAATGCTGAAAAACCTTGTGACGATAGTATGATGAAATTCTCGTAATTGCAGAACGATAACTTGTAAACAAAATAGACTCTGATGCAACATGTAAATAAATCTTCCAGCTGAATATTCGATTGTAGCAATGATGAGTTGTAAAACTGTAGTCTTGAAAAATTAACCTCGTAGTTGTGTAAAGCAACGTGTGTAAAAATAATTTAGCTCGACGTAGCCCCCTTTATGTATAGTAAATAGAGTATCTCCTTCTTCACAAACAACAAACTTCTCCGTGGCGATTCCTCAGTATTAACAATGATTTATTATTGAAGTGCTTGCTAAAAATTTGCGCGGCAGTCTCATTAAATTGTTGTGACGTGTCGCCTTGATTTTTCCAATAATAATCTTGCTACTTGAAAAATTATAAAACGTTATTACCTTGAGTATTTGAATATAATATACTTCCAGACGTTAGACCTCTTGTAATGCTGATAAACTATTTGCCGGACCGAGACCACATGTTAAATTGTAGCTTTCACTCCAATTCTTTTGGCGGTTGACTAGGGTTTGATTTTTAAAGGCCAGCGGGAACTCACTTCGTTCTGAGAGTGATAAACAGTCTGCAGCAATTTTCCAAGTTTGGTTAACCTTGTCCTAATACCATTTCAAATGTTCTCAACGATAATAGTAATTCAAAACCAACTCCGTTACTGTTTAATAAATGAAGAAACTTTATTATAACTTGCAAATCAAACGATGTGCGTGCACATGGCGATAATTGGTGTACAAGGCGTAGCATCCTTCTGTCAGAGCTACATAGGCGGAAAAAGAGAGAATAGTCCGCGTCTCTATCTTATATAGTACCTAAAAAGCCCGCGAAGTGACGTCAGAGGTTAATTGCATATTCCTCCGCGTTAGCCCTAACTGGTTTACGCTGGTTTCAAGAGTGAGGCGTTTACAGCCCAATTTAATTTAAGTCAATAAAGAAAACTAAACAGTCGTGTCCCGACAATTAAAAGTATTTTAAAAGATAAACTATGTCGAGGGATTATTAAAAGGGTGTTTTAAACTATGTATGCACTGTAACCTAACAATATATATCGGTTTTCGGTTCTATAAAACCGGTTTAGGTATATTTCAAAAATATTTAATTAGTGTTTGCAGGGCATTCAAGAGTTGATACAATATGATTTTGTAATATTTACCATACAATATTTTAGAACTAAAAAAATCTAGTCTAATTGATTAAAAGCGAGAATAGCTTTCAATTTTTTAATAGTAATAATCAAATTACTGATTATCGTTGACCATAATATTAAGAAGAATTTGAAGAGGCATATACCTAGATGGTAACTTGTAAAATAATGTATTGACAGGTTTCGCACAAATAAAAAAAATGTGTATTTATTAGTGCCGTTAATAATAAAGCACAGACGCGGTGTCTAGCCGAATTGTTCAGGGTCACAGGGAAGGGCTAGTTTGCGTCTCTCCATTGCGTACACCAAAGAGCAGCGCACATTTAAAATATGAGCCGACAAGTAAAAAGATTCATGTTAATTGCAACTGTAACTTAACAATTGGTTTGATGTTGGTTTTATCGCAAGCCAAAGTTGGTATTTGGAAACTCAATATCTAAGACTAAATAGTGTTAGCAAGGCATTTCAGGAATTGTTTTGTGCGAATCCAACATTATTTATTTAAAATGTTTCCATTAAAACTCACAAAAAAGGTCTTCTACTTGTAGTAGGCCTAAAGATTACCTTCCAACTTCAAACCAACAAACCGAAAACTGGTATTGAAAATCAAAACGGTTTTGGGTTTCAAAACCGGAATCCGGTATTCCGGTTTTCGTTTAACATCCCTAATCTAAACCATTCATAATCTCTACTCTTTCACATAGTGCGATATTTCACATTCAATATCATGCACACTTTATTATTGTCTTTAACTAACATCATAGCTAATCTCATATCATGCACACTTTCGTATTGATACTGCAACTCCTTAACAGTAGGGAAACAATTTACTACGGTGACCTAGGGTATCAATATCATCCTAAATTTTACAAACTATAAATATTGGGAATTAACTTTAACCTTCCATTACATTTCTTCATTACATTCTACCATAAACGATGTGCTAAAGGCGGTGCCGTCTCACATCCATTCTCCATGACTCTACACGACTATGTCAACTGTGATACCCTTGGCTGAGATATTCTATCTCTCCTTTTGTTAGAGCGGCGCTGTATAGTTTTTTTTTTCTTAACCAACGAACGAACTGGCCGGTCTTTGTTAGAGCGTTGCGGTATATTTGTTTTCCTTACTAACAAATAAAGTGGCCGGGCTGAGCTACATTGTTACACAGTGTTTCCCTAATATTGTTTATACGATAAATAATTTTCGTCTCGTATCAGATAGTAGATTACACTCTAAGTCAGGGGTCGGCAACCTTTTGATAATAGTGTGCCGAAGTAGGATTTCAAATATATTCAACGTGCCAACAGCTTAAAAGCACCCTATTCTAGCACTCATGTTTTTGTTGAAATGGCTTGAATTGCTTTTTAGTTGGTCTTGCGCGTGCCATTGAAAATCGGTCCGCGTGCCACGTGTGGCACGCGTGACGTAGACTGCCGATGCCTGCTCTAAGTGAACCAACAAATAGCATAACAAGATAAGCTCTCACCTGTAATCCGCAAGGCAAAAAGAAAAGGCGAAGACCAAAAAATGCCCAGGATTAGAGAGCTTAAGTAGATAGCGATCTATAATGTAACGGACGAGCTCTGACCGGGCTCCAGCCTCCCACGACGCGCCAATGGCATGGCGTTGGCGTGTGACAGGGAATGTTTTCGCAGCCCAGCGATTGTTCTCTGCGGATCCCCTAGGATCATTATCGTGGTAACTTGCCCTTATACCTGCCATTTCACCCGATAGCACAAATCATATACTGTAGGTACAGGCATCCAGGCACTCGGGTGGTTCGTGAGACGGGGCTGCTACGTCCATTGCTTCCTCCCCACCAAGACCCTGTGGTCTCGCTTTCGCCCGCCGGTGTATTCTTAATGTGATCGTATTGGCGGCTTACACACTTCGCCAACTTGGCACATGACACTACTTGATGACCATATTGTTACGAATATTGATCCTCTAATAAACGTAATTAAAGTTTTTAATACATTTTATAAATAAACATGAAATGAATCCTAGTTTTTAGAGAATAGATTAGACAGTAGGACGGTTAGGATTTGTTTTGATTTCTCCTCCACCTTTTATTTTAAATAGTAAGTTGTTGGATTATATTATAAATATTACACTACGACAATATCTTTTAGAATATCTTCTAAAATATCTTCTAATATATCTTCTAGAATATACTAATATCTTCTTGAGTAAATTTCATACAATTTATATATATCTAAATCTTATAGATTGTTGTTTTATTGATTGGATTCGACAAGCATCAATTTCCATTCTTTGGCACTATTTTCTATTGTAACCGTTAATAA
Source organism: Anisus vortex (assembly GCA_949126835.1). Lineage (NCBI taxonomy): Eukaryota > Metazoa > Mollusca > Gastropoda > Planorbidae > Anisus > Anisus vortex. The sequence continues at coordinate 35,474,528 of OX421496.1, forward strand.
TTTAGATTAATTTTCTTTATTATGAATGTTATTTGATTGTCTTTTTTTCCTTTTATGTAAATAAGTTTAGTTTATTCATAGGAGTTTTATTCTTATATTTAATATAGTTTTGTAATTGTTTGTAGATAAGTCTTAGTGAACATTCATTCTTTGGTTATTAGATTGTATCGGATATTCTTGGGTTCATACGCCACCCATTAACCCCTAGACAATTCTATTTTTAATTGAGCCAGTTCTTGTTCTATCTTAATTATAAAATCCGGTATGATCTCAAGGATGACCGTAAAATAGATTTAAAACACAACAACGTAATAATATGTCAACAGCAATGAAAACCGCCCAGGGAAACATCAGCAGAAACATTTAGAATCATCTGCGACAAATGCGGGACTCTTGGCTGAGTGCAAAAGCTGACGAAATTCAGGGCTATGCAGACACGAAAGATATGAAGAACTTTTATATGGGTCAAATAGAAATGTATGACCTAAGGCTCATCCCCGCTCCTTGATGCAGTCGGTTCCAAGCTTATCACAGACAAGGAAAAAATCTTAGAATGGTGGGCGTAACACTTTAAAAATGTACTGAACACGCCTTCACTTATAAGCTCCGAACCATCGAAAGACTGATACAAGTCTCGGTGAACAAAGCACTTGAAGCTGTCCCAACTAAGGACGAGCTAATGACAGCCATTTGCACCTGGCCCGACATGATTCCTGCTTAAATTTACAAAGAGGTTGGTCCAGTGCTGACAGATAAACTGCTTTACGTACTTCAGATCATCTGGGAGGCAGAAACGGTACCACCCAACCTCAAAGATGTTTCCATATTTCACCTCTATAAACGCAAAGGTAACTGATTAGCTTGTGATACCCAGCGTTGGATCTCACTGTTGTCCATCGTAAGCAAGATCTTGGCTAGACTTTCTACTAAATCGCCTGAATGCACATATGGAGCAAGGTCTATTTCCTGAAATTCAGTGCGGCTTCCGCAAGGAACACGGGGCTATTGACGGTATTTATAGCTAGACAGCTCCAGGAAAAGTGCTTAGAGCAGAACACAGACCTGTTATCAATTTTTATCGATCTGACCAAGGCCTTCGACTCAGTCAGCAGAGATGGTCTATGGAAAATCTTGGAAGTTCGGCTGCCCAAGAAAGTTCATAGCTAAAAATTTTAAATAATTTTATAGAAGGGTCACTAGAAAGATTTGCAAACAAAAGTTGTTTTTTAAACATTTCGTGGAAAAATTAAGGTAATTTAGTTATGTGTTGCGGCTTGATAACTTGCGAAAAACAATCCTCCAGGGCACGGTAGAAGATGGACGTCGACGAGGCCTTCAGCGAAGATGCTGGTTCGACATTGTAAAGCAGGGGTCTCTGTAATAAATCGAGAAATGTAAGGACGCAGTGTATAATTGTACTCAGACTTTATTCTATATTGAAGACTAGTACATTCAAAATGGTAGAACAAGGACGTCGCTAACATACTAGGGGATTATGGGTCAACAACAAAAGGGACAGCACTCTCACAGTTCACACAATGGAAAACAACGCAACAAATAGACATAATGGTTGCAACATTCCTCCTCCTTTAATTTCTAGGTGGACCAAGATCCAAATCGTTCTGGAACACGCCTAGTACGACCTGATGTTCGAGGTACTGGGGATACAGGTGATATCTGATTTTCCAGTGATGGTATTGGCATGTCCGAAACCCGAGGTACCAGGGCTGCATGAGAGGCCGACTGATTTACTGAAGGAGCTTCCGTTGATGGAATGTTCACTATTTCCTCCGGTACTGCTGTCTGAACCTCAGGCTCTACATTCTCCAAACTGCGGGCCGCATGCGGCCCGCGAAGCCTTACCTTTTCAGCTACAAAAAAATAATACGGAAATGTATCTATATCCTACCAAGATAAGCCGCCGCCTACATGGACGTTATGTTTTTATCGAACTCAAATAGAGGCGGGCAGTAGTGCGTTATGTTTTCCAATCGATCATTACATTGTAAAAACCTTATTCGCTTCTTTCTTTTTCAAATTACGTCTACATTCAATGAGATGATATAACGCCATCTAGTGGCGGAGTATGGCACTGTTACTGGACATGATGTATTCAAAGACATAATTTGCAGATTATAACTTGGACTGGACTAACCTCAGTTGCCTGACTGTTGATGTAGGAAAGAACATGAGTGGCATAAAGACAGGCTTGGTTGGACAAGTGAAGCAGATGTGTGAATAGAAAAAACATTCCACAGCCAATGTTTCTACACTGTATTATTCACCAGGTAGTTTTGTGTGCTAAATATTTGGACATTAGAAGTGTACTGAATCCGTCGGAGAAGATGGTGATTTCAATAAGGTCACACGGGCTCAACCCTAGACAGTTCAGAAACATGTTGAAAGATACAGACACATAATCGCTAGATTTACCATATTACACAGCACTTAGATGGCTAAGTTCCGAGCAGAGTATTTAAGTTGAGAAAGGAAACATGTGACTTCCTGGAAAATAAAGGCAAGCCACAGCCATTACTGTCTGATGAAGAGTGGGTATGGAAATCAGTCTCTACTAGTAATTTACATGAGCCTAAAACTACCATGAGAGGAAAATCTAGCTTTCGATCTATACATCCACCTTAGGACCTTTAGATCCCAATTTGTATTGTTTTCGGAACAAGTACAGGCCAACAACTTGACGCACTTTAAGCAGTGCACGGTCTTCAACGTCATGGCTGAAGCAACAGCTGAGTTCCGCATGTCATTTTTGCATGCGAGATCAGGAGCGGTTTTCTGAATAGGATTCAAAGCTAGAAAAAGTGAGACTGTTGCAAAACCCATTTGAAACAGATGTGGCCAGTAGCCCAGATAAATTGCAGTTGGAGGTCATTGAGTAGCAAGCAAATGACCTCCTTAGGGACAAGTTCAAAGAAGGACTGCTGGGTATTTACCAGTTTTTGCCCAAGCAAGACTTTCCTAATGTCAAAACTTTTGCATCAAGGTACCTTTTAATTTTTGGAACAACATATCTACGTCAGGAACAATTGGAGAGCAAACTTTTCCGATGATAATCTCAGGTCAAAGTTGATATAAGGTACATCAAATCTAAAGCCAGAAATGTCAGCTTTTTTGGCAGCCAGGAAACAATTAATCTACATTTCCACTAATGCAGGTGTTTATGTGTAGTGTAACAATTTGGTATTAAATATTAACTGAATTAAATAATATTAAATAAATAATTAAAAACAACATCCATGTTTTGATTATTTTTTTATTCGGACCTCGAGTGTGTAGTAGGCCCCCGAACTGCTGTTTAATTAAGAGTTAATGCGGCCCTCGGGCTAAAAAGTTTGGATACCCCTGTTGTAAAGTATTGGACATGACTGCAGTTGACTTAACTATTGACTTAACTATTGACAACCGCTCAAGATACGTTACATAATTACATTATTGACATATATTTCGGTCGGATTACAATACTAATATATAAATAAGCATATTTTAATAAGTTCTTGGTTTTTTGGGAAAACAGTGTGTGTGGGGGTGGGTGCACATGGGTGAAGTTAAAAAAATTGGGGAAGGGGGGGCACTAAATGGACATAGAGTAGAGACCATTTTTCTAACTTGGCTCCAGTGTTTCACGTCTATGTGCCAGGTCCCAGTCAGATAAAAAGAAGGAAATTGGTTCAATGAGCCTTCTAAATGTGAGTCTGTGGGTCACCAGCAAGCCAGTCAAAAAAATTGCAAAGTTATTATAAGATAGTTTTTAAAAAATCAATTTGAAGACATATACGATGAATATGCTTTATTTTTTTATGCAAATCAAATATATTCTATACAGACATATTACTGATATATATTAGATATAATAAAGTATGCTTAAATATACCTTCAAATACAATAGTGTGTATATATAAAAGATATTACAATTTTTTTTATTTGAGGGGGGGGGGGGGAGTGTCTTCTTTTTTCTTTATCGCTCTCCGTGGAGCATAAGGCAGCAACATAGTTCCGCCAGGCCTACCTATCCTGGGAGAGCCATCTGATTTCATGCCATGTTTTGTTGGTGGCCTTTGCTTCCTCGTCCATTGTCCTCCTCCACGTTCCCATTGGTCTTTCCCTTCGCCTTTTTCTTGGTGGTGTCCATTTCAATGCACTGCCTGTGAGCCTCTTTTTGTCCATGCGGAAGATGTGACCCAGCCATCTCCATCTTCTTTTCTTTATTTCTTTAGTGATGAAGTTTATTTCAGTTCTCTTGGGAACTTCACAGTTGGAGATGTGGGCTTCCCAGTTAATCTTTTGTATGCGTCGGAGACATCTAAATTCAAACCCTCTAAGGCGGCTTTCGATTTTGGTACATTTGACTTGTATAGTTTCAGTTTTGTTCTTAGTTGCAGAGAGGCTGACTTCCATATTTTTCTCCAGTTTGTTGAAGGCCTGAGCTGCCATAGCTAGTCTGGTGGAGATTTCCATTTCTAGGCTTCCATTAGCAGAGATGTAGCTGCCAAGGTATTTGAAGTGTTCAATCTATTCTATTTCTACACCATTGGCATTTGTCTTATTAGAGCTCTTTGTCTTTAATTTCACAGAGTTGATCTTTAAGCCAACACTTTTGGCTCTTTGTAAGGTTATCCAAAACGTGCCAGACAAGGTATAAGTGTGACATGCGAGTTCTATATTATTAGCATAATATATGGAAAGACTGTGACAGTAATGAACACGCTAGTATACACCAAATAAACGCTCGTAAACAGAATAAACTCAGTCGAGCTTTAATAAGAATGAATTGAACGTTACTTAAAGAATAAAATAATGAAAGAATGACAATTCCATTAGTAAATAGTATCCTTTGAAAATACACACAGTACGCCAACTACCAACACAGCCTTCCTTTATAAGGGACTCCGATCCGCCATTCATCCCAATGTTGACAACAACAAGCCCGTGACGCCACTTCCTCAACTCACAACACGTCATACCTCGGGACTTAAGTTTTGAGATTACAACAAACAAAACACTAAAATATCTAACAACAAAATAATACGCGAATGAACAATGCATCTATCCAGTGCTTTTTTTGTAAAAAAAAATAGGTTCCGGTACTCAGTGATGGATTGCCTAACTTTTAAAGCAGTTTCGCAGTCTATATTTTAATTCTTATTGCGCGCAATTTTAAAATAATTCAATTTTAACAAATTAATAATATAATAAATTAATAATAAACGTTAAAATACAAGAAAAGTAATATTTTTTTTCCTCACATTGAAAAAGGTGCCGGTACGCCGTACCGGTGCGTACCGTCACAAAAAAGCACTGCATCTACCATATAAAAGAGCTCCCAACAAACACACAAACTCGCTATTGCCGGACAACGCTCCGTGACAATAAGGGAACAACTTGCAATTGTATTCATTTAGCTAAGCTAACGTTAGTGTACGAAGAAAATATTATTTTTGCATAAGCTGGTTTAAAAAAAACAAACTTTCCTTTTTGTATTGATTGCATAGGAAATAGCAAGATAATTTAACAAATAAAAATCGGCAATATAAATAATGAAATAACCCAGTAATTGTTAAGGTTAAACTAACTATTAAAATTTTGGCATAAACGTCGGTTTTTAAACATTTCATGGAAAATTATGGAAGGCCTACGTTAGACCTGCCTGTAGCAGTGTGTGAAATCTTCATGGCCCCAGGACTGACCTACAATGATCACTACTGTATAATATATTGTTATGGACCTCTATATGATTGACTATTATTACGACTCGTTAAATCGGATTCAATGAATATAGTTGTATCTTTATTAGAAGTCTCTAGATTCTGCTAATCTGTAGCCCAAGCTAGGGGTTCCTTGACTGACAGGTCTATGCAGTAATGTAGTTATATTCGTGATAATTATCTTCAACACATTTCTCAACAATAATAGATCAAACAACTCCAGTTGTTGAATAAACAATTTTATTTAAATTGTAGACTCAATATAAACGATCAATAAACTTCATCAACTGATGGCAACATAAGTTTCAATACAATGGCATACAATATACAAAATGAATATAGCGACTTCACTCGACAAACTTCCGAACTGAACTAACTTTAAGGAGGTCGGGACTTTCCAAAGAAAACTATCATCGAAGATTCTACAGGGTCTTAATACGCATTTTAACCTCTTTCTCTATAATTACTACGATCCAGAATTATCCTTCAATTTCCACGGGATTTGAACGAATTATTTTATTTAAACTGCCCTCAGGGCATAAAGGTCAAACCTTGGTCGCCTTGGACTCTGATACGCACTTGTTAAGAGGTCAATGCCTTACTACGTCATTCATTTATGACCGAGATTCGTAACACGACCACCCTTAAAAGTTTTTATAATTATTTCTTTTACATTTTACGATACAAAAAAAATGTTAATTTTAAGGAATAATTATAAAAGAAAATTTTCCGGGGAAACAATACAGTTCAATTGGCTATCCCAATAATTCAATCGAACTGATAACAATAACATATAATATATGCATTATAAGTTCATCTTATCAAATGGCTTAACTACAGTCATTCAATCATTCAATTTTTTAATTCAAAACAATGGACAATTAAATTGTTTATCTAAATCTTGTATACAAGAAAAATACATAATCATTCTTAATAGATATAATATAATACAAGTTAATAACTTCTATTACATGAACATTCCACGTTAATAAAAACCTCTCTCGTCCATTTAATTATAGACTAATATCTTTTACATTTGTAATCAAACAACAAAAGAAAAATCACTTAATGTCTATGCAGACACGACTTATTTTTTCATAAGGAAAAAAAAACCAACGTTCTGATAGAACACATGCTAGGCCTAACTCAATTACAAAACAAAAAAAATACTAGCCCTGACCTAATTTCACAACAACACGATCATTTTCTCGAAAGTATTTTTTTTCCCATGTTTGTAGGCTGGCTAACACATTAAACTTTAAACAATACTGTCTGTGTCAAAACCCAAAATTTCTAGGTCAGTATTCTTTTTTCTTTCTCTCCCTCTTCCTTGCGATCACTCTCTCATTCCCTATTGATTCTAACAATATTGACATCGCTATGCAAATTTTTACCTCATCACAGCCTAGGTAAAAAGATTGCTACGCGATTAAATAGTTATCGTATTAAATGAGCATTCTTTAACAACTTATTATCTATCTCAAAATCAAATTCATTTATGTTATCTTAAGAACATTAAACATAGTCTGTTCACGAATTAAAATAGTTTATAGACAATTTCATTAAAAATATTTCAATCTTTCATTTTACCATGACCTTTTGACGTCATTATTTTCTTTTTAAAAGAGTTCACATTGAAACATTCTATCTTTCATGCAGACATGGATTTACTTGAAACAAATTTGGTTAATTTACTTAATTAACTATCAATCAAAGCAGATTATATTATCTTCATACAATCTTAGTACTAAATAGTAAGTACTTATTTTCTTTTAATTACATTAAAGACATTTCAGATACAATATTATTGAAGTAGAAAAGAGTTAAGCATAGGCTACTATTAATTTTTTTCAGAGCGAAATCAATGTAACAATTTATGTACAAAACAAACTGCTAGTTTGACTGGTGTGGTAAAACATTCCATTTCCAATCTTTTCAGTGGTGTACATTGCTCTTTTCCATTTTCCACAAAAGGTTTTATTCATTATTCATAGATTCTAGGTTCTCCTGTTACTTTCACAGTGTTCAGGTCTACCCAGTCTTTTGCTTGTCAATACAATTCATTCAATCTATTTTAACTAATACAAAAAAAAATAGATTAGTTTTACAATCTTGACATGAAATCCTTAATTAATCATACACTTGTTGAACATTGGTATGTCACCATTATAAATTCTCAACCATGAAATTCTCAACCATTCTGGTTTACAGTGTCAAGTCAGTGGCACATCCTAAATTTATACAAAACAAGGATAAGCTTTATTTTACATTAGTTTCACTTCTGGTCTGCTTTTCATGTAACAGTATCCTAAAAGTGAAAAATCATATATAATACATTTCTTGGAATTCTTGTTAGTCATAGTTCTGTCTTGCTGCAACTATTTTTACCCTACATTATCATACATTCAATGATAATATAACAAATGAATAAACTCACATAGAAGAAATTTGCATCTTGACTCAGTGCAATATTTTAACAACAGTACATGATAATATAAATCCATAGTACAATCATAAAACATTTCTCAATACTTTAGTGATAGAAAAATTCTCTTTTCTCAAAACCATTTACATCTTTTTCAATCAAATTATCCTCTCTGCCAAATGTTTCAATTATCATTTCCAGAGATTCTCAAACATATCTTATAATCAGTCCACATTTATAATGTCCTCTGATTTAGAAACCAATTCTGCGGATAAAACTGATCTTTTTCTCTTATAGCAATTATTTTAAATGCTCAACCTAACAAGTTTGTTTAGAAATATCACACTATAATGATATTTACTCTAACAATACTTTTACTCATTCCTTTTTCTTCACAAGTAAGGGATTTAGTTTTAAAATAGTAAGTTTGGTAACTAACTATCAGTGAATTTGTCATTCAATTCATCCTGTACTCCAGGCATAAATTTTACAATTAAGAGTAACAATGTTAACAACATCAAGCTTATTCCAATTGTTTTCAGAAGGTAAGGCTTCATCATTTTCAAATGATATAATATTTTTGCCTTTCTTTCATCACACAACAATGGCATCTGCATGTGAGCAGTGTACAATTTTTTCTAACAAAAACAGTTATGTCAGACAAAAAATTTATGTACTTATCTAGGTACTTGATCAGCCCAAGGAGGTCCAATTCGGTCTGCCATTCCTCTGGAAGTAGTTTGAGTGGTCCTCGGACAGTGGGTCCAAAGATTGGTCCATAGGCTCCTCGACTTTCCGGATGGGATTCAGTTGACCTTTCCTGCTCCAGGCATAAGTTCTTTAGGACTGGATTGAAGAGTTCCGAGGTGAAGTTGGTCCTTCGATCTGTCGGTATGGATTGTGGTAACCCATAGCTTTTGATAGTTTCGGTCCAGCTCTCCGCACTCGTTTCTTCAGTGATGCTCCTCCAATCTTCATCTGTACCGGCAACTGCAGGTTTGCATTGTTGTTTGTTTATGCTGTGGTCTATCTGTTCATAGACATCAGTAGTAGGATTTTCTTTATCGTCGACAGCTTTCTCATGCAGCTGTAGCAACTCTGGGTCTACTTTCTGTTCAGCAATCAATTCATTTTGCGATGACTTCTTTGATTGTTCATTTCCTTTCGGACAATCTTCAATCATGGAGAAAATAGTAGTATCCAGTTCCACTTCTTCTTCCTCTTTCTTCTCTCGTGGGAGAATTTCTTCTTTCTTTTTCTTTTCTTGTGAGATAATTTTTTCTTTCTTTTTCTGTGGTGTCATACCATTTATGACATCACCTACAGGATAAAGTTCTTTTTCTTTTCCTGTCTCCACTATAGGACTAGGGTCTGGATTTTCCTTCACAATCAGTTCAGGTCTCACCCTCCCTTTCGCCAAATCATTTGCTAGGATAACGGATATGCCCTCAACAGGAAGTTTTGATATTACTCCAACTGTCACATATCCTGTCACCAAGTCAGATGTGAGGTATATCCTATGTAGAGGTATTTCTTCTTTCCATTCAAAACCTCTCAATAGGACAGTCTGTCCTGTCAATGTATTCACATTCAATGGTAATACATCTTTAAGCAGCAGTGTTAATGATGCTCCTGTGTCTCGTAATATGTTTACGGACTTTAGTGGTCCTTCCTTTTGTAAGGCCACACAACCTTCACTAATGAACGGTTGAAAACTGCACAGGGTCTCTGTGTCAATTTTATTCTTCCCTTGACCATGACTTTCGGGTGTTGTTTCATCTTTCGATGACTTCAGACTCTTGTTCGAGTCAAAAATACTTTGGTCTACTTTCTCGTCTCTGTGGACTTGGACAATTAATCCAATAGTAGCCATTCTGTATTTATAATCAGGATATTTATCCTCATTACCTTCAGTTGTAGATTTCTCTACCTTCTGACTTTTGCTCTCAGGCAAATCCACCCTCAGTGTTTCTGGTTTAGAATAATCTTTCTTCGAATTCAGTTCGTTTGTATTTTCGCTTTCTTGTACATTCTGTATTGGTTTATGGCTTGCACACATGACCACTTTGTTAGGTCTTTTGTCGCTTCGTATACTCCAACAGTCTTCTATGCTATGTCCTGTTCTTTTACAAAAAGTACATTGGACGGTTTTGTTGATAGGTCTTTTATTAACATCATTTTGTTTCACAAAATGCTCCTTTTCACGATGTTGTTGTGGTGTGTTTTCTGCTTGCCGTTGTGGCCTATTAACATTCTTTCCATCAGCTGTTCTATGACACAGTGTATACTGTTCAGCTAAATCAGCAGCCTTATGTGGGTCAGTGATATCACGCTCGGATAAATACATTCTTATATCCGGCCTCACTTTGTTAATAAAATCCTCTAACAGAATGATATCTTTCATTTCTTTTAATGTGGAGATATTTCTGGATTTTATCCACTGATCCATTAACTTTTCTTCTGCTCTAAGGAAGTCTAAGTGTGTTTGGTAAGGGGACATTGTGTACTGACGGAACCTTTTCCGATAACTTTCCGGTATTTGGTTATAGGCTTTAAGTACAGTGTCTTTAATGATTTCATAATCATTTAAATTCTCCTCTTTTAACAATAGAACACAATCTCTTGCCCTTCCCTGAGTAAAAGCTGTTCTGACTAATATTCCCCATTTATCTTCTGGGAACTTAAAATCTCTGCAAGAAATTTCAAAGGTCTGGAAGAAATTAGCTATTTCACTTTCTTTATCAATGTAGGTAGGGACTAGCTTTTTCCATCTGGCCATCTCTACATCATTATGAGATTCTTTTTTAGTAGCTCCTATCTTCGCTAGCTCTATTCTTTCCTGACTTTCTCTTTGACTTCTCTTATCTTCCATCTCAAGACGTTTTTTTTCTATCTCCCGATCAAGACGTTTTTCTTCTATTTCCATTTCCATCCGTTTCATTTCTAACTGAAATCTAAACTGTTCTGACATAGATTTCGACGTCTGACCTTCAACTTGATATCCCTCCGCGCTTGATTCTACTTTCAACTTTCCACTCGCAATCAACACATCTTTTATCTGCTGTGTCAACACAGTCCTCGATGGTGTAGTCTCTGTAACTTCTATCTTCAAGATCTCAGCGATCTCTTTTAACTTCTTTATGGATAAAGTTTTCAAAACTTCTTCTTCTGGATTTTCAATAAATTCCATTCTTTAGTTAAGAGATTTATAAAATGGTAAATTTCCAACTTACGTTTTTCCAATCGGAAAAATGAATTCAGCGTTATTAGGCTTGCTCAGTAGGTCACGGCTCCAACACACAACACAACACAACTTGAATATATGCTTCACTATACAACTATATCGGACGAAGACCCCAAATTGTTATGGACCTCTATATGATTGACTATTATTACGACTCGTTAAATCGGATTCAATGAATATAGTTGTATCTTTATTAGAAGTCTCTAGATTCTGCTAATCTGTAGCCCAAGCTAGGGGTTCCTTGACTGACAGGTCTATGCAGTAATGTAGTTATATTCGTGATAATTATCTTCAACACATTTCTCAACAATGATAGATCAAACAACTCCAGTTGTTGAATAAACAATTTTATTTAAATTGTAGACTCAATATAAACGATCAATAAACTTCATCAACTGATGGCAACATAAGTTTCAATACAATGGCATACAATATACAAAATGAATATAGCGACTTCACTCGACAAACTTCCGAACTGAACTAACTTTAAGGAGGTCGGGACTTTCCAAAGAAAACTATCATCGAAGATTCTACATGGTCTTAATACGCATTTTAACCTCTTTCTCTATAATTACTACGATCCAGAATTATCCTTCAATTTCCACGGGATTTGAACGAATTATTTTATTTAAACTGCCCTCAGGGCATAAAGGTCAAACCTTGGTCGCCTTGGACTCTGATACGCACTTGTTAAGAGGTCAATGCCTTACTACGTCATTCATTTATGACCGAGATTCGTAACAATATGTTCTATGTTAGTCAGTTTGGTAAGGTGGATATTTTATTTATTATTAATAAATAGCCAATGCAATGGTCGCAATAACTCAAATATACTTGTATACGTCGTCAGCATTTTACGTCTCGAGAGACGATCCATTTCCCTTGCAGATCCTCATGTTATAAAAGAGGCCAACCTTGGAAATACAGGTACGGTAACACTGGCTGCAGATGAATGCAGCGAAGGGGACCACATTTTTCTAAACCTTCTTGTTCTTTACGCGCTCCTCTCTTGCAAGCCCGGAACCTTCTTTATACAAGTAATAACTTTAAAAAAATATATATTTTAGACACCTCCTTAGGGAGAGATGATTTACGTGTACTTTAAAACACAACGAAGCGTCAATTACATAAAAGAAACTTAAAATGCAATTTGTTGGTCCGCTAATGTTGTTTTTTTTCAATTTATGCAACGATGTCTTATAAGCAAATTTTGTTAAAATACAAGCGCCAGCTTCTTTTTACCGAACGAAGATAGGTCCACATTATACTAATATACTAGTGGTTATTCCCGTAAAAATCTCGGGGAGACGAATGTGTTTTGTTAAAAGAAAAAGAAAAAAATAACAAACAAAATTATAACAAAAACAGTAGTGAGAATGTTTCCTTCGGTATTTAGATTTTCTTACTTTGTATTGTTTACGGTCGCCTGGCCCTGGAATATGCATATGAATTGTTGCTGTCAAGCTTCTGACTTCTTATTAATAATATTAAACTAACAATTATATTATCAAAAGTAAAGAAAATAAAACAAATACCATTTAATGATACTTCTCATGCGTTATACTTAAATAATAGAAAGTGTATAGTACCTTCGTATCCACGTTTAAAAAAAAATGGACTAAATATATACCTTTTTAGCCAACGCCGATGTTCACCCCCCCCCCTACCTTTTCCCTCTAAGGGTCAAACCCATGAATCTCGTGATCGGTGATAACTTAGAGGATAAATAAACAACTTTATGCAAGGGTAATTATTGGGAAAAAGAAAATGAACATTCAAGGGAAGATCATTCTAAGCGAAACTTAACACACGGTGATTATCAATATGTCTAAGTTTATTTTTAAAAGTAAATTTACAAATGAAGCAATATTGTTGATAAAATAAAATTCTCTTTTGCAGAACGTTTCCAATTTATACATTTAACTTTTGACCTGATTGGTCAAACGGCCTGGGAGCCTATTGCGAACAAACAAACAAACATCTAAATAAATAAACAAACTTAAGGTAATTATGTATATTGATTATGCAGACTTCGCTATCGTGTTATGAGTGGACTTAACGATGTGAACTATGAAACGTGTGTATATGGAGGTCTTGGTGGATGTCAGGAAGAATCATAAATAGATGACGCATCTCAGAGCATTTGGGGCTAGATAGAAATAAAGGCCTAAATATTATTTTTCTGCTTAATAGGCCTACTATTACTCAATTGTATAGCAGCTTGTCATTCCAAAAACTTCGAGTTTCGAATCTAATTACAAACATCATACTATCTTTGCAATACATCTAAGTTAAGGGCTAGTGTCCCAGAGTCTACCCAGCTCTGACTTAGATCTATAATTCGCAGCTGTTATGAATTGTAATGTAAAAAAAACTGATATGATTGGTGTATTTTCATTGTTACAAATCAAAACAATCAAATCAAAACATAGTGATGAATTACAATAACAATATTTTCTTATATATAATGAAATATTTATTTTTAATTACAACACGAACGCCAGTGCGAAGGTTGAGATCACTTCTTTCTCACCAAATCAGACACTTTTGGGACAGTCTTTGCAAGAGCACAGAGAAAGATAATCATCAACAAAAAGTCTACTTCTATATTCAAAATTATTAACCAACAAGCTGGAAAGCCCTGTTTCACAAAAATATGTTATTGGAAACGAAAGACGATGCGCAAGACAGTTTCAGTTAGAATATGATGTGACTGCACATACTTGATCCAGAAATTAATAAATGGCGTTGTGGAGAAATTAGTTCTCATTGCATCGTTGTTGATACGTTCAACGAACACCTCTTGTGCTGTCTCAGGAATATCTACAACTTTTACTTTGAAGGTGTTTCTGGCAAGGGCAAATGGAAATGGATGTCAGGTGGATTCGAAAAACATGAGGGTATTTCATGCAAACATGTGTCAATGTTCTTGGCAGAAATGGTCATTGAAATCCCTTTTTCTAGTCCCATGTCATGTTCGTCAAGGAAAATCAATAAGGTAAGTCTCCCGTTTTGTTTAAGACGAGCAAAAAAAAAAGAATTTTCCGATGGTCATAGGCAACCCCCGTAAAATGGTCGTTCGACACCCGAAGGGTTCGCGACCCACAAGTTGGGAAGCGCTGAAATAGAAGCAAAGAAACAAGATGTCGCCATCAATTTACTTTCGAGACTAACACGTAACTCCCCAAAAATGCCAACATTCTGTTTGCGTAAAATAGCATAATTACCTGTATGAATAATTTGTGAATGTTTGGAGCTTTCTAACACTCTTAAAAGCTATTTTTGTACGCCTGCGACACAAAGATGTCTGTCAGAGTGACACGATACAGCCAGCATAAATACAATTGACTCGGTGTGGAGAGCAGAGGATCGATCCGCCTGGCGCACTGCATCAGGGAGGGGGTAAAACTAGCAGAGGAGTGCAGGATAAAGGAGATCGTAGAAAAATGAGCTAGACGAAAGCCGAAGAAAATGGAAAGCACAGAAAACGTGTGTAAAAGATGTGATAAAGAATGCCTTTCAAGGATAGGCCTGCTTATCCACAAGAGAAAATGCAACCTCAACCCACGGTGCAACCAGTCTACACCGCGGCCGTCTACACGACACTACAAAGATCTTGGCTGTCTTCTCAAAACTGGCCACTGTCACGTCAACCACTGTGAGCTTATTGCCACCAGTAATCACCCACTTTGCTACCAATAACTGGCCAACGTTCTCGCCCATGTTGCTACGGCCACAAGTCACAATTTACAGGCCCAGGGCACCGGCCGTGGACACGGGTACGGCTGTCACCTAAATGACAGTCAATAAACACTTAATGCTAATCTAAACTACATCTATCTATTGTCTATTCATGAAAAACTCAACTCACCCGTGTCAGAAAGAACTCATCTGTCTGTCAACCGTTAACTTGGCTTGGGTGTGATCCAAACATCAGACCACAAGTTCAAGGTCTGTGCCAATTCTCCAGTGTCCCTACGTTAAATAGTTTTCCATCGAAACTACTAAGTCCGGCTCATGTAACATATTGACGAAAATGCTTGACTTCTCCTAGAAGATTCATGTCCACATCTTCAGGATATGTTTGGCATAAAACACACCTTCACGAATCTCTTCTTCTGAATCTTTTAATTTTGTTAAGAATAAACACCATTTTGCAGCATCATTGTATACTGCGGCCCTAAGTGCCAGAATTGACGTTTATTTATCCATCACAGATATAAAAGGTTTGATTCTGAACTTGTCTCTTGACTCAAGGTTCTCTAAAGCATCATCTCCATCATCATTGATATGCCTTCTTCTATATCTGCTTTTCTTGTAATCAACATCAGACAATTTTTAATTTGCTTAAAAATCAAAATTATCAAACCTATTCCTGGAACTTTTCACAAACTCCGAAAGTGAAGCATTCAATGTCCTACATACATCTAGACTATTTTGGGGGTCTTGCAGTGATTGACTAGTCTTGAGAAATTCATCCAGCAAGTAACTCCATAAATATAACTTTACCATAAATTCAAACTCCTCCATGTTATTTAAATAGTTTATGGATTGATTTCTTGTTTCGCCTTTCTCTGTTGTATCAATATGCAGCTGATGCAATGCAGAAGTTATTCCATCTTAACTATCAAGTATTGCTCTTGTTGCCATTTAATGTGATTCCCATCTAGTCTTTGACAAAGACTTTGGAACCTTTGAATCATCTCTGAATTATGACAACTACTGTTCCTTCTGCTCATCTATGTGTAGATGACGAAAAGAAATTATTATATATTTCTTAAACACTTCCAACAAAGTTTACTGCTTTTAATCAATAGTCAACTGCTGCTCTACCAACAAGTCTCAGAAAATTACCAGCACATGGAATATACCATTGTTACATAATGGAAAAGTTGTTTTAGTTTACTATTAGTCTCCATAGATATATTTGTTTTCTATTAATATTATATCAAGTTCAAAAGAAATCTGAAAACCAAAACGTTTCCGTACTTCGAATAAAACGGACATATATGTCTAGACTGTAACGTCATCGCGGAATAACGCGTCATAATAGGGACTGTCGCGCGATAGCGACGAAGGAGTTTAGTTCTAGTTTGGGCGTTGTTGCATAAAGACCCTATAGCTTCCACTCTCTTAGAGATATTTCATTACGGCCAAATATCGTATTCAAGAAATCTCAAGTGACGAAGTTTATTTCTACAACTGATATTTGTATACTGTTATGTTACATCAAAGAATGAAAGAAATTACTAAATACGTCATTAGCCATTTCGCACGTGACACCATCTTAGGCATACTTTCCTCTCTAGGAAAAGAAAAAACGTTCAATATGAAGAACATCTTCTGGTGAAACATACCTTACAATAACAGTGAGCTGATCAATATGGAACCAGTCAGGAGTGGAATCAACAGACAAAGTGAAGTACCATATAGTTCTTATATTATCCAAGATTGAGTCTCTTACGTTATGTGCCATAATTTGGATACATTTATCACATATTGTTTTAGCAAGATACAATGTGACACCTGATCCTTTATTCCATTTTTATATGGCTTTCTAAAAAGAAAAACTAAAACAAATTATTTTGTAATACACAATTAAATCTTATTTGAAATATTTTTTTTTAAATTGGGTGAAGAGTATAAGACGTTCCGGGCGTGCAGCATTGGGACACATAATGCTGCAGTATATTTAAGTATATATGACAATTGCTCGCTCGGAAAATATTTTTTTAGGGGTAAGAGATAGGGTATCCTATACTATATCTGGTGCTCGGTAAATTTGGCAATGGTAAATTCGGAACTGATATTTAAGGCAAGGTGATTTTGGCAAAGGTAATTTCGGAATAGGTAAATTCGGCAAAACACGCAAAGCGGTAAAATTGGCAACGATAAAATTGGCAATCATATAATATCCACTGTTTTTATTAAAAGTATTAGTTAGACTACACTCTAGTCCATGGATAGGCAACCTATGCAATGCGTGCCATACTTGGCACACAGAGTGTTTTTAAATGGCACATGAAAGACCACCAAAATGGTGAAAATAGCATGATAGCATTAAGGAGCAATTTGGCACGTTATTTAATTTAACGTCATCTAATGATCAAAGACAAACATTTTAAATAGGCGCCAAATGTACCCCTTCCCCTGCCCTGGCGTTCCTTCCCCCCCCCTCAAGTTACGCCTCGGCAAATGTAAAGGTACGCCTATGTGTGTAAGGTAACACAACTGACTTTAGGCATCAAAGCATACGTATGTCTACCCTACGATATTACGTAACTCTGAATACCTGACCGCCACCCCTACATAGTATGATACTGGTTGTGTAAACAAGAGCAAACGAAGAGTGCCCCCTCCCCTCTGTAACAGTATAAAATCCTACATAATATAGGAGAAGGGGCTTGTAACCACAGATAAATGTAGGGCAGCAGTGCGTGACCAGCGGTGTGCGCACGGGATCTGTGAAGGGGAGAGAAAGGTGGTGAAAGGACAGAATGTGCAGCGTGTGTGTAACAAGGGGAGGTCAGTGCCCAGTGTGATATGTGGAGAGTTCAGTGTCCAGTGTGATATGTGGAAAGTCGATGTTTTTGGTAGAGTTATGGCATTGCAAACGATTGTATAATGTTTTATGAAACGTGTATTGTGTAAGTTAATAAAGTTACTTTTGCTGGAATACAGTGTTGAGAATCATACTGTGAGTAGTGTACTGTTCTGTACAGTTTCGTGTTACATATAAAAAACGCCTACAAAGATAAAATAATAACAATTACACACATGTGTAAAGTTACAATAATGTCAGAAGTTACAATGGTGTGTAGTTACAATGGTGTCAGAAGTAAAGGCCATATTCATCAGAAGTAAAGGCCATATTCATCAGAAGTAAAGGCCATATTCATCAGTTTACACTATAATAGTCGTTTCTGACACATACGAATCGGGTCAGAAGTAAAGGCTATATTTAACAATTTTCAGAATTAATAAACTTTTCTGACAAGTATAATATGTTTCTGTGAAAACTTATTGTTGGAAGTATTTTATCGTACGTTCTCTGGACAGATTTGTTCATTGTGTAGGAAAGTTACAGTTGTACTAAAGTGGCACACTGTCATGCACGCGCCGTGATAAAGGTCAACTCTGGACTAAGCACTGGACTAAGCACGTTTCTGTGTTTGTGAAGAAAAGTGAAGTAAAGAAATAAAAAATCGTTTACGAAGGCGGATATTAAATGATTGACCAGCACATAACCAGAACTCGACTAGCTGGTTAGCGCAACTCTTGAAAGAAAAGCTGTGTACATGTGATCACTATCACGAGATCACTATCGGAAAAACACGAGTTAACAAGCGAAGGTGACATTGATAATTGATACATTTTATATACTCGGAGTTTATTAACACATAAATAGACTGTAACAACTGAAATTTTTAATATATTTGGATTATAAACTGTATTGAGCTACTATAGCAAGTAATTATCAAATAATTGGATACTGTGAAATAACAATGTTTACTTTGGATTATGTACAGTATTGATCTACTATAACAAGGAAACACGATTCCTACTTTTCAACTTTTTATGTATTATATTTGTTTTATATGTTTTGTATTTATGTTATGTATAGAATTTTTTTTACATGATTCATTTTTCTATACATGATCTTTTAGGGTATTTTGTTTTGTCAATCTGAGGGAGCGTATATATTTCATATACTTGTATTCCTGTGATAGGAAATTTTGTTGCCTCATTTTGTCAAAATTAAAATTTATATGTTTGAATATGTATTGTCATGTTTGTAAATCGTCAGTATAAGTAATTATTTCTTGGTGTGTAGTTTATATATCTACCTGTTTGTTCTTATGGGCATACAATGATGTCTTAATTGTGTGTGTTGAATTGTTGATAAATATTGTAATTCTTTTGTCCATTTTTCTCTATCCACAAAAAACAAAAAAAAAAAAACAACCCAGCAATTGATTGTATTTATGTTGTCTTGTTGTGTTCAATTATTGTAAATATATTGTATTACTCATAAGACATTTGATAAGTATTTGCATTCAAATATTGAGTATTATATTTTTTTTTCAAATTTGATAATTATTAGCATTCAAATCGAGTGTTATATGTTGTTTCAATTTTCACTAAGTATTGTACTTTTGTGTCGGTGACACAAAGAAACATATAAACTGTATTTTGAAGAAAATGGATTACTATAAAGAATTTACAGCTGTAGCTGAAAAATTCGGGTTGACTGGCAAAGAGATGAGAGACTTTGTAGAAGAGAAGGTCAAAGAGGAAAAGGAAGAGGAGAGACAAAAGCAAGTGAAAGAGAGAGAGGAGAGAGCGGAAAAAAGGGAACTTGAACAACTTAAAAATGACAACCTAAAACTACAAGTTGATCTGCAGAGCAAAGGGCAAGATCCCGGTAGTGTCGCAAAGGAAAAATCAACACCAAAAGAAAAAATTAAAGTTAGAAAATACGACAGCAAGAAAGAAAAAATGGATGTCTATCTAGACTATTTTGAGTCTATAATGGTCATGAAAGGCTATGAGGAAAAAGATTGGCCGGCACAACTGATGGCAAAACTAACCGGTGAAGCATTTGAGTCTTATAATAGTTTAGCCAAGGAAGAAAAGACTAAATATAGCAATATAAAACAAGCACTGTTATTCCATTTCGGCAAGTCCGAAAATGACTACAGAAGGGAATTTCATGAAATAAGAATTAAAATGGATAGAGACCCACAGATGGTAGTACATGATGCACATGTAAAACTAACTAAATGGTTGGAACTCACTGGAATAGATAACAGTAGTCCCCAAGCCATTCTAGATATGATATTGATAGACAAGTTTCTAGAAAGTGCAACACCAGACTTATTTACTTACCTGACTGATAAAAAAATCCGTACACAAACAGCCTTAACAAATGCATTACGCACATTCAAAGACTCGCATCCAAACGTAGAGATGGATAAAAGACAAGATGTCTTTGCTCTAGTACAAAATCGAAGACTGGAAAAAAGACAAGGCCAAAGGTATCAAAGCCTACCGAACACAGGAATCAGACAAACTACTTTTTGCTGGTTGTGAGGATTTAAAATATATATAGTTGTTTTAGTGGGACATAATTTGTATAATCTCTAACCCGGTGTTAATGTATGGAATAAACGAGTGACGTTTTACGATAGAAACAATGACGTAGGAGTTAGATTGAATGTAGCGTAGATTTGTAGATAAAGACAGACGACCTTAGAATTTGGTAGTGGCTGGACGTGTTTTAGACTAGGCTATATAAACTGTGATGTATTTGAATTCATCTTGTACATAAATTGCATTAAATATTGAGTTCTCATTTCTACTAAAAGCCGGCAGTTTGTTCATTGATTATTATTGTATAATGTGATCTCCCTGAGAGTTGTTAGCATAATATCTACACAATAACGGTCACATTATTTGGCGCCCAACGTGAATTCGGAAGCTCAAGGTGAATTCGGAAGCCCAATGTGGAATATTGAAAATCAACGGAGAATGTTGAAGGATAATCAAGGTGACTATTATTGAAAATCAATTTGAAAGAAAGCCTACAATATATTGTGAAGCACAGCTTAAAGAATACCGCAAATGAACGTTTCGTACGACTAAAAGAAGACTAAAATTCAATGTGAAAAAATATCGACGAGAAAGAAAAATTTGACGGTTTAACAGTATAGCCTAGAGCACGTTCTTGGAATTTAGCGCTACCAGTACATAACGGTGTACATGAAGATAGAAACGGAAGTTTATGTATGTTGCCAAGCAAGTCGGTTAAAAAGGCTACTAGAAAATTGGAAGTTGAATGGCGTCTCGGATACATTTTAAAAGTATCGAAAGTGGTAACAGTTATTGAAACAATAGTGAAGCTGTGGTTAATAGGACAAGCTAAGTTTGTCAAGTGAAGAGATTAAAAAAGAATCTCCGTAGAACTAGTGAATGGTTCGAGAAAAGAAGAATACTTCAGAATAGTCACAGAACTAGAAGTCAGTTCAGTACAGTAGCAGAAGTCAAGTGAAATTGGAAGTAAAAAGAAACTTCAACAAAGTGAAAGGATTGTAATTCTTATGAATTAACGAACACACGAAGACTTTGGGCTGAAATAACCTGTGTGGTGGAGAATCGTTTCGGATCTGGAACCCTGGATTCGGAGACGGAAGGAAAAGGAACGCGTTTATTAAGATAAGTAAACTGGTGTATACGTTATGTTGTAGTATAGTATATGCCTAGATTTTTCTTGTGAAATCACTGGCATGTATTAGTTTCTTTTAGGAATTTTGTGTATACACTTATTGAAAAGTCCCTGTAAGTCAGGTTAGTTGAAAAAGACTTTTCATAAGTGTATATTACATAATATATGTTAGATTGTATAGTCTTGTATGCACAGTGTTATTATATTGTTTATATATTTGTCATAGTAAATTTTTTGTGAATCTCGAGTCTCATCTACTATCTGTGGTGTTCTTATTTATATATATATATTGATTATTATATTGATATTTATTTCATGCATATTGTAATATTGCTTCCATTTTAAATTATATTAGTTTGTTGTAGGTATATATATTTATTAATTGAAAATGGAGGGGTCCTCAGTGGACATATTAGCAAATTATATAAGTTGTGGTAAGGAGTTGGGATATGCTGGTAAGGAATTGGATGAGTGGGCGGAGAGAAAATATAGAGAGCAGTTAGAAAGAGTAGAAAGGGCTAAAGATAAAGCTAGAGCTGATGAGATTGAGCTAGAGAGATTAAAACAAATTGATAAAGATAAGGAAAGAGAAGAGAAGGCTAAAGAGAGGGAGGAAAAGGAGAAAGATAGAATTTTTCAGTTAAAAAAGTTAGAATTAGAAGCTAAGAATAATACTTCAAATGTAAACATTGGAGTCACTAGACCTGTTGTTGACCAGGAAATGGCTATTAGAAATAACATGTGTAGATTTACTTTCCAATTATTTAATGAAAAGGATGGTTCAATTGATACATTTCTAAAAAAATTTGAAATGGAAATGGAGAGACAAAATTTTTCTTCATGTTATTGGTCTGGACTACTTGGAAAATCCTTTACTGGAGATATTCCATCAAAAATTTGTATGGAACAATCAGATTATGCATCTGTCAAGGAACAATTGTTAAGACATTTTGGAAGTACAGAGGAGGCTTATAGAAAGAAATTTTTTGAAATGACTTTATCAAAGGATGAAGATCCAAAAAGTTATTTTGACTCATTGACAAATGCTATGGACAAATGGCTAAAATGTGCTAAAATAGATAAATCATTTGAGGAACTGAAGAATTTTATTATTAGAGATAAGGCAATATATTAACTTGATAAGACTCTCAAAGCATTTATTCAGGAGAGATCTCCCAAGACTATAGAGGAAATAGTTGACCTGATTAGGAACTATAAATTAGCTCATCCCATGGCACCTACTTCTAAAGGAGAGGATTACCAGGATATAATATGCTTTGCTAGAGGCAATGATAATTTTCAAAGAGGAAGACAATTATCAAGGAGCAAGATGAAGTGTGGTAATTGTGGAAGAAATAACCATGTTACTAAGGATTGTAAAGATAAGAGAGATAACACATTGACATGTTTTATATGTAAAAAGAAAGGACATATAGCAAGAAATTGCTTCAGAAGGTCAAGTTCTGCTGGAAACAATAATAATAATAATAGATCTCAGGGATATACACAACAGAGAGATCACAACTCCAGATTTAATCAGAACAGGAATCATTGTGGAGCTGTGTTATCAAGAAGCAAAGGAATAAAGTTTTTTCCAGGATATGTGGGATTAATACCAGTTTTTGCAGTTCGCGACACGGGAGCCTCTGTCATTGCAATAAACAGCAAATATGTTCAGTCAAATCAATACACTGGTGAGGTAGCAGATTGTACATCATTTGATGGAAGAGTGATTAAATTAAGGTTGGCCTACATTGATATTAGGACACCATATATTACAGGTAGAGTACTGGCTCATGTTATAAATGATGCACCAATTGATTTAATTATTGGAAATGTTGAATCAGTTAAAGAATGTACTAGAGAGGAAATAGAAGCATGGGAATTTAATAATAATCAAGCACAATGTAATGTGATTAATGAATGTAAAGCAAGCAATACTGAAGAAAGTCAGACAATGGTGAATAATGAAAAAGACACATCAATTGATAGTGAATCATTACTGAATGAAAACTTTAATTTGGAAAAATTTAAAAAAAGAACAAAGAGAGGATACTACATTGGATAGATTATTCAAATCTACAGAGAAAGGAACTACTAATAAGAATAGTGTATGCAAAGTGAAAAATGATACACAACTACTAGTCAGAGAGATACTCATAAATGGCAGACAAGTGGAACAAATAGTTGTACCATATAAATATAGAACAGAAATAATGATTAATGCTCATTCTATACCATTGGCTGGTCATATGGGAGTTGGCAAAACCAAAAACAGAATAATACAACATTACTTTTGGCCTAAAATGTCAAAAGATGTGAAAAGATTTGTTAAACAATGCAAAGTGTGTCAGATGAAAGGATCTGGAAGTAACTTTACCAAAGCACCAATACAAAAAGGAGTGACTGCAACTAGACCATTTCAGAAGGTAGCCATAGATATCATTGGTTTGATGCCTATTATGTCTAACAGAGGACATAGATATATTCTTACATTGATTGATATATGTTCTAGGTATGCAGAGGCAGTACCGTTAAAGAAAATTGAATCTACAGATATAGTGCAAGCATTATATTTAATATTTACTAGAATTGGATTTCCTGAAGAGATAATATCAGATAGAGGAACTCAATTTACATCAAAATTGACTAAAGAATTTATGGAAACATTTGGAATAAAGCAGAAATTTACAACACCTTATCAGCCTCAATGTAATGGAATGTGTGAGAGATTTAACAAAACCCTCAAGGAAATGTTGTCAAAAGTTAGTAATGAGGATCCAGAGAATTGGGATTTGACAATTCCATCAATTTTATTTGCATATAGAGAAACTACTCATGATAGTACAGGTTTTTCACCATTTCAATTGATATAAGGAAATAATCTAAGAAATCCACTTAGTATTCTTAAAGAACCATTTGTAGGTTCTAGTGAAAACAAGGAAATGACTAATAATGAGTTAGTTACAAATAAGAAACAACAATTAGAAATTGCTTTGGAAGAGGCTAGAAAGAATTCAGACAATAATAAGGAAAAGAATATAAATAGAGTAAATCAGGATAGGAAACTAAGAACTTTGGAACCAGGAGATAAAGCTTTGCTAAAATTAAAAAATCAAAATAACAAACTATTTACTGAATGGCTAGGGCCATATGATGTGGTTAGAAAGGTCACAAATGTGGATTATGAGATAAGAATTAAAGATCAACTTAAAGTTTTTCATATTAATAATTTAAAAAAATATAATGATCAATCAGTAGAAAGTAATATATGCTGTAGTATAATATCAGAAGAAAAAAAAGAGGATATTGAAGAGATAGCAACAGTGAATACACAGGGTCAGCAAACATATAAAGATGTGAATTTAGAGAAATTGACACATGAACAGGCATATGAAATGGCAAAAATAATACACAGGCATAAGGGTATATTTTCAGATTTGCCTGGTAAGACCAATGTCATACAACATGACATTATTGTAACAGATGATAAGCCGGTGAGGCTAAAACCATACACAATCCCTATTCATTTGAGTGATAACTTGCAAAAAGAGATAGATGAGCTTGTGAGTATGGGGTTGATAGAACCATCCAATTCAGCATATGCCTCTCCAATAGTATTAGTTAAGAAAAAAAGATAAAACTATAAGGTTGTGTGTGGACTATAGGAAGCTGAATAATGTTACTCTTTTTGACCCATATCCTATGAACAATGCTGAAGATATTATGGCTCAGCTATCCAATGCAACTATTTTTTCTAAATTGGATATGGCTAAAGGGTACTATCAAGTAGGTTTAACTGATAGAGCTAAACCATTTACAAGTTTTGTTACTCCATTGGGGTTATATCAATGGAAGGTGATGAGTTTTGGGTTAGTGAATGCTCCTGCAACTTTTAACAGGATGATGGGTATGATTTTAGGACATAGGAAGGATACTATATTTTATTTGGATGACATATGTGTTTTTAATGATACTTGGGAAAATCATTTAAAAAGTCTTAATGATATCTTTGAAATTATAGAAAAACATAATTTGACAATTAAACCTAACAAATTAGAAATAGGCATGAAAGAAATTACTTTTTTGGGACACAAGATATCCAATAACACCATTAAGCCATTAGAGGAGAATATTACTAAAATTCTAAAAATTGACATTCCAAGAAATAAAAAAGAAGTGAGGAGTCTTCTAGGTGTATGTAATTTTTATAGGAAATTTATTCCTAATTTTTCAGAGATGGTATCTCCGTTGACTGAACTTATTAAAAAGAAAAGCCCAATTAAAATAATTTGGTCTCAGGAGTGTGAAATGGCATTAAATAGGATAAAGGTTGCTTTTTCGGGACAATCTATATTAAGACTACCAGACATTAAAAAAAGATTTGTGGTTTTGACTGATGCAAGTTTGGTTGGTTTGGGAGGAATTTTGGGACAATATCATGACAATGTATTACACCCGATTCGGTATATTAGCAGGAAATTAAGTGAGGCTGAGGTTAGGTATGCAACAGTAGAACGGGAAGCTCTTGGTGTAGTTTGGTGTATTACTAAATTGGCAAGGTACTTGATGGGTACAAGGTTTATTCTTATGACTGACCATAAGCCTTTGTCCTTTATAAATCAGAACAAGCTAAACAATAAAAGGATAGCAAGATGGTCACTTATCCTGCAGGCATACAGTTTTACTGTGGAAAATATACCTGGGGTGGATAATATATTGGCTGATTTGTTGTCTAGATGTGGTGTTTAAGGTGTGTTGTTTGATACGTAATCACCAGTTTGAAACGCGGTTCAAAATTATTTTTCATGTAAATATAAAGTATAGATACGGTGTTAATGAAATATTGATTTTTTCCAAAAAGTTCTAGACGAGAAATGGTTCTACAACTGAAGCACGGTGATTCAAACACAACGTACCCTTTGTAAGTGAGAGATGTTCTATCACGTCCTCACATTATCGTGAACGGTTTTTATGGACACCATATCAAACGCAAACATGAGGACATCATATGAAGAGTACATTTATGGTGCTAACATGGAATCGAGGTCACGTCATCGCTATGTCAAGGTATATTGACATTATCAACATAGAATCGAGGTCAAGTCATCGTATTATTAAGGTACATTTACATTGTCAACGCGGAATGAAGGTCATGTCATCAACATATGGAGGAATCAACAGATCAACACGTTATTGATAACATTATACATTTTTTTTGGTTTATGACCAATTCAACACTATATTGCTTACAGACAGACAGCTCGTGGTTAAGTATTCAATGGTAAATTCTTGAGATGTATCTGTGAACAATGTATTGTAATTATTGTTGTGACATTATTGGAACTATTTTATCAAGGTGTTGAAACTCTACAGGATGTATAATCTACAAAGGACCTATGAAATATTCAATGAATGTATTGTTGGACGTTCAGAAGAGGAAGGTTGCAATGATATTACATGGACCAGTATGAACTGTTGTGTTCGGATTTGATATTTATAAAGTTGGTTTGTGTATGTATTTCATTGATACAGGACAGGATATAGTTTGAAACATTATGGACATAGATATTAGTGAAAGTTATTGGTTAATATATTAATATATTAATGAAATCGTTGGTTTTGTTAAAGGTTATTTGTGTTGCATAAATTATTTTAATATGTATGATAATTATGATTATTTATATAATTATATGATTAAAGACAGGGGATTAAGGATATATATATTTTATCAAAGTATTTGACGGAGATAAGGATTTTTTTTGTTAAAGAAATTTGTATGACAAATTTAAAGGGTCGATGGGGGAATGTGAGGATTTAAAATATATATAGTTGTTTTAGTGGGACATAATTTGTATAATCTCTAACCCGGTGTTAATGTATGGAATAAACGAGTGACGTTTTACGATAGAAACAATGACGTAGGAGTTAGATTGAATGTAGCGTAGATTTGTAGATAAAGACAGACGACCTTAGAATTTGGTAGTGGCTGGACGTGTTTTAGACTAGGCTATATAAACTGTGATGTATTTGAATTCATCTAATTGTACATAAATTGCATTAAATATTGAGTTCTCATTTCTACTAAAAGCCGGCAGTTTGTTCATTGATTATTATTGTATAATGTGATCTCCCTGAGAGTTGTTAACATAATATCTACAAAATAACGGTCACATTATTGGGTCGATGGGGGAATGTGAGGATTTAAAATATATATAGTTGTTTTAGTGGGACATAATTTGTATAATCTCTAACCCGGTGTTAATGTATGGAATAAACGAGTGACGTTTTACGATAGAAACAATGACGTAGGAGTTAGATTGAATGTAGCGTAGATTTGTAGATAAAGACAGACGACCTTAGAATTTGGTAGTGGCTGGACGTGTTTTAGACTAGGCTATATAAACTGTGATGTATTTGAATTCATCTTGTACATAAATTGCATTAAATATTGAGTTCTCATTTCTACTAAAAGCCGGCAGTTTGTTCATTGATTATTATTGTATAATGTGATCTCCCTGAGAGTTGTTAACATAATATCTACAAAATAACGGTCACACTGGTATTGCAATAAGAAAGGGCATATTGCGAGAAATTGCTACTCAAATAGAAGTCAGACAATTAGGATATCTCCCAACGGCAGTCCAGTAAGGAAGAAAACCGAAGACAGATCCAGACAAGGACATTTTGAGATGAGGGGAAGAGGATCATGGAGAGGCAGATGGAATCATAATTCCAAAAACAGAGATGTTGATCAAAACTGGAGAAAGAATGACAGCCGAGAAGGGCATGATAAAGAAAAAAAGAAACAAGAAACACAATCTGGAGACACTATAGCCACCATTGACACTCATGGGAAACTCAAATTCTACCCAGTTTATATCAATAATAGGAGATGTATGTGCCTTAGAGATTCCGGATGCACAACCATTGTGGTCAATAGCAAAATGGTAGAAGAAGAAGAATATGATGGTCAAAAGGACACTCTGGTAATGGCTGATGGAACCATAAGAGAATGTCCAACCGCAACTCTGACAATAAACTCGCCCTGGTTTCAAGGTGAAGTCCGAGCGAGAGTTTTGAAAGATGCTATTTGTGATCTGATCATAGGCAATATTGAAGGTGTAGTTGACAATTCTGACGAAATGTTCAAGACATGGTGCGACAACAACTATCAGATTAGCGCCAGCGTACAAACAAGAGCTGAAGCAAAGAGAGAAGAAAATAGGGACATTGACAAGGATGAAAAGATAGAAGTTGGAAACAAAGTTATGTCCAGGAAAGAATTTAAAAAACTACAAGAACAGGACAAAACTATAACAGAATTAAAACAGAAGCTCACAAAAGAATGTCAAACAGGCCACATCAAACAGTACAAGCTAGATAGAGGCATATTGGTAAACGTTGTAGGAGAAGGCGCATGTACTAGATTGGTGATTCCAGAAAAGTTGCAAGAAACTATTATCAAAATGGCACATGATAGTCCTTTAGGGGGACATATGGGCTACAAGAAAACAACTGCTACCATAGCAGAAAACTTTTACTGGCCTAAGATGTCCAAGCACATAAAAGAATACATTAAGAAATGTACAGTATGTTTACGACACAATCCCAAAGATGGAAAACAAACAGCGCCGATACAACCGTCTGACAAGGCGAATTTTCTATTCGAGAAAATTGCAGTGGATCTAGTTGGCCCGTTTAAAGAAATGTCAAAGAAAAAACATATGTATGCTCTTACTATAGTGGACATAGCCACCAGATGGGCTGAAGCCATTCCACTGAAGCGAATAAATGCTGAAACTATATGCACTGAGTTACTAAATGTTTTCAGCAGATATGGTTTTCCCCAAACCATTCTATCAGATAACGGCAGCCAGTTCAAAGGACAGATGACAAATGCTATTATGAAAATGCTGAATATTACGCAGGTGCACAGCACAATTTACCATCCTCAATCAAATGGAGTGATTGAAAGACTGAATAAAACAATAAAAAACATGCTTTTAAAGGTTACAGTAGACCATGAAGACAGATGGCATGAGTATCTACCTATGGTATTGTTCGCTTACAACAGCAGTAAACACGATAGCACTGGTTTTAGTCCATTTCAGTTAATGTTTGGTCACAACCCATCAAGTTCTTTAAAAAATTTTAAAGACAGAATGATAAGCAGACACATGCCATAAGAGACAAATATCAACTAATGTCTGATACTAGAGATTAAATACTCTATAGTATTCAAATGGCAAAACAGAAATTGATAAAACAAAGTAAAAGACACAGTGAAATAAAAAACAAAAACAGACAATTAAGGACATTTGAGCCTCAACAACAAGTTTTAGTATGGTTGCCAAACACAAAGAATGAGCACAAGTGGGAAGGTCCCTACAAAATTGAAGACAAAATTAGCAATGTGACATATGATGTAAATATAAAAGGACATGTGAAAAAACTGCACATAGATAAATTACGAGCATATGGTGACAATAGAGAAGAACAACAATCAGTCAACATTATCAACAAACATAGTGATGAAAGTGAAATAGGTGCAATGAAAATGACAAGCCCAAACAAAGAGACCATACTTATTGATATGCCAGATATTGTCAAAGATAGAGTGATGGCAATATTAAACAAGTACAAAGATGTTATCACAAAAGAAACAGGCAACACGACAACGGTGACTCATAAGATTGAACTGCTAGAACACCAACCGTTCAAGGCTAAATTATATCCTATTCCCATGGCATATAGAGACACAGTAAAGAAAGAAATAGACTACCTTCTTAAAGAAAAGAAAATCAGAAAAGCCACTGAAGCTAACTATACTTCACCAGCTGTTATTGTCAAAAAAGAGAATGGTTCAATCCGTCTCTGCTGTGACTATAGGCAATTAAACAGTATTACAAAATTGGACCATGAGCCAATTGGAGACCCAAGAGAAATAGTGGACAAAATTGGTAATTCCAAAATATTTACCACATTCGACTTGAACAGAGGTTTTTGGTAGATAAGCATGGATCCTGCTGCTATAACATATACGGCATTTGTAGCTATGGATGACGTATATGAATGGCTAGTGATGCCGTTCGGGCTAGTCAACAGCACTGCCACTTTCAGCAGATTCATGAAAACTATGTTGAATGGAATTCCAAATGTGGTACATTACGTGGACGATATATGTATCCACACCAAAGACTGGGAAAATCACATCCATACATTGGAAATTGTACTTGAAAGGCTGAAAAAGCATCACGTCACAATCTCACCTGAAAAAATAAGCATAGGAAAGAAACATATTGATTTTTTGGGTTACAGAATAGGAGAAAGCAAAGTGACTCTCACTGCAGACAATGAAAGCAAGATCTTCAACTTGAACATCCCAAAATCAAAGAAACAAGTTCAAGCCTTATTAGGGCTATGCAATTTCTATAGACCCTTTATAAAAAATTATGCAGAAATTGTACATCCACTGACAGAGCTAACTAGAAAGAAAGATACGCGAAAATTCCATTTCACAGAGGATTGCTTGAAGGCATTGGCAGACATAAAAGAAGCATTTGGAAAGAAGCCAATTTTGGTTGCACCAAGGTGGAACAAACCTTTTGTGGTTTCAACTGACGCCTCAGCTATCGCTTTGGGGCTTGTCTTATGCAAGAGAAGGATGGAATGCTACACCCAATACAGTATCTAAGCAGGAATCTAACGAAAACGGAGGGTAACTATAGCACTATAGAGAGAGAATGCCTTGCAATAGTTTGGGCTCTACAAAAACTGCAAAAATACCTGCTAGGTAGAACATTCACTCTACTGACAGATCACAAGCCACTTGTAGCATTTAACAAAAAGAAAATCAGCAATGCAAAAATAAACAGATGGGCTATGTTACTAGCAGACTACAAATTTGACATAAAACCTATGAAAGGCAAGGATAATGTTGTAGCAGACATTCTCAGTAGAATGATAATTAATACAGACACTTTGTAAATACTTAAACAATGCAAGCAGAACTTGTATTTGGAAAATTTTGATACATGATAGTACATTATTATGATTGTGAAACAGAACTTTGTTTCGACAAATTACTATGTACTCTATTCAATTTGCATTTTTTTCTATACTAAGCATATTTTTTTTCTACATGTTGTTAAATAGTTAAATATATTTTACCTAGATTTTTTTGTAAAGATGGGGGTGAGTGTAACAGTATAAAATCCTACATAATATAGGAGAAGGGGCTTGTAACCACAGATAAATGTAGGGCAGCAGTGCGTGACAAGCGGTGTGCGCACGGGATCTGTGAAGGGGAGAGAAAGGTGGTGAAAGGACAGAATGTGCAGCGTGTGTGTAACAAGGGGAGGTCAGTGCCCAGTGTGATATGTGGAGAGTTCAGTGTCCAGTGTGATATGTGGAAAGTCGATGTTTTTGGTAGAGTTATGGCATTGCAAACGATTGTATAATGTTTTATGAAACGTGTATTGTGTAAGTTAATAAAGTTACTTTTGCTGGAATACAGTGTTGAGAATCATACTGTGAGTAGTGTACTGTTCTGTACAGTTTCGTGTTACATATAAAAAACGCCTACAAAGATAAAATAATAACAATTACACACATGTGTAAAGTTACAATAATGTCAGAAGTTACAATGGTGTGTAGTTACACCCTCCCGCCCCCGGCCAGACTCTCCTTTCAGGCACGACCATACTAAGTCCTTTACGAATGAGCCCAGGTTTGTTTAGATCGTACGGGAAACATTGCAAACACATTACAACCCTCCTACTTTATATATCTATCAAAAACAAACACAGTCCCTATTCCCCTCTCCCGAGATACACGAATTTTCTTGACCGGTTACGTCAGGGAGAGTTAAGGAATTACTTTGCTGACCTATAGGCCTATTCTCTCAACACGGGTTGTTAAGTGTGTGTGGGGGGGGTGGAACATATGGCCACCATAAAACATTTTATCACATTCCATTGCAGTCGGCTATTTGCCGTCAATCAGTAGGCTAACTTTTGTCTTTGTAGTTTTAAACCTTGTACCTTCTATGTTATAACGATACAAGTATACATTACTTAGACATATAGGCCTACAACAATACATAATAGTTGGCTATATTAGACATAGAAACCTCGATAACTTACAAGATATTTGTAGCTAAATGTGCTTTATAGCATAAGTAAATTGTTTTAAACATTGAAAGTACTTTTATACGATTGAAATGTTTTATCTACAACTCTCGTTTGTAATAAGTAAATTGTTTTAAACATTGAAAGTACTTTTATACGATTGAAATGTTTTATCTACAACTCTCGTTTGTAATATTATTTAAATATATTATAAGAAAAGTAAATAACTAAATTATTTTTTTCAAAATTGTAATAATAAAATGAAATCCAATATCATTATCAATGTTTTGATAGAAACACTGATTTGTTTAACTAATAACAACAATGTTCTGTGATTAAAAAATAATTTAAACGAATTGCCCCCCCCCCCTCAACCTCTTTTAGTTTTCACTGCTTAGTTTGTTGCTACCAAGCTGGTCACTAACACTTCAATCGGTGGGGAAACGGGGGTGGGGAGACGGGGGTGGGGAGACGGGGGAGGGAGGGGCTAGAGTTTGCTTTAGTTAACACGGCGAGTCTCATTCTGGTGTTTAAAAAAGAAGCGGGAGATGACAAATAATCTACATTATGTAACATTGCTTTGCCTTGTTTCCTTGTGCTATAGACAATGGGGGAAGGGTTATATTTGGCGTCTATTATAATGTTCCTTTTTATGCATTAGTTAAATAACGTAAATGGTAAAAAAAAATACGGTGTTTTTATGCAATGTTTTTCTTAATTTTTAGTCTTAAGTCAAACGAACTAATTAACTATTTTTTGTTACCTAATTTGTATGCTTTATATATCGGGGGCGGGAGGGAAGGTGGGCATTCTACGTCTTCTCTTGCAAACACTACCAGTATCATGGTGTAGGTCAAGTAGTCAGAGTTACGTAATCTCGCCAATGTGCTATAAAAGGAGGAAGTTTGTAGGGACGTATTGGAGATAAGGGTATGCATTGATGCGTAAAGATCTAAACAGAACTCCAAGTGATCGTCAGTTGGGCTACCTTACACACATACCACCTTTGGCCACCTTTGGGGGTGGGGTGCGGTGGGCTGGGGGGGGGGGGAGAAACGCCTGGGGCGGGGGAGGGGGTACATTTGGCTCCTATTTAAAATTTTCGTTTTTGATCATTAGAGGACGTTAAATTAAATTACGTGCCAAAGTGTACCTTAATGTTTCCCTGCTCTTTTCACCATTTTGGTGGTCTTTCATGTGCCATTTAAAACCGTTTTGCGTGCCATAGGTTGCTGATCCACGGAATAGATTGTAGTCCTACCAATACTTTTAATAAAAACAGTGGATATTATATGATTGCCAATTTTACCGTTGCCAATTTTACCGCTTTGCTAGTTTTGCCGAATTTACCTATTCCAAATTTACCTTTGCCAAAATTACCTTGCCGAAAATACCGTTGACCAAAATACCGTTGCCAAATTTACAGTGATTCCTATATCTATACATGTCTTAAACTTACTGTGGTCCCAGCCGCTCAGTCAGGTGCCATGTCACTTACTCACAATGGCTCCAACCTATAGACTACAATTAATCCTGGCTCATTGCGGTGCTAACCAATGAATGAAGGATGTATGATTGTATTTGTATCTCGCATTAATGTTTATGTATGAATGTTTTTACTTTCTCTTTTATGACTGTTTTACACGTATAGATATATACATTATTACACAAAACATAGTTATCTTTCTTTGTATAATTCAGGATGCTTCCATTTACCCCTCCCTCATGTCTCTACTGTAAACTCCCCATCGTCAAAGAGTAACCCCGCCTTTGATCCCCCACCTCCACCGGCCACCAGCCGGGTCTAGTAGATAACTTTTACCTGTTAGACCACCACCGACGCAGGTGGCTACCCTGGTCACACTGACACATATTATGAAATCTTCCTCTGTACGCCGACCTGAGGGTATCAAAGACTGCCCCCTCCCCTTTACCCCCCATTCCCTCTACCAGTGACTCATTATTAAAGGGCGGCTAATCGCCCCCCTCCCCCACCATCATACAGAGGTCACTTTAGTTAGGTTAGAATGAAAACTGAAATTGGAGCCAAAAAGCACATACCTGAATAGTCGTAATTTTGGCTGGTGCAATTATACTGATGGACTATAATTTGTGTTTGGGATTAACCCTGCTATTCATAAACTTATGCCTAAATAAACAGTATTTGAAATTCATTCCGGCATTGAATCAATCTTTGTTCTTGTATTTGCCTAGGTTTAATATTCGTGTCTTGTAGTAGGATTACTCAAATAAACAGCATCCACGCCAGTCACGTGGAATACGGACTAAAAATATAAATATTCTAAGGCCCAACGCCATTGTGACCGATACAATCAGCCCCTACACGAGCCAAATAACCACGTAGAGTGTCCGACACGCTACAATAGCTTGTTTAGCTTAGACATAAATTCTGCACTGACTATATTTTTACTTTACCCCAGCTAATGTTGTGAGTAAAAGTATGAAAAAGCATGACTTTAGAGTGCACTAAAAGTTGTAATAATGGGTGAAATTTAAGACATGGGCAGAACATGATGGATACTCAGCATGTAAAGTTATATTTCTTCTAGCTCCTTTATGAGCGTTTCTATAGACTTGGAGTTATTTTCAAAGTATTGAGTTATGGACTATAGTTCAGTCTCATTTAAAGTTCCATAGAATATATTATATAATGCCTTTAGTAAATTGTGATAAAATATAAAATATTAATATTACATTATATTGAGTATATGGAATTCAACGTTCTGGATTTCTTATTGTATATCATCAATCATCATCAATATATATATAATTACGGTGAGTTTGTTTATATAAATATATAAGTTTGTCCCCTATAGGCGCTTAAGCCATTTGACTAATCGGTTTAAATGTATAAATAGGAAACACCCTTCAAAAGATAATTTTATTTTATCACTTATAATAATAAATGTGTTGATTTAAAAAATCCAAAATGTTAGTTCTAACCATAGACTATAATATACATGGACCGCTTGCTTTAGTTTTGTATGCTATTATCTTCCGTTTTTTTGCAATTCCCGATTCTAAATGAAGTAATTGTTATACAAGTTCCATTTTATTAATTTAAATCGCATTTTTTTCCACTTTAAATGAATACTTGCAGGCCTATTAATATATCATTGACTATAATAAGATGGACCGCCTGCTCTATTTTTCGAGCTTTTTTTCTTTTTCCGTGCGCACACAACAATGATCTATAAATGTTTCTGCTCTGTACTACTTTCGATTTTAATTTTTCAATGAGAAAATCATAGCGATTAAATAAAACGGAACTTGTATATCAATAACTTTATTTCCTGTATAGCAATTACGTTATTTACAATCTGGAATTCCGATCATCAGTGTTTCAAGTCATCATATAGCAGAAATAGTAAAGCAAGCGGTCCATGTATATTATAGTATAGGGCGTTTGCAATCACGTGACAAAAAGCACGTGCTTTGTGTTTACTTTCTGTAATGGTGTACAAGTAATAATGGCCGCTGTATTAATAAAGTTTCATATAGGCTCGAGCTTTTTTTAAATGATGTGTTGTGTTTTAAGTCTTATTAAGATTTAAGCTGTATTATGTATGTTAAATAAAATAGGCTATTTTATTATTATCATAGACATAGATCATAGACAATGTGAGCCTATTAGTGACTTGATTAGATAGTCTATTCACCAACACTATCACTTGACATCGTAGCCTAGCCTACGAAACATTAAAAGTGTAGGCCTATAAAGTGAAATTGAAAGTGTAAATAGGTCTAGCCGGCCCTAGCCTTATCACATTAATCAATTAATCTACAGTACTACTATTTACCTCCTTATTTTTGAGTAGGATAGCCAATATTCAGATGTGAATTTTGCATGAAAAAGAACAACTTCACTTTCACCACGTTACATTTGTACCTCAAGTGGGTTCTTATATTTACACAAATACGTCACTAAAAACCTAAGCCACGCCTACCGAGAACGCTCTATATGGTTCTAACTATGCAAATAAAAATAACGTACCTAACAAATGGCCATTTCCGTTCATTTACTATGTTGAACGCGAGATTTAATATGTCTTATCTGGTTTTCCCTATTCTGGTGTTGTTGTTTTTTAATGTGGCGAGACCTTTTTTAAAAGTTACTCACCGCACATTGGCTTGGAGAGTTTGAATGGTGTACTTTAAAAAAAACCACTAGCGTATGACGTAATGTCTATCAAATCATTTCTATTTTCATTATTGATGTTTGCATTATCCTTTTAAATAAAAGTAACCAAATGTTTTAATTATTGAATGTATTCACGTCGCTATTGAGAACATCCTTAGGCGACTTTATACACTCTATAAATTAAATGATACGAACTATAATGTTTACTTTTAAATACCAGAAGCTTGACAGCATCAATTTGTATGCATATGCCAGGGTCAGGGCGACCGGAAAAAATATAATATAACAAAAACTAAATACCGAAAGAAACATTACATTATCAATACTGTTTTATTGATAGAACAAGAACAACAAGCAAGAACAAAAATCGTTCTCCCTTTAGTTTTAATTGTATTAAAATATTATTATCTACATTTTTGTATTTACTTTCTTTTATTGTTTGTAATTTGTATTTGTCTTTCTTTTTCTTTTTCGATAGTATATTATTGTTCATTTAATATTATTAATAACAAGTCAAGTCAACAAAACTGTTCGCTGCTTTTCAATATCAGATACGAATTATAAAGGACAAGTTATAAATGATTACGTTTAAATACCAGAAGCTTGAAAGCAACAATTCTTATGCATATGCCAGGGTCACGGCGAGCAGAAACAATTAAAAAGAACAAAAACTAAATACCGACAGAAACGTTCTCACTCCAGTTTTTATTGTTAATATGGCTGTGTCTTGCCTTTACTTTCCAGGAAGTCTCTTTTTCCCTTAAATAACTTAAATACTCTGCTAAGAACTTTCTCACATCTTAGCCATCTTACTGCTGTGTAATATGTTAAATCTTCCGATTCTGTCTGTATGCATTTCAACATGTCTCTGAACTGTCTACGGTTGAGCCCACGTGACCTCATAAAATTCAAAATCGTCACCACAGGATTCAGTACACTGTTAATGTCTACTTAGTTAGTACACAACGTTTGCTGGTGAATAATACAGTGCAGAAACATTGGCTGTTAAATCTCTTTCTCATTAAACATCTGCTTCACTTGTCCAACCTAGCCTTTCTTTATACCACTAATGTTATTTCCTTTTTTCTTCTCCTACATTTTCTTCATTGTAATGTGGAGATCCTGTTTGGCCAGACAGAAAAAGTTCACAATTTAAGATTAATTTGATGGCCAATACTCTGGGATCAAAGTGTGCATTAGCTAATTATCAAATTTTTTAAACAAAAATCAAGTCAGCCAACTGAGGCTTGACCAGTCCAAGTTCAATCAGCAAATGTTTTTTTAACTCATTAAAAATATCCTCTTCAGTAAAAGTG
The DNA here is from genome assembly GCA_949126835.1 of Anisus vortex. Classification (NCBI taxonomy): domain Eukaryota; kingdom Metazoa; phylum Mollusca; class Gastropoda; family Planorbidae; genus Anisus; species Anisus vortex. The sequence continues at coordinate 35,512,752 of OX421496.1, forward strand.
CCATACATGCTATGTAGGGAAGCTAGCTCTTGTATTATTTGTGTCTTCATCCACATCGCTAATGAACACAAGCAGTTGAGAGGTGAAACAGCTGTCCGGTGATTCATCCGCATAACACAATACTACGCGCCTATATTTTAATTAGGTAAAAACATAACGTCCACGTAAGCAGCGGCTGATCTTGCCAGGATACAAATGAATTTCCATAATTGTTTTTCGTAGACAAAAATGTCTTCACGGGACGCATTAGATTAATACAGAAGACCCCTGTATTATATGAATGTTATTACTCACTTATATTGATCAGTGAAAGAGGAGAAAAATGAAAGCTAGCCAATTTCTGCTACATTACTTTGCACACACAAAAAAATGCATTTTTATAGACCAGTTTTTGCAGTAGCCCTAATAGTTATTTTTTAATGAATACTGTTGAAATTTTCAGCAGTTCCTGATTATATGTATATTTATTATTGAGACTAACTTTGGTGAGCTAGTCATGAAGATATTTTTAGTACATACAATTTTTGCTTGTTTTTTACGTTTTTCTCAAAATGTATTTTTTTAATACAATTTTTTAACACATTTTTTTATTTCTTAATATTTTTGCTTGAAACTTTAACTGACCATTCAAGGTGTCTTTGTCAATAAAATGTTGTATTGAATTTTTGTTTAAATTATTACTTTTGTTTTTATTGTTATAAAATGTTGATATTTTAGTTGAAATTTAGTTCGGCGCAAAATAAAAAAAAAAAAAAAAACAACTATTCTAGTTATCAAATATTCATCACAACATTCAATTTATTACATCCTAATGCACATTTTAATAAAAATCTATCAATAACTAAAGAAGTTAGTTAGGTTTTAAAATATGTAATAAACGACTAATGAAAAAAACAAAATGGCCGCCATTTCCATAGCGATCGCAAAAGAAAATTGAAAAAATGAATTCATTAATTGGGTGTTGGGTTCTACTTATGTGTGCATTGCTATGCAGATCTGTTGGTAAATACTAAAAATAGATTCGATCTGCAGCCCTCCCCCCCCCTTAACAACACAGGCCATAATAACACTGCAGAGCATATTATTCCCCTCAAAATAATACTTATTCATATGATTGTTTACAAACTATAGACTGCAAATAGAAACAAGAGAAATGAAAACAATGTTCAAAATGAACATGCATAAAACTTTTTTATTATCAGTATTTGGGACATCATATTTATTGGAACCAGCTAGAATGATTTGTTTATCTCAGGTTTGCGGTAATTTAAAGAAGAAACAAAATAATTATTTCAACAAAATCTTCAACACCAAGAATTTTGTTGAAGTTTCCACGCGTGTATGGAGGCACGGTGGTCGAGAGGCAGAGCGTTCGGCTGGCGTACGAAGGTCCTGGGTTCGAATCCTAGTGAAGGTTAGGATTTGTTCTCGGGTCTGGAGGATGTCCCTGAGTTTACCCAGTTCTGATGGGTACCTGACTTTTGTTAGGGTAAAGTAAAGGCGGCTAGGCATTGTGCTGGTCACATTGTTCCCTAGTATGCCTTGGCCACATACACTAGTGGACGCTGCTTCACCGGCCCCACGGATCAATATTATCCGACATGTTACTTTACTATTTCCACGCGTGTGACGCCATATCACCATGCATTGAAATCATTTCTTACAATAAATATGAAACACATCAAATTAAAACATGGTCAGTAGTATAGTGTGTAGTTTTCAGGTAGGATTTACGAAGCCGCTCCGTTGCGCCTCAGTTGACCTTTGTTCCGGAAGTGCCCTTTGACCCCGTTACCGGAAGTGACCCCTACCGGAAGTGACGTCATCCAAGATGGCGTCTACTCGTGTCGTTACACGACCGGCCGTGACCTAGTGCCCTAGTGACCTTTTGACCTAGTGACCCCGCTCCTCAGTTGAACCAAGATGGCGTCTTGTCGTGTTATTACACGAGCTTTGTTAGCACGTGATTTGATCAGATGATTATTTTTGTCTGGTATTATTTTTGTGTGGTATTTTTTTTTCCCATTGTCTTACAATGATTGACACATGTCCTATTTTTTTTTCTCCCATTGTTTTATAAGGGTCTTTCTAGAGTTCAGCGGATCTAATTTTATAATTAATTAATAATATTAATTAAGTAATTGATCACTTGTATAGTGTTCTTTATAATTTTCAATAGTAAAAGGCTTTTTTCAATAAGTTTAATGTGTTTATTGCCCTAATTAGCACCTTTGAATCGCTAATTGATGTGTAAGGGTTATTTTTACTTACTTGGCGGCAGCAATTTTCTTAATTTTATACTTAATTAATTAAATAATTGAAATTTTTATAGCCACTATTAGCGTGTAAAGGAACGTTTTTAAATACTAATGGTCGTAATTAGCACTGAATATCCCACGTTTTTTTTAATACTTTTTTACTTTTTACTTACTGGCATACATTAATTGTCTCTATTTTATACTTAATTAACATATTATAATTTTTATAGTTATAATTAACTTGTGAACAGGTGTTTTTAATTACTAAGGGCCGTAATTATCACTAAATAGACAACATTTTAATACGTTTTTACCTTATTAATTACATGGATACATTAATTGTCTCTATTTTATACTTAATTAACATATTATAATTTTTATAGTTATAATTAACTTGTAAACAGGTGTTTTTAATTACTAAGGGCCGTAATTATCACTAAATAGACAACATTTTAATACGTTTTTACCTTATTAATTACATGGATACATTAATTGTCTCTATTTTATACTTAATTAACATATTATAATTTTTATAGTTATAATTAACTTGTAAACAGGTGTTTTTAATGACTAAGGGCCGTAATTATCACTAAATAGACAACATTTTAATACGTTTTTACCTTATTAATTACATGGATACATTAATTGTCTCTATTTTATACTTAATTAACATATTATAATTTTTATAGTTATAATTAACTTGTAAACAGGTGTTTTTAATTACTAAGGGCCGTAATTATCACTAAATAGACAACATTTTAATACGTTTTTACCTTATTAATTACATGGATACATTAATTGTCTCTATTTTATACTTAATTAACATATTATAATTTTTATAGTTATAATTAACTTGTAAACAGGTGTTTTTAATGACTAAGGGTCGTAATTATCACTAAATAGACAACATTTTAATACGTTTTTACCTTATTAATTACATGGATACATTAATTGTCTCTAATTTATTCTTAACTAATGAACTAATTATGATTTTTATAGCCATAATTATCTCGTAAAGGGACGATTTTAATTCCTAAGGGCCGTAATTATCACATTTCAAGCAACAATTCTCATGTAAGGAACGCACATTTACTTACTTAGATACGGTAATTATCTTAATTTTATTCTTAACTAATTAACTGATTATAATTTGTATAGCCATAATGATCTCGTAAAGGGACGATTTTAATTCCTAAGGGCCGTAATTATCACATTTCAAGCAACAATTCTCATGTAAGGAATGCACATGTACTTACTTCGATACAGTAATTATCTTAATTTTATTCTTAACTAATTAACTAATTATAATTTGTGTAGCCATAATTATCTCGTAAAGGGACGATTTTAATTACTAAGGGCCGTAATTATCACATTTCAAGGAACAATTCTCATGTAAGGAACGCACATTTACTTACTTCGATACAGTAATTATCTTAATTTTATTCTTAACTAATTAACTGATTATAATTTGTATAGCCATAATTATCTCGTAAAGGGACGATTTTAATTCCTAAGGGCCGTAATTATCACATTTTAAGCTACAATTCTCATGTAAGGAACGCACATTTACTTACTTCGATACGGTAATTATCTTAATTTTATTCTTAACTAATTAACTGATTATAATTTGTATAGCCATAATTATCTCGTAAAGGGACGATTTTAATTCCTAAGGGGGCCGTAATTATCACATTTTAAGCTACAATTCTCATGTAAGGAACGCACATTTACTTACTTCGATACGGTAATTATCTTAATTTTATTCTTAACTAATTAACTGATTATAATTTGTATAGCCATAATTATCTCGTAAAGGGACGATTTTAATTACTAAGGGCCGTAATTATCACATTTCAAGCAACAAATCTCATGTAAGGAATGCACATGTACTTACTTCGATACAGTAATTATCTTAATTTTATTCTTAACTAATTAACTAATTATAATTTGTATAGCCATAATTATCTCGTAAAGGGACGATTTTAATTACTAAGGGCCGTAATTATCACATTTCAAGCAACAATTCTCATGTAAGGAACGCACATTTACTTACTTCGATACGGTAATTATCTTAATTTTATTCTTAACTAATTAACTGATTATAATCTGTATAGCCATAATTATCTCGTAAAGGGACGATTTTAATTCCTAAGGGCCGTAATTATCACATTTTAAGCTACAATTCTCATGTAAGGAACGCACATTTACTTACTTCGATACGGTAATTATCTTAATTTTATTCTTAACTAATTAACTGATTATAATTTGTATAGCCATAATTATCTCGTAAAGGGACGATTTTAATTCCTAAGGGGGCCGTAATTATCACATTTTAAGCTACAATTCTCATGTAAGGAACGCACATTTACTTACTTCGATACGGAAATTTTCTTAATTTTATTCTTAACTAATTAACTGATTATAATTTGTATAGCCATAATTATCTCGTAAAGGGACGATTTTAATTACTAAGGGCCGTAATTATCACATTTCAAGCAACAAATCTCATGTAAGGAATGCACATGTACTTACTTCGATACAGTAATTATCTTAATTTTATTCTTAACTAATTAACTAATTATAATTTGTATAGCCATAATTATCTCGTAAAGGGACGATTTTAATTACTAAGGGCCGTAATTATCACATTTCAAGCAACAATTCTCATGTAAGGAACGCACATTTACTTACTTCGATACGGTAATTATCTTAATTTTATTCTTAACTAACTAACTAATTATAATTTTAATAACCATAATTAGCTTGTAAACGGGTCGGTTTTTAATTACAAAGGGCTGCAATTTTCCCTACAAGGAACCACATTCTATATAATTTTTACCTTTTTACTTATTGGGATAGAGTAATTATCTTAATTTTATTCTTAACTAATTAAATAATTGAAATTTTTTTATAGCCATAATTATCTTGTAAAGGGGTGTTTATTAATTACCAAAGGCCGTAATTAACACTAAATAGGCCACATTTTTTTACTTTTTTTAAACTTTTTACTTACTTGAATATAGTAATTGTCTTTAGTGTATACTTAATTAACTAACTAATTATAATTTTAAGAACCATAATTATCGTGTAAAGAGGTGTTTTTTAATTACCAAGGCCACAAAATTAGCACTAAATAGGCCACCTTTTATATACCTTTTACATTTTTACTTACTTGGATATAGTAATTATCTCTATTTTATACCTAATTAAATAACTAATTTGTATTTTTATAGCCACAATTATATTGTAAAGGTTTTTTTAAATAAGATGACGTCTATTTTGTTCTTACACATGATTTTAACACGTGATTTTTTAAATTTAAGAATGTTTAATAATAATATTTCGGTTTGATTAAGCCTTTTCCTTATTTATTGACAATAAACAAAAGTACGACATAAAGTACAACAGGACAGCACTACAACAGTACAACATATAGAAAAAAAACAAAAATAGGTTTAAGTTATTATGTGATTTTATTCATAGTATTATATAGACATAGTACGTACATCAATTAAATAAGTTTATTTTTAATAATACTTTCATAGTATGTACATCAAACAAAAAGTTTATTTATAGCAATACATATATACATACAATAGCAACCAAAAAGCTTATTTAGATCAATTCATATATACAGTATAATGTATTTATAGCAATCAAACAAGTTTATTTATAGCAATGCGGATATACAGTATAGTGTATTTATAGCAATTCATATATACAGTATAGTGTATTTATATCAATTGATTTATACAGTATAGTTTATTTACAGCAGTAAACAGGAAGCGGTGACAAGATCTGAAATAAATAAATGCTTGTCTTATAAAAATGTTAATAATAGTACTATGTATATATTGTAAGCAGGTTAAAAATAAAGCCACCACCTATCTATATAACGATACAAGCTAAATTAACATATTGTGATATAAAGGCAAAAAATAACTTACCTTTTTTCTGTATATAACAGCGACCTAGACACAAAAACTGGAACAAGGGTAGATTTACGATGCTAGAACAAGTGAAATTTAGCAATCTGCCTCGGCCTATATATAGCGTATTTTGACCACACCTGTATTTATCAGTATCATCTTAAAAGCCAACACTGTCTAAACCCATTTAAACATTACGTCTGGTTACGTATATTAAGCATAGGCTGAGAGTTTCGGTGTACAGGTAATTGGAGTTGACTGACCCTATGGTCAGTTTCCATTAGTTGCACTTGGCTAAGTGCATTTTACGCATTGCTGACCGAAACAGACCTGGTCAAAAATTTACTTATCTACCAACCTGAATCTCGGCTACGGCATCTGGCTCGTCACGATGATGTAAGAATTCAGACATTTTTTGTTCGCCAGCTGTTGCACTAAGGCACTTGGTACAGAGCTAAAGGTCAACTTTTTGCACTAATGGGTTTTGCTTATCAATCAAATCTTTTTTTTCATCCATGTGGTCAGGTTTTTACATTTTTGCACTAAGGCACTTAGTACAGTAAGGTCAATCCTTTTACTTATATACTTTATAATTACATAAGTCTACATTTGTATTTTGTACATTTTCTTTAAGTTTTTATTGATAATACATGTAAATACAGTTTACTTAACTCGTTTAAATTTAAATTAAATTAAAATTAAATTGGTTATTTATATAGCACTTCTATCTATGCTATTTTAGCATGCTCAGTGCGCTCTGTAAACACTTTTAAACATAAATGGTTGCATATTTTAACTATTCTCTCGTCCAGATGGTCTTTAACTATTAAAAATCAGTTTGATATACGTAAATGGTTGTATCTTTTCATTTTTGTCGTGTAATTTTTTACTTACTAGGGTTGAACGTTTTAAAATTTAAGTAAATTAAGTCTTTCAAGTGGTATCCAATATGACGGGTCAGAAGAGGGCGGATCCAAGAGGACCGATTCGAGTGTTCCACACACCGGTCAACTGGAAAACAAGATAACGTCTAATCCAAGTAATATACAAGGGCAGTTACCGTGTAATAATTTCTTAAACAGTAAACATAAAGAGATTTCATTTTTTAAATTTTTATTTGCGCGCAATTACATCAAACAAGGAATAAAACAACAACATGACTGGTAGTTTTTTATTATTTTCTTTTTTATTTTACATCTAACTAAAGGTATATTTACATTACGAACAGGATCATTTATAATATAATAAATACGATCATGGTTAATTTCTTATGTACATGAAACAAATAATTAATCGACAATTATTAATATGTACGTGTAGTCTGTATTTGACTGTGTGTGCGTGTGTGTAGCACATAGGTCCTAGGGGGTTCCTAAAGTAAATTATACTAGTAATGGTATTGGCTTAACATTGTCTGAGTACATCTGTCAAGTAGTAGTCTATACCCAACATACTTGTTTCTGTGACAGGGAAGTTATTTTAAAAACAACTAGGCGTAGCATCTTACATGTTTATAGAACGCCTCTTGGTACATTACAGTGATGTTAATTTTTTATACAACTAAGACAGGTCAAACAAGCCCAACATTTTTTGTTGTTTCCACAACTAGAAACATTTTTAGTTTGACAAACATTTTTAGAGACCCTTCCGTGTTTGACAGACAATAATGTTAACTTTTACAACACGAACGACTAGTTTCTTTTTATGCCTTGCGCAATCTTTGTATCGCTTACTGCTTTCTTCTCTCGATCTCTCTCTCTCGACAAACTTGTTAGGGCAACTTTTTCAAAATCTTTTACACACGCGACAAACTTGTTAGGGCAACTTTTTCTAAATCTTTTACACACGCGACAAATTTTGTAGGGCAACTTTTAAAAATCTGTCATACTATATAAAGCGTAGTAGGGCAAATTTTTCAAAAACGTTCACACTATGGAAAGTGTTGTAGGGCAACTTTTTAAAAAGCTTTCACACTATGGAAAGCGTTGTAAGGCAACTTTAAAAAAATCTTTCACACTATGGAAAGCTTTGTAGGGCAACTTTTTAAAAATCTTTAACACTATGGAAAGCTTTGTAGGACAACTTTTTAAAACTTTTTAACACTCTCCATGTTATCCGAAACCTAACCATTTCTCTTTCAACAACATTCTCTTTTTTTTTTTTTTACTTGTTCAATATCGCTCCCCTTTAATACATTCACCTCTCTTTCAGACAATAAAACATTTTAGGACACCTCTCTATGGACTTCTTTCTAACAGTATTCATCTCTCTGTCTCCAACTATTTCTCTCTCTCCGTCTCTGTCTCTAACAAAACGTTAGGTCACTCCAACCTAACCATTACGCGTGCTCTTTTTTCTGCATTGCTCATTATCTGTATCTCTTACTACATGCTTCTATCTTTCTCCCGCTCTCTAGAAAAACTTTATGGTCAGCAAAACCTAACACATAATTTGCTACACAGCTTTCATTATGTCTTTCGTTTTCTTTTTTTTCCGCGTGCCATCGTTTACATTCTTAGTCTCTGTGACTCTCTTTCCTTACTCTTGTCTCGAGAGCTTTCTCTCACGAAACGTTTAGTTACTCTAAGCAGCACTCTTTCAACAGCGTCCCCTCTTTCTGTCTTGTTCAATCTCTACCTTCTTACTTACTTCTTCTCTCTTTCTAAAATTGTCTTTCAGTTTATGTTTTATAACTTGCAAATCGTTAAGCATGGTCACTCCTAATGCTAAAACGGTGTGTACTTTACACGTAAACAAGGTTTTACAAGTAAGAGATATATAACAAAGGCCAAGGTCAACTGACACTAGTGTGAATTTGGGAAAAGCCCCTCCTCGCTCTACCTAACTAACACTGTCTAAAACTTACCAAATATTACCAAACTAGTTACGCAAACCTTTTAATTATCAAACCAACATTTACTAATAGTAGTGGGCAGAACCTTTGTAACGCATACCACTCACCAACTATACAACTCTTGTCATTCCATCACCACCCAAATATATCTTCCAACTTAAGACAATCTTGCTCGACTTAAATCCTTAGAATATTTTTATAGATAGCCCTGTCCTAACACCAACTTTACAAAACACATATCTACAACCCCCAAGTGAATTTCCCCACTTAGGAAATCTTGCTTGACTGATGTCCTGGAAGATTTCTGATAGTCTATCTTTATCGATATCCCCGTCCTACCACAGACTTTACAAAACACATATCTAAAACCCCCAAGTGAATTTCACCACTTAGGAAATCTTGCTTGACTGATGTCATGGAAGATTTCTGATAGTCTATCTTTATCGATATCCCCGTCCTACCACAGACTTTACAAAACACATATCTATAACCCCCAAGTGAATTTCCCCACTTAGGAAATCTTGCTTGACTGGTGTCCTGGAAGATTTCTGATAGTCTATCTTTATCGATATCCCCGTCCTACCACAGACTTTACAAAACACATATCCACAACCCCCAAGTGAATTTCACCACTTAGGAAATCTTGCTTGACTGATGTCATGGAAGATTTCTGATAGTCTATCTTTATCGATATCCCCGTCCTACCACAGACTTTACAAAACACATATCTATAACCCCCAAGTGAATTTCCCCACTTAGGAAATCTTGCTTGACTGATGTCATGGAAGATTTCTGATAGTCTATCTTTATCGATATCCCCGTCCTACCACAGACTTTACAAAACACATATCTACAACCCCCAAGTGAATTTTCCCACTTAGGAAAGCTTGCTTGAACCAAACCTTCTAATACTTTTATTGATAGCCCTGTCCAAAACACTAATCTTAAAAAAAAACCTTTATAGATATCCCTGTCCAAAACACAACCCAAAACATATATCTACAACACCCAATTATACCTTCCCACTTAGGCAATCTTGCTTGACTCAAACCTTTATAATACTTCTATAGTTAGTCCTGTCCAAAACACTAACTTTACAAAACACTACACCTTCAGTTTAAAGTATTACTTTTTCACTACCCTATCCAACTTATAGTAGTAATTGCTAAAAATAATAAATACACATCCTAAAACTTATCACAATTCCTTTAAACTAATTCTAGTGATTTACAAAACTCTTTACAATATTGACTATCAACCCCAAACTAGTACAAACAAATAAATTTTTTCTTCTACCCCACTTTTCCCAAATTCACACTAGTGTCAGTTGACCTTGGCCTTTGTTATATATCTCTTACTTGTAAAACCTTGTTTACGTGTAAAGTACACACCGTTTTAGCATTAGGAGTGACCATGCTTAACGATTTGCAAGTTATAAAACATAAACTGAAAGACAATTTTAGAAAGAGAGAAGAAGTAAGTAAGAAGGTAGAGATTAAACAAGACAGAAAGAGGGGACGCTGTTGAAAGAGTGCTGCTTAGAGTAACTAAACGTTTCGTGAGAGAAAGCTCTCGAGACAAGAGTAAGGAAAGAGAGTCACAGAGACTAAGAATGTAAACGATGGCACGCGGAAAAAAAAGAAAACGAAAGACATAATGAAAGCTGTGTAGCAAATTATGTGTTAGGTTTTGCTGACCATAAAGTTTTTCTAGAGAGCGGTAGAAAGATAGAAGCATGTAGTAAGAGATACAGATAATGAGCAATGCAGAAAAAAGAGCACGCGTAATGGTTAGGTTGGAGTGACCTAACGTTTTGTTAGAGAAAGAGACGGAGAGAGAGAAATAGTTGGAGACAGAGAGATGAATACTGTTAGAAAGAAGTCCATAGAGAGGTGTCCTAAAATGTTTTATTGTCTGAAAGAGAGGTGAATGTATTAAAGGGGAGCGATATTGAACAAGTAAAAAAAAAAAAGAGAATGTTGTTGAAAGAGAAATGGTTAGGTTTCGGATAACATGGAGAGTGTTAAAAAGTTTTAAAAAGTTGTCCTACAAAGCTTTCCATAGTGTTAAAGATTTTTAAAAAGTTGCCCTACAAAGCTTTCCATAGTGTGAAAGATTTTTTTAAAGTTGCCTTACAACGCTTTCCATAGTGTGAAAGCTTTTTAAAAAGTTGCCCTACAACACTTTCCATAGTGTGAACGTTTTTGAAAAATTTGCCCTACTACGCTTTATATAGTATGACAGATTTTTAAAAGTTGCCCTACAAAATTTGTCGCGTGTGTAAAAGATTTAGAACAAGTTGCCCTAACAAGTTTGTCGCGTGTGTAAAAGATTTTGAAAAAGTTGCCCTAACAAGTTTGTCGAGAGAGAGAGATCGAGAGAAGAAAGCAGTAAGCGATACAAAGATTGCGCAAGGCATAAAAAGAAACTAGTCGTTCGTGTTGTAAAAGTTAACATTATTGTCTGTCAAACACGGAAGGGTCTCTAAAAATGTTTGTCAAACTAAAAATGTTTCTAGTTGTGGAAACAACAAAAAATGTTGGGCTTGTTTGACCTGTCTTAGTTGTATAAAAAATTAACATCACTGTAATGTACCAAGAGGCGTTCTATAAACATGTAAGATGCTACGCCTAGTTGTTTTTAAAATAACTTCCCTGTCACAGAAACAAGTATGTTGGGTATAGACTACTACTTGACAGATGTACTCAGACAATGTTAAGCCAATACCATTACTAGTATAATTTACTTTAGGAACCCCCTAGGACCTATGTGCTACACACACGCACACACAGTCAAATACAGACTACACGTACATATTAATAATTGTCGATTAATTATTTGTTTCATGTACATAAGAAATTAACCATGATCGTATTTATTATATTATAAATGATCCTGTTCGTAATGTAAATATACCTTTAGTTAGATGTAAAATAAAAAAGAAAATAATAAAAAACTACCAGTCATGTTGTTGTTTTATTCCTTGTTTGATGTAATTGCGCGCAAATAAAAATTTAAAAAATGAAATCTCTTTATGTTTACTGTTTAAGAAATTATTACACGGTAACTGCCCTTGTATATTACTTGGATTAGACGTTATCTTGTTTTCCAGTTGACCGGTGTGTGGAACACTCGAATCGGTCCTCTTGGATCCGCCCCCTTCTGACCCGTCATATTGGATACCACTTGAAAGACTTAATTTACTTAAATTTTAAAACGTTCAACCCTAGTAAGTAAAAATTTACACGACAAAAATGAAAAGATACAACCATTTACGTATATCAAACTGATTTTTAATAGTTAAAGACCATCTGGACGAGAGAATAGTTAAAATATGCAACCATTTATGTTTAAAAGTGTTTACAGAGCGCACTGAGCATGCTAAAATAGCATAGATAGAAGTGCTATATAAATAACCAATTTAATTTTAATTTAATTTAAATTTAAACGAGTTAAGTAAACTGTATTTACATGTATTATCAATAAAAACTTAAAGAAAATGTACAAAATACAAATGTAGACTTATGTAATTATAAAGTATATAAGTAAAAGGATTGACCTTACTGTACTAAGTGCCTTAGTGCAAAAATGTAAAAACCTGACCACATGGATGAAAAAAAAGATTTGATTGATAAGCAAAACCCATTAGTGCAAAAAGTTGACCTTTAGCTCTGTACCAAGTGCCTTAGTGCAACAGCTGGCGAACAAAAAATGTCTGAATTCTTACATCATCGTGACGAGCCAGATGCCGTAGCCGAGATTCAGGTTGGTAGATAAGTAAATTTTTGACCAGGTCTGTTTCGGTCAGCAATGCGTAAAATGCACTTAGCCAAGTGCAACTAATGGAAACTGACCATAGGGCCAGTCAACTCCAATTACCTGTACACCGAAACTCTCAGCCTATGCTTAATATACGTAACCAGACGTAATGTTTAAATGGGTTTAGACAGTGTTGGCTTTTAAGATGATACTGATAAATACAGGTGTGGTCAAAATACGCTATATATAGGCCGAGGCAGATTGCTAAATTTCACTTGTTCTAGCATCGTAAATCTACCCTTGTTCCAGTTTTTGTGTCTAGGTCGCTGTTATATACAGAAAAAAGGTAAGTTATTTTTTGCCTTTATATCACAATATGTTAATTTAGCTTGTATCGTTATATAGATAGGTGGTGGCTTTATTTTTAACCTGCTTACAATATATACATAGTACTATTATTAACATTTTTATAAGACAAGCATTTATTTTTTTCAGAGCTTGTCACCGCTTCCTGTTTACTGCTGTAAATAAACTATACTGTATAAATCAATTGATATAAATACACTATACTGTATATATGAATTGCTATAAATACACTATACTGTATATCCGCATTGCTATAAATAAACTTGTTTGATTGCTATAAATACATTATACTGTATATATGAATTGATCTAAATAAGCTTTTTGGTTGCTATTGTATGTATATATGTATTGCTATAAATAAACTTTTTGTTTGATGTACATACTATGAAAGTATTATTAAAAATAAACTTATTTAATTGATGTACGTACTATGTCTATATAATACTATGAATAAAATCACATAATAACTTAAACCTATTTTTGTTTTTTTTCTATATGTTGTACTGTTGTAGTGCTGTCCTGTTGTACTTTATGTCGTACTTTTGTTTATTGTCAATAAATAAGGAAAAGGCTTAATCAAACCGAAATATTATTATTAAACATTCTTAAATTTAAAAAATCACGTGTTAAAATCATGTGTAAGAACAAAATAGACGTCATCTTATTTAAAAAAACCTTTACAATATAATTATGGCTATAAAAATACAAATTAGTTATTTAATTAGGTATAAAATAGAGATAATTACTATATCCAAGTAAGTAAAAATGTAAAAGGTATATAAAAGGTGGCCTATTTAGTGCTAATTTTGTGGCCTTGGTAATTAAAAAACACCTCTTTACACGATAATTATGGTTCTTAAAATTATAATTAGTTAGTTAATTAAGTATACAATAAAGACAATTACTATATTCAAGTAAGTAAAAAGTTAAAAAAAAGTAAAAAAATGTGGCCTATTTAGTGTTAATTACGGCCTTTGGTAATTAATAAACACCCCTTTACAAGATAATTATGGCTATAAAAAAATTTCAATTATTTAATTAGTTAAGAATAAAATTAAGATAATTACTCTATCCCAATAAGTAAAAAGGTAAAAATTATATAGAATGTGGTTCCTTGTAGGAAAAATTGCAGCCCTTTGTAATTAAAAACCGACCCGTTTACAAGCTAATTATGGTTATTAAAATTATAATTAGTTAGTTAGTTAAGAATAAAATTAAGATAATTACCGTATCGAAGTAAGTAAATGTGCGTTCCTTACATGAGAATTGTTGCTTGAAATGTGATAATTACGGCCCTTAGTAATTAAAATCGTCCCTTTACGAGATAATTATGGCTATACAAATTATAATTAGTTAATTAGTTAAGAATAAAATTAAGATAATTACTGTATCGAAGTAAGTACATGTGCATTCCTTACATGAGATTTGTTGCTTGAAATGTGATAATTACGGCCCTTAGTAATTAAAATCGTCCCTTTACGAGATAATTATGGCTATACAAATTATAATCAGTTAATTAGTTAAGAATAAAATTAAGAAAATTTCCGTATCGAAGTAAGTAAATGTGCGTTCCTTACATGAGAATTGTAGCTTAAAATGTGATAATTACGGCCCCCTTAGGAATTAAAATCGTCCCTTTACGAGATAATTATGGCTATACAAATTATAATCAGTTAATTAGTTAAGAATAAAATTAAGATAATTACCGTATCGAAGTAAGTAAATGTGCGTTCCTTACATGAGAATTGTAGCTTAAAATGTGATAATTACGGCCCTTAGGAATTAAAATCGTCCCTTTACGAGATAATTATGGCTATACAAATTATAATCAGTTAATTAGTTAAGAATAAAATTAAGATAATTACCGTATCGAAGTAAATAAATGTGCGTTCCTTACATGAGAATTGTTGCTTGAAATGTGATAATTACGGCCCTTAGTAATTAAAATCGTCCCTTTACGAGATAATTATGGCTATACAAATTATAATTAGTTAATTAGTTAAGAATAAAATTAAGATAATTACTGTATCGAAGTAAGTACATGTGCATTCCTTACATGAGATTTGTTGCTTGAAATGTGATAATTACGGCCCTTAGTAATTAAAATCGTCCCTTTACGAGATAATTATGGCTATACAAATTATAATCAGTTAATTAGTTAAGAATAAAATTAAGATAATTACCGTATCGAAGTAAGTAAATGTGCGTTCCTTACATGAGAATTGTAGCTTAAAATGTGATAATTACGGCCCCCTGAGGAATTAAAATCGTCCCTTTACGAGACAATTATGGCTATACAAATTATAATCAGTTAATTAGTTAAGAATAAAATTAAGATAATTACCGTATCGAAGTAAGTAAATGTGCGTTCCTTACATGAGAATTGTAGCTTAAAATGTGATAATTACGGCCCTTAGGAATTAAAATCGTCCCTTTACGAGATAATTATGGCTATACAAATTATAATCAGTTAATTAGTTAAGAATAAAATTAAGATAATTACTGTATCGAAGTAAGTGAATGTGCGTTCCTTACATGAGAATTGTTCCTTGAAATGTGATAATTACGGCCCTTAGTAATTAAAATCGTCCCTTTACGAGATAATTATGGCTACACAAATTATAATTAGTTAATTAGTTAAGAATAAAATTAAGATAATTACTGTATCGAAGTAAGTACATGTGCATTCCTTACATGAGAATTGTTGCTTGAAATGTGATAATTACGGCCCTTAGGATTTAAAATCGTCCCTTTACGAGATCATTATGGCTATACAAATTATAATCAGTTAATTAGTTAAGAATAAAATTAAGATAATTACCGTATCTAAGTAAGTAAATGTGCGTTCCTTACATGAGAATTGTTGCTTGAAATGTGATAATTACGGCCCTTAGGAATTAAAATCGTCCCTTTACGAGATAATTATGGCTATAAAAATCATAATTAGTTCATTAGTTAAGAATAAATTAGAGACAATTAATGTATCCATGTAATTAATAAGGTAAAAACGTATTAAAATGTTGTCTATTTAGTGATAATTACGACCCTTAGTCATTAAAAACACCTGTTTACAAGTTAATTATAACTATAAAAATTATAATATGTTAATTAAGTATAAAATAGAGACAATTAATGTATCCATGTAATTAATAAGGTAAAAACGTATTAAAATGTTGTCTATTTAGTGATAATTACGGCCCTTAGTAATTAAAAACACCTGTTTACAAGTTAATTATAACTATAAAAATTATAATATGTTAATTAAGTATAAAATAGAGACAATTAATGTATCCATGTAATTAATAAGGTAAAAACGTATTAAAATGTTGTCTATTTAGTGATAATTACGGCCCTTAGTCATTAAAAACACCTGTTTACAAGTTAATTATAACTATAAAAATTATAATATGTTAATTAAGTATAAAATAGAGACAATTAATGTATCCATGTAATTAATAAGGTAAAAACGTATTAAAATGTTGTCTATTTAGTGATAATTACGGCCCTTAGTAATTAAAAACACCTGTTTACAAGTTAATTATAACTATAAAAATTATAATATGTTAATTAAGTATAAAATAGAGACAATTAATGTATCCATGTAATTAATAAGGTAAAAACGTATTAAAATGTTGTCTATTTAGTGATAATTATGGCCCTTAGTCATTAAAAACACCTGTTTACAAGTTAATTATAACTATAAAAATTATAATATGTTAATTAAGTATAAAATAGAGACAATTAATGTATGCCAGTAAGTAAAAAGTAAAAAAGTATTAAAAAAAACGTGGGATATTCAGTGCTAATTACGACCATTAGTATTTAAAAACGTTCCTTTACACGCTAATAGTGGCTATAAAAATTTCAATTATTTAATTAATTAAGTATAAAATTAAGAAAATTGCTGCCGCCAAGTAAGTAAAAATAACCCTTACACATCAATTAGCGATTCAAAGGTGCTAATTAGGGCAATAAACACATTAAACTTATTGAAAAAAGCCTTTTACTATTGAAAATTATAAAGAACACTATACAAGTGATCAATTACTTAATTAATATTATTAATTAATTATAAAATTAGATCCGCTGAACTCTAGAAAGACCCTTATAAAACAATGGGAGAAAAAAAAATAGGACATGTGTCAATCATTGTAAGACAATGGGAAAAAATAATACCACACATAAATAATACCAGACAAAAATAATCATATGATCAAATCACGTGCTAACAAAGCTCGTGTAACAACACGACAAGACGCCATCTTGGTTCAACTGAGGAGCGGGGTCACTAGGTCAAAAGGTCACTAGGGCACTAGGTCACGGCCGGTCGTGTAACGACACGAGTAGACGCCATCTTGGATGACGTCACTTCCGGTAGGGGTCACTTCCGGTAACGGGGTCAAAGGGCACTTCCGGAACAAAGGTCAAAGGTCAACTGAGGCGCAACGGAGCGGCTCCGTAAATCCTACCTGAAAACTACACACTATACTACTATGGTCATATTTGAAAATATAGTTAACTTTTTAAAATATTTAAAGTATTTGTGAACGGTCAAATTGTTCAAAACAGTTAAGTATAAACAAACAAAAAATATTACATAATCAGTCGTCCTTCTTCAACGTATGTCCACTTCTTCTGATAATTATAAGAAATGTCTTGCGAACATGGGACATGGAATATGGGACTTAACCACAATAATAAAAGGACAAGGAAATTTAATGTATACATTGATTCTTCTGTTACCTCCCTTGTTGTAAATGTGGCAATGTTGTAAGTAGGCATGTTAATTATACGAAAACCGGAATACCGGATTCCGGTTTGGAAACCGAAAACTGGTTTTGATTTTCAAAACCGGATTTCGGTTTGTTGGAAGGTCGGCCTAATCATTACTTCAAGTTCAACCTTTTTTTTTTGGTTCTGATATTTTTAATAAATAATGTTGGATTCGCACAAAATAATTCTTGAAATGTCTTGCTAACACTATTTAGTCTTAGATATTGTGTTATTTTTTTCCAAATATCAACTATGGCTGGCGAAAAAATTTTAAGCTATTATTGAGTCCAAGCATGATTTGAGTATGTTTATACCGCACAAATGTACATGAAGGTAAAATTATTTTTCCTTAATGAAGGGGACGGAAGGGAGGGGGAGGGGCGGCGGTGGAGTCAAAGAAAAAAATCAGTCTTGACCAGCATTAAGTGGTCAAACTTCGCTATTACTATCGTTTGAGTCATAGAATATAAGTTATGGAGAGGTCAGAATTTTATTTTGTTTTTTTTGTCATGACATTGAAAGGGGACACGGTGGCCGAGTGACAGCGCGTTCGACTGGCGTGCCGAAGGTCCTGGGTTCCAATTCTGGTGAAGGTTAATATTTTTTCCCGGGACTCGAGGGTATTGTTGCAGTACAGTTTTATTCACTGCAACATGATTTTAATAGTCAGATAACAGTGTGCCGTTGAAATAATAACAAAATTAGATGAAGTTTCACCAAACTAAAGGTCTATTTTTAACTTTCTTTTATCTGACATTGTTTGGAAAAAAAAACACTTCTAAAACTTTTTTTGTGTATCAACACTGTGGAGGACTTTGACTTTAAAGTTCGCTCCCCCCACTCGAATAAAAACCTGGCTACGTCACTGCACAAAATCCTGCCAAAAACTTTACCTTTTAAGCAGATCTAATCGATTTTAAAAAATAAATTTGATATTTCACCTACAAAGATATGGTAAACGGTTACATGAAGAGGCTTTTTTTAAATGTATTAAAATGCTTTTTCGTGTTTATAAAATCATTAACTTAGTTTATTTAAGCTGTGTTAGAAAATAGAAAAAGTATGCCGTAACAGTACTCAGTTTGGCAACCTCGCTGTGCGCAGCGGAGTGCAAAAAAGCAACACCTAACTTCCTCCGGCCACACCCTGGATGCGACGTGGCGGCAGAATATCATAGTGAAGTGAAGTGACCGTGTCATTCAAGTCAGTTCGTGAATCGTAAGTGGTGATGGGCTGAGTTGTTTGCATTGGCAATGCAGCTGTTGTTTTTGTGCATTTTCAGACTGTTAATTAGCAAAACGAGTACATTACATCCCCTAAGTGGCACAAGATGGTCCAGTCGAATTGATGCAGTAACACCTCTTTGGTACCAGTTAACTCATGTTTGTGATGCTTTGGAAGAGATTTCTGAAGACACTAATTAGATCTAGTGGCAGTATTGTAAAAGTAGAAGCACTTGGGTTACTTACAAATATCTCAGACTTTAAGTTTAATGTTGCACTTGTCACATAGCACAACATTTTGTTTCAAGTAAACATAACTAGTAAGATACTGCAAGAAAAGTACTTGATTCTCCAGAGAGCAGTTAGTAGCCTGAAAAAAAAAAAAAGAGTTTTTGGTTACAGCTAAAAGTGATTTAGAGCTCAATAGACTTCTGGTTGAAGCTAATGAAATAGCATAAGAAGTTGCATGGAATAGAACCAGTATTTAAGAAAGAGAAGGTCCGAATAAAAAAGAAAAGAAGAACATGGTTGATTACGAATCAAAACTTAAGCTAATTAAAACCTATCTGCGCAGTACAATGTGCCAGGAGAGACTTGCGGGTCTGGCGACAATTTCTATTTAAAGTGAGATAGCAAGACAGTTAGACTCAAAAGCCCTCATACAAAAATTTGCTAAGCAGAAACCAAGAAAAGTACCATTAAGGTTTTATTCTTTAATAGTATAAATACTTTTAATCAGTATTTAAAAGTTACTTTTGGACCATAGTTAAGAAAACAATAATCCAATATCAAACAATATCAAGTATTCTTTGTGTATTTTTTAATTGTTATAAAAACTGAAAAAAATATCTATAATCTAACTGTGCGTTTCGGTTTGTTATTAAGAGAACTGTACATAATGCAGGTATAAAAACTACAAACCCATATAGACTATCTAATGTAAAAATGTGTGTTATGTAACTTTTCTAATAATAATTTACATTTCTAATTAGTAATCTATAATGCATAGCCGTTGATACTTTTCATTCAACCGTTTTATTTACATTTCACAATCATCAATCAAAGGTTATAAAATACAATTCTTTGATAAGGTATAAAAATTATTAACATAAACACATTTTCGTAGTTCCATACCCGGCAGACCCCGCGGAAGGCACATTAATTTGTTTTCGCCTAGAGCGTCAAAAACCATAGAGCCTGCTACTATTTTTTTTTAAATGTAAACTTGGATTATATGATAGATAGGCTCTAATTTGATATTTTCTTTTTTTTTTTTTTGTGATCTAGATTTTGTTTGAATAAAGTTCCATTTTTGGTTTAGTTTAAGACTTAAAAAATCATAACAAAGCCTTGATGTCTGACACGTTTCATTTTCATTAACTGTTTCACCGCCTGGGGCATAGGCGACAGTAAAAAGGTCAGCATGCATCCTGGTATTGAGCAAGTTTCTCAAGCTGTTTTGTCCCATCATGCTGGTATCTACTTAATCTCTCTAATCATGATCATTTTATGATCTGCCTCTTTTCTTTTTGCCTTGCGAATTACAGCTGAGAGCGTGTCTTAAGCTGTCTAATCCGGGGCATTTTATGATCTGCCTCTTTTCTTTTTGCCTTGCGAATTACAGCTGAGAGCGTGTCTTAAGCTGTCTAATCCGGGGCATTTTATGATCTGCCTCTTTTCTTTTTGCCTTGCGAATTACAAGTGAGAGCGTGTCTTAAGCTGTCTAATCCGGGGAATTTTATGATCTGACTCTTTTCTGTTTGCCTTGCAAATTACAGGTGAGAGCGTGTCTTAAGCTGTCTAATCCGGGGCATTTTATGATCTGCCTCTTTTCTATTTGCCTTGCGAATTACAGGTGAGAGCGTGTCTTAAGCTGTCTAATTCGGGGCATTTTATGATCTGCCTCTTTTCTTTTTGCCTTGCGAATTACAGGTGAGAGCGTGTCTTAAGCTGTCTAATCCGGGGAATTTTATGATCTGACTCTTTTCTGTTTGCCTTGCAAATTACAGGTGAGAGCGTGTCTTAAGCTGTCTAATCCGGGGCATTTTATGATCTGCCTCTTTTCTATTTGCCTTGCGAATTACAGGTGAGAGCGTGTCTTAAGCTGTCTAATTCGGGGCATTTTATGATCTGCCTCTTTTCTTTTTGCCTTGCGAATTACAGGTGAGAGCGTGTCTTGTTATTCTGTTTGTGGGTTCTCTTAGAGTGTGACCTAATATCTGACATGAGACGGAAACTATTTATCGTATAAACTGTGCTAGGGAAGCAGTGTTTGACAAGTAAACAACGAGAGCAAACCTTTTCATCCAGCCAATGAAAAGTTGATACTATAGATCTTTTCTAATATATTACAGACGAACCCTCTATAAAGAATAGTATTGCGTCCTACGCTAATCCGTGGTCTGAGTATAGTCCTGCATTTTTATTAGTGTTTTAAATGATTTTAAGTTACAATTTTTACTGGTTTGGTCAGGTAACCCGTTCCGTGCCAGGATGCCACTCAATAATAAAGAGTACTATTTGTTGGGATATCGAAAGTGTTTAGGTCTTCATGTTTATACGAGCATTGTAACAGATTATTATTGTATTGTATTTCTAAGTTAGAGTTTAATTCCTTGTGCATTATTACTATTTTACTCTTCGCCCTTCTGTCCGCTAGTGTTTCTAGGTTTAGTCATTGAACTATTGCGGTTACTCTTGTCAGTTACAAATATTCGCTAACACCGGTAATGATCCTTGCAGTTCTTTCCTAAAATTCTTACTAATTTTGTTTTCTTAGTTAAGGGAAACACGTCTGTAATTTCCAGGAAAATATTTATTTCCGTTTTTGAAAGGGGTTACATTGTCTAACTTTAAATCTTTGAGCACCTTGCTTTGTTTTAGGGAGGCCTAAAAAGTATTTAAAAGATTGGAGATATTTCGTTATTTAGTTCTTTTAGCCAGTCCTGGTTACGGGCCTCTCTGTGGAGTGGACACTATTCCCAAATGTGCTTTGCATTCTGGAGTCTAGTTCCACAGGGGCACACAGGTGTGTGACTTAGGCCGATTCGGTGATTGTGGTCTAATAGTCTGTTGTGCAATGTCCTGAGTCGGAGTATGGTGGTCTGCTCATATCTAGTATATATACACATTGGTCTGCTCATATCTAGTATATATGCACTTAACATGTTTTTAACAGTGTAGATCCATCGATTAGCACCTTTTAACATTTCATTCCTGGCTACGCCACTGATGCCGTGAGCTGTTCAGTCGAAGAAGGCTATAGTGAATATCTATAATATTGTATTAACCTTAAAGGCAGCAACAACATCACAAATACTTTCAGTGGTTCCAAATATTACTTTCTGGACTGTACCAGACCTAAGTGTTTACAAACATCATGAATTATATATCAGTTTTAATTTATAAAATGACACTGTGTTCGGGCGGTAGCGCGTTCGGTTGGCTTACCGAAGGTGGGTTCGAATCCTGGTGAAGGATAGGATTTGTTCCCAGGTCTGAAATGTGTACCTGAGTCTACCTGTCATTGGTTGGGATAAAGTAAAGGTGGCTGTGTATTGTGCTGGCCACATAATCCTCTTGTATCGCGTTGTCATAGAGACTGGTTAACGCTGATTCATCGGCCTTATGAATCAATTCGGCCCGACGGGATACTTTACTTTCTTTATAAGTTATGAATTACTATAAAATTATATAAAACTCTTATTCCCTATCAAGGCAGTTGTAATCCTGAAAATCTACCACACAGTGAACAAATATGAACAAATAGGAAATATGTTAGAACATTGTTTAGGAATCATTGATGACAAAAGATGTCGCTATTAATAATTTATGTTAATTAGTCTCAACTCTATTACCCTTATGACATCATGTGGGTGTTTAATAAATGTCTAATTACGCGATTGTATAATTGATAAACTTCTGTTTCCAAAAACAGACATAGCCTACTGTCTATGTTTTATATTAGCTTCTGTTTTTTGTTCATCTCAGACATATACTTTTTTCGTTCCGAAAAGTTTTTAAGCTAAACTTTAGATTAAGTCTCAGGTAAGCCTGCATGTCACCTTTTTTTCTATTTCTTTCAATATTCACATTTAATCTAATAAAACTTTTTTAAATGTATATGTAGAGCATATTTTATACTGTATTTAAAAAAATCTATTTGGAGACTATTGAATTACGTCGATTATGCATTAAAATGAAATACTACTGTTCTCATTTATGTAAAGGTATACTCCAATCACTAACAGCAACAACCATGTTGTCAAACTCATGTTTGTGAAAATGTAAAGGGGGGGGGGTTGAAACCTGAAACCAAGATTGGGAGCTGGGGTAACTTGGGCAATATAGACATAGCAAACTGGCAACTCCCGCGATGCTGCTGATCTCAGATTGTATAGGACAATTGTTCACAGGGGCACATCCTTAACAGTCTTCCCGGGCTTTTCAGAATTTCAGCTTCGCTTTTTAGCCACCAATACCGACAAAAATAATCACATTCAATTTGGTTTTAATTTGCCTGTGCTTCTTCAGTACACTGCCCAGGGATTGTGCCATTAAGATGACATAACAGCTTCGCTAATTAGTGTAGACAAAACACGCTAATACAGATATCACAGTCAAATCGCCTCGTACAGGGGTCTTTTTTTTTTCTAAAAATGAAGCCTGCTCCACCAATTAATGTTTTTGTACAAGAGACTTGAATTGTCTTTTTGGGGTTGTCTTTTGCGTGCCAATAAAATCGATCCGCTGGCCAAGTATGGCCGTTTCCTAGTCTAGTACATAGTCATAGCAAACCCTACAGAGCTAATAAAAGCCCTCCTCCAAAAAAATTAAAACAACTTATAGTAGGAATATAAAGCATAGGCTTTTAATAAGTTAGCAAAACACATTGTAATCAATCGTTTCTCCGTCATTTTGACGGGCATAACTCCTAGTATCTAAATATTCCTAACTCAATAATGAAAAATTCCCCCATTATACCTACATACGTGTTTTTATGTACTGTTTTAGTGACCTTATCTATCTCAAGGAACTAATCACACTATAGATCTATGTCCCACAAAGAACACTTCGTTCTGCCAACTCATCGCTTCTGGCAGAGGCCCATTTCTCTCTGACGACCGTTGGCCTTAGAGCGTTTTCATTATCCGGTCCAAAGGTGTGGAATCTACTTCCCATTCAACCCAGGCGAACAAGATCTACTGTTACTTTCAAAAAGAACTTAAAAACT
This sequence comes from Anisus vortex, assembly GCA_949126835.1. Taxonomy (NCBI): domain Eukaryota; kingdom Metazoa; phylum Mollusca; class Gastropoda; family Planorbidae; genus Anisus; species Anisus vortex. Next base: position 35,537,147 of record OX421496.1, read on the forward strand.
CATTATTTCAATTTTTACCTTGTATAACATTTAACATGCTTTAGACCCTCACTGTCTTACTTATGGTTGGGTCGGTTAATGCTACATTTATTTGAATTGTCTTTTTTTTAAATAATCAATTAGCTCTGTCAGCTAGCCTAGAGTAATATCCGTGTTCTTCTTTGCATGTTAAACGCGCTCTGAGCTTACATTATGTTTGTTGGCAGCGCTATACAAATAGTATTTATTATTACTATTATTACCGTACTTATGTATTTACTATGACCAATCGTTCACCTATTATTTGTATTGTTTTCGGTTACATTAACTAAAAAGAACATTACCTTTACATTTGTCCATTATTTTTCTTATTATTAACTGAAAAAAAAACACTATACGTTTTGTTTTATCTACAGACATTTAAAATGAAGTTTGTTGTTATTTGCTGTTTGCTGGTTTTGACCTTTGGGCTTGTTATGGCGGAGGAGAACACTGGATGTGAAATCAATGGTGTGAAGTACGAGGTAATTTGTGATATTTAAGAAATTTAAAAATATAGGTACACGGTTGGAGTAATCATTTGGTACACTAGGAAGACAAACGCATGTAGAGATCTGAATAGAAATAATTCGTTAAATGCTTAAGGTAAAGAAGGAAGATGTAAATCTATTTACGTTTTAAGGCATTTCTAAGGCGATGAAGAAGATATTTGAGTTTATAACGCCTTAACATTCTTTTAGTGTATGGAATTTGTCAAGGGCCCCTAAATATTATAGAAATCATCACATTTCGATCAGGTTAAGATAAGTTACAGGTAATATAAAAATCAAGTATCTGACTCTAGATGTTATGTTACAACCACTAGCGTCACTTTAAGAATGCAAGAGTGAAAGAATCTATGTATATTGTACTATCTCACACTATCTTCATTCTTAATGCTTGATACGATGAATGTAAATTATATCTCATTTGATGCTCTCATTTCATGCACGACATTTTATTTTGAGCAGGTTTTGTAAATGTACAACAAACATTTGTTTTAACGACATACATTGATAGCAATGGCATATTTTATATTTATAAAGCTAATTTCAATTTATACATCTTTATCTCTTCTTTATAGAATGGTCCATTCCCAGGAGGACCATGCGAAACTTGCAAATGTGAAAATGGTTTTGGTCAGTGTGAAAGATCTCCCTGCAACTTGCCCTTAAATTGTCCAAATGATGAAAGAGAAATATGGTCTGGAGATGATTGTTGTCCTCACTGCGAAAAAGTAAAGGTATATAATGCTTAAACTCTACTATAAAAATCGTTTTTAATAACAATATATAAAATACCTAAAGGTTTTAGGATATTTCTATGTCTAAACAAAAGGACATTCGGCACAGTGGTTTGTGTATCCAAAACGATCTCAATGAAAAACAGCATCTACAATAATTAATTACATATCAGTAACAATTATACGATTTCAGAATGCGACCAACCTAACTACCGGAAAATTACATTTTAAATACAACACCAATTCTATTAGACATAGCCTCACAAAAAATAGAAATAATAATTAACAGCAGATTGCGTGACAGCAATGCAGACGACATGCTTAATCTTCCAATTAACACAACTCCATTTTAATCAGTACATTTTGCATTTTATGTACATCCGTATTTGTTACGCGGTCAGGATAAACTATCCCATACACTTTTTCTGAGCCATAATAAATAGTGAGACATTGTGAGAGTTTTATTTGAAAATGACAATGAGCTGATATTTATATTTAAATATGTAACATTATTATATTTCAGAAATAATTTTTTTTTTTTTGGCAACTTTTGAAATTCTTGCAGCACGTAGAACAAGAACTCTATCACCATGTATTCAAGCTGAATGTAGTGTACACGTTTTTTTTCAAACATTTCATTTTGGCATTACCTATTTTCCCTTTAAAATTAATCGATGTTAATAAACAACTATTCTGTATAGCAAAAAAAAATTGACTAATGAGTTGTTGATTTTTTTTATACGATTAGTTTAGAGAAAACGTGCAGTGTAATGAATGTGAATTTATAATTCTAGACACAGTTTTAAACTTAATAGATTTCATAAAAGTATTGTATTCAGATTAATCTGCTTTAAAAATATTTTTAAAATTGAATTTTCTAGTTATTTATTGTTTTATTAAAGGTCATTTTATTCCGCTTACGTTTTCTCTAAATTATAAAGCCTTTTTTTTTTCCTCTCCCCTGGATTTACCAGTTTCTTTCTTTCCAAACGGCGTTTATTCATGTGGAAAGGAATGGGCGTAGGCCACTGAACTAGCTACAAAAAACTAGCGCCCTTTAGAGATATTATCGAAATACAAGTCAAGACTTACACAGCCGACCAGTTCATACACTTGATAATCTTCTTCCTGTAATTTAAAAAAATTAAAGACCAAGTTTAATAATTTAATTAAAGGGAGATAATTAACGTATTACTTTCATTAATAGTTATAAAAAGTTTAATATTTATGAAAAAAAAATGGCTGTGATCTACAATTTATAACTTTAATGTTATCAAACTATATAAATATAGTTAAAATCTCTGTACATATTATATGACTAAAAATGTATATGTACATTTTCAAACATTACATAACTTACTTAGTGTGTATAATTGCTACGTATCTACACATTTCAACTTGCGATATCTTTAAGTTGTGTCTACAGTTAGTGTGCATGAGATCAACCTGTAATGAAAAATAGCACGTGCTAAAATTATTTTTTTAACAACCAAACTTTGCACCGAGATTCCAGTTATGGGTTTAAAAACCGAAAATCGGTTTTCAAACTTAAATTCGATGTTCGATTTTGGTGTTAGTTTAGGTGGAAAAAATTCAAATATGGTGTCCGGAGAGTTCTTTTTATTGTTATCGAAAAATTATGTTAAAACTCTGTTTGATTCGCACAAAATAAATCCTTATTATTAAATGCCTTGCAAACACTAGATCATTTGTCATAGGCGACTCATAGTCTAGAGTCTAGATCTAAGACTATTGATTTTCCAAATCCTCAATATGCCTTACAATACACAGACATCAACAAACACAGATGTTAAGTTACGCTTAACGCAGGTCTGCAGCACAATTATTTTGATCCACGACCTTGATGAAATAAAATCTGGGGTTTCCAACACAAACGCTGAAAATTCCGAACAGACAAACAGACAAATAGACTTTATGTAGCTCTTTTTTGTGTGTGTGTGTTTGTGATTCCAATTATTATTTAACAGTGAAGAGTTTTTATCGCTCGGTCACTTCGCAAAAGACCAATTGTTTTATTTTCAACATATACATACATAATAACAAAAGAAACACGACAAGGACAACATTGAGGAGGGGGTACATACCAAAACACGGTTTAAAATCGGACTTCTAGAACTGAAAATCAGTTTTGAAAAAAACAACAACGATATTAACATCCCTAAACCTAACACACTTGACTGAGTCATAGCTTATTCTTGTATACTTTGATACGTACGAATTCTTGGTTCGTCTATTAATCTGGAAAAAGTGCTATATGTGGGGGACTTTTACTTCAAGGTCCGCCCCCCATTAGATACCAAACCTGGCTACGTCACTGTGCACAATCATGTATACAACTTTACCTTTCAAGCAGATCTAATCGACTTTAAAAACTAAATGTTGTTCTTTCAGCTACAACGATGTGGTAAACGGTTAAATGAAGAAGGTTTTTTTAATTGTATTAAAATGCTTTTGTGTGCTTACAAAATGATTAACTTACTTAATTGTCATCCAGCAGTGCAATTGGCTAAGAACTAAATGGCATACTGGATAGAATGGAAAGTTTGGTGAACGTGAGGGAAATAGCAATCTGTTCCTTACCATTGTTAACACCGTAATATACGCAGTCTATTATTGAGACAGGTATAACGATATTAATTGAGTTACCTCCTGCAGACGTCTGATACGTATTTCTCTCACTTAGCCTAATTCACTAACCAATCAATAAATCACTTGGATAAACAATAGTTGCAGCACAATAGTTTATTACATCCATATTCTTTTCAGAGCATAAGTACAAGGCACATATAAAAAAAATGTAAATCCAGTTACGAATAACACAATCATAGAGTTCATGTATTTAAACTTCAAGTAACAATAATTACAATAAACGTCCGTCCATCAGAACGCCCAGAGGTTAACTAAAATCCTTGGTCTCCCTATCACATGACTTTACTTCCCGTGATTTTACTAAATTACATATTTCACGACTTTCTCAAAATCGTGAACGATACTCTTAGATATTAAATTTTTCCGAAGTTGTCTCCAGTTTTGTCTCATCGTGCTGGTATCTACTGAAGTTCTCTATTTCTGGGCATTTTTTGGTGTGACTCTTTTTCTTTTGTCTTGCGGATTACAGGTGAGGGCGTGTCTTGACATGCTATTTGTGGGTTCTCTTAGAGTGTGACCTTTTATCTGACACGCGAAAAAAACTATTTATCGTATAAACAATATATTATTATATATACAAGGGAAGCAATGTTTAACAAATGAACAAAGTGAGCGGACCTATTCATCCAATTCAGGCTATAAGCGATACTATGCATCTTATCTTATATATTACGGACGATACTTCTATAAAGATGATTATGGCCTCCTAAGCTCATCCGTGGTCTGAGTATAGTCTTCCATTTGTATTAGTATTTATTGTATAGGAATCCTTGATGAGAAAAGCTGGAGCACATTACTCTATAACCCATTGGATATAATTTGGGTGTTTAATAAATGTCTAATTACACTAGTAAATAATTGGTAAATGTCTGTAGAAATGTTGTAACACTATAGAACAAATTATTGTATATGTTTAATTTAAGCTGAGTATTTAAGCTCTTGTTTTTTGCTCATCTCAGACATAAAACTCTGTCGTTTAGAAAGGTTTTTGAGCTAAACTTCATTTAAAGTCTCAGGTAAGCCTGCATCTAATCTTCTATTTCTTTTCACCCATATTTAACATTTGCACTCTCCCAGAGTGCAATGACTTGCTTCCAGTCTTGTTAGCTTGCAGAAAGGCTTTTTTATATATATTTAAAATAATGGCTTTTTTTCTATTCCATACTTATTTCTTTATGTTATTCATCATCTTAAAAGTCATTATAATTGCTTAGTTTTTTGGAGCTCACCTTTAAAAAAAAAACGCCTAAAAACATATTCTTCTACTTCAAAAAGGTGTGTAAAAAAAAATTCTTACTTAATTAAGGCAAATAAGATATGTTTTTAGATACTTTAATCTAATCCGAATCCCATGAATATAAAATTGTTACTTGACTAGAAAAGTTCCATTGAACTTCAGATCGAAAAATAACTGTACTCCCGTAGAGTGCTGGGACACGAGAGGGGTACGGGTGGTTATTTTAAAGAAATGCACTCTGTGGGAGTGCACATGTCAAATATAGTATCAAAATAATATGCTTATATTTCTTCATATTTTTATCAAAAAAACAATTGTGATGCTTGTACTATGTAACATATTGCATAGTTAAAATGCACTTAAATCATTAACAACATAAATTTGATAAATCATGTAAACTAATTATCTTTTGCAGTGTACGAAAACGTTATACAATGAACAATGGGTTAACAATGTTGGAAATAGATGAGGAGATAATAAATGTCACTGTTTCTAAACACCACCTGATTATAGATCAGTAATGATGGTGACAGTAAGGAATAAGATGACCACTTGGATATTTTCTCCAGTCTTGTGTGTGTACTGCTGAGCGGTAAGGATTCCTTGGACTAGGCGGTACTGTTGTGATGGACCTGATCTGCTAAAATGCTGACCTTTCTTTTCACTGGACATTTGATAAATCTTTTCTCACTTGCATTCCATTGCTGTCAAGGGTGTTGTAGCCACAGGGACTGTAAAACGGAAATGCCCTTTACAAGATGCGTCTAGCTTTGTTAAAGGTTTCGAGGTTCAATTAATTTTCAACTGGACACCAACCACAACTTGCTTATGTCAAAAAACTGCGACCCTGTTCTACCAGTACGACAATCAAGGAGATAGTCTCGTCAACAATGACAACACATCATAAATTATCAACCTGACCTAAACAGACAGTGCGATGCCACAATGGGGGCGTGGATAGGGTTAACCAAAACATAAAAAAGTAGCCTACACATTAGAGATTGCTTTGTAAAATGCCTGGTTACTACACAGGAAAGGGCATGCTGCTGTTATTGAGCTTTTGGCCTTTCATCACAAAGTATGTAATAGTGTATGCGTGTCAGCACGATAAACAGTATTCCGAGAAATCCATCACCTGCATCACAGTTTTTTAGGGGCAGCGATGTGGTCAGGTTAGATATGAATGGACACTTTTCTATTGACTCCACTGTACAAAAAGGGTTTGGGAAATGACGTCGCAATACTAGACAATATGCCTGAAATATAATGTTCGTAATAACAAATAATTATAAGCACTAACAGAAATCAGAACTGAATTTCAAAATGTGAATGTGACCAAAATCTTACAAATGAATGTTTGAAAAATGTAGTTTACAATTTTTAAAATGAAATTCAGTTATGATTTCTGTTAGTGCTTATAATTATTTGTTATTATTGGTAGCGTGATAATTTGTATAAGCAACTTAACATTTTATTCAGATTCAACTCAGCCGACATTCATTCTATTCAGCATATAAAACGTAGACTTGAGAAATGATCAAGTGACAATTATAGTTTCTACACAAAAAAAAACTTTTCATTCCCTATCTTCATAGTGGGGTGAAATGGCCACCCATGACCATTTCTCCCCAAAATTTTGGCCCATTTCTCCCTAACTCGGAGTTGGTACAGAAATGTGCAGTTATTTTTTAATCGTGATTTAATTTACTTAGTGCAACATTAAACACCCATAACTATGGTAATAATATATAGGATTAAGAACTTACCTTCATAATTGGGTGATTGTATTGAACAATATTAACCTGAAAGTTAATTGTAGAAAACGACATTTTTTTTAGCAAAAAATTCACATGTTGACATTTCCAAAAGGAAATGAGAATCCTGGTCGGAAACGCATAAAAAAACATTCGCATTTGTACTTAATGTATTTATTTACATCCAAAATATTTTGGTCCATCTAAATCTTTTTTATAATGGGTGGCTCATTTCTCCCCCCTGTCCAATCCTCCCGCCTTTCCCCTACACATTTCACATTACCTTATACCGGTGCAGACAAACATTGATTTACACTATAATTTTTAACAAGTTCAATAAACTTGTATAAACTTTACTACTAATTAGTAAAGAAGCATACTCCAATATTTTTTTGTGTGATAAAAGTACACAATAAAATATAGAACTATTCTATACTCAAATATTCAATAATATAAATAAAATGGCATCTTTTCAGAAATGAACCAGTATTGAATTAACTGAAAAAGCTGAGGCATTAGCCAAGAAATGGAAATGCAGATCTTTATTGAAAATAAGGTCAAAGAATTGAAATCTGAACAAAAAGAAATAGAGGACAGGGAAAGAGATGAAAGAATGTTACAAAGAGAACAAGAAAAATTAAAATTAGAACAAGAAGAAAGGGATAAAATTAGAGAAGAACAAAATAAAATAAGACAAATTGAAGAGCAAAAATTAAAAATTGAACAAGAACAATTAAAATTAGAAATGGAATAAAAGGAAAAGATTAGGCAACATGAGTTACTGAAATTACAACAAACCAAAAATGACAATTCTGGGTCAGACACTCAAACCCAAAATAAAAATAAGTACATTAAAGTACAACCATTTGATGGTAAAGAGGAAGAAAGTGTTGACAAATTTCTGAGAGCATTTGAATTCCAATGTAACACAGCCAATATTCCAGAAAAGAAATGGGCCAGCATCTTTAATACAATCTTTAAAAGGTAAAGCTAGAGAGGCCATTGATTATATGGAGAAGGAAAATATAACTTACAAAGAGATTAGAAAACAATTACTAAACCATTTCATAAAAACACCAGATTTTTACAGAGTGAACTGTCATGATATTAGAATGGAAGAAAATAATGATCCCACATCATTTGTAGAAGATGTAAAATATTATATATCAAAACATATTTAGAAATGTTTGGGATTGATATGCAAAATCCCAATGGCATCATTGAGATGTTGATCATCGATAAGATTCTTTTAATGGCCAGTACCAAACTTTTCACTTACCTAAAGGAAAAAAATATAACAAAGATTAGTGATTTAATTAAAGCCTTGGGTAATTTCAGAGACTCACATCCCAACATGGCATCCTCAAAGGATAACATTAGCCGTAACCTAAACATTATAACAAATCAAAGAAGAACTAATGCCAGAGCAAAAAGCTCCTCACCTAAAGGGTACAATAGACATTCCAATCATAATAGTAGAGAAAGATTTAATAACTATAATGGTAAAAATACCAATAGACAAGGAAATGGCTGGACAAATTCTGAAAATATCAAAAGATGTAATTATTGTAAAAGAATTGGTCATTGGGCCAGTAATTGTGTTATCAAAAACAGAGAGCCTTTACATAAACCAGGTAGTAATTTTCATAACTCACAAAATAGAGATTCCTTTGTCATGGATCAACAGGCACGTACAAAACCAAGACCATCTCAGAATGGCAATGATAGTGCAAATAATTACTACAATATGGCCAATATTAATGGCAACTTAATGCTGTATCCAGGATTTGTGAACGATACTGAATGCTTTGTTCTTAGGGACACGGGTGCAACGTCTATTCTAGTACAAAAGTCCTTCGTAAAACCTCATCAATATATGGACAGAACTTCATTTGTCAGTGATGGTTGGTGATGGGACAAAAATAAAATGTCCAATAGCAACAATTGTTGTTGATACTCCATGGATCACTGGATATCTGGAGGCCATTGTCATGCAGTCATGTATTGCACCACTCATAGGTTGGAAATGTCAAGGATGTCATTCCTGATAACTCATTCCAAATATATCAACAATGGATTAATTCAAAAATCCAATTCTTACCAAATCAGGAAACCTAAATCTTAAGAAACAATAAATAGTCAGAATCAAATTTCAAATACACCCTTCTTTCAGGAGAAACAAATTTTCAATCTGCTTATCACAAATAATATTGATGAAAGCAAATGGATACAAAAGTATCCAGAAATATTATTTCGTTACTTCAATAAAAAAAAACTTTGTTTTATCTACAGAAATTTAAAATGAAGTTTGTTGTTTTTATCATCCAAACTTGTGGAACCTTTAGGTGCAAAAAGTTTACAAACAAAGCAGTACACAGATCCCGTGGATGGTGAATACAATAACCATTCTCTCCTGTACTATTCACCATTTGCTTTTGTGCCATAGAAGAGTTTATGAAAACAATATCTTGTTATTTTTCCTACAGCATAAATCTGTCTCTCTCTCTATCAATCTCTCTCTCAGTCTCTCTCAGTCTCAACTGAGCAAGATTTATCAAAAGGACCATAATGATGCTGACAGTCAGTGGGCCCACAGTCAACCCAGTAAGCCACATCATCAGTGGAGACGTCAATCCACAATTCTGGATCTACTGCTTGATTTTTTTATCATCTTCATCTTTATCATCATCTTCAGCAGACTGATATTGATCACAACAAATTTCATTTTCAAGCACTAATTCTGGATTTGCAGAGCAGCTTATAATCAGGGCCGTATTTAGGATTGTGGGGGAGGGGGGTTGTTCCCAAGGACCAAATTTTTGTGGTGGCCCCCGCGTGAACTAGACCCTGCCAGTGTCACTTAACAATCATATGTGATTTCTCATTCACAGTATTTGTACATTGTGCGCTTTTACAACAACACTGTTTTAATTGCCGAAAGAAATGACATTTTTTTTATATTTTGGAATGTGTGGGGGCCCCTTTTGTGGGGGGGGGGGCCTGTTCCATAGGAACATGTTGAACATCCCTAAATACGCCCCTGCCTATAGTAGACATATCAAGAGGATTGATGGCGTCAATAAAATCCTGTTCCACCTGTTGCTTAACTGAAACTAAATAATTCGTTGATTTATTTTCTACTCTTAGCTTTCTACAACATCCCTAGACTTCTCTGTTGATCCTTCGTTTTCTCCAAATGATTTTCTATAAATGCTTTTTTTTTTGGTTGACAACATTTTCCTACACTCTTGAAGTACATTCTCATATTGTCACGTGATCAGAAACAAAACTATCCCATAATATCTTTTTTAAGACATCTCTAGTGAAAAAAAATTGTAAGACTTTGTGATATTTCTATTTTATATGATTTGTTGTTTTTTTAATTTTGATGGGCTTATGTCAAATTTGAATATATCTATGTACATTATTTTAATTTCAGAAAAAAAATATTGCAATATTTGTCAACTATTACAGCCAGTAGAGCATGAGTACAAGTATTTTATGTTTAATTTATCTTGAGCATTATATTTTTTCTCCTGACATTAAACTATATTTATAAACTATTTATCTTAGCTTACACGTTACAGACGCTCTTTCCATACAAAAGATTATTGAGTCCTACGCTTATCCGTATTTTGAGTCTAGTCTTGCATTCTGAATAGTGTTTTGAATGATGTTAAGTTACTTGTTTTTCTGTTGTTTTTTTTCAGTCAACCCATTCCATACCCAGACGCCACTAGGGAAGAAAAGAGTACTTGTATGGAAAAAGAAAAGTGTTTTTCTTCTTTATGTTTACCTGATCGTCGATTCAGATTGTTCTTGTGTTGTAGTTAGAATTTAATATTTTATGTATTATTACAACTTTGCTCTTCTCTCCCCTAATGCTTCTAGGCTTAGTGAGTTAAAGAAATCAAACCTGAAAATAAAACAATATAGTCTACGGGTCATTAGAGGCAACCTTGTCATAAAATATGAACCAAACACTGTGTTATTGACAAAGACACTCCCCAAATCTCTAGATTTGAGAGAGATAGAATGAGATTGGGGAATGAGAAAGACTCGGGGCAGTAAGAAATATGGAGAGAGAGAGAGAGAGATTAATGCGGAGAGAGAGAGAGAGAGAGAAAGAGCGAGAGAGAGAGAGATAAAGAGAGAGAGAGAGAGACAACAAATCAAACAAACAAATAACACACACCCTGCCTTTTTTTTTCAGATTGTATCAGAGTTATCTTGAATCTTCCCCTCACCCACCTCATCAGTCTACTTACGTAACGACAAACATGACAGAATCTTAACCCGCCCAATTTGTGAATGATGTCCCCTCCACCCTCTCTCTCCATGTCTTCCATGAGAAAGAATTGATTAAAGTGAAGATGTTATCAATAATGATTAATTGTGTGACTCCATTTGAAACTGCTTCTGTTATAAACAAAAATATGTTGGGCTTTCTATATATGACTATTTGAAAATCAAAATTGATAGGCTGTAGGTTAAAAGTCTTTCCATCTTATATCTGGGAGTACTGTAGAGCGCCTTTTATGTATAATTAAAAATATATTTTAAAAAAAGCAAAGAGTCCTAGAGGGATATTTAAGTTAGATCTAATTTAAAATGTTATTTTTTTTTAAATTAACTTATTTTTCTTTGGTGGTCAAAGCTCACAAACATTTTAGGCCCTTTGGTTTTCCTAGAAAGCTCGAAGGCATTATGTTCAAGTGTTCCACTTTGTCAAGATTTGATCAAATTTTCAGTAGTTATATTCAGTGGCGTATTTAGGCATGTTCCATTGGAACAGTGGCACCCACACAAAAGGGGCCCCCACACATCCGAAAAGAAATGTTTTAGTGACATCCCCATTCTTTCGTTGAAAATGTAAAATAAAATTCATTTTATCCCCTAAAAAAAGCACTCCAGTCCAAACCAAGCTAAGTGCAACATACAATTTATGATTTTACATAATGCAACATGAATTAACGGCCCTTTTCTGAGGTATGTGGAAGGCAGGGGCGAGGCCACGAGGGGCCCCCACATAAATTTATGAACAGGGCCCAACACAATCCTAAATACGGCCCTGGTTATATTAACAGCGAGACTTCCAATTTGATGTTTTGTATGTATTTAAAACTATGTTTAATTTGCACAAAATAATTACTTAACATTCAATGCCTCGCAAACTTAGATATCTAATTAGTAATAGGTGACAGATGTCTAGGCCTATTGTTGTTTTTTCAATTGCCGAATATTAATTGCGTTACACAGTCACCAACAAACGCAGCGGTTAAGTCACCATTAACGCGAGACTGCGGCACAGTTCTAATGGTCTACGTACTTGAGAAACAAAAACTGGGGTTTCCCCCCACAGACGATGATAGTACCGAACGGACTAACATACCGATAGACTTTCTGTAGACTTTAGCAGTTTTTGTTTCTGTGAGTGTGTGATTCCAATTGACATTAACATAGCTTGCTAACATAGCTTGCTAAACTGCGATGGCGAAATTTGTTTAATTGCACGGTCGGTCACTTTGCTAAAGAACCATTGCTTTATTTTCCACCTGTACATACATAATAAAAGAAATACAAAAAGGACATGGAAGGGGGGGGGCAAACGGAAAATCGGTTTAAAGTCGGATTTCTTGAACCAAAAATCGGTTTAAAGTCGGATTTCTTGAACCGAAAACCGGATTAAAGTCGGATTTCTTGAACCGAAAATCGGTTTAAAGTCGGATTTCTTGAACCGAAAATCGGTTTTGAAAAAAAAAAGATATCAACATCCCTGGTCAGTATTTGTGAAATTTTACAGTTGTCTTAGTAAATAGAAAAGCATGCACTAACACTACTCAGTTTTTCCCCGCCGAATGCACTTTAATGAGGGCGTAGAATTTGTTTTCGCCTAGGGCGTCAAAAACCCTCGAGCCGGACCTGCCTCTGGTATTTGATCAATATGCATATGTGGATTTTAAGACTAATGAGTTGAGATAAAAAAGAAAGTAATTATTTTATTTAGACAAAATATGAAAAACAATTTTATTTGAAAGCTCTAAGATAAAAAAGAGAATATGCTACAAGAAATAGCAGTAAGAAGGCTCGAAGAACAAAGATGTCACCATTAGTTTAACGGCTCGCAATCGCCTACCTCCCGTTATGAGTTTGACAACATCTTATAATTATACGCATGAATGATTTCTGAATTGCCCGGAGCTTTGTCACACTCTTAAACTATTTATATAAGCGCGAGACACTTGGCTTTCTGTTTATCTCAGACATACATTTCTCCAGTTAATTTCTCACGTAAGCTTGCACATCTATTTCTTTAATTTATCTTATCGTATGAACATTTAATTAGCAAATACAATTTTTTCTTTATAGCTTAGCTTATTGTGATAGTGTTTTTAGAAAGTAATTTTGACCAGTTTTTATTTAATGTATCTTTACAAGGTCTTTCTGTGCGTAATGTGCACTTGTATATAAGAAGGAAAAGTGATGTATTTAGACAGTACTTTATTTTGACAATTTTGTATACAGTGTAGTTTGACAATATATTTCACAATGTATGTTAACAGTCTTTTTTTCATTGAATTTAAATGTGTAATACAATATATAATATTTGACATTATTTTATAGAGTGCATTTTGACAGTATTATATAAAAAAAAATTAAAAACTCATTATTTCAATATTTACCTTAGATAACATTTAACATGCTTTAGACCCTTACTGTCTTACTTATAGGTTGGGTCGGTTAATGCTACATTTATTTGATTTGTCTTTTTTTTTTAAATCACCGATTAGCTTTGTCTCGTAGCCTAGAATAGCCTAATTTCCGTGTTCTTAGTTTGTATGTTAAATTCCCTCTGAGCTTACATTATTTTTGTTGGCAGCGCTAAACAAATATAATAATTATTATTATTATTAAGATAGCAGTTTTATACAGTAATTTTTCGACAGTAATTTTTCGACAGTATTTTTTTACCGTTTAATACTGACTGTATTTCCAGAGTAAGGAACCATTTGTAATAAACGGGTTACACCGATATAGCCAAACAATCTTACGGTATCATTTTTAAAATATCGAAATATTTAATTTTTTTATTGAATAAAAATTACACTTGACTAACGAACAGTATTTTTATGTACAATTTTAGTTTCTAATGATATTACAATGTCCCACAAGTTTGTTTATTTCAATACCTTTTTGTCAGTTATATTTACTGTAGAAAACACCAACTCTATATAATTTGTCTATTAACCCTTACAGTCCCGGGCGCGTAAATAGCGGAACTGATGGCAGCATAGATAGAAGTAGGTCGGTACGGGAAGGGTTAATTTGTCTACTTAACTGAAAACCCTTTTTTTTTAAATGCAGGTGTTTAAAATGAAGTTAGTTGTTTTAAGCTGTTTGGTGGCTTTGGCATTTGGTGCTGCTATGGCGCAAGAATTTATGGACTGTGAATACGAAGGATTAATATTCCCGGTGAGCTGTAATAATATAATTTGAGTATTACACTTTTAAAAGGTGTTAAATGAATTTTTATTTTTAAATTAGTTTTCCTGACGATCCTTAAGAGTTTTTTGTTTTTTATATGCTGTTCTATAGCTTAACTCTCCAAAAGTTCTCAGTATTCTAATTTATTTGAAAGAAAATAAAAAGCGCCATTCAAACGATGCTAAATTGCGACGTAAAACATCGATGTCTGTAAAATCAGCTACTGTTGAGAAAACACCTTTTATAAGTAGAAGGAAGCTGTCGAATGGATAATTGGGTGCACTAGAATGACATATATCCCAAAATATAAAATGTTTAAGTTTGATAAGAATATTGTATAAAAGTGTTGGGAGAGAAGATATAACTTAAATAGTATACCGATACTACATCACTAAAAGAGAGTAAGGAATCCAATAATTGTTATCACCCAAACATTTGTATAGGACGTTTACCCTTATCAAAACACCTTTTTTTTCTAAAGGCCTATTGTTTTCCGGTTATTGATTGGCGAAAAGTTGTGACCTTATGTGTAATGTATACCAAGACAAAAATTGATGAGAGAGAGAAAAAACTTGACCCTTAAAAGTAATGCAAATTGTTTTTTTTTAATTTATAGCAAAACTTTACTTTCGCTTATAAGCAGGTTATATGTAGAGAAAGAACTTCTGGAAACTCCAGTGGATAAAGATGTGAATTCAATTTCATAGGTCTAGATTATTCTAAATCTATAGCATATGCTTATATTGGTTGAGTGGGTATGTTTTGCTTACAATTTTTAAAAATGTTAATATATTCTGTATTGTCTGTTCTGTTAAATTCAGCACGGCCCTTTCGAACCTGACCGCTGTACTACCTGCTATTGTGAAGATGGTACAGTAAAGTGTGATAAAGTTGACTGCCCTGTGCCCTTATGTCTGAACATGGAAGAGCCAATATCATATGATGACACATTATGCTGTCCATTCTGCCCCGAGGACCTGGTATGTATTATTAAAACTGTCCTAAATATTTCCCACGCATTTTAAAGATAGCATGAATCAAACCTTAAGTTGTTCTTTTTTTGAAGTACAATATTTTCACTTGTAGAATTTAAAAAAGGTATTACGGAGCAGTGGGCATAAAGCCCAAAGCAATTAAAATTTAATGATTCAAAACCGAGATCATCTTAGATAGTGCAGCATCACATTTAGTATAAGCTTACACGGCACACCTGAACAGCCTAAACCTCAGATCATAAAAGGCTAAATATTAAACCACCAGGTGGCGTACGGGCGACGCGAAAACTTCTCTAAATCTTTCCAAAATAATATCTCGAAGGTCATACCTCCCCTCCCCCTCTCACCTCGGACTTTGATATAGACAAAGAACGGTCAATGTAGTATACTATCATGTATTTATAACTTAATTTTGTTACAATATCTATAAGAGACATCTGTCGTTAAGAAACATTGTTCATTGTGTTAATTAATTAATTATTTTGCGTTTCATTGAAACTGTTAATGAGGTGTCATTACATTCATATTATTAATATATCGTTTTTGTTTTTATTTCAGAAATAATATAAAACTATTTGACAACTATTGAAAATGGGTGATGCACGTAGCCCAAACGATGAATTATTCCTCTCTATATTCAAACTGAAAGCAGTTAACAAGTGTTGCATTTTTAAATTTCATTGTTTAGTATTCACTTTTTTTTTCTCCTTATATGAAGTTTAGAAATTGTAATAGACAACTATTTTCTTAATAGAATTGTTTTGACCAATGAAATATTCACTCTGTTGTTTATTTTAAACTTAGATTTCGATGGATGTAGTTCTCGCTTAAAATATTACATGTATTCAAATGATTCATTCTGAGCAATTGATTAATTATCTACAGAATAACACCACACACCTGAACAAAAAAATATATTATGTTTAAAAACATATAAAGAAAAGAATAACTTACAACACATGACATCTGTAGGTATGCCTACATATATGTAAGAAAATTACAAATACATTTAAACATAGGTTTTTAAAATTACCTTGATATAATATTGATATTATATTTATATGTGACTGTTTGTTCGCTATAGACTAATCGACTGTTTGGCCGATCGGAACAAAAGTTAAACACATAAACTGGAAACATCCTCCGAAAATTATTATTATCAATATACACGTACTGCTGAATTTTAAATTAAAAAACGTACTCTAAAATGTTTCACGAATTTAAAAACAATAATAAATGGCGACTAGAGATTTTCTTTGTTTTCATTGTAAGTGTGGAAAGTGAATTTAGGGTTTTACAGAATTTGTGTTTCACAGTGCATTTTTTTTTAAATCACTGTTGGCCATTTTTAATATTGCTGAACTTGGTGTCTTTCTTGTAACCGACATTATTTTTGTAGGGACACAATGTGCCCGTAGGTCGACTAGTTAATAATATACTAATTCTTTTAACCTTGTTCGTATTATTTTTAGTGGGGGGAAAAGGAATCGTTCTACTATGTGACGCCATATAAAAAAAGTTTGCTAAACATTTTATCTTCTCCTCACCATACACCACCCTTGACCTAATTAATTTGGAAGTTTAACTTATTGATATTGTATCACAAAGCATAGATTTTATAGCTTAAAGTCCAATTGTTGACGAAATATACAATAATATGATAATCTGAACCTAATGTTAAATATATATGCCTAAGCTTATATAAGCTTATAATTTTTTTCTCCATTTTTCGGCATTTGTAAAATTGACCATACTATGACTCTTACACTAATAGGTCTAACTCTAATTTAAATATATGCAATGTAACACTTTCCTTATCCCTTATGAGCTTTATGCTAGAAAAGGGGTCGGCAACATTCTGCTGATAGTGTACCAATTGTACCAATTTAGAATTTCTAAATCAATCAGCGTGCCAGTAGCCTAAAAGTCAATTTGCTCTATTATACTTATTTTCTTTTTTTTTTTATAGGCCTAAGACCATTATTTTAACTTTGTAACAAGACCAAGGCCAAAAGCAAAGGAAATTTATAGAGAAAATCTTTAAATCGTTTTATATTTAATTACAGAAATAAAATGTTTGTGAGTATCATCATTTTTATTTGCATTTATACCAAATACAAAAGTTTATTACAAAATTTTCACATTTATGTTAACAATTATGTAAACATTATCATTTGGGTGTCAAGATAAGATTCTAGCAACTAGTAGCAACTGCTAATATTGATTATAATATTTTGCTTTCATTTTAAATGAGCTTTTCTTTAATTTGTTCTTTAAAAAAAATGTTTATTCGTGAAAAATTGCATTTACATTGCCAAAATTATTATTTACACAGAGAAAAACAAGGATAGGAGACATTTATTGCATTTTTACAATTCCAAAGAGATAGAAGACAACAGAAAATATTTAAATACTTAGTTTACATGTACAATCTCATATATTTACACGAAGAAAAGGAAATAGAAGAACAGTTCATACACATTTAAGGGGATAGAAGACAAATGTTTTACGAGACAAAGATTTTTCTAACTGACTTTAAATTAATTCATGCATTCTTTTTATTTGACATACATGCTTAGCATCCATACATAATTAAATTAATTTAAACATATATTAAACGTAATCATCCATTATTAACAGTAAGATATTTAAAAAAAACATAATATGGAGAAAAAACAACCATAGTTTGGTAGAAATTATGTACATTTCGTTTCAATTGTTCTATCCATTTGGAATATATATTTTAATTTCAACCAACAAGCGCGGTCTTAAATGTATATATATATATATACACAAAAAACAAAGAAAGGGTCACAGATGACAAAGGAAAGTGAAACACCCATAGAAGACGGGTGACGAAAGGTGTCATTCACAGGTAATCCCACAACGGGGACCTTCACAAGTGCGAAAAAATTATGCACAATTCTCTAAAAAGATTAGGAAACTCCCAATTTGTCTTTAGGTTTCAAATAGCGTTTAGCCGTTCCCCGTCGGCATGAACTATTGAAAGAGAGATAGGGAAATAACTAAAATTTATTTGGTAGTGACATAAAGTTTGGAAGGCCCGTGTCACGATTCTGGAATTAAATCGCGACAATTAGCACTCTTAGTCAGATAGCATACATAGACAGACCCAAGCATAGCAAGCGAACCTTAGATTAGCGCAAAGTCTAGGTTAGGAAGAAGAGAGTAGGGGACGCCATTACCTCTTCCCCTCTCCTTACGCAAGTGAAATCCTCCAGCACTCCTCTCCTCACCTCTCTTTAACCATCTCTACACTTTTTCATTCCCGAATTCAGAGTTTGCTACTTGATTCAGCCAATTGGTATTACACTATTTGTATGTGTGATTGTATGTGTGTGTATTATTTAATGTATGTATATATATATATATATTCTATTATGCTGTCAATTATGATTCATGTTGTATTAGGATAGTAAATACTCATTTATTTTGCTAAACTCAGCATACACGTAAAACCCCCACCCACCTGTAGAAACCCCCACCCACTGCTACACCTTTTTCATTATCTCCCCTCTTCGTCCCCTACCCTACTCAGCGCCCGTGGTCAAGCCCTTATCCACTCGAAGTAGTGACATCTGAAGCGAAGCGTCTCGCACATACGTAAGCACCTTGGGCTGCACTCGACCAGAACCAATAGAGACAGGTACATCAAGGGAAATAAGTCATTATCTTATCCTTTGTATCTCCGTATACGTCTACCCCCCCCTTTTTCCCCTGGGCCCCACCCCGCAAAAGTCGGCTATACTAATTGTTCGCCTACACCCACCCCTAATTCCCCCCCCCAATAGTCAATCTTCTATGCAAGTATATTTCAAACCAGCCAACCAGAACATATGTAATTCTAAACTAATGTAGCTATCCAATCAATTTGACCACTGATCACGTGACTAAAATCCAGGAAAGCGCGCTTAACTAGTTTCAGCGCACTTGGGCTCAAGCGTGAGGCGGAGAAGGTTGTTCGATTCTAGCCTCCACTTATTCAGTTGTTCCATAGGATATACCGCCTGCATGTGTATAGATAGATATTTTGTCAGTCTAAGTACTTTCATGAACACAGCTACGTTGCCTAATGTTTTGGATAACCTAGCAGTACCATGTGTTGAGTGTTAACTGAAGCCTGTGCAAATTCATATATGTATCTTGCCATTGAGTGAAGAATTGAAATGATAATAAACACCTGAACTTAACCAGCGATTTATTTGCCTACTTAGAACTATTGTGTGTCCGTCATAATATCTAACGAGCCAAGAGAGAAATAATAATTATTCCAGGGCGATTCCAGTCACGGTAATTCATACCCCAAGACGACCTGCCACCACTACCCCACTCACCTACGACACGCACCCCTCTCATTGTCCAGCTTCTGCCAGGTTGATGTCATAATCATAAACACATCCTGACAGCCCGACTTTTCTGGCCCTCCCACCCCCGTAAGCCAGCGTCGCCGGATGACTGGTCTGCACCAGCTAACACCCTGGCGAATGTGACAAAAAAGGGGGAGTTGGACGGTATTTATATATCGGTCCTTCTTCTTTTACTATACATTGATGTCATTCTGGTAAATGTAATTTGAAGAAAAAGGATTAATATTAGACGTAAGTTTCTTGTATTAGATAGGTGACGAAGAAAAAATTAGAAAAGAAAGGTAAGGAATAACGGGAGGAAAACAGTGGACCTTACTTCCATTCCGTGGAAGGCAGTGAAGCTAAAAGTAATAAAAGGGGCAAATTAGGTGAAGACCCAGAAAAGGCCAAGTCTCCCTCCTCGTTACTTCATGTGCAGTAAGCCATGAAATTAAAATATCGTCTCCTAAACCATTCAACAAATTTAACAAAATACACCCGTAAACTTATATAAAAATAATAATATTTATATAGTGTGCGTAAAAAAAGAAAGAAAAACCACACGACACACAAACAAAAAACAACACACAATTTCACATTCACTGAAAGAGACATCGCACCGGAAATGAAAATACAAATTTGCCCTTGATGAATAGTTAATAACGTTATATGGAGGGCTTTTCAAATTGTCCAGGCTAAGGGCAAGGCGAAAAATCCGCAGAAGAACAGTCAAAGACTTGCTGTTCGCGGATGACGCCGCCTTTGTCACACACACTGAGGAGGAGCTACAATCCTTGATGGACCGCTTCTCTAGGACCTGCCAAGATTTTGGTCTAACAATAATAATTAGTATAAGAAAGACCAACGTGATGGTTTAAGGAGCTGACCCACCCGACATATACATCAACGGTACTAAATTAGATGTTGTTGATCAGTTCACATACCTTGGCTCCACCATCACCACCGATCTATCAATGGACACAGAAATCAGCAGGAGAATTGGCATGGCTTCCGCGACTTTATCCAGGCTAACGCAAAGAGTATGGGCCAACAAGATGCTGTCTATTAATACAAAAATAGCTGTCTATCGTGCATGTGTAATCAACACTCTCCTGTACGCCAGCGAAACTTGGACCCTGTACACATCGCAAGAAAAGAGACTCTCTTCTTTCCACACGCGCTGCCTCAGACGCATACTTGGGATATCTTGGAAGGACCGCATAACAAACAACGAGGTCTTGCAACGGGCTAACATGCCTAGCATGATCACTCTCCTTCGCCAACGACGTCTTCGGTGGCTTGGCCATGTTTCCAGGATGGAGGATGGGCAAATCCCAAAGGACCTGCTATATGCTGAGCTCGCGGAAGGCAAGAGAGCTACCGGCCGCCCCCAACTCAGGTTCAAGGACGTCTGCAAACGTGATCTAAAGGCTATAGATGTAGAGGTCGAGAACTGGGAGAACCTTGCTCAGCACAGAAATAGTTGGAGTGGCACCTTACACACCGGTATAAATGCGGCAGAGGGCAAACTTCGCCTTATGGCGGAGGCTAAACGAGCCCATAACAATCTCCAACGGTCCAGTTTTCAAGTGCCAGAGATGCGATAGAGCCTGTCTCTCAAGGATAGGTCTCCACAGGCACAGTCAATTTTGCAGGGCTGGCCAAATCACAGACGCGCAAATCTAATTGTCTTTCGAGACTATGGAGACAATGATGATTAACAATACAAGGGCATCTCCATATTTAAAACAACGCATCTAATAACATAAGCATGTCAATAAATCTACTAATTAAACAAATGAACCAAATAATAAAATACATAAGGATCTCATCTATGAAATACATTATAATACATAAAACATTTATAAAAGCAAACTATTAAATAAAATTACAGAGTGGGCGGTTGATGTTTATCTAAATGTGTTTCAAGTTTTTGTCTGAATATGTCTTCTATGATGTGTGTGTGTGTGTGGGGGGGGGGGGTGTTTTTGGTTAAACCGTGTTTTAAGATATGTTGTCCATATGTGTTGTTTGTATTCTGCTAATGTGATGAGGTTTAATGTGTGTTTTGTTTTGTTTCTAAGTCTAGGTATTTTGAAGAGTGTAATGGCTACATCTATGTTTATGTTAAGCTACTGATTGAAATTTATACATCCATCGTTGTTAAGCGGAATTGATACTTAGTAATCATACAAACTGGGTAGCTAATGTAATGTTTAAAATATGTACATATAATTTTTGAGTCATATAATATTTATATATTTTCAACAAATTTTTACAGTTCGGTCATTATAAAGTTATAAGTTGTAGACCGTTTATTTGTTCTAAAATAAAAAAAAAAGAAACATAATATTTAATATTAGGAATATTACCGCAAATAATACGGGATAATTATCGCCCTTCAATTAAAATAAAGTGTCTAAATTTGATTCAAGAGTGATGCCAAACAAGTTATGTTTTGTAATAGAACAACTATTAATGACTAAGCATTATTTATTAATATAAATCCAGCATTATAGTATTCATTACAAGATTTAATTATTAGAGGTATAAAATTAATTTACGTTAAAAAGTTGTAAATAAACAAGCATTAATTGTTTGTCCATTGAACCATAATTAAGGTGATTGGGCCTATTTTTTTTAAATTAATAAATACAACAATTGCATAATATAACGATATTAAAAGTCTCTTATATTGTTTTAATAAATTTAAAAAAATGATTTAGAATTGTTGTCCCCTGAATTGATTTTACTCTACCGTACAGCCCATAATAAAAAGCTGAAACTATATATATGTTGACATAAGCAGGATTTTACGAGAAAAGTTTGTAGCTGTAAACACTATAAAACATTTAGACTCTGTAATAAATGAAAAACGCGGAATGTCTGGGTTAAAATTCGAGCATGACAAAGCCATTATATTAAAGACTATTTTGATATATTTATTCTGTGTTTAGCTACGTACGCCTACTATGCCACTAAGCCTATCCTTATAATTTTTGCAGACGTTCCTACTAGATTATTACGTCCTCTAGGCCCAGAACTCCTGCAGGGCGGCAAGGATCGGTCAGAGGCAGGAATAGAACCCGCGACGTGTCCTTTGACAGTACGGTGAACTAACCACAGGACCAGGACCGAAACTTCATCAGGTTCTTATGATGAAAGGTTTAGCAGCATTGGAACATTCGAAACTGAGCAGATAGTAGCTGCCTGTAGAAATCAAAGAAAGTTAGTACAAGAAATAAACTTTAACATACAAATGGATGAAGCCTGCATTTTAATGAACCAACCATTGACAGGGGCAGCTGAGAGGATTATAATATACAGAAGCATTGCTGAATTGGGGCCCCTGTCAAAGCAAAAGTGGCCTATGCATCCGTTAAAAAAAATGCCACCTTTTTTGACCCCTATTGAACTTTATGGTCCCCAGACTCCAGAGCAATGTATCCACTACACCCCCTCTCCTTGAGTATTGCACGTCATAGTGTGTGTCGTCATAGAATAAGTCAAAAGGATTGCTGCGATGGTCTTGCATCATACTGGGCAAAGTGTGTGTGTGTGTGGGGGGGGGGGGATGACAAAGTCGAACTTATACAAATGTTAATTAGTAACAAATTGTAAGTAATTAGTAATTTAAAAAAAGTAAAGTTCCCGTCGGACCGAATCGATCCATAGGTCAGATGAAGCAGCGTTCACCAGTTTCTGTGGCCACGGCATACTAGGTGATTGTGTGGCCAGCTTTATGCACAGCCGCGTTTACTTTACCCCAATTAAGGACACCCGAGAAAAAATCTTAGCCTGCACTAGGATTCGAACCCGGGACCTTCGGCTCGTCAGACGAACGCGCTGCCGCTCGGCTACCGTGCCCCATTCTATAAGGGCTAATAATAAGGGCTACCGAATGACGAAAATAAATAGTTTATGAAACGCAAGTCAAATAGCTAGCCTGTACTATTATATTTTTTTCAAAGTTACAATAGTGTCATTTAGTCAGCCTTTAATTAACCTACTATCAAATTTTTTGAAGCTATTTTATGACACTAGATGTTTCAATGTATTGAATGCTGGTAGCGACTTTGTGTGTGCGTGCGCAAGGGGGGATAGGGTATGGGCAGTATAGGCTATGCTAATCTTGGTATCACGTCAACTCGTATACAGATTTTCGTTATGCGACACTTCGACTTCATAAAGTCGGTTTCCCCCTCCACTTCCAAAATAATCGAATAAATAATTCATTAATCACCTCTCGAAAAGTGCATGATGTACAACTTTGATTTAGTGTTTGTTACAATGACCTACTACGTCAACGCCCACATTAGAAATCTTTTTAGCGTTACGCAAGTCTCTAGATCTCTAAGCTAGACTATTTTCAATGGCGGCCCCTCTTTATCATAAATGTTATCTTTTTTTTTTAAAAGTAAAAAAGCTCGTTGTCGGTTTTAGCGCATTAATTGGAAAACGAATTAAGATATATGTTTATTGTTATTATAATCAAAGCTGATGCGATACTCTGCAACGCCCCCTTTTGAAATGTGGTCTTCCAATTGCACTCTTTCCTAAATCAAAGCCCTATTTAGTACTTACCTATAGTTATTTTACAGCATTGACATCGAAAATTGGATTGTGGGGGCTCTGTTGCCAAGGACCAAATTTATGCAGGGTCCTCTCGTGGCCTCGTCCATGCCTTCCGACTATGCTGAATTTGCGATGTGTGGGAGCCCATCATGTGTGGAGGCTCCTATTCTATGGAACATGTCTAAATTGCTACATTTTCAATATTGCTACATTTACAATATCGCTACGCTTACAGGCGAGGATCATGTGTGCAACAAGGGAGGTAACAGAAGAATCAATTTATACATTAAATTTCCTTGTCCTTTATTATTTTGGTTAAGTCCCATAGTCGATGTCCCATGTTGGCACGACATTTCTTACAATTATCAGAAGAAGTGGACATACGTTGACGAAGGACGACAGTTTATGTGATATTTTAATTTGTTTATACATGAATGTTTTGAACAATTTGACCGTTAACAAATACTTTATATTTTTTAAAAAAAAGTTTAAAATATTTTCAAATATGACCATGTTTTAATTTGATGTGTTTAATATTTATTTTAAGAAATGATTTCAATGCCTAGTGATTTGGCATCACACGAGTGGACAAAAGTAAAGTAACCTGTCGGGCAATATTGATCCGTGGGTCCGGTGAAGCAGCGTCCGCCAGTGTCTGTGGCCAAGGTCTACCAGGGTACAATGTGACCAGCACAATGCCTAGCCGCCTTTACTTTACCCTAACAAAAGTCAGGTACCCATCAGAACTGGATAAACTCAGGGACAGTCCTCCAGACCCGAGAATAAATCCTATCCTTCACTAGGATTCGAACCTAGGACCTTCGTACTCCAGCCTAACGCTCTGCCGCTCGTCCACTGTGCCCCATGCACGCGTGGAAACTTCAACAAAATTCTTGGTGTTGAAAAATTTGGGGAAATAAATATTTGTTTCTTCTTCAAATTACAGCAAACCCGAGACAAAGAATATTCTAGCTGGTTTCACTAAATATGATGTCCCAAATACTGATAGCATAAAAAAAGTTTGGTTGAAATTTGCATGTCTAATTTTGAACATTTTTTTTCGTTTATTTAACTTTGCAGATTATCGTTTGAAATCAGTCATATGAATAAGTGTTATTCTGAGGGGCATAATTTGTTCTGCAGGGTTATTGCGGCCTGTTTGCTAATGATTATTAACATCGTTTTTGGCATTCTAATACATTTTACGGAAGACCAATCGAAACACTTCCCTCCAACCTCTCGAGCTGATACTTTGTGCATAGGTATTTACTTGGTGCCGATGACAACACATTCTGTCAGATTTTCAACATTACCTCCCAACCCTAAACACCGCAAAATGAGTTTAGATCCTGTCACTTCACGCAATCCTACGGAGCTAAAGCAATATTTGCAACTCAATGGTATCCACATAATAAACGATCTTTTGTTCACACAGTTTAATGTCACGCAAAAAAAAGTAAACGCTAAACATTAATTCTAAAATAAAATACTAGTACTCGGCTTTTGGTTTCATTTTTATTTTATCTTTCTTGGTCTACTTGCTACAACCATTTGAAATGT
The DNA here is from genome assembly GCA_949126835.1 of Anisus vortex. Taxonomy (NCBI): domain Eukaryota; kingdom Metazoa; phylum Mollusca; class Gastropoda; family Planorbidae; genus Anisus; species Anisus vortex. The sequence continues at coordinate 35,563,051 of OX421496.1, forward strand.
CCGAGGTGTTTCAGTAGGCCTATTTTACCTGAAACAAAATAATGGAGATTTTAAAAATTTAAAATCAGCTCATTGACATCTTCAAGACATGTTATTAAACAAAGTTTCATAATGTCACGGAATGTTTCTTCCCTAAGACATGTAACATGTTATTAAACAAAGTCATCAATATCACGGAATGTTTCTTCCCAAGAGATATATTCTTTTAATAAAGGTGAACGTTTTACATACAAAATATAACGCCATTCAGGAATAGTTATAGATGTGTGACCACAGGTGCATAAAACAAAATACGTAACGTCCGCTAACGAAAGACTCAACACGCGTGAGGAAAGTTGCACCTAACAGAAATCTCTGGACAAGATTAGACCACTCAATGCGAGTCAGGTTTGCAAAATTAAAAATGAATAACAGCTCCCAGGCCCGGCGCTACAAATTTTGAGGGTGCGTGAAATTTTTATGTTGCCGCCTTTTTAGAAAATTCAGTGAAAGTACATTTTCTGCTAGCGTCCCACTTATGGGACACTTTGTAAAAAAAATTCCTATTAAATACTACTTATATGCATAATAAAAACAGAAGGAGCGTCTGTAATGCATAAGTTAAGATAAGATAAAACAAAAATTAGTCTTTTGCATTGTACGATAATCAGACTTTAACTATAACTTTGCTATGCGAACAAATATTTCCTTTTAAAGATTAAGTGAAGAGCTTTTTATCAAAATTTAGTTAACATTAGATTTTGATAGTAACTAGTGTATTCAGTATCTGAATGTTAATAAAAATCATTTAAACAAAATATCAAAGATTAATTTTAAGTAATTAGTTCAATATTTGCACTTAAATGTGTGTGTTTTTTGGAGGACAAATCCAAATCTCGTAGCCATTTGAGATGATTTTATTTCCGGCAACATAGGAAAGTGACGTAAGAGAAAGAATTTAGACTAGGAAAAATGAATATTGTCACGTGTTTTGAATCTATTGCCACATGTTTTGAATCTTTTCCCGGTTCTTATTTTTAACAAAATGGTTAAATATAGATTTATAGCGTCGAGTTTTGTTTATTTGTTTTCTTTCTCAAACGTCACTTTCGTATGAGGCTTTTCCAAATCTCGTTCCTTTGAGAAAAACCTCTTCACTTGGTCTTTAAAAAGATTCAAATGACCTTGAACTTGTAAAAAATGATGAAAAAAATAATAAAAGTGCTCAAAAGTAGGTACGCATTTATAAAATATGATAAAATTTTTATATATAACCACATGAAGTGTGTAATTTCATCATTTATCTATCAATTATAACAAATGAAATCATTAAAAAATAAAATTAACTTTGTTTTATCAGGTGTCAAACAAGCGTCCCACAAATAGGACAGTGGCAATAAATGCCCCCGTGTAAAAAAGTCCCACTTATGGCATAGGAGCTAGATGCATGCTTTGTTGCCAATTTAAAATAGAGTAGTTTTTTTTTTTAAATATAATGTATTTTTTGTTTAACTTTCATGCTTAGAATGTTAAATAATGTAACTATGCCAAAATTTAAGAACTAGGTCATAGTTTTTGGTTAAAATTTTGAATAGAAAAAAGATTTTACAAAGGATTCTGTTCGCTATATAGATATCTTATTTAAAATGTCCATGTTGTTGTTTGTCTAATACGATCTAATGCGATCATTTAACTGTGAAACGCTTTCAGATTCTGGTACAACCGAATTAATCGCTTAGATTAAACTTTCAGAATTCAATTCAATGTTTTGAACAATGTCTATTTTTTTCGTTGGCCGATTGCTGACAATGAGGCTTGAACAAATAATTTTCCAATGATTTCTGCTTTGTTTTCGTTTGCTACTCTTTTTACTGTCGTTTTTGTTTATATTCCCAGCCAGAAAGTTTTCTTTTTTTCCATTATTTGCAAAAAAATATATTTTATATAATTATAAAATATATAATAATATTTACAGGGCCAGATATACAATTTTGCCGCCCCATAAATTTTAATATATTTCTTTAGTTTCTCCAAGACAAGATGTCTGTGTTCTATAAAAGTGCGCCCTTCGGCGTCTCGGCCCCTTCCATTAATATTATGATTACTTCTAATTATAATCTTGGAGAAACAACATGTTTATAAAGTAGCCTAAATAAAAAATTAAGTATTGATGAAGTTACATCACGAGGCAGTAGAGGGTTAAATAAGAAGGAATTATCGCAACCTGACACCACCCTGACACCCTGATATCGTGGAATCACAGGTTGCTGAGGACACACGACTTCTGATGTTAATGTCGAAACGAATGATTATATTGTCTTAAGCCGTCCGTATTTTAAAAGATTTACTAAATTAAAATTTGCCCCCCCCCCCAAAATTTGCCACCCTTGGCTATAGCCTACGTAGCGCCCATAAGTAAATGCGGCCCTGTATATTTATATAATCTCTCTACATAATATATAAAATATTAATAAAATATTTCCGCTTCCTTCAGCGAGAAAAAGATACTGTAGTCAGAAGTTTGTAGCTCTATAGACCCTAGCCTATATATATATCGAATTATTCTATATCTCTTTTAATTCTTTTATTATTCTAGTATTATTATCAAAAAACAATTTCAGTACTTAGTAGAACAAACAAAAACACAATATAAACAAATAACAATAGCATTTGAAAGACTGAAACTGAATGAACTTTCTCCTAAGATTTATCAGACTATAATGTGAAAAATAAAAAGCAGCGGGAAATTTTGCGCCCTTCCCAAGCCTTAGTCGCTTAGCGCCTGCGTGATGGTCACGCATTGTACCCGCCTTTCGCTGGCCCTGACAGCCTTTACATAGTTCAAACAGGTAGATATATCTAGATACAGTAGCAGCTAAATAAAATTCTGAATCAAAACGAAAACGCTTGAATAATTATAAAAAAAAGTTTCATTACAAATTTATTTCAACGATTAATTCACAACTTTCTTTGAATTGTGATAGTTGTCTCTGGTTAGATTATACCCGTTTCAATTGGTGTGATTTCCCTTTCAGTAAGTCTCTACCATACTATTAAAGTGATTATAGTTAAGTAGCTACCGGTAACATAGTTCTATGCTCACACAGAACGAATGTAACATTTATTTAAACCGATTTGAAATGTCAAGTTTTAGCCTCAGCTTTGTCCCTGCCTGATATCCACATCATTGTTACGCTAATTCCTTTCTATAACTTTAATGTGTGATTCTGTATGTGTTATTGTGGGTCCTGATTCAATGATGAGGATGGTTACGTCAAGTGTAATGTCGTGATAGTCAATCTGAAAGCAGCTCATATTATTTAAACAAACTTAATGTATTAATGCTACATGTTTTCTTTTTTTGTTTTGTTTAAAATTCCTATCGGCAATATAGGTAGTGTGAGTTTGAATGACTGATCATGACCAAACAAAACCAGTAGGAAACTAAATATCTAGCTAAAACTTAGCATTACATACCTCATCCGTGGGGCAGTATGGGCAGCACACGTCGTCAGACATGATTGGCTCTTCATCATTTGGACATATTGGCACATCACAAACAAGTGTGTTACACTTAGCACCACCATTGTCACAAATACACCACTCGCATGGCTCGGGTTGAAAGGGACTATACTGTTTTAATCAGATTATATAAATTATACATGAATATTTCTCCCATTCACCAATGTAAGTCATTGCTCTCTCTCTCTCCCTCTCTCTAACTTATCTATGAACCAGTAACACGGTGATACCATCAGCTTTTAATTAGACATCGAGGCAATCACCCTTGTCCCATTCGCCCCTGTTTTTGTACCCAACACGCGACAGCGCCCTATCCATAACATGTTATAAAGTACCTTGCCCTTTTACAGACTATCCTTTTCTAGAAGTGTTAGTGAAGCAACGTTCACTGGTTTCCGTAGACACGACATGAAAGCGGATTGTGAGCACAAAGCCTATGGGTTATGTCACGATTTTGCTGTTGGGAGAGCAATTCGTCACAATGTTGACACTGAGAGGGGTGCGGGGGGGTGGTTGAGTGGGGTTAATGGTTACTGGTGGCTGGTTGTCGTGGGGGTATGAAATACCAATACTGCTGCAATCGTCCTGGAACAATGATTATCTCTCTCCTTGGCTCGTATAAGATGTTACAAAGTATACAAACAAACAGTTCTAAGATAATCAAGCAAATCACTGGTTACTGTTCAGGTGTTTATTACGTTCGAATATCCAATGGTGAGACATACATATGAAGTTATACAGCAATATTGACACGAGTATATGCGAGTGTTATGGAATCCAAAGTTAGGTTTCACAACTTATACTGGTGGAAAATGCGAATACTGGCTAGACCGATATATATATATATAACATGTCAGGCGATATACTACTGGAACAGATATAAAATTGGTCAGAATGTCTAACATTAGTACACGGTAGTGTTGTGGAATCCACTTTTAGGTTACACAACTGTATTAACGAATTACTATTACTGGCTAATTATCTATAGTCCGAGTGTACAGGTTGGGAGTTAAGCTAAGACGATGCGTCTTTTTCGAGAGCTGAGCCAGAACTACTAAAAATACAGTGTATCGGTCAAGCGCCAATCTCAGACTGCTTCTACAAAAGTTGAGCGGGCGTCTCGTGAGACCAGTCACGTGACCGCTCCTCAATTTGGTTGGGTGATTACATTAGGTTGGACTTACATATAATTCCCATTGGTCCTTTCGAACATATATTTACATAAGGGAAAAAGGTTTATTGGAGCTGAAATGGAGTTGGGGATGGGTGAGCAATTATACCGCCAAAGTTGCGGGAAGGGGTTAGATGAAATAATTATTGCCGCCCGCACTCAGCGGGGTGAACAAGGGAGACGGGGGGGGGGTCGAAGTGGGTGCGGTTAGTCTAGATAAAAGACGATTGATACATACGTCATGCTGAGTGAAGGGAATTATCTCCCTTTGATAGACTTTGACCTGGTCACTCAAGTGGCTGGCGTGGGTTTTCGGCCGAGGGGATATTAAGTAGATGCGAAAACATTGACCGTCTCAAAGGTTCGCTAACGAGTCGCCGCCCTTGGGTGATAGGAGTAGGGGGTTAGGAGGGGGGGAGTTTAGCGGGGTGGGTGGGGTGTGTGTACAAGGCGCGTAATGTCTACATACAGCATGTTGAATTAACAACATGAATGAAAAATAGTTTGAATTAACAACATGAATGAATAGTTATTATACAAGCACATTAAAGTACGGCATGAATAAATAGTTAAAATTACAATAGAATATATACATTAAGATTCACACTTCATTCACTCATGGTTTTAGTACCAGTTTGGGCGTATTGATTAGCAAACTCTGAATTGGGACTAAAACTAAAAGAGTGTAGTGAAGGTTAAAGAACAGATGAAGAAGGGAGGTTGTGGTGTTGCTATTGCGTGAGAGAGGAAGAGGGTAATAGTTTCAGGCTACTCGTTCTATCTAATCTAACTCTACGCTAACCTATGGTTCTATACTACTATCTACGCTATAATCTATCTATGAGTGCTAGGAGTCACGGTTTATGTCCTCTGAACTGCTTGGACTTTGTAACATCTATCAAAATATGATAACCCGTGATCTGAACCTTAGACTATAGAAATAATAATAGCGCTACCTAACAACCAACAAGTCCTTGTCAACCTCTGTTAGTTTACTAATTGAGTTGTTATTTTATTTAATTATGTGAGTTTACAGCCTAATAAAGCATTAAGATAAAGGTAGAAATGTGTCTCTACGCCTATTGACTATGACCATTCACTGTAAAACAATGGAGGAAAATTGTTTAACCAGAGCTCATACACTCAACAAATGATTATCGGTAGTTCATGCTGTCTATGAGTGAAAATATTAAGTTATTAAGCCTTCCCGGATACCTAGATAAGATATTAATCAAATCTTACCTAATACCTACAATCAAACACACTTTTCTTTTTATCGATCTGCCATATGTGTGAATTGGAAAATGTTTTTACTCTGACCCTACCAATAAACCCTCTACTAATTTATGACCTAAATATCACTGCTCACATTGTACGTTACGTTTTTGTATTTACACGCCAAAGATTCCTCCACAATAGTAAAACAAATGGTCAAGGCCACCAAACAGCTCAAAGCAACAATGTTCATTTTAAAAATCTGTTATAAAAAAAAATAGTTATTAACAAAACAGTAAGTGAAACACGTTGCGCGCATTATAAGTGAAAGAAATGTTTATATGTTATAATACAAGGAGTTAAAAATATCTCTTTACACATATGATGTTAGATCTGTTAGAAGTTGTATAACATTATTAAATGTTAATGCAGTCAGAGGTAAGCAGGTCTGTCAAAATGTATGGCAACCGTCCGTCATATCCCTAACCCTAGGGACTATGGTTTAGTTTCTTTGAGTAAAGGAAAAATAATTAGAAGAAACTAGGTTAGCTGGGGCAATGGGTCAGCTGTTACCCAAGCAGCAGGCCCCCTCTCTCTTAGCCAATGGTGAATTCAGGGAACATTTTTTTATAAAATGACACATCTTAGTCGGAGGAGTTGACAGAGGAATAGAGCGGCCACTATAAGACTGCTTCATCTCCTTATTTGATTTTACTCCTCTATCCACTCCCTTGACAGCTGTAGCTCCCAGAAAACAGATGTTTCAGATCGGAGTTCCCCTCTCCTAGATGATCTAGCCACCTAGGTTTACGAGCCCCAAGTGCCCGAGGATACTGGTCTTAACGCGCCAGTGGCCCGTCATTACCCCTTTTGTCGGTTGAAAAAGTAAAGTACCCGTCGGACCAAACTGACTATATGGCTGGTGAAGTAACGACCACCAGTTTATGTGGCCACGGCGTACTAGGGGATTCGAACCCAGGACCTTCGGATCGCCAGTCGAAAGCGCTGCCGCTCGGGTACCGTGCCCATGTTAGTTGAAACGTGATGTGCCAAATATGTAGGTATAAAAGCAATATATATTATGTCGTTAGAGCTTCAGTCAGGCTTTGGTTAGCAGAGGCTATTTGAGACGAAGGCCATGAGGATATTTCGAGAGAAGTGGGTGCCTATTTCAAACCCCCATCCCCAGCTGTACTAACACAGTCGAAATAGACATTTGAAGTAAACTAAATTAACAGTATAAAGCTCTGTCAAAATACACTGTATATATTTCAAAATACACTATAATATACGTGCCAAAATTCACTGTATAAAATCACTGTCAAAATGCACTCAATACCTGTCAAAAAACTGTATATTGGTCAAAATATACCGTATAAAAACACATTCAAAATATACTCAATAAAATAATGTCAAATAATAATATAAATACAAATGTAGTATTGAATGATTAAATGTGAATATAAAAAGAAATAGAAAAAGAAAATGAATGCAAACTTACCTGTTACAGAAGCTGGAGTTTAGGCTCACAAAAATGTTTCTGAATGCCTGATGTTTATGTCTGAGATGAGCACAAAACCCCCTTCGCGAATATTCATAAACCATAGACAATTACAACACTCTAAACATTTAGGAATGATTTATGAGTGTAATGATATCGACGTGGCGGTGAGTGTAATGCGGGCAGTTAAGTGATTATATCAAGCATACATTTATAGCGACATCTTTGGTCATCAAGAATTACTGGTTATTTATTTTTTTAGCTTTGCCCCTTTTATCTAAGTTTATCTTTGCAATTTCCTCCTACGTAAATATTTTGCCTAACACATTGTTAATGTATTATCTTAAAAATATTATTAAAGTCTTTGAAATTATTTTTTTCTTCAAGATTATAAAGTGATAAGCTTATTCTTTGTTTAATTGTAGTCTTACATTTTGCACCCAAGAAAATGACAAATGTAAGGCAGAGAAAGATTTCATATTCCACGGGTAACCCATGATTTCTTTAATCAAGGCCCAGGTATATGCAACCCGGGGATTGTTCGATAAACATCTATTGTCTATTGAAAAAGCCTAGCCCATAATATAGTCAACAATTTTTTTCGTTTCAGAGTTAATAAATGTGTTGTACAGCAGCATAAACAGCGAATCATTATTAAGATAGCAGGAACCAAAATCTTGATCAAAATGTAAATCAAAAATGGTAATGAACCATTTTGATTATTAGAAAACATCAATTTTCGGACTGCCTACCCATCAACATCCGGATCTCCTATAAGCTGGCTCCGCTCTGCTTAGGGATGTTAAAACCGGATTTGTTTCAAAACCGGTTTTCGGTTCTATAAAATCGGTCTAAAACCGGATTTCGTTTCTCGCCCCCCTCACTTCCCCCGTGCAATGTCACAAGCTACAAGCCGGAAAGTCCAATGTGCGCAGTTTTGTAGCCATATTAGAAAAATAGTTAAAACTTAATTAGTGTTTTCAAGGCCTTCAAGGGGCTGATTTGTGTGAATAGAATATGATTTTGTACACTTTACCCTAAATATTTAGAACCGAAAAAAAAATCTGGACTAATTGATAAAAGCCGATAATAGCTTTCAATAGTGATAATCGAATTTCAGATTATCGTTGACCATAATATTTAGAAGCATATGAAAAGGATCACGCTGTTAATCCAGGATGCTGCGTGCGCATATGTGTACGCATTCCAGTGGTACTGCCACTGCTCAGGAGCGCACATCTAAAAGATGAGCCGAATAGTAAAAATATTCATGTTTAACGTAACTGTAATTTAACATTAGCTTTGATGTTGTTTTTATCGCAAACATAGTTGGTATTTGGAAAAAAAAGAAACACAATATCTGAGACTAAATAGTGTTAGCAAGGCATTTCAAGAATTGTTTTGTGCGAATCCAACATTATTTCTTAAAAATATTTCCATCAGAACCAAAAAAAAAGGGTTTGCTACTTGAAGTTATGATTACCTTCCAAACAACAAACCGAACTCCGGTTTTTTAAATCAAAAACGGTTTTCGATTTCAAAACCGGAATCCGGTATTCCGGTCTTCGTTTAACATCCCTAGTGGGGGAGACCACAGAATAGATATAGAACAGAATGCGCAATCCATATATGCGCAGCCACTAAAAGTGAAGCTCGGCTACCGCCATTTTCTTTTGACTCAAGGCAGCGGTCACTAGAGACACTACTATAGTAAAAATGAGAAAGGCTTATTTATTACTGATATCTAGTTTTAGCAAGTATAGGACTAAAACAAGGCTAGGCCTACTAATATTAAGTAATATGAGGTTACAACTTTCCGTTGTTTATCCTTTACGAGGTCAGGAAAGCCATGTAGTTTGACATGCTTATTTGTACGATAATCTATCGTTTTCGCATCATTGTTGCAGTTCATTACACAGCATCCTTTGTACCTTTTGTCTGAAACATTAGCTTTGGGTGTTCGAACTTGTAGATTTGATGAACAAGACATTGTAAATAAGCATAAATATATAATGTAACCTGGTCCGCTGAGCCTAAACAGTATGGCGTCGGTATTACTTCCGGAAACAGAAAAAAAAGCGTTGGCGCATTCTGTTCTATATTTATTTTGTGGGGGAGACCGGGGCTAGTCCGCCATAGGGGTACATTCGCCACGGTGGTATTGCGCGCGAACTGAGCTATTTTTAGACTGGACGACACTACCACGCTGCTTAGTAATGGCGTCTAGTTTATCTGTGTCTGTGTTAAACGGCTGCAAATCTAGACTGCTCTGCTACCATGATATTTGTGTTATCTTATTAGGTAGGGGATTTTTTCTTCGTACTACATCTCCTCATATTACGCAAGAAGAAATTAGGGCTATTAAACGACACTGCATGGTATTAAAACACTGGCTCTCATTGTTACATTCATGGTGTCACGTTGTCGCTTTCTCTACCAAGGCTGCTGTAATGGATTGATAATCGACCAGAAAAGTGATAGTGGGGCAGGTTCGCCAACACTGGCTGGGGCAGATCCGACAGATGTTTGAACCTGCCCCAATGGGGATCTGTCTGTGTTTGGCCCGCTGATAAAACGCTTAGGGCAAGCCCAGCAAAACTGGTTTTGATCTCGTTCTGGCTCCCCGATGACATTTTATCCATTTCCAGAAATTATTAATGAGGCATGGGGTCCCACTATGACAGTGCAGAACATCATCTGATTCTCTGGATTTGCAAAAGCAGGCATCTATCCTTACAACCCTGACACTTTCCAAGAAATCGATATCTGTGCGTCTTCAGTGATTGATCAAGACGATCCACTACAACAACTAGAACCTTTTCGCCAGGATAATCAGCCAGGTCCTTCTCACCAGGACCAACCAGAACTTTCTCACCAGGACGAACCAGAACTTTCTCACCAGGACCAACCAGAACTTTCTCACCAGAACCAACCAGAACTTTCTCACCAGGACCAACCAGAACTTTCTCGCCAGAATCAACCAGGATCAATCAGGCCCTTCTCGCCAGGATCAACCAGGATCAATCAGGCCCTTCTCGCCAGGATCAACCAGGATCAATCAGGCCCTTCTCGCCAGAATCAGCCAGGATCAATCAGGCCCTTCTCGCCAGGATCAACCAGGATCAATCAGGCCCTTCTCGCCAGGATCAACCAGGCCCATCTCGCCAGGATCAACCCGGCCCTTATCAAGGGCAAAGAACACCAGTGCGGCTTGTAGAAGAAGCTGGCTTTTCGCCTGTTTCAATAAAGCCTTACCCCAAAGCAGCTCCGCGAAAGGTACAAACACGCGGGAAAAGGAAGAAGTAAAGTTGCATTCTGATAGACACGCCCAAAAAAAGCGAAATTAGAACTGGACCAGTTTGGTCCCAAGGGTACTTTACATCTGGAAAAACAGTGCAAGAAAAGCACAAAGCAAGCTAAAAAAAATACTTCAGTTGTGAATAAGAAGAAAGCAAAAAGAAGCATTGCAAAGGAATCGTCATCAGAGGAAGAAGAAGAGGAATGGCATTGACTCATTTGCCTCTCAAAGTGGTATCGCAGTAAGAAGGAATCCTGGATACAATATCTGCAGTGCAAAGAATGGTTACATGAACATTGTATTAGAGACAAATGTGACTATTAAACATGCCACAACTGTGCATCAAGTGACTCTGACTATTTCGAATGATGCTTTTGAATTTGAATCGTTATGAAACCTCAAGTTAAAGTTACACTTTGTATTCAATTAAAGTTTCTTTTATTCATTTCGGGATCAAAATAGTTCTGCATCTAGATCCAACTTGGTTACTTTTTATTATTTAAATCTGTACCGATATTGGAATAAACCATAAACATAAATAAAGCTTGTCTTGTTTTTTTGGTATCGAGTTCTTAAACCTTGTTTTCGTGAATTGTTTTGCATGTGGCGGATTTGCCTCTCATGGGCTTATGTGCCCCATATGTGTGACGAACTTGCCTCACATGCGGGGCACATTCGCCCACTTAGAGTGACCTCACATTTGATACTATTGTGTGATTTGGTGCAGATGTTTCCCAAAATCCTTCTAGCTCACATTAACTGAATAGTTGGCGAATGATTATGAGAATCGGCAAAGAATTCCACCCAGAAATAAACTCTGAATAGGTAAAAATGCACAAAATGGGCGGACTAGCCCCGGACTCCTACTGCTACTGCCTGAATAACTCTTCTCCGTATTACCTTCGCTCCTTACTCGAGCTCTACTCATAATCCCACCCTCTTCGCTCGGCTTCTGATGCACTTACTCTTCGAATCCTGCGCATGATGCTAGTGTCCGTTGGCCGACGTACATTCTTCTACGTGGGTCCGCCTGGAATCCCCTTCCTCTCCAACTTTGCCAGAGCCCTAGCTTCGACACCTTCAGAAGCCGGCTGAGGACTCACTTATTCTAGTAGCGAACATCATATCTTCTTTTATATACGTCTTCATCTTTTCTTCGTTGTCTGTACTCTGTTATTGTTGTCTGTCCTTAACTGGATATGCGCTACATAACACCATCATTATTATTATTATTGTTACGTGACATGGACTCAGTCACTATTATAAACCATTGTTATTCCTATTATATATTATTATTATTATTATGGAACATGGTATTGAAAATGTAATACAGTTCTAACTCCGATAGTCTGAGAGACGGTCGTAATATTGTTTGCTTTCTTAAATGTTCTGATTTTGATACTAGAAGTTGTTACACTTCAAACGAAGTTAATTGAAACCTTATTGTTGAATTAATAAACCAGTTGATACTTTACTGAAGGAATTTTGGTCGGTCTTTTACTGTTCATCGTTCAAACTGTCGTTTTGCTACATTGAAGGAGATATTTAATAATTCACTGTCAGAGATAGTGGTGGACCTGCGGCCTCACTGAATCAACACCCAAACACTAGATTAACGAAGCTTAGCAAGTAACAATCACAGAAGGTTGTCACTAATGTAATATATGAGGGCTATCGTCCCGGAAAACTGTTAAATGCTCCGAATAATGCAATCTTTACAGCAGGATGAATCGTAAATGTGGATTGACATCTTGGAAAATTGTTGAATGCCTTTTACAACAGACAGAATTTTACAACTGAATTTTGCCTGTGGAACTAGAGGTATTTAAGGGCTCGAATTATAATTCTACAAGTTTGTTTACTCATCACGACTAGGTCGACCATTGCTCCATTGCAAGTTTTACTCAATATTGTTCAACGGAATTTTGCTGAAATGTTTATACGCAATATTTGATAATTATTTGCCTACACTGTATTGGAAAGAAAGTTCTCGACTACTGCACTGCATTACAAGTTCATTTGGCTGAGCTATCATTCTAGCAAATCACCACAATTTTCGTTCATTCTACATTTCTAAGGATCGACACAAAAATCGACTGGATCGCCGTGTCAAGTTTTAATATTATTATTACCTACCAAAATAGTGTACTTGTGTGTTAGTGAATTGGACATTCTGAAAATCGTGAGTTGGGTTTTACTTTTTATTTAATAACACTTCTTTTAGAAATTTAAATCATGGATAATAATGCTTATTCCATGGCTGAGCTTAGTAAGCTAACACTCACTCAATTAAAGGACTTAGCTAGCACACTTGGCATAGTGGTTGCCCAGGTCACGCCGACCCGAACCAAGTTGTTGCAAGAAATAAAAGAATGCCTAATTAATGAGGACCGGTTGGTCACTGACGATGGAATGGTCGAGCAAATAGAGGTAGATGATGATAGTAATGAGGTGTCACGCACAAATGAGCTGAGGTTACAAATCGAGCTGGCTAAAATTGAAGCTGCTAACAGAATAGAGCTAGCGAAAATTTAGATGCAGCAAAGAGTTGAGTTAGCTAGAATTGAATCTGAGGGCAGATGATTCAACAATCGCGCTCACAACGTAGACAGAGAACAATACAATATAGATTTGGCAAAATATCTACAATATGTGCCAAAATTTTCAAACTTAGATCCAGATGATTTCTTCTTATTACTAGAAAGAAATGCTAAGGACTTTGATTTCCCAAAAGAGAAGATGGCACTAATTTTAAGATCTGCACTTACAGAAGGCAGAGAGAAAGATGTCGTTCTGGCATTAAATGAACAGGAAGGTAATGATTATGAACTAATTAAACAAAAAGTGCTAAGAGTATACAAAGGAAGACCAGAGAAATACAGGAGAGAGTTCCGAGAGCTGAGGAAAAATAATCAACAAACATACTCAGACTTTCTTAGACAAAAAGAGAAATGCTTAGACCGTTGGTTACTGTGATGATTTAAAATATATATAGTTATTTTAGTGGGACATAATTTGTATAATCTCTAACCCGGTGTTAATGTACAGAATAAACGAGTGACGTTTTACGATAAAAACAATGACGTAGGAGTTAGATAAAACGTAGCGTACATTGGGAGATAAAGACAGACGACCTAAGAATTTGATAGTGGAAAGACGTGTTTTAGACTAGGCTATAGAAACTGTGGAGTATTTGAATTCATCTTGTACATAAATTGCATTAAATATTGAGTTCTCAGTTTTACTACAAGCCGGCAGTTTGTTCATTGTTTATTATTATATAATGTGATCTCCCTGAGAGTTGTATACATAGTAATTACAAAATAACGGTCACAGTTACGTTCCAGAAGAGTTAACAACAGCTATGAAGAACTGAAAGAAGCCATTCTCTTTGAAGAATTCCTCAACTGTACTCGGTCAGATATCAAATTACATATAGCAGATAGAGAAGTTCATAGAGTATGTGAAGCGGCCAGACTGGCTGATGACTTCGTCTTAGTTCATCCATATCCAGCTAAAAACTTCTATGAAAAACCACAGCAGAATAAAAACAATCCGGAACAATTTCGTAATCAAAGATTTGGTAATGACAAGGGACCAAAAACAGAGCACTTCAACAACGCAAGTAATGTAAACAAACCAATTGATAGGCCTATATTAGGACCTCATCCTAAGCCGATGTGTGCCTGCTGCAAAAAGGAAGGCCATACCAGAACAAACTGTTGGGCACTTAACAAAAAGACAGACAAACCAAAGCAAGGTTATGCTGCTACATGTGTTGCTATAAGAAATGAGAACACTGTTAAACCCAAATCAGTGGTGGAAATAAATAGGTACAAGAAGCAACAAAGTAAGAGTCTGAACTCGAGAGGTAAGGACGAGACCTCTAATAAAAATATCAAACTAAAGGCTAGTTGTATGACAGAGAAAGTTGGGTCCAAGCCATTCTGCAAGAATAGACAGAAGGAAGATCCTGTGAGAAGTAGTAAGGTAGTGGGAGAGGATACTCCCCACTTAAGCGCTGATGGGTCACGCAAGCCCAAAAGACGTGCTAGAGCAAGCCACAGAAGAGACAAAAAGTTCAGTGGTGAAGCTACAGAGAAGGTTAAGTCAGTGCATAGCACTTTAAAAAGAAAAAGTAGTTCTGAACCTATAGTGTCAGCTACATATACTAATTCTAATCTAAGTCCACAGATTAATCCACTAGTCGATGGAAGTTTGAAAGAGATGACAAAGCAGACCAGTGATAGTCCACTAGAGAACAACACTCTGAGAGACTTCAAACCGTTCATACATGAAGGTTATGTATCGATGCCAGGTGATAGAAGCTGTAAAAGACGGATACTAGTTTTGAGTGACACTGGAGCATCCCAGTCGCTACTCTTAGAAGGTATTTTACCATTATCCAGTGATACATTCACAGGTAACAAGGTACTCGTGAGAGGTGTAGAGATGGGCGAAACCAGCGTACCACTGCACACCATACAGCTCGACACTGAATTGATATCTGGTACTGTTGTTGTTGGCGTTAAACCAGCCTTGCCAATAGATGGGATAGCACTCCTCATTGGTAATGACCTCGCTGGAGGTAAGGTGATACCTAGTAGCTTAATCAAAAGTACAGTCTTATCATCCTTAGGCTCAGTGAAGGCACAAGACCCCAACTCGTCGAGTGACACCAGTGCGGGCAACTTTGGCACTACACACCCCACCTGCGCCGTCACTCGGGGTATGAAACGGAGGAAGCAGCAAAAGAAAAAGGAGTCTAGAGAGGCCCAAGCTGAACAAATCACCAGCTTGAAGGAGTCAGATTTTGGCACCAACCAGTTCGCCAACCTACTCTGTGGCACAACCTCTGAGACTACCGCTAGTATGTCTACTAGACAACAGCTCATCAAAGAACAGGAAGGAGACGTTGAAATAGCCAGGCTTCGTGAACAAGCTGTTACCGAACCTGAAGCTGAAAAATTAGCAGTGTGCTATTATCTCAAAGATAGTCTGCTGATACGCAAATGGACACCAAGCGACAACCAGTATAACGAAGGTTGGTCCCAGACACACCAGATCATCGTACCAGTCCGTTATAGAAACGACATTCTACGGATAGCTCATGACTTACCTTACGCCGGCCACATGGGAGTCTCAAAGACATACAGTCGAGTTCTTCACTACTTCTTCTGGCCAGGGCTACATAGAGACGTCGTGAACTACTGCAGGACATGTGACACTTGCCAACTGATAGGTAAACCCAGTCAAAAAGTGCCTGTCGCTCCATTGCATCCCGTACCTGCATTCGGGGAACCGTTCAGTGAGATCATAATTGACTGTGTGGGTCCACTGCCAAAGACCAGATCAGGGCACCAGTACCTACTAACCATCATGTGTACCTCCACACAATTTCCTGAAGCCATCCCTCTACGAAGCGTCACCGCGAGTAAAGTCACAGACGCACTCGTTGAGTTCTTCACAAGGTACGGACTACCTAGGTCTATACAGACAGACCAAGGAACAAACTTCACGTCTATGCTGTTTGAACAAGTTATCAAGAGTCTTGGTATAGAACATAAGAAATCAAGTGCTTATCACCCAGAATCACAGGGCGCGCTTGAGAGGTTCCACCAGACACTAAAAACAATGTTAAGATCGTATTGCGCCGAGAACGAAAGAGA
The DNA here is from genome assembly GCA_949126835.1 of Anisus vortex. Taxonomy (NCBI): domain Eukaryota; kingdom Metazoa; phylum Mollusca; class Gastropoda; family Planorbidae; genus Anisus; species Anisus vortex. The sequence goes on from OX421496.1 coordinate 35,579,406, forward strand.
ATGGAACACTGGAGTACCCTTAGTGTTATTCGCTGCGCGTGACGCTGTGCAGGAATCCTTGGGTTACAGTCCTTTTGAACTCATATTTGGTCATACGGTGAGAGGACCACTAAAAATGATGCACGAATCATGGTTGAGTCATTCCGAACAAACAAGCTTGATCGACTATGTGGTTAATTTTAAGAGTAGATTATTTTCTGCATATAACATTGCAAGAAGGCATCTGCAAGAAGCACAAGGTAGGATGAAAACCTGGTTTGATAAGAAGGCCAGAGTTAGAGTTTTTGGGCCAGGAGACCAAGTGCTAGTCTTCCTGCCTATTCCAGGTCAACCCCTAAGGGCTAAGTTTGTGGGTCCCTATTCCATAGACTCAAAAATTGGGGAAGTTAATTATTTAGTTAACACACCAGACCGCCGAAAATTAAACGCGTCGTACATGTGAACATGCTTAAGAAGTATAACATTAGGGAAACAGTAAAACAAAATTGTACTGTTGTGGCCCCAATGGCGCCAGTAATCCATCTAACGGGAGAAAAAACCGAGTTAGATGAAAATTTTGCTGAGAGCAGACTAAGAAATAGTGCTACTCTACAAAACCTTGAAAGTAAAACAGGTCATCTAACCAATGATCAGGCTAGGGAAATATACCATTTGCTCAATGATTTTCCCACACTCTTAGGTGATGTGCCACGCAGGACACACCTCATTAAACATGACATTGATGTAGGATCCGAGAAAGCAATCAGGCAACACCCTTATCGCGTAAATCCGCAGCAGTTAGAGATTATCAGAGATGAGGTTAAATACATGCTAGACAATGATATGATCGAAAACAGTGACAGCGAGTGGGCGTCCCCTGTTCTCTTAGTCCCTAAACCTGACGGAACTCTTCGTTTTTTGTACGGACTACAGAAAACTAAACCAGATAGTCAGATCAGACTCATATCCGCTTTTAGCGTATAGACGACCTGATTGACAGGGTGGGTGATTCAAACTTTGTCACAAAAATCGACCTACTTTTATCACACCTGACGGTTTATATAGGTATAAGGTTATGCCATTCGGTTTAAAGACTGCTCCCGCAGCCTTTCAAAAATTGATTAATACTATTACTCGGAAGTCCAAAATTGCAGTGCTTACCTAGATGACATCATTGTCTATAGTAAAAATTTTACTGATCACCTTAAACAGTTAAGGGATCTGTTTAACAGATTAAACGGTGCAAACTTAACCATAAATCTAGCCAAATGCCAATTCGGGCATGCTACTGTAGAATTTTTAGGGCATGTAGTCGGAGGAGGGAAGGTGAAACCAATTGATGCTAAAGTCAGGGCGATCATAGATGTACCGATACCCCAGAACCAAAAGCAAATCCGTATGTTTTTAGGAAGGGCCGGGTTCTATAGAAGGTTCTGCGAGAATTTTTCGGTTATAGCCGCTCCACTGACTGACCTCCTAAAGAAGAATTCTAAATACGCGTGGTCCGAACAATGCAACTCAGCATTTGAAAAACTGAAAACTGTTTTGTCTAGTGCACCAGTATTAGTAACGCCAGATTTTAATAAACAATTTTGGATCTGCGTAGATGCTTGCGAGACAGGAATGGGAGCTATTCTTTGTCAGATAGGGGAGGACGGTCTAGAACACCCCGTCTGCTACCATTCACAAAAGTTTAACAAACATGAGAAGGTCTATAGCACCGTCGAACGGGAACTCTTGGGAATTTTGATATCTCTAAAACATTTCGATTTTTACCTGAGGGGATCCGCCTTTCCAATATTAATCTTTACGAATCACAACCCATTAACATTTCTAACCAGGGTAAAACAGAATCAACGTCTACTTAGATGGCAGTTGTTTTTACAGTCCTATAACTTGTCCATACACCATGTGAAGGGAGTAGAAAATGTCCCTGCAGACACGTTGAGCAGATTGTATATGCCTTCTTGAACTGTTTTTGAAATGTTTTTGATATGTTCTTAATTTTGTATTAATGTATTGAAAAAAAAAATGTGTTTATTCCCAAAGGTCTCATATGTATAATAAATTTTAAAGATGTACATTAAAATACTATACATTACACATGTTGATGTACAAGAGAAAAAGAAATCTAACAATTACAAACACAAAGAAATCACACGCATTAATTGAATTACACACATTTTATTGCATTGATTTGTAATTTTTCCCCATGGCGTTTTAAATGTTGTTCTGTTCTATGTCTATAAGGCGACAGCTGACAACTTAAAACTGTTAATTTGGTAAGTGTAGAGGAAAACAAACCATGGTGAATTATAAATAATCAAAATGATAGAGTTACACTATAACAAGTAGGAAAGCTCTAGAGTAATGAATATGCATCCTATAAGAGTACGGAATAAAATTAGTGAATGAGGCAATGTACTACAAGGTCAACGTTTACACAATTATTAAATTTTAAAGTAAACAGTAGTAGTAGTAATGTAAAAATCTTGGTTAAACCTTAAGTAAAAATGCTGTCATGTACTACAAATAAATGAAAAAACAAAAAAAAACTCTATGATATTGAAAGGGGTTCAAAATCAAGTAAATGTTTGTAAATAAGAGGATTCCACAATTCCACTTTAAAATCAAATGAATGCCATGACTAAAACTTTTAAAGGTATTAAAGTTAAGGTTGTAATGTATCAAACATTTAACCAAACTGCGTAGAAAAAGAGATGTTTTTTTTTAAACGGGTTAAAATGACTTGCGGATTTTAACTAAAGTTATTAAAAAGAAATTTATGTATAAGTACTTCTGGTTGTGAGTAAAATAAACATGGATATTGTTGTACTTTGATAAAACTATTGACTACTATGATATTGTATCTAAGGGTTAAATTGTTAAATTTGACGATTGAAGATAAACTAAATCAGTAACAGTAACGAATAACCTTGATTGGGCTATTGTTAAAACTCTTAAATTAACTATTATTTATTAAGAGATAGGTTATACTAGACTCGGTAAATCATAAACGGGTTATATCTATAACAAAAGGTACTTAACTAACGTTGTTGTAAGATAACTAAAAATTAAGATACGTTTTTGCATCAAATGAACAAATTAGTGATAAGGTAAACAAGACGGAACCTTAGCTAAATACACACATCAGTGCCTATTCGTTACATAATTTGTAAAGCTTGACAAAAAGGAACTTTATTGTTGTAGACTGATGTATATTTGTTCTTGTTAAAACTATTTTTCGTTGTGTGCCTAATGAGCACTGAAATTGTTTTAAAAATTTTGTTTGTTTGTGCCTAATGAGCACTTAACTTTTTATAACATGGTAGCATTGACAAAAGAAAATTTCCCATTATCTATGACAAATTTTCTTTCCCTGTGGGTTGCGAAGTGTTACGTGACATGGACTCAGTCACTATTATAAACCATTGTTATTCCTATTATATATTATTATTATTATTATGGAACATGGTATTGAAAATGTAATACAGTTCTAACTCCGATAGTCTGAGAGACGGTCGTAATATTGTTTGCTTTCTTAAATGTACTGATTTTGATACTAGAAGTTGTTACACTTCAAACGAAGTTAATTGAAACCTTATTGTTGAATTAATAAACCAGTTGATACTTTCCTGAAGGAATTTTGGTCGGTCTTTTACTGTTCATCGTTCAAACTGTCGTTTTGCTACATTGAAGGAGATATTTAATAATTCACTGTCAGAGATAGTGGTGGACCTGCGGCCTCACTGAATCAACACCCAAACACTTGATTAACGAAGCTTAGCAAGTAACAATTACAGAAGGTTGTCACTAATGTAATATTATTATCAACAGTAACCTGAGATTATCATCAGACAAGCTTGTTCTCAGATTGTTATTCGCGTATTTCATTCTTGAAAATGTTTGTTCACACAAAGATAAAATGGTCATTTTGATTTCCAATGCTCTGGGATCTAACAGTGCATTAGCTAATTATAATATTTTATAACAAAACTTTATAATCATCATTTTTTTTTTACTCATTGAATATATCCTCTTCCGTAAAAGTGCCATACATTCATACATGCTATGTAGGGAAGCCAGCTTTTGTGTTATGTTCATGTATTCATCCACATCTCTAATGAACATAAGCAGTTGAGAGGTGAAACAGCTGTCCAGCGATTCATCTGCATAACGCACTTCGACACGCATCTATTTTAATTAGATAAAAACATAACGTCCACGTAAGCGGCGGCTGATCTTGCCAGGATACAAATAAATTTCCGTAATTTTTATCGTAGATAGAAAGGTCTCCCCGGGACCTCGATTGTCGCATCCAGCCCGCGGACCGTAGTTTGGATAACCCTGTATTATATGAATGTTATTACTCACTTATATTGATCAGTGAAAGAGGACAAAAATGGAGCCTATTCAATTTCTGCTACATTACTTTGCATACACACACACACAAAATGCATTCATTCTTTTTATAGACCAGTAGAGTGGCCTTAATGTTAAGAATTTTATAAGAGGTAATCTAGATTTTAAGCAATGTTCGGGAAGTAATACGTGTACGTTCTCTAAAATAATCAAAGTAACAAACAATATAATTTAAAAGTCTTATTAAAAGGCTAAACTACACTTCTACCACTATGATTGTAACTTGGTTATAAATACAATTAAAATATCTTAAATTATAATACACACAAATTTAATTAGATCTAAATATACCAATAAAGAGTATTTTGTTTAAAAGCGCCGAGATACGCATAACTAAAACAAGGGAAGTCGGCCTATGCAAGAACAATGTACAGGAATTTTTGTTGAATACATATGTCGCGTCTTATTTACGTTTAAAAGGATCATATATCCCCACTTTCCCCCGTGTTGGTATCGGGGTCCTGGAAATGACCAGGTGAAAGTATAACCCCACTGCTTAGTCCCACTTGCATGTCATAATGGGCGACTAAGAGTGGGTTGTATATTGGGTATAACTCCGGCCACGTAAAACACATATCCTTTTTGTGGTGCTGTTCGACACAGGTCTCGATTGCACTACACTGGACAGAGGTCTCGATTGCACTACACTGGACAGAGGTCTCGATTGCACTACACTGGACAGAGGTCTCGATTGCACTACACTGGACAGAGGTCTCGATTGCACTACACTGGACAGAGGTCTCGATTGCACTACACTGGACAGAGGTCTCGATTGCACTACACTGGACAGAGGTCTTTTCGCGCCTCCTTCTGGGGGAGCTCTGGTGTTACTGGCAAAGAGACGGAGTGTAATGTCGTGAAGGGGCCTGGATCCAGGATGTGACGATTCCACAAAGCTTGCCCAAAATCTTAAAAACAAAAAGCACAACCTAATGTTCCAACCATTTGAGGAGCTCTGTGGATGGCGGAGAATGGACCATAGGCCAACCCCAACTCAGCCCATAGAAACCTAGACTCAGACTTAGCCCCTGCTCACAAGAAACTGTGGACGTCTTCCTGCTTGAATGCCCTGAGCTAACCTACTTTAGAAACTGTCTGCTTCCCCCTCAACCTACCATTACCAACACACTTTATAGCATTATTGAAAAACTGGGTAAACATTTACTTAAAAACAGGAATATAAAAGTATTTTAATTTAAAACTGTTCCATACAGAAAAGTTGTTTATTGTTATCAATTAACTTTAAATGGAAAAAAAGGTAATGCCAAAAATTTAGCTGAAAATAAAATACTTGTACACAGCTTTCATTTGATTACAGAGAGAAAAATTTTTGGTCTACCTGCTGCAACTATTTCACTAGTTGACAATAATTTCAGTAGTTTATCTGAAATGAAATAATGTACAGTTTCAAATATAGGAACAGCTTTTTAACATGTACAAAGATAGATGATTAATGAAAGACACTTTTTTTATAAGTAGGATATTTTTTATATTTAAAACTGCTCCTAGTTGGAATAATCATAGACTATAATAAGATGGACGCTTGCTCTATTTTTAGAGCTTATATGTTCTTTTTCCGTGAGCATGCAGTATCGCTGTTATAAATGACTTCAACGCTCCTACGTTCGCCTAAATGTTTCTGCTAATATTTTTGTCACATCCGACATGTGTCTTCGCTAGCTAAGTGGGCATTGTATCTGACTGCCATGCGGGTGACCCGTGTTCGATTCTCCAGTTAGTCTATGGGCTATTTTTCTTATTTATTTTTTCAATTAATATTTGGCTACTTATAAATACAAAAGACATTGTAAATCTACGGGGAATTTAGGTTTTTGTTAAATACAAAATACTTCCCTTTTTTTTTTACCCGATTATAATATTTATTTTAAATTACTTTCCTAAAAGTCTTCTGTAAAAAAATATAATTTAATTATTAGATTCATAGCTTTCTTTTAATTACAGTTGTCATATACTGGTGGTTTCCAAGTATTGGAACACACAATGCTTATCCTCCCCCCCCCCCCTCTTTTTCTCCCTACACAAGACTTTGTGGGCGGGGCTTAGTTTTCCCGTTTCCTTGACTTTTAGTAACGAAGGCGAGAGATTTTAGGTAATGTTGGGATTCCGTGTTTATTCTGACATCAAATTATCGGAATGGCTAGGAATGGTTTATTATTTCTGCATCATTTTTATTATGAGTTTTGTAATGATACCATTATTTTCACCCCTCCTAGTAATAGGTCTGTCCCTCGCACCACTCTAATAGTATTTAATGATTTGTTTGTCTTAAATGCAGTTAGTTTCGAGATAATTTCTTTTGAGGACGCTTGTGTTTGCACTATTTTATTCTAACTGTACATAATCTTCATATTGTATATATGTATTTGAACATATCACCTGAATTAAATTATCAACAACATTTACACTGAAGCTTCCTCGTCAAGTTACTATTCTATTGTGTTGTTTACAATACTATAGTATTTATCTACTACGCTAACGTCAAGGAAAGGAACTGTTAGAACGCAAATCCTGAGTTTGTGCCCAGTAACATAAGGAGAGTTCGTGTAATACTGAAACATAAATAATAATAACTAAAGTCCACCCTAGGACTAACGAGAATTATCAACGATATCTACACGGCTCTGGCCACAAGGGGATTATGGACGTAACACAGTTTATAAAAATTTTATTTGCACCTTATACAGTCCTTATTATTTTTCATCCGGGGAACGCTGGACAATTTAGTTTGTAGGTATTTTATAAAAATGCTATCTCACATTAGTTAGGTCTATACTAGAATTGAACAATATTCTGTATAAGACCCGTCAACTAAAGAAAACTGTAGAAAAAAAAATATAATAAATTTAGAAAGCTGCAAGGTTCATTTCTATCGAATATTCGCAACTGACAAGAGTAACACCAATAGTCAAATCACTAAACCTAGAAATACTAGAGGACAGAATGGCAAAGATTAAAGTAGTAATAATACATTAAAAAAAAAATCTTATTTAGAAATACAACCCAATAACAACCTGTTGCAATGCTCAGATAAACATAAGGGCAAAACACTTTCTTTAGCCCTTACGCGAGAACAAATGCATATAAGTACTCTTTCTTCCCGAGTGGCCTTTGGGCATTATGACGTTCTGGGCCCCTAACAAGATCAACGTCACAGGCAATTAAGGAAGGTTTTCAAATATAATCTACTCTTAAAAGATAATACAATCAGAGCTGTTTGTACGTACAAATCACTGAAATTATATGCCTCTCTTGAATGTATGATTGGAGTAAGAATGTGTCATTTCCTATCTCTCACCTGTATTGAACATTTAAACTTATTTAGCACTTGTTCTCTGTCATATTTGTATATATTATATTATATTGATTGCTCATCGATAATACTATATTGATGATTTTGTATGTTTGTTATTGAAAGATTATTGATAATGTTATCATTCATTTTTAACATGATCATGTTTACATTTTTACACACTATTTTAAATGTATCGCGTGCTTGTGTGTACGCCTAGCCCCTGCCCTTTCTAGCATGACCATACAAGGAACACGCAGATAGTTAAGCCAATGTCAACACTTCTTCCTCGCACGTGTTCATTATGCAAACAACCCCCATGTTCCCCGCCTTCAACTCCCACGACCAGATCAGAGTAAATTCACACGCAAACCCTGTTTTAACCTCTGGCAAGGACAACGCGACACCAGTATCCTTTATAACGTAATTTACGACCGTGAAGATAGGGAACTTCGGCCAGAAACGCATCTTTTTAGATGTCCACTAGTGCCCCCCCCCCTTGCACCCCCACTCTCCACACTTCCTATTTACCCCACATGTCAATTAAATGCTGAAGTGAGCAGACATGTCGACCAATCGCACACGTGATGTCAATCGTAACACTCCCCCTTCTCCTTTTATAGTTGTTATCTAGCTTCAGAGTTGTCTTTGTAAAATGTAATCTAGTTTTACGACAGAAAGAAAGAATACACATACAAGCCTGCCTACATCACAGGTTGACACAATACAGTCATTTCATCTAATTATACAGAAAGGCACGAAGCACGTGAGGCTCGCGTGCAAATCGAATGCCAACTAATTAAGTATACGTGGCAATTCAGCGTCCAGGTTGGATCTAATTATTCAAATAACCCAGCCCGTTTCACTGGTGAAGTGTGAGCTAGTGGAGAGCGGGTCAAGACTCTTGTGTTCTCATTATATTATAATTTTCTGAACCACATTTACAGCTAGCAAAATATATTCATTATCAAGAATTTGTTGTTGTTTTTGTCTCAATGTGACTAAGCTCTGACACTGTAGATGGCTAGTCAATAATATGACAGTGAAGGTTCACACACATTATTTTAGAACCGGTCAAAATTGTCAAAAATGACTATATAAAATTGTTATGTTATGGTGTATAACATCATAGTTTAAAACACCCATTTACTAGATTTCCCCTCGACATGGTTTTCTATTTAATAACACGACTGCTTTGACTTGTGCATTAAGTTAGGCTATCAACGCTTCATTCATCAAACCAGTCCAGACCAGTAAAATCCTAGGCATCGTCTGCTATTTTACAACCAATAGATACTCCAATATCGCCCGCGAAAGCTATTAATATTTTTTCTAGAATCAAGCTGTCTGTTTAAATGCAAACTTCTGATTGGTCGTCTGCAAGGGTAGCCTCTGACGTCATATTTAGTTTTTTATTCATTGTTAACTTAGCGCCGCTTGATTTTTGGGAGGTAAAAGTGTATAAAAAGTTCAAACTAACGGCGGAAGGGTCTCTTTTGCTAGCTAGGCTTTCGACAGGACAGACATATTGTTTGTTTGGACTGATCATGATACCTTTATTGTCCATATTTGCATTTTTCAACTAATACAGTTCATTCAAGTTTAAATAAAAGTTTCTGCATTTAAATAACAAGTCAAGGAGTTTGTTTTGAATAAGAATTACTGTTGAGATCGTTTGGATAATGCCAGGCTAAATTAACCAACTTGAGGAATCGCTGCAGACTATTCATCACGCTCGGAACGACGTGGGTTCTCGCTGGCCTTAAATAATCATACTCTAGACAACCGCCAAAAAGGATTGAAGTGAGAGCTGCAATCTAAAAAAATATATAAAATGCTTAGGAACTTCAATACAATTTTGTTGTTTGTGTTTTTTTTCCTCGTGTCTTCCGGCTAGGGCAGAGGACGGGAACCCTTTTGTCTGAGAGAGCCATGGACACAACATATTTTGTAAAGTAATTCCTTGAGAGCCATACATTATGTTTAAAACTAAAAATTCAAGTAAAAGTGTGCATTTGTTGTAATTTCAACACTTTAATTATGTCCCACTTGACAACCAACGCACGTTGCTGTGCAGAAGTAGACCAGGATAATTATTCCTAACCCCATCAAGCAGTGTTTTAAACTGGCGATTATTTAATGCTCGGGCAACAATAAAGTTGACTACCCGAATCACCAGCGACATCACCACACCAAGCTGGTCGCCATACATCTGAGCACAAAGCGCCTCCTGATATAGGATGCAATGAAAGCTTATGATGTAAAATGTAGTGTATGAGAAAAGTGGTAGTGACAGTGTTTTGATTTCTGGTGTTATTCATCCTAATTGTGTGTGTTATTTTGTGATCTAAATAAGTAATGTCATACCGATTTGTACATTATTACCTCAGCTACACGCTGATATGATTTATATTGGTGAAACTCTATATATCTTATTGATTATTGTTGGTTTTAATTGTACTGAGACTTATAAAAGTATTATCCATCGAACTATTTTGCACGAGAAAAAGTGAGGAGAAGCAAATTTTTTGGTTTCCTGTCACGCTTTGTAAACACACGCTACATACTACATTACTACTTCACTACTTTACTACACAGTTAATAGTCAACAATCAACAGTCAACAGACGAATCGTCTGTAAACAAGGGAGAGAACCTTTCTCTTATTTGGACCTTCAGACTTTGTTTTTATTATTGCTTCACGCACATGCGTTATCTATCTGTATTTACTATATGACAATGGCATGTGTACAGTTATCTGATTATACGTTTGGTAGTAATGGTAGCACTGGATATCTAGACACTATTGTAGATATTAAGCAGGCTGGTGGAAAAAATAAAAAAAGGCTGCGTCGCTCCTCTTCATTTAATGATTGTTGCTTAGATATCCGTGAGCAAACAACCATTAATGGGCCACAGCAGGATTTCAATAGCAAAATCTTGCCGGCATTTAATAACGTTCAGCTTTCAATATCAGAGAGTAGCTTGAAAATAGAAGCCATGATGCAACACCTGCACGTTTTTCCAACCTTCCAAGCTTCTCTAGACACGTTAGTAGCTAGGGTGGAGAAGATGAGCGAGGAGATTGGAATGGTAAAGCAACTGAAGGAGCGTGTGACCGCAGTTGAACAAGAAATCAGTATAGTAGATAAGATTTCAACTGAAAACATCACCACCTTAAAGAAGCACGAAGGGGACCTTGGTCAGCTCAACAAATCGCTGAACGAACTTGAGGAGCGTACTCTATCGCTCGAGATCAAGGATCTAAAAAACAATCTACTTCTAACTGGTTTAGAAGAAGTCGGAAGAGACGAAGACTGCTACAGCACGGTAAATCAGTTCCTTCATGACCACTTGGGGGTAGACCATGAACTCGCGATTGAAGGCTGCTATAGATTGGGACGCTATTACAGAGGACAGCAAAGACCTATTGTGGTGACCTTCCTCCATTTATATGATAAAAACTCAGTTAGAAGAATCGCTTACAAACTGGCTGGAAAACCCTTTGGAATAAGAGATCATCTCCCGAGGAAAGTAAACGAAAGAAGAAAAATCCTTTTACCTAAACTAAAGGATTTAAAGGAAAAATATGGTCGAAACCTATTCCTTAAAAATGACATCCTGATCTCTCCGGAAGGGTCTTGGAGGGTTGACAGTCAAGGCGAAATTGTTGCCCTCAGAGCACCGGACGAACAACGACCCTGGCGAAGTCAAGATCAACACCGACAGCAATCGAGTCGCTCTCAATCCTCACAACAACAACAACAGCAAACTCGACAACAACAACCTCACCATGAACAAAACATACAACGAGAACAACAACAGCCTCAACAGAACCAGCGTCATAATCAACAATTATGGCAACCTCAGCAACAACATCAGCGAGAACTACTGTATCGGTCTCAACATATCCAGCAAGAACTGAATGATCAAGAAAAACAATCTTACCAACCCCATCAAAAACAATTGAATCTGCAACAACAGCGGTATCAACACGGACATTGTCAACGGCAACAACAACGACAGCATCAGCAACAAGAACAGCCTCAGCAACAGCAATACCAACAAGAACAACAAGAACAACAACAGCAGGCTCAACAACTATACCTACAACAACAACAAGTTTATCCCATGGGACCACCTCAACAGTCGCAGCAACAACAACAATATCACCAATAACAATATCAGCTACAACAGCAAATGCACCGGCAACCACAGCATCTTCAACATCAGCAGCATCAGCATCAGTTGCTACAGCAGCAGCAATTTTTTATTACCTTCATTTTTATTACTAATATTGGTATTACTATTATTGTTCAATTTATTATTCACAAATGCTATAATTTTCTTATGTCTTTGACTATGCCTTTATTGTACCTATGTACTATGTGGCAAATAAATATTGTTCATTGTTCATTGTTCATTGTTCATTGTTCTGTTTTCATGCTCACAAAGAAGAACGAAAAATTCTCTGTTTTTCCCCACCATGCACGGAGCACCATTAGTGCACACCGAAACAATTTTATCCATCGGTATATTGTTTTCTTTAGCGAACTCAGTGAAGGACTCGAAAAAATCCTACCCTCTTGATGTGCCTTTCGTACACAAAACAGCAAGACTTTCCTCATGTATTGTAGGCTCTATCACGCTGAACTGGGATACAATACTGACGTCTGTTGATTCATCCAAAGCGAGAGAAAAAAAAAACGGTGCCGCATTTATGTCCTTCACTTGCATTGCCTCAAATGGATTTGACATCACGATGCTACGATCGTGAACAGTTTTTGCCGACAGAGGCATGTCTTTTATCCGTTTAATAATTTTGTCCTTATCCGAAAAGTCATCAAAAAGTTCATTGGCAACATCAAGCATGAATGCTCTGGCATACTCGCCATCTGTGAATGGCTTTCCGTTTCTCAAAATAGCTTAAGCGCCAGCAAAGCTAGCCGAATTCCACTCACTTTGTTGGGTCTATTACGATCTAATTAGTCCTGAGGTTTAATAGACCATGGAAGCACCTATAAGAAGGTAGGCTTTCTAGTATGATCATTAAGGTACTAAACAAACGAGACATTGAAGAAGATAATAGTTTTAATTTCAACTCACCTTGAGTCAATATACAAAACTTGTAGGAAAGAAAATAACAGAACGACCCCTCTCTTTCATTCTCCCCACAGGAGAACATCAACAACCTATAGGGGAATTAACTCACATATCTATAAAAAACATAACTAGACTGGTTTAAGTCCCTTTTCGTCACATGCCCTTCCATTTCAGAAGTTCATTAACCAAGTTAAGAACTTATTTTAATAATTACAGTAAAGGGACTATTCAACATTTCAAAAAAATTTTACAGTCATGGGAATAATCTTAAAATCATATACATTTCTCTACTCGCTTCGGGACAATAAGTCAGCCAGGTAGGTCTCTCCCCCTTTAATATAATGAAGTTTTAAGTTATAGTTCTCACACTCCAACGACCATCTCAATAACCTATTATTATGATTCCTCATTTTATTGAGGTACAACAATGGGTTGTGATCTGAAAAAACATGAACTTGGTGGGAGGGGGTATAAAGGTAGACATCAAAGTGCCTGAGATTTAAAATTAAAGATAGACATTCCTTGTCTATTGTTGAATATTTTCTCTGAGATTTATTCAACTTTCTTGAAAAATAAGCCACAGGCCGATCACAACCATCTTCCTCTTGTAGTAAAACCCCCCCTACTCCACTATCTGAGGCATCGACAACCAGTTTAAATGGTTTGTCCCAATCAGGGGTGATTAAGACAGGGCAAGTGGAAAGAGCCAACTTAAGACTGTCAAAAGCATGTTGACACTGTTGACTCCAGATAAATGGAGTCTTATCACTTAACAAATTTGTTAGAGGTAAGGAGATATCAGCAAATTTTGAAATGAACTTCCTGTAATATCCAACAGCCCCAAGGAACTGTCTAACCTTCTTTTTACAAGTAGGTACATCAAGGTTACAGATAGCTTTAACTTTCCCATCTATTGGGAGAACATTTCCATTCCCTACTTGGTAACCTAAATAAGCAATAGTGGGTTTACAAAAGTCACATTTTTGTAAATTTATAGTCAAATTTGCATTGCAAATTCTTCTAAACAATTCATTCAGGGATGATAAATGAGAATCAAAATCATTATGAAAAAGTACAATATCATCAATGTAACAGTTAACATTTTCCATGCCTTGAATAAGTTTGTTAGCCAGCCTTTGAAAGGTCATGGGACTATTTTTTAATCCGAAAGGCATCACATTATACTGAAAAAGACCACCTGGAGTTGTAAAAGAGCAAAGCTCTTTAGCCCTTGCTGTAAGAGGGACTTGCCAAAACCCAGACAACAGATCAATTTTGGTAATAAATTTGGCTTTTCCAATTTTATCAACAAGATCATCAATCCTTGGCAACGGATATGAATCTTGTTTAGTCATGGAATTGATTTTTCTAAAATCAGTCACAAATCTAAGGCTACCATCTTGTTTGGGAATCAGTAAACAAGGAGAACTCCATTCAGAGTTACTTTCAGTGGCTATACCGGTATCAATCATATAATCTACTTCTTTCTTTAATAACTCAGCCTTATGGGGATTAACCCTAAAAGGGGAACATTTAATGGGTTTCCCTTCAATTTCAATGTCATGAGCTATTAAATTTGTAACACTAGGAATATCACCCATGGTTGATTTATGTTCCAATATGACATCTGACAATTTTTCTGATTGATAACAATCCAGGTGACTAAATTTACTAGAAAGATTTTCTAACACTTGGGAATTGAGCAGTCTTACAGGACATTCATCTAATCTAGTGAATTCTTCAAAGTTGGGAATATCATTCTCACTGGTGATCCCCATAGGAACTTCTGGAGTGTCTAGACAAGGAACAACACTTTTATCATATAAAAGTTTAGTGGGTCCATTTAAACCAGTGGTATTTGAGGTGCCTATCTCCTTGGTAATGACACTGAACTCATCCCCAGACTTTAGGGAGGGGTTAGAACCAATTTCCTTTGAATCAAAACCTGAAACAAGAACATTTACATTCATGCTATCATTTGGTGGATAATACAATTTAAGATTATCAATGTTAACAATTTGTGTTTTGTTCCTATTGTCCGGGTTGGTCAATATAAAGCTCTTAGCAGTCTTTTTCTTCAAGATCACAAAAGGTCCAATGAATCTGGGTTCCAATTGATCAGCCGGATTGAAATTTTTCACTAGTACCATATCCCCTTCTACAAACTGTCTATCTTTAGTTTTCCTGTCAAAAAGCTCCTTCATTTTAACCTGACTATCTGCCAAGTGTTCTCTAGTGAACTGGTAAACACTCTCTAGTCTTTCCTTGAAGGTAGCAACATATTACATATTCTAATAGTCCACTAGACTCTTGTGAACAGTTTGACCAATGTTCCTTAAGTAGTTGCAGAGGTCCCCTGACAGTATGTCCATAGATAACTTGGAAAGGAGACAATCCCAAACTTTCTTGAACTGAGTCTCTATATACAAACAACAGGAATTTCAATCCCTCGTCCCAATCCCTATTGTACTGTAGGCAGTATGATCTAAGCATATTTTTGATGGTAGAGTGAGATCTCTCTAAACATCCCTGGCTTTCAGGGTGATATGCAGAAGACAAAAGCTGAGAAATTCCCAACTGTTGTAAGATCTGCTTGAACAGATTAGAAGTAAAGTTTGTGCTCCGGTCCGACTGTATAGTCAGAGGCAACCCATAGTTAGTAAAGAGCTTTGTAAGTTCTTTAACTACAGTCTTGGCTTTGATGTTCCTCATTGGTATGGCTTCTAAAAATCTGGATGTCCTACACATTATGGTTAAAATGAATTGATTTCCACTTTTAGTTTTGGATAATGGTCCTACACAATCAACTATTAAATGTGTGAATGGTTGATCCTTAACTAGGATGGGTTGCAGGGGTGCCTTCGGAATGTTCTGATTAGGCTTGCCCACTCTTTGGCAAATGTCACATCTTTTCAAATATAGTTGAATACTTCTTTTTAGACCCGGCCAGTAGTAGTATTTGAGGATTTTATCATAAGTTTTTTTAATTCCCAGATGTCCAGCCATAGGAATACTATGTGCCATTTGCAACACCTGGTCCTGGTATTGCTTTGGGACCACGATTTGATCCAATATCTGCCATTCTTGACCAGCCTTCATGTCTATAGGTACATATTTCCTTTTCAATACCCCTTCAGAGAGATAATATCCACCACCCTTTCCCGTAGAGGGTGTTACAAGACTGAAAAGAGATTGTATCATTGGATCTGATTGTTGAAATTTGATGAGTTCAGCCTTATCAAAAGTCAGTGTTTCGTTTTCAATTCCAATGATTATTTTTGAGTCATTTCCTTTGATCTCTTCGACTACCTGGGAGGTTTTTTTTTCCGCCTGGTTAGAGTGACTCCTAGTAATCACATGGGTCTGTAACCAGATATCGTCTCCAGGGTCATAACAAGTTGCCAAGTCATTTCCCATAATGACTTGTATATTCTCTAAAGAAGTGTCTGTTTCTAAAACCGCCAAAGTAACTGGTCCAAGGAAATTTTTACACTGGAGGTTAAATTTAGCCAATTTCAGAGAAGAGGTATGATTATCCAGAGAAGCAATTGTTATAGATTCACCCGTATAATTCAATCTGGATTTGAGATTCAAATTTTTCCATAAAAGAACTGAAATTTGGCTGCCCGTGTCTCTTAAGATAGAAACTGGTACAGCTCCATTTGAACAATCTGCTACAGAAATAATACCCTCCGAAATATACTTCTGGTAGTCATTTAGCTGGATTGAACTTGTACAAAAAAGACCTACATTAGCCCTAGCTGAATGACTGGTTTGAACCCTTCCTTGTGGTTCATTCTGGAGGTGATTGAACTGTTGGTTAATGGATGAAGAGGACTCTCTCCCTGGAGTGGAGATCCGAGGCTGATTAGCCTGTTGTTGGGAAAAATGTTCTCTGTTACGACTATTATATCGATCGGTTGGAAATCTCGGAGAATAGTTTTGAGGAACTAGATTAGGAATGGGATGAATTAGCGTATATTCATCCGCTTTCCTGGCAGCCTCAACCAAGTCTGTCACACGATGTTCCAGTAAAAAAACATCTACTTCAGAAGGGAGTTGTCTTCTAAACTCCTCAAGCAATATAAGATTCTTCAATTTCTCATAGTCTTTATTAATGGCCGTGCTCCTCTCCCATTGCTCAAAAGCTGTCAACTTCTCCCTGGCCATGTCCATATACGTTTTTCCCTGTGCTTTCTGTACATTTCGGAAGAGTTTCCGATAATGTTCAGGTACCTTTTCAAAGGCTTGCAGAATATATTTCTTTGTTTCAAGATAACTTTGTTGTTGTTCCTTGTTTAAGTTTAAAAAAACTTGTAAAGCCTTCCCGACAAGAACTGGTTGAATCAAGGTCATCCAGTATTGCTGAGGCCATTTAAGGTTTTCAGCCAAAACCTCGAAGCTTTGGAAAAAATGTTCTATGTTAACTTCATCATACTTTGGCATTAGTTTGATATTCTGGTTCCAGTTAAATGTTGATAAGCTTTCAGAAGAAAGTGGCCTTGTTCTACACTCAATCTCTTTTATTTTTATATCAGCCTCTAACTCCATTTGTCTTATTTTTAATACAGTTTCTTCAGTATAACTTGGACTCGGTTGAGACAACAATTCTAATTTTTTTAGTGTTTCTCGAGGCCAAACTTCATCAGAAACTAATCTCATAGCAATTTTTTCCACTATTTTACTTTTAGATTCGGAAGTCTTTACATTGAGTCCTATTTCTTTAGCAAATGAAATCAATTCACCCTTCTTCAATCTTTTGACTTCCTCATAGCTTGTGCTCGCCATTTTTTCCTTATTATACACCTCAAGGACGTCGCCCCCACTTATTACGATCTAATTAGTCCTGAGGTTTAATAGACCATGGAAGCACCTATAAGAAGGTAGGCTTTCTAGTATGATCATTAAGGTACTAAACAAACGAGACATTGAAGAAGATAATAGTTTTAATTTCAACTCACCTTGAGTCAATATACAAAACTTGTAGGAAAGAAAATAACAGAACGACCCCTCTCTTTCATTCTCCCCACAGGAAGTCCTCTAACATCAACAACCTATAGGGGAATTAACTCACATATCTATAAAAAACATAACTAGACTGGTTTAAGTCCCTTTTCGTCACAGGTCCAAACACGGATTTGCTGCTGACTAGCTTGCACTCTTGATAGCAGTTCTTGACATGCTTTCTTCCAGCTTTCTAGCAGGATATTTCGATGCAAATGTAGAATGGCGTGTCTCGAAGTGTCGCTTTACATTTGACCGTTTCATAGATGCAATTGTATCAATGCATATTAGACTCACTGCAGAACCCGTTCTCTCGACAAAGGCAAATTCCTGTCTATTCCTGTTGAAAAGTACGATACTCATCGTCTTCCTTTCTTTTAGCCATCTTGTTAAAAGGGTTTCTAAAATTAGAGGACAACGCGATTAAAACGAAAGTTTACTTTCTGATCCGAAGACAATCTGTTGTGCGGACCCTTTTGCGCATGCACACATCGGCCGCTATTTTCGAAAGCAATAAACGGCAGCCCCACTTGAACAATGTCAGATATAGACACAACGACATGTATTTTTGTCACTTTTCCACAGAAATCACTGCTAGCCGGCTTTCTAGTTCGCGCGTTTTTCGTCAGCATGAATTGCATATGGACGTAAAGCAAGAGTTATCTCCCTTTAATTACAATGAATGCAGGGTTACTATTTTTCTGTCTACAGTAGACTGTAGCTCATTTGTAGGATGAAATATTTATATGCAATTAATATGTAGATCTAAGGAGTCTAAAGAATTTTTTAAAAAAAATCAAACATTTGTCTGCGAGCCAAATGCAGCCATCAATAGAGCCACATCTGGCTCGCGAGCCAAATGTTCCCGACCCCTGGGCTAGGGTCTGATTACACTTCTGTACACAAGGGCCTCAAAGACTGGCTTAGTGTTTAAACCGCCGATACGTTCACATGAAGAATAAAACGGCGTGCGAACGCATGGAGGACAACGCCTGCTACGCTTCCGAGGTTCATTGCACCGCCCCGAGAGACTCCGAGCCTCGATTGGGAGGAAGCAATGAGCGGAGCAGATTGTCCCAAAACCTCTCCCTCCCTCTTTTACCTTGCATTATTAACCCATCGTTTTACACACTGTTGACCAGATAAACAAAATTTATATTTTAATGTTCTTACATTCATACTTTAGAAAAAAACAACAGAGAAATTAAGAAAAGTTCTTTTTGATAAAATGCTTAGGCCAACTGCTTCTGTGACTGCAAATAAATTATGCTAGAAACTTCAGCGTTCCATTTTGCTTACCTTTGTTGTCTCAGACTAGCAGTCCTGTTTCTCTGATGAACTGTGCTGTTCTTTGTAAGAGTGGATTCGGACCCCAGAGATTTTCCTCTATGGTGGCACCATGAAGCCAAGGCTTGGTTACGGACCTCTCTGTGAAATGGACACCATTGCAGGATGTGATCAGTATTCTGCAGTCCAGTTCTACAGGGGAACTCACTGGAGTGACCTAGACCGATTCGATGCTGGTGATCTAAAAGTCGTTTGTGCAATGCTCTGAGTCGGAGTATGTTGGTCTTCTCATGTCTAGTATATCTGCACATAACATGTTTAACATTATAGATCTATCAATTAGTACTCCTCCTTTTAAGATTTCATTCCTGGCTACGCCACTGATGCCGACAGCTGTTTACTCGTAGAAGGCTACAATAAATGTTTATAATATTGTATTAATCTAAAAATCAGCAGCAGCATCACAAACTTTCAGTAGTTCCCACTATTACTTTCTAGACTGCACCAGACCCTAAGTGTTTATAAAAATCATGTCAGTTAGTATTCAGTTATGTTCGGGCGGTGGCGCGTCCGACTGGCATACCGATGGAAGATTCGAATCCTGGTGAAGGATAGGATTTTTTCCCGTCGGCTAGGTATTGTGTTGGTCACACTATCCCCTAGTATGACTTGGTCAAAGAGACCGGTAAACGCTTATTTACCAGCATTATGAATCGATTTGGTCCGACGGAATACTTTACTTACTTTATAATTTATGAATTCCTGAGCCTATTCTATTAACGTTATCAAATCCCAGAACCAGTAATTATGCAAATTTAAACTTTACCCAAATTTGCATGAACAATTTTATAAATTCTAAAAAAACCTACCAATACATTTGTAATCCTGTAATCTACCCTACATTGAACAAATAGGAAATATGCTAAGATATTGTTTAGGAATCCTTGATGACAAAAGATGTCGCAATTTATAATTTATGTCAACTAGGAGCACTTAACTCTACCACTCATTCAACATAATGTGGGTGTTGTATAATTAATTATTGTCTATGTATAATATAAGCTATATGTTTTTGTTCATCTCAGACATAAACCTCTGTTGTTTAGAAAAGAAATTGAGCTAAACTCCAGATTAAGTCTCAGGTAAGCCTGCATCTTATCTTTCTTCTATTTCTTTTAATATTCACATTTAATCAACAAATACTTTTTTTTTTTTTTACTTTTTTTCTAGCATGTTGTCAAACTCACGCTTGAGACAATCTCAGGGGGGCGTGATAACTGAGACCAAAATTAGAAGTCGGGGTAACGTGGGCTGTATAAATATAGCAAACTGGCAACTCCCGCGATGTTGCTGATCTCAAATTGTATATTTAGTATAAGCCGATTGTTCACTTGACACATAACACTCTTCCCACGATTTTTTGGAATTTCAGCTTCGCTACGGAATGCGTAAAAAAAGGCACATTTTGCGCTTTTAATTTGTCTTTCCTTCCTCAATACTCTGTCCAGGCTTTGTGCCACGACATAACGACTTCGCTATTTAGTGTAGACAAAATACGCTAATACAGATAGCACAGTAACATAGTCTAGTACAGGGGTAGGCAACCTTTTCATTATACTGTGCCAAAGAAATTAATTTAATCAGCGCGCCTAACAGCCTAAAAATTAAATCTGCTCCACCAATTGATTTCTTGTACAAGAGACTTGAATTGTCTATTTGGGATGTCTTCCGCGCGCCATTGAAAATCGGTGTCACGTCTGGCACTATGACATAGGTTGCCGTTCTCTAGTCTAGTAAACAATCACATCAAACACTACAGAGCTTGTGAAAGTCGTCCCAAAAAATGCACACAATCCTACTTCCTTTCCACATAAAAAAACAAATGATAATAAATGTATTCGACTGATAAAGTCAAAGTGTCTAACATTGCTCTTTATAAATTTATCTAAATATTCCAAACTCATTAATGAAAACTTCCCCAATAGACATACATACGTGTTTTTATGTACTGTTTTAAGTTACTGTACTATAACCAAAGACTATAATAAGATGGACCGCTAGCTTTTAATATTTCTACTATTTGATGACTCGAATATCTTCTTTTCGGACTAGTAATTTGCTAAGATTTTCTCAATGGAAAACTAAGATTAAAATTGAATGTTGTATGCATCGGAAGTATTTAGGGAAGTTAAGGAGTAATTATTAAAGTGTGCGCACGGAAAAAAACAAGTCTAAAAATAATTATAATAAAGTTTCTTGTATGGCGCATATCCCGTTGAGGACAGTTCTATGTGCAGTCAACAGTAACAGACAGAGTACAAACAACGAAGAACAGATGAAGGCATGGGCGCCCGCAGGGGGGGGCAAGGGGGGGCGCTTGCCCCCCCTGGAAAAGTGCCCCCCCCGATTGATAGATAAAAAAAAAATTTGGACTATAATAGACAAAAAAAAAAATAATTAAAACATTTATAATTAACTGTAACAACTGTGACTCCTTCCATTGTCATATCGATCTCATTATCTTTGGGGATTAATCAGGTATACCACATTGATAATTTTGATAGTGAAGCCTTGAGTTAGTTTGATTTTCGGAAAACGCGAGAATACAAAAGTAGCCAAAATTTTATCGACTTGTTACCTTGCCGTATGCCTTACTAGTTTTGCTAACATTACCAGCAACAACATGTACGGTGGAGCGATCGTTCAGCACATTCGTCGGCATTTTTCGTCTCGATAGACGATTCATTTCCTTTGCAAGCCCTCATTTGGCTAAAGAGGCCAATCCTGGACGTTCAGGCACGGTCACACTTGCTGCAGTTGAATGTAGCGGAGTGGACCACATTTTTCTCCACTGCCTTTTTCCTGGCGCGCTCCTCTCCCGAAAGCCTGAAACCTTCTTAGTGGGCCTATCCTGCGCCATGATCTCCCCACCGTTTGGGTCAATTTGGAGTTGTTTCATATCTCTTTTGCAGACATCCGCAAATCTCAGTTTTGGACGTCCAGCAGGTCTCTGTCCCGAAGCTAACGTTCCTGTGGAAGTCGACCCTGTGGCATTCGGCGTACATGACCTAGCCAGCTGAGACGTCTGTTACTGAGAGTAATACGGATGTCTTGACACTCTGCTCTTCGTAGGACCTCTGCGTTTGAAACCCTGTCCTGCCATCTTATATCTAAAACGAGTCTGAGACACCTAAGGTAAAAGGTGTTCAGTTTTCTCTCCTGCCAGGAATATGTGCTATATGTCTCACAGCCGTACAGCAGGGTAATCAGAACGCATGTTCGATAAACTAGTGACTTAGCGGAGCATGTGAGCAGTGAGCTCATCCAGACTTTTTTTTTTGTTGTTAAATCTTGCCATAGTGCCCATGGCTTTAGCTATTCTACTATTAATCTCACCATCTACACTGCTTGAGATTTTGGCTTTGAGCCTGTTTCGATTGAAGAGCTTTCCAGATCTGCGTGTGTGAAGGTAGACACCCTCGTTGCAGTCTCCATAAGCATAGTGCAGTAGACACGAGAAGAATATTCCAAACAAGGTGGGTGCAAGTACGCAGTCTTGTTTAACACCGCTTTGGACTTCAAAGGGCTCTGATTAAACTTCACTGTGCACCTGGTTTTCTATTTAAAAAAAACAGGCAATGAAAGAGAGCAGTTTTGGAGGGAATCCTATTTTTGCCAGGAGTTTGAGGAGTCCACTTCTGCTGACCATATCAAATGCTTTAGTGAGATCAACGAAAGCAATGTATAATGGCTTATTCATCTCGCGGAACCTCTCTTGTATCAGTCGAATGGAGGAGATCATGTCTATAGTGGATAAGTCGCTTCTGAAACCGCACTGAGACTCTGGATAGACTCTAGATGACAGCACCTGCAGCCTTGATAGTGCCTCTTGCAAAGATCTTACCAACTATGCTCAAGAGGGAGATTCCTCTGTCTTTTTGCAGTCGCCGCGGTCCCCTTTGTTCTTATACAATGTAACGAAATCTGCTAAATGGCTGTGTGACGCGTCTTGGTAAATATGTTGTGCGGCTGGCTGGTCCTATTGTTAGTTCACCGGACTGTCAACCCTGCTAACCGTTCACTTTCGCCCTAAACACATGTTAATATTAATGATATTTTGATCTCAGTTTTACCGAAATGTCCTTGAATCCTTTTTTTTTCCTTTAATCCGTTTGAATCCTTTAAAATTAATGTTTAAGCTATCGTTAAATGGTATGGATACGTAGTAAGCCTAATCATACAAACTGAGTAGTTATTGTAATGCTTAAAAATATACATATAAATTCTTTAGTCATATAATATTTTCATAATTTTCAAATACTTTTTACAGTTTGATCATTTTAAAGTTATAAATGTAATCCATTAATTTTTTTTTATAAAAGAAAAAAATATAGAAATATTAGCTCAAATGAAACTAAATAATTATCTCCCTTTAATTAACAAATGTTTCTACGTTTGATTCAATAGTGATGCCGAACAAGTTCTGTTTTGTGATATAACAAATTTTACTGATTATTATTATTTCTTTATATACATTCAACATTGTGGTATTCATAACAAGATTTAATTATTAGAGGATTAAAATAATTTACGTTAAACAGTTGTAAATAAACATTTCCTGTATTAATTGTTTTGTCCATTTAAGGAGTTTATATTTAAAACATTAATAATTACAGAAATTACATGATAGAGTGCTATTAAATAATCTCTTATATTTCTAAATTAATAATACAAATAAATTTGTTTTAGAATTAATTATAGGCTTATATATGTTTAATTAAAATTAAGTTGGGGGGGGGGCGGTGAGCGGTAAGATTTTAAAAGGGTGCAGTGAGCCGAAAAAGGTTGAAAACCTATGGCTTAGATCTACAATGTCAGATGAACGTCTGTCAATGTTGTGCATGTTGTGAGTACATAGAGACAAAGTGAACAGCAACAAAAATGAGTTTATGGACAAAATTGTAGATTTGTTTGGTAGCGGTAACAGACGACTCCAGTTCTTGTTTAAATAATACATTTTATTTTAAATTTACGTTGTAATATTGTTTGTTTAAAGTAAGGTTTACGTCTATTATATACATATATTGTGCTAATAAAAAATGTGTTGCTACAGTATGCCCTTCATTACAACAGTGTACTACAATTACTTCAGTGTTCTGTCCGTTCGTTCACCATACAAATGCGCTCAGTAAATTAAAACTACATTAAAACATTACTAAAAATATTTTGCCCCCCCCTAGAAAATTTTCTGCGGGCGCCCATGGATGAAGGCGTTTATACAAGAAGATGTGCAGTTCGCTACTTGAATAGGCGAGTCTTCAGATGGCTCATGAAGGTGTCGAAGATAGGGCCATGGTGAAGCGGCCCAGCTCATTATAGTCTTAGATGTACACTGAAAAACTTGACGACTTTTTGAAGGCCGCGCATGCGCAAACTAACTTTTAAGCTCTACAAATAAAGCAAGCGGTCCATCCTATTATAGTCTATGCCAGGGGTCGGGACCTATGGCTCGCGAGCCAGATTCGGCTCTATTGTTGGCTGCATCTGGCTCACAGACAAATTAGGCTATTTTATAAAAAAAAATCTTTAGACTCCTTTGATCTACATATCAATATTTCATTCTACAAATGAGCTAAAGTCTAATGCAGCTCAGCATCAGAAGTGGCAATGGAGACAAGGAGATAAACTCCGCTGACCTAAAAGACATAAAAAAAGCAACTCTGTCTGCATTGTAATTAAAGGGAAATAGCTCTTGCACACATTTACTTAAATTTATAATGAAATACTCAGAGAAATACTTTTCAAAATATGTGGTGTCCATGGCTCTCTCAGACAAAATGCTTCCCGACCCCTGGTCTATGCTATGATCTACACGTTTCCTTATTATTTGTATTGTTTTCAGTTACGTTAAATATAAAGAACATTACCTTTACATTTGTCCATTATTTTTTCATCTTATTAACTGAGAAACAAGAAAACCATAAAAACACAGTTTTTATCATACTCCCTTTATTTGCAAACTAAGTTTACCATCATGTAATTAAATAATTGATTGACTACTGCGAATGAAACGTACAGAAAAAATATATGTGTTGCAAATCTCAAAAATATCTCCTTACTCCGTATGAATTGTTCTAAAAATAACCTTAGTGCATAATTTTTTTTTTCTAGCTTTGCGCCGAAAAAAGTATAAAAAGTTACACAGGCATTTTTAACGCGAAATCAAAATATTTCTTATACTTTCCTTTTAAGAAATGAATATTGTCATAAGTGTAGTATTATTAAGTCGTTTTAACTGAAAATTTGATAGGATGTATTGTTAGGCGCCCCAAATTTTCTGTCCAAATTTCAGCTCGATCGGACTACGGGAAGTGGTCGAAAAATCGAAGCCAATTTTTGCACCACGATTGACGATTGCAGACATTGCAACTTAAAATAAAGGGAGTAAAAAAACCTATACGTTTTCTTTTATCTACAGACATTTAAAATGAAGTTTGTTGTTATTTGCTGCTTGCTGGTTTTGACCTTTGGGCTTGCTATGGCGGAACAGCCAATGGATTGTGGATACGATAGTGTGTTTTACAATGTAAGTTGTGATATTTAAGTAATTTATAAATAGATTTGCAGGGTTGGAGTAATCATTAGGTACACTAGGAGGACAAACATCTCAACTTAAGTGTTTAACATTTCACTCTATCGCATGTAGAGATCTGAATAGAAATATGCGTCAAATGCTTGAGGTAAAAAAAAAAGTCTGTAAGATGTAAATCACTTTGCGTTTTAGTGCATTTCTAAGTCGATGAAGAAGATATCTGAGTTTATAATGCTTTAACATTCTTTTAGTGTAAGAACTTTGTCACGCTGTGAAAATACAAAGGGCCCTAAAAGAGATATAAAAATCGTCACATTTCAGGTTAAAATAGCAAGTATCTGACTCTACTACATGTTGTTTTACACTAACTAGCGTCACTTAAGAATGCAATAGTTAAGGACTGTATGTATATGGAACTATTTTACTATTTACATTCTTCATGCTTGATTCGATGGATTTAAATTTTATTTCATGCCCGACATTTAATTTTGTTTATTCTACGATCATTTTATTACAATTACTTATTATATTCATTTTACACAGCTCATTATATTCCCTTTGATGCATGACATTAGATTCCATTTGTTACTATGCTAGTTCATGATACGTTAATTTATTATCATTACTTTAAATCCATGATTGCCTTTAATAAACTTCACCATTGTTGTACGTAAATTGTCAAGGACATCGTCCACGTGCAGGTTTTGTACATGTATAAAAACATTTGTTTCAACAACATAGATTAGTGGCAATGGCATATTTTATTTTCATGCAGCCAATCTCATTTTATACATCTTGATCTCTTCTTTATAGCACGGTAAATTCCAACCAGACCCTTGCCATTTTTGCTATTGTAACTTTAGCACTGCTGAATGTATTGAAATTAGCTGCGGCACGCCCATTTGTAAAAATGGTGAAAGCCCAATCACGTCTAAAGATATTTGTTGTCCTTACTGCGCCAACGGAGAGGTATATAATGCTAAAACTCTACTATAAAAATGGGTTTAATAACAACCTAATGGTTTTATTAGATTTCGATGTCTATACAATATGGCATTCGGAACAGTGGTTTATGTATCCAGAATTATCTCAATAAAAGACAAACAACATCAACAATAATGAATTACATTTATGTGTTGATTATACGATCTCAAAATGTGACCAGCTTAACCTACCTGAAAATTACATTTGAAATGCTAACACATTCAAACAGACATAGTATCACAACAAAGAGACAGAATAATTTATAAACTAATGGCGTGACATCGATGCAGACGACATGCCTAACCTTCCAGTTACACAATTCAATTTTAATCTTTACATTTTGATTTAAAGTGCAACCTTATTTGTTACGACTTCAGAATAAACTATCCCATAATATATTTCTAAGCTTTATAAATACTGAGACATTGTGATACTTTTCTTGTATACGTGTCTTTGAAAAGGGCAATGATATTAATATTTAAATATGTCCATTTTTATTACAGATATAATATTGACATATTTGGCAACTGCTGAAATTCTTGCATCTTCTGGAACAAGAACTTTTTCTCTATGTATTCAAGCTAAATGCAGTATACAAGTTTTTTGTTTAAAATTAACTTTTGGAATTACCTATTTTTCCTTTAAAATTATCGATAATAATAAACAACTATTCTGTATAAAAATCAATTTATTGACGAATGGTGTTGATTTTTTAAAATAGGCGTATTTAAGTTTAGAGATAAAGTGATGCCACATTAAATGTATAATTTAAGAGACAGTTATCTTCTTATCTTATACATTACAGACGCTCCTTCTAAAAAGAAGATTATTGTGTGTTTTATTTGCGTGAATATTTGTTTGTTCCAACTCTGTCTTTACAATAAATAATTTCTTTTTTTTAAAGAAATACTGTAAAAAAATAATTTAAAAAAATCATGTTTTTTTAAAGGATGTATCTATATTTTTCGTTTCTTAAAGAGCTACACATCAACACACCTCTACAAAATCGGACACAAATCTACATACCAACTAAACAACTCTACACACCTCTACAGAAACACGCACACACTTTTTCCAAGTATTTCTTTGTAAAAAATGTATTATTTGGAATGGGTCTGCGTCCTGTTTGATGTAGGCCTAGCCTAAGTCAGCGGGTCTGAACCTAATGTGAACGTGGATCCTATGCCGAGGTTCCAGTGACTAATGTCTATTGCTTATTACACAAATGAAAATTTATTTATTTTAAATGTTTATATATTAAATACAGGTTTAACGTTTTTGTAATGTAGCCTAGGCCACTTGTATTTACACTATAATTAAAAAGAAAGAAAATACTGAATATCTTTACTTCAAAATAGTTTAGTCCATATTTTAAGTCAACAAAATTGGAAAGGGGGGGGGGTAAAAATTTAATAAATCTTTTGTGTGTTTTTATGACACACACTCACTCGCCCGTCAATAGGATAATATTAGACGGAATCACCAACTTCGCAGACTACAGGCCAACCTTCTCTATTCCGATCTGAACAAAATAGACACATATACGTCCGTCTGGGGGTTTGGCAAGGGACACTTGGTGCAAGTGGGGGAGGGGTGATTGTCCAAGTTATGTGTTGTTTTTATTTTATGTTTCTTGTTGTTGTTTTTTTGTTTGGTTGTTGTTTTTTGGTGGAGGGGGAGGCGGGATTTGGTGCATGGCAGAAGGACAATTGTTGATGTCCTAAATTATTGTTGGACCATCAATTTATATTATTAGTCTCTTCAGGGTGTTTCTGCTACAGTTGCTGAATTACTTGATATCAAACATTGAAACAGACGACTTCACAATATATATTTGAACTTGTAAATTAATAAAGGAACTCCTTGTTGCAGCATATGTAATTTATTAATATTATTAACTATTCACTTCACATCCAATGAACAAATATAGATTATAGTAGCAACATAATATACATTTTTACTAATAGTCTCTGAGTCTATATTTATGCGTGCGTTCCTTTACAAGCCATCAGTGAGTCTGCTCGAGAGCATGGACAGTCACTTGACTATATACTTCCTGTATAGGTTTTCTTAATATCCTAAAATGGGTTTTATTTCGACTTTTTAATTCTTACTTTAGTCACTACCTATATATTATTTACTTGCTCCATAGCATACCCCCCAACCACAGAGAAAAAATAATAATTTATTATTATTTTTGATACGAATATGTTTACAATAATGAAAAAAAAAATTTATCTTAATCTTAATTAATGCATATAATAATTCATTTAATATATGTACAAACAATCAAAACAAATTCATAGGCACAAATATAATCAAAAGACACAAAGAATAATGTCTAATGTTTATATGACAATTAGTCATAAACAATTATCTTTTAGCATTGTCTAATCAACTTCAGTAATATTGAGATCAATTATTGTATGTCAGTGATGTGTATGGACAATAATTATCAAGGCTGTTAAGATTGTCTATTATCTTTATCTCACAAAATCTAAATAGATTTCATGAAAAAAATTTTTTATACAACATTTATTATTTTATACAACAAAATTAATATAATACTAATGTCAGTTTTTTCAATTGTCATTTTCATAATGGTTATTATGAACATATATCTTCACAATAGTTATTTTGAATTGATATTCCTATTGATTCTTATTGATTCTTATTGATTATTATTGATTATTATTGATTGATATTCTCAATAACATTACTTACAATGTAACATGATTATCTTTCATCTTAGTTTACAATAAAATATTTACACAATTTATTCAAGTCTTCCCTTCAAATATATCATTATATTACACTGCTCATATTCCTGTGAGTCTTATATGTATCATTTATTTATTGGCTTCACTGCTATCTTTAGTCTTACATGAATACAATACAATATTATCATCTAATGCTCTGACTTTAGAGTCTTATATAGGCATTTCATTATTATATCATTCTTATTTCAATTTGCTCTAATCTAAGGCTACTTTAAAGACTTACATAGGCATATTAATGGCATAACAGTCTCACTGTTCAGAGGCCACAAAATTTATGTGCTTAACAGTCTTACCAAACTGTTCAGAGGCTACATAAAAAAAATTCCAACTGATAATTATTATTTTCATCAATTAGATTATTATATACCGATATCCATATTTACATATTTGTTCTTTACAAAGGAAAAAAAAATGTTATCATGTCATTATACCTGTTACTGAAAATATCATATCTCATTCATAAATTTAGTTATTCCTAAGTATAATTTTATTGATTATACCTGAGTTATCTGCTAATATTCCTTAGAATTTCACAACATTTATTCAATGTTATTTTTCTATGTTCAGATTTACTAATATTATTGTCTGGTTTATTTTCAATTTCAATTATTTTGCTTTTATTTTCTCTGTTATAGTTTCTTAGAATTGTACAACATTTGTTTAATGTTATTTTTGCATGTTCTGATTTATTTTCAATAACTTTGTTTTCTTCATAAGTTCTGAAATTGTTTATGTGAACAATTTTCACTTTGTTATTAATGTTTACTTTGTAAAATAGATCAGATAGCTTATGTATTATTTCAAAAGGTCCTTTCCATTCCATAGTATTGCCAGTGCCAATTGGCAAATAAACAAGTACTTTATTACCAACTTCTAATTTTCTCATATTCGTATGAATATTTTCTCTGATTAAAGTTTTAGATTTGATTTCTTGATTTTTTTGTACAGCAAATTCATAAGCTGTTTTCATATGTTTTTCAGTTTTATTGACTAAGTCAAATGGAGACATTTTTTTTTTCTTTAATTCCTAACATGTCTGATTTGAAATTATCCAATGGTCCATTGGTATTTTTGCCAAGCACTAATTCAAATGGTGAAAAACCTGTGCTTTCATGAACCAATTGTCTATAAGCAAACAAAATAGCAGGAAGGTAATCATCCCATTCAAATGGATGCTCTTCACACACTTTAGTTATCATTTGTTTTATTGTTTGATTAGCCCTTTCAATCATACCATTTGATTCAGGATGGTATATAGAACTAAAAATTTGAGTGATTTTAAACATTTGTGCAAAAGCTTGAGTAAGGTTTGATTTGAATTGAGTTCCATTGTCACTCAATATGAACTTTGGAAACCCGAAACGACAAAAGATAGGTAAAAGAGCATTACAGACCCTTTCTGCAGTTATTTCCCTTAAACTTAAAGGAACTACCTCAATCCATCTACTACCCATGTCTATTATGGTTAAGGCAAACTTTGCTTTGGAAGTTTTAGTTTGTTTCATGGGCCCAATTATATCAATTGCAATTTTATAAAAAGGTTTATTTATTGTATCAGTCATTTGTAATGGAGCCTTATGTTTAGAATCTTTTTTATTATGTCTAAGACAGGTAGCACAGCTTTTAATAAATGTTTTCAAATCTTTTTCCAGTTTAGGCCACCAGAAATTCTTTTTGAGTTTACAAACTGTTTTCTTACTACTCAAATGACCTGACAATGCATTGTTATGCGAAATTTGCATTACTTTGACAGTTAATGACTTAGGTATAACTATTTGAGTTACATCTAATTTATTATCCTTTCTACAGAGAATGCCATTTATTATTTCCATGTTTTTATTTTTAACCTGACCTTTTTCAATTTCTGATACTATTTTAATTATGTATTGATCTTCTTTCTGTTCTTTTTTTAGAGTTAGCTCATCAAAAGGCATGTTTACTAAACTGATATTTTCTGTTTTTTTCATTTGAGTTTCTTTTTTATGAGGACTATCAATGTATGATAATATCTCAGTCTTCATTTTTGTAAAATCAGATATTTGATTTTTAGCAATGTTGAATATTTGTTTATGACCTTCTAAATGTCTACATAGTGAAATAGCATGTAATTCTTTTGGTACATTGTTTATTTCACATTGACTTTCAAATTTGCTTACATACTGTTCTAGTTTTTCTGTTCCATTCCATTTGGGAATAGGATTATCCTTTTCATTATTTATGGATAAGTCAATATTAGGTGTCTCATGGAGAATATTATTTTCTGACTTTCCTATGGTTTGTAAAAAATTAAAAGTTTGTAGAGCAGGATAAAATTCTTGTTCTGGTAAATCTACCAACTTTTCATTTTGCAATAGAACAGGTTTCAAATTTAAATCATTGGATTTTTCATTCATCCATTTTTGAAAAATGTCAAAACTATTATCATGTTTGACATTGAAAGAATTACCAATAATTAAAGGTGCAACACAGTTTTTCATTATGGCTGCCTCTGTTTTTCCTGTAAGCCAAGGACAATCAATGTCTATTATAGTGACAGGACAATTTACAGTGGAACCATTTCCAAGTTTTATAGTATCCACTCTTATTATATTGGTGGGTTTTTTATTTGGAATGATACTTTCATCTACACATATTATACTACTTCCTGTGTCCCTTAGACAGTATGTAGTTTTTCCTTCCACATAAGCAGGAAAAAGTATTAATTGACCCCTATTTTCAAATATCACATTATTTGTTTGAGATGTGGAATTGTTAGGTTTTTCTCTATTTCTTCTATTTTGAAAATTTGATTGAGGTCTATTTTGAGTATTAGGAAAATCTTGTCTTCCAAAATTTTGATTTGGCACATTGTTATTTGAAAAATTCTGATTTGGCAAATTTCTGTTTTCAAAATTTGAAAAATTCTGATTTGGAAAGTTTCTATTATCAAAATTAGAAAAATTTTGATTTGAAACATTTCTATGATCAATATTTGATCTATTGAAGTTTGGATTGAAATTTCTACCTTTTGCATTGTTATTTCTGTAACAATATTCTGATGAATGGTTTGTACCATTGCAAAAAATACATCTGTAATTATTAGATTTTGGTTGATTACCTAACTTTTTTCTATTGCCAAATTGATTATGCCTAGACCTAGGAGGTGAATAGCTCCTTCTTCTATGCTGAATTGTATTTAATGTTTGATTTTGTTTAGTCAGTTCTACATTAGGATGACTATCTTTAAAATTTGAGATGGCATCTATCAAATTTTCAACTGTCTTCACTTTTCTTTCCATAATGTGAGTAAACAATGGTTTAGAAGCTTGTTCTAATACTTTATCAACAACCATGATTTCTATAATCTCATTAGGATTTTTGGTATTGTTACGAATCTCGGTCATAAATGAATGACGTAGTAAGGCATTGACCTCTTAACAAGTGCGTATCAGAGTCCAAAGCGACCAAGGTTTGACCTTTATGCCCTGAGGGCAGTTTAAATAAAATAATTCGTTCAAATCCCGTGGAAATTGGAGGATAATTCTGGATCGTAGTAATTATAGAGAAAGAGGTTAAAATGCGTATTAAGACCCTGTAGAATCTTCGATGATAGTTTTCTTTGTAAAGTTCCGACCTCCTTAAAGTTAGTTCAGTTTAAACGTTTGTAGAGTGAAGTCGCTATATTCATACATGTACATATAATGCCATTTTATTGATACTTATGTTGCCACCAGTTGATGAAGTTTATTGATCGTTTATATTGAGTCTACAATTTAAATAAAATTGTTTATTCAACAACTGGAGTTGTTTGATCTATCGTTGTTGAGAAAGGTGTTGAAGATAATTATCACGAATATAACTACATTACTGCATAGACCTGTCAGTCAAGGAACCCCTAGCTTGGGCTACAGATTAGCAGAATCTAGAGACTTCTAATAAAAATACAACTATATTCATTGAATCCGATTTAACGAGTCGTAATAATAATCAACCTAAAGAGGTCCATAACAGTTTGGGGTCTTCGTCCGATATAGTTGTATAGTGAAGCATATATTCAAGTTGTGTTGTGTTGTGTGTTGGAGCAGTGACCTACTGAGCAAGCCTAAGAACGCTGAAATTATTCTTCCGATTGGAAAAACGTAAGTTGGAAAAATTTACATTTTTAAAATCTCTTAACTAAAGAATGGAAGTTATTGAAAATCCAGAAGAAGAAGTTTTGAAAACTTTATCAATAAAGAAGTTAAAAGAGATCGCTGAGATCTTAAAGATAGAAGTTACTGAAACTACACCATCGAGGACTGTGTTGACACAGCAGATAAAAGATGTGTTGATTGCGAGTGGCAAGTTGAAAGTAGAATCAAGCGCGGAGGGATATCAAGTTGAAGGTCAGACGTCGAAATCTATGTCAGAACAGTTTAGATTTCAGTTAGAAATGAAACGGATGGAAATGGAGATGGAACAAAGACGTCTAGAAATAGAAAGTCAGGAAAGAGATAAGAAAAGTCAAAGAGAAAGTCAGGAAAGAATAGAGCTAGCGAAGATAGGAGCTACTAAAAAAGAATCTCATAATGATGTAGAGATGGCCAGATGGAAAAAGCTAGTCCCTACCTACATTGATAAAGAAAGTGAAATAGCTAATTTCTTCCAGACCTTTGAAATTTCTTGCAGAGATTTTAAGTTCCCAGAAGATAAATGGGGAATATTAGTGAGAACAGCTTTTACTCAGGGAAGGGCAAGAGATTGTGTTCTGTTGTTAAAAGAGGAGCATTTAAATGATTATGAAGTCATTAAAGACACTGTACTAAAAGCCTATAACCAAATACCGGAAAGTTATCGGAAAAGGTTCCGTCAGTACACAATGTCCCCTTACCAAACACACTTAGACTTCCTTAGAGCAGAAGAAAAGCTAATGGATCAGTGGATAAAATCCAGAAATATCTCCACATTAAAAGAAATGAAAGATATCATTCTGTTAGAGGATTTTATTAACAAAGTGAGGCCGGATATAAGAATGTATTTATCCGAGCGTGATATCACTGACCCACATAAGGCTGCTGATTTAGCTGAACAGTACACATTGTGTCATAGGACAGCTGATGGAAAGAATGTTAATAGGGCACAACGGCAAGCAGAAAACACACAACAACAACATCGTGAAAAAGAGCATTTTGTGAAACAAAATGATGTTAATAAAAAACCTGTCTACAAAAACGTCCAATGTACTTTTTGTAAAAGAACCGGACATAGCATAGAAGACTGTTGGAGTATAAGGAAAGATAAAAGACCTAACAAAGTGGTCATGTGTGCCAGACATGCACAAATACAGAATGTACAAGAAGATACAAACGAACTGAATTCAAAGGAAGATTCTTCTAAACCAGAAACACTGAGGGTGGATTTGCCTGAGAGCAAAAGTCAGAAGGTAGAGAAATCTACAACTGAAGATAATGAGGATAAATATCCTGATTATAAATACAGAATGGCTACTATTGGATTAATTGTCCAAGTCCACAGAGACGAGAAAGTAGACCAAAGTATTTTTGACTCGAACAAGAGTCTGAAGTCATCGAAAGATGAAACAACACCCGAAAGTCATGGTCAAGGGAAGAATAAAATTGACACAGAGACCCTGTGCAGTTTTCAACCGTTCATTAGTGAAGGTTGTGTGGCCTTACAAAAGGAAGGACCACTGAAGTCCGTAAGAATATTACGAGACACAGGAGCATCATTAACACTGCTGCTTAAAGATGTATTACCATTGAATGTGAATACATTGACAGGACAGACTGTCCTATTGAGAGGTTTTGAATGGAAAGAAGAAATACCTCTACATAGGATATACCTCACATCTGACTTGGTGACAGGATATGTGACAGTTGGAGTAATATCAAAACTTCCTGTTGAGGGCATATCTGTTATCCTAGCAAATGATTTGGCGAAAGGGAGGGTGAGACCGGAACTGATTGTGAAGGAAAATCCCGACCCTAGTCCTATTGTGGAGACAGGAAAAGAAAAAGAACTTTATCCTGTAGGTGATGTCATAAATGGTATGACACCACAGAAAAAGAAAGAAGAAATTCTCTCACCAGAAAAGGAAAAGAAAGAAGAAATTCTCCCACGAGAGAAGAAAGAGGAAGAAGAAGTGGAATTTGATACCACTATTTTCTCCATGATTGAAGATTGTCCGAAAGGAAATGAACAATCAAAGAAGTCATCACAAAATGAATTGATTGCTGAACAGAAAGTAGACCCAGAGTTGCTACAGTTGCATAAGAAAGCTGTCGACGAGAAAGAAAATCCTACTACTGATGTCTATGAACAGATAGACCACAGCATAAACAAACAACAATGCAAACCTGCAGTTACCGGTACAGATGAAAATTGGAGGAGCATCACTGAAGAAACGAGTGCGGAGAGCTGGACCGAAACTATCAAAAGCTATGGGTTACCACAATCCATACCGACAGATCGAAGGACCAACTTCGCCCCGGAACCCTTCAATCCAGTCCTAAAGAACTTATGCCTGGAGCAGGAGATGTCAACTGAATCCTATCCGGAAAGTCGAGGAGCCTATGGACCAATCTTTGGACCCACTGTCCAAGGACCACTCAAACTACTTCAAGAGGAATGGCAGACCGAATTGGATCTCCTTGGGCTGAGCAAGTACCTAGATAAGTACATAAATTTTTTGTCTGACATAACTGTTTTTGTGAGAAAAAAATTGTACACTGCTCACATGCAGATGCCATTGTTGTGTGATGAAAGAAAGGCAAAAATATTATATCATTTGAAAATGATGAAGCCTTACCTTCTGAAAACAATTGGAATAAGCTTGATGTTGTTAACATTGTTACTCTTATTTGTAAAATTTATGCCTGGAGTACAGGATGAATTGAATGACAAATTCACTGATAGTTAGTTACCAAACTTACTATTTTAAAACTAAATCCCTTACTTGTGAAGAAAAAGGAATGAGTAAAAGTATTGTTAGAGTAAATATCATTATAGTGTGATATTTCTAAACAAACTTGTTAGTTTGAGCATTAAAATAATTGCTATAAGAGAAAAAGATCAGTTTTATCCGCAGAATTGGTTTCTAAATCAGAGGACATTATAAATGTGGACTGATTATAAGATGTGTTTGAGAATCTCTGGAAATGATAATTGAAACATTTGGCAGAGAGGATAATTTGATTGATAAAGATGTAAATGATTTTAAGAAAAGAGAATTTTCTATCACTAAAGTATTGAGAAATGTTTTATGATTGTACTATGGATTTATTTTATCATGTACTGTTGTTGAAATAATTGCACTGAGTCAAGATGCAAATTTCTTCTATGTGAATTTATTCATTTATTATATTATCATTGAATGTATGATAATGTAGGGTAAAAATAGTTGCAGCAAGGCAGAACTATGACTAACAAGAATTCCAAGAAATGTATTATATATGATTTTTCACTTTTAGGATACTGTTACATGAAAAGCAGACCAGAAGTGAAACTAATGTAAAATAAAACTTATCCTTGTTTGTATAAATTTAGGATATGTGCCACTGACTTGACACTGTAAACCAGAATGATTGAGAATTTCATGGTTGAGAATTTATAATGTTGACATACCAATGTTCAACAAATGTATTATTAATTAAGGATTTCATGTCAAGATTGTAAAACTAATCTATATTTTTTTCTGTATTAGTTAAAATAGATTGAATGAATTGTATTGACAAGCAAAAGATTGGGTAGACCTGAACACTGTGAAAGTAACAGGAGAATCTATGAATAAGGAATAAAACCTTTATGGAAAATGGAAAAGAGCAATGTACACCACTGAAAAGATTGGAAATGAAATGTTTTACCACACCAGTCAAACCAGCAGTTTGTTTTGTACATAAATTGTCACATTGATTTCGCTATGAAAAAAAATAATTAATAGTAGCCTATGCTTAACTCTTTTCTACTTCAATAATATTGTATTTAATGTAATCTAAAGAAAATAAGTACTTACTGTGTAGTACTAAGATTGTATGAAGATAATATAACTTGTTTTAATTGATAGTTAATTAAGTAAATTAACCAAATTTGTTTAAGTAAATCCATGATTGTCTGAATGTTTCAATTTAACCTGCTACGATGTGAACTCTTTTAAAAAGAAAATAATGACGTCGAAAGGTCATGGTAAAATGAAAGATTGAAATATTTTTAATGAAATTGTCTATAAACTATGTTAATTCGTGAACAGACTATGTTTAATGTTCTCAAAATAATATAAATGAATTTAATTTTGAGAAGATAATGGTTGTTAAATAATGCTCATTTAGTTACGATAACTATTTAATCGCGTAGCAATATTTTTTTGACCTAGGCTGTGATGAGGTAAATTTGCATAGCGATGTCAACATTGTTAAAATCAATTGAGAATGAGAGAGAGAGAGAGAGAGAGAGAGAGAGAAAGGCGGAATTGACCTCAATCTGTTGTCTCGCCACAGACAGTTGTCTAATGTGTTAGTCAGCCTACAGGCTTAAAAAAATACTGTCTACACGAGCAATAATGTTTGTAAAGTGAAATTAGGTCAGGGCTAGTATTTTTTTTGTTTTGTAATTGAGTTAGGCCTAGCATGTGTTCTATCAGAACGTTTGGTTTTTTCTCCTTATGAAAAAATAGGTCGTGTCTGCAGGGACATTAAGTGATTTTTTCTTTTGTTGTATAATTACAAATTGTAAAAGATATTAGTTTATTATTAAATAGACGCGAGAGTTTTTATTAACGTGGAATGATAATGGAATGGAAATTATTAGATTGTATAATGTTTAACCCTATGTATTTTTCTTGTATCCAAGATTTAGATAAACAATTTAATTGTCCATTGTTTTGAATTAAAAATTGAATGATTGAATGACTGTAGTTAAGCCATTTGATAAGATGAACTTAGATTGCATATATTATATGTTATTGTTATCAGTTCGATTGAATTATTGGGATAGCCAATTGAATGGTATTGTTTTCCCCGGAATATTTTCTTTTATAATTATTCCTTAAAATTAACATTTTTTTTTGTATTGTAAAATGTAAAAGAAATAATTATAAAATTTTTTAAGGGCGGTCGTGTTACGAATCTCGGTCATAAATGAATGACGTAGTAAGGCATTGACCTCTTAACAAGTGCGTATCAGAGTCCAAAGCGACCAAGGTTTGACCTTTATGCCCTGAGGGCAGTTTAAATAAAATAATTCGTTCAAATCCCGTGGAAATTGGAGGATAATTCTGGATCGTAGTAATTATAGAGAAAGAGGTTAAAATGCGTATTAAGACCCTGTAGAATCTTCGATGATAGTTTTCTTTGTAAAGTTCCGACCTCCTTAAAGTTAGTTCAGTTTAAACGTTTGTAGAGTGAAGTCGCTATATTCATACATGTACATATAATGCCATTTTATTGATACTTATGTTGCCACCAGTTGATGAAGTTTATTGATCGTTTATATTGAGTCTACAATTTAAATAAAATTGTTTATTCAACAACTGGAGTTGTTTGATCTATCGTTGTTGAGAAAGGTGTTGAAGATAATTATCACGAATATAACTACATTACTGCATAGACCTGTCAGTCAAGGAACCCCTAGCTTGGGCTACAGATTAGCAGAATCTAGAGACTTCTAAATTCTATTTTATTTATTCTATTCTATATTACTATTTTTACTAAGTCTAACCATGTAAGTAAAAATGTTTTCACTTCAGACACAAAAGTTATCGGTTCTATCTTGTCTGTTAAGATAAAGTTATGAAACTTTTGTCTATAATAATCCTCAGAGTGAATAAAGAATTTAATTAACTGTTCTTTGATAATGGCATAATCAGTTATTTCTTTATCAATGTGAGATAGAGCTTCCCTACCCTTGTCTTTCAATTGTGGAATAAGGTGAATGTAATATTCTGAAATGGGAATCCCATATCCCTTACATGTTGCTTCAAATAAATTTAGAAAATCAACAATTTTCTCTTTTCCATCAAAGGGAGGCATTTTGAATCTTACACCATGTTTAGATTTTTCATTATTTGTTTGCTCAACTTTAGTATTTTGTAATTTAGCCAACTCCAATTCATGGTCTAATTTTAGTTGAGTTTCTTTCAATTCTAGTTCTAGTTGTTTTTGTTTAATTTCATTATCAAGTTCTCTTTGTTTAATTTCATGAGCCCTTAATTCTGCTCGCTCATCTCTTTCCTTATCTGCTAATTCTTTTTTCAATTGTTTAACTTTATTTTCAACAAATTCCTGATATTCTTTCTTATCAGTAATACCATATTCTTTTGCTAACAATTTAGCCTCATCATAGAGTAATTGAATCTTTGACTCCATTATTGTTTATTGTGAATGTCAAAATGTATGACCCTATAGTACAGTACAATTTTTATAAGGCACTATTTTATAGTACAGCAATCTTTTATTCCTATACTGAATGACAATATTTATTAACTACAGAATGAGCATTTTTATATTACAGCAACTTTTATAATCCTATGCTAAAGTAAAATGCTTATAATGCTAGAATGCAAGATGTTAGAATGTCAACAATTATTGGCTATGCCAAGACATATTTTCTATTATGGCTTGTTTATTTTATTATTATTAGCAATTTTATAGTAGAGTTGAAAGCAAGTGCAAGTCACTTTTGCTATTATGACTTATTATTACTATATAGGTTGCACAATTATTTTCCGCAAAGCAACGTACAATCTTATTATTACTAATGTTAGCACATATATAATATTATTAGTAGGAATGATGGCACATACCAATTAGATTAATGTTATTATAAGCAAGTATTCTATTATTGTTTATTACAATATCAATCTTAAACAATACTATTTTATTAGCACTGCACAGCACAATATTATTGTTATATAGGCTATGTCCTATGTCATTTGTTATATTGTGTATATTATATACATGTGTAGTTACATGTATTAGATATCAATTATTATTTTGTTAATTGTAGTTACATGTATTTGGGCACTACTTAAATCATATAGTTATGAATCTGATTATTCATATTATTATTATATTGGTTTTTACCATAGACCATTATACTCAGAGATCATATTGAATATCTCAAAAACTAACTAATGCATATTAATGATATTTCAAAAAAATACACACAAAACAAAAAAAAAATTTATATCAAGTAACAATCAAAAAACAGAATGACAATATTGAGACACACTAATGCTGCTTGGACCACAAATGATAGAGGAATTTTTGACAAAGAATCACAACATGTATAACATTGACAAGACTATAGTAATTTTACTTTAATAATTCTTAACAAAAACAAACAAAGTCAAGACAACTAACAGAAATAACCCTAACAAAGAATCATTTCTAATCAATCTCAGAAAGAAACAGAAATAGATTATAGACAGAATAAGAATAGACAAGAGATTTATTTTAGAAACTACCGCCAACCAAAGCCCGCTTTATACATATATATATTTATAATTCATACTAATGAATGTAAAGAATATGATTAAAATTAAAGACTTATTAATAATCCAAATGAATACACATTCACTGTATGAAATCACTGCAATGTAAATCCAGAGTAGAAATCCAGGAGA
The DNA here is from genome assembly GCA_949126835.1 of Anisus vortex. Lineage (NCBI taxonomy): Eukaryota > Metazoa > Mollusca > Gastropoda > Planorbidae > Anisus > Anisus vortex. Next base: position 35,620,462 of record OX421496.1, read on the forward strand.
AACTTAATTAATTATTTAATAATCCAATGAATGTTTACACTGTTTCAAGTTGAGTTGCTTCAAGTTTCCACTTCAGTATGGTATAATCCAATTTTAGAATTAACACAAGAAAAAAAAATGTATACCATTAATTAAAATTAATGTCAAATGTCTTTGGTATACAGATTAAATATTTAATTATTTAAAGTTCAATATTGTTATTTATTTATCTTCCGGTAAGCACATCGGACTTCAACATATGGGCATGTCACATCAGGCTTCAACATATGGGTATGTCACATCAGACTTGAATATATATAGTTTAGGCTCCTTGTTGACAACATGTGGTAACGAAACTTTTTCCGTTTGCAAACAATGACCTAACTTTGTCAATTTTTTACCAAAATACACAATATGGGTATCAAATTAAAGGCCAAGCAAAGGGCCATATTTATATACATTAATCAGCAAACAAGGGATTCTTATTTATTTTTATTACATGAAATTTGAATGAAATTGGATATTTCATGATGCGTACATTGTTCATTCAAACAGTCATAACTTTGTCAGTTTTTTACCAAAATACACAATATGGGTATCAATTTATAGGTCATTAATTAAGGGCTATACGTGTATAGACAAATCAGTTTAAAAAAGGATATTACAAGGTAAGTAGGCCTAGTTGTACACATTTTTTTAAACAATCAAAATTTAATTACAATTTTTAACTACCCCCCCCCCTTTGTTTTTGTCAAACCTAACCCCATTTCTTTTGTTAAATTTATAAATTGTGTTTTATGCATTCTTTTCAAACCAGAATAATAATTTTAAAATGAAATAGGCAATGGGATTTTACAATTGTAAGATAGGTAAATATTGAATCAAACAGTCAAAACTTTATGCATTTTTCTTTACCAAATTAAAACAAACAATTCGGAACTTAGAATCTGTGAGCAAATAAAATGAGTTGATTCCCCTCTCTACTAACCTTTTTTCATCCCTCTCCTACTTTTTATGTACTGATATTCCATTGCCCTGAACTCCCCCCCCCCCCATCCGCATTCCTTTGGTCAACCACCAGTCCTTGTAATATTAAAAGTTTGTTTTTAAAAAAAGTGATCCTCTCTCCATCCTCCCTTCCCCTGTTCAGTGTTGTAGCCTCCCCCCACCCTGTCTCAACCTCCATTTACCATGAAGAAATTTAAAAAAATGCCCCCCTCCTTCCCCCTTTATTCTGCTTGTAGGAACTGTAGGCCTAGTCCCCTACAGTAGACCCCCCCCCCTCCTTTTTTCAACAACCGTTGACATAAATGCCCACCTCTTGACACCTTTTCTTGTATTAGGTATTACGTTGCCATTCCCCCCCCCTTCCCCGCTTGGACGGTTGGTCTTCACCGTCACAGCCAGACAGTTTGTCTGGCCTACCCCGTTTCACAAAGCTATGCTAAGTGGAGCTGAGTATCACAGGCAGTCCATGTTATAGTTAGATGTATAAATGCAAGCATATTCTAGTGTGAGTTGTTCTAAGACTAAGAGTTGGCCTTATATTTATATGGCAAGACGTATTTTCTGTGATATTTTAATTAAATAGCCTAGTTTAATTAGGGTCTGTCAGAAGGTCAGATTTACAACAAACTATGAAAAATTAATAATTATATATAATAAAAGAAAAGAGTTTGAGACATAGCCTAACTACAGTGTTAATAAAAGATAATTAATTGTTCTACAACATTGCGAATATCTGCAGGTTAGTTGGCAGATTTAACCAATCTCCATTTAAGAAAATGGTCACGTGACCCACTTCCCAAAATGGCATAATTGGTGCCTGAATGTTGAAAGCGATATGCATTAGTGTTAGACAAAATTGAATAAGAGTTAGGCGGAATTTATTGATGAAATTTCGTACGTTAAAAGAAAAGATATTTTGAAATGTGTCAGTTCAGTTTTCAAGAGAGTCACATCATGTCTTTTAATTTTTATTTCGTGTGTGAAACGTAACCTATTTTTAGACACATAAAAATAATATACAACACAAATGAAGACAAAAAAAAACGCCCAAAAATTAATGTAAAGTTGTTAAGTTTATTAAAAAAATAAAGCGTCATATATATTTTTTTTTATTAATTACAAAAAATACGACCGATACATACCTACCCTCCGGAATGTTTGCCAATCCACGGAACAGTTTTTACGACCAAAAAAAACAACATAAAAAGTCGGATTTTCACATACCTACCTATGTATAGTCACTTTATTCGATTTTTTTGTATCGAATTTTTTAATAAAGTTATTTTTGTCATCGGCGGACAAATTTTACATATTCTGAGAGCTAGTATGTTGCTCAATCAGATTATTAGCATATGGATGTGAACTAATAGACTCAGGGGACGTCCATTAATTACGTCAACAATTTTTTGGCGATTTTTACCTCCCCCCTCCCCCTTGTCAACAACTGTCAAACTTTCAGAGACCCCCCCTATATAATTACGTCAACAATTCGTTACCCCCCCCCCCCCCCCTATAACAAGTAAAAAAAAATATTAAACGCTGGCTTTTATGTTTAAAATAGATTTGAAACGGAAAGGTCTAGATCAGGGGTCGGGAACCTTTTTGACTGAGAGAGCCATGGACACCTCATATTTTGAAAAGTAGGCCTAATTCAAAACATTATGTTTAAAAATAAAAATTCAAGTAAATTTCCCTTTTAATTACAATGAATGCAGGGTTCTATTCTTTTAGATGCTGAGCTGCAGTAGACTTTAAGCTCATTTGTAGAATGAAATATTGATATGCAATTAATATGTAGATCAAAGGAGTCTAAATATTTTTTTTTATAATCGAACATTTGTCTGCGAGCCAGATGCAGCCATCAATAGAGCCACGTGTGGCTCGCGAGCCAAAGGTTCCCGACCCCTGGTCTAGATCTTTACTATAATTAATTGTAATACATTTTAAAACTTGTTTTAAAGATTTCATATTGACTAGATAGAACTCTCATAGGCGTAGCCACGAAGTGGGTGTAACATGCTTACTACCCCCCATCGCCCCTCCCGATTTTTTTTTCCAATTCGAGGATTTTAACAATATTTCTTTCCTTTTTATTTACTATTGTTCTTTTCATATAGAAATATTGAATACTTTCTGATTGTACTTTTCACTAATGAGCTTTTGGTACAATGTTAATTGTTCAATAGCTTAGGGGGAAATTGTGCACCAGTTGTAAATTAACCTGCTATTTTAACCATATGCTAACTATTCCTTCTTGCATTATTGCCCCTCTCCCCACACACACACATTATATGATTATACACACGGTAGTTGGCTTCCTTGCCCCTACCGCTCCTACCTTGCACTATTTGCCACCCACAACTTGCAATCTGGCTACGCCACTATAGGCCTACTAATACATTTTTATCTCATACATTTTTTTTTCAGACAATTAGAAATTAAAACTAAAAAATTACTATATTTAGCCTAATCACCAAATTTTAATGTTTCACCTATTATAACGTAGTCAGCAAAAATATATTAGTTTATATATCAGAATGATGTTAAAAGGAATGGTAGGAAGTATTTCGGACTTCACGGGCCACGAATTATTTTTCTGAAGGAAATATTTTAAAATAACCATGTTGGATTCACACAATACACTTCATTAAATGCAATTCAAACATAGTCTCAGAGAGGGCCTATTGTTGTTTTTAGTTCTATTGCCAATCCCAGCTATCGCTTACATGGTATATATAACGAACGCCAGTCTCTGGCGCCTAATTTCACTTCTGTACCTATGAGCCCCAAAGCTGGCGAAGTGTGTAAACCGCCGATACGTTCCCATTAAGAATACATTAGCGGGCGAACGCATGGGGGAGAGCTCCCGCAGCGGGTCCGGACAGAGCTGAGCTCAACCCTAAACGTTACGCCCTGGACACAAGACGGGCTCGTCCGGTTTTTTTTTTTTTTTTGAGACCTTTTAACTTGGTTCCCCGAGTCTGACCAGTGAGCTAATGCATGGGACAAGCGGTCGCCGAGATACTTCTACTCCCATCTCTGTAAGTGACGGAGAGAGGCGTGGTATCCCAAGCTGCAAATCTGGAGATTAATCGGCTTGTTCTGTTCTTCCATTTGAGGGGGCCTGTGAGGTACCCACTGTCCGATTTCTGGTGTCTCCGGGATGGGGGCTGATGCGACCTACGGAAAGGTATACAAAACGTCCTGTAAAAACGGCTGCTTTCAAATGTGGCCTT